>CP136056.1:86158683-87358683 GCA_032464435.1 Aegilops umbellulata
GTATATAGGCATCACGTCATCACAAGTAGACCGAAACGATTCTGCATCTACTACTATTACTCCACACATCGACCGCTATTTAGCATGCATCTAGAGTATTAAGTTCAAAAGAATAGAGTAATGCTTTAAGTAAGATGACATGATGTAGAGGGATAAACTCATGCAATATGATGTAAACCCCATCTTGTTATCCTTGATGGCAACAATACAATACATGCCTTGCTTCCCCTGCTGTCACTGGGAAAGGACACCGCAAGATTGAACCCAAAGCTAAGCACTTCTCCCATTGCAAGAAAGATCAATCTAGTAGGCCAAACCAAACTGATAATTCGAAGAGACTTGCAAAGATAACCAATCATACATAAAAGAATTCAGAGAAGAATCAAATATTGTTCATAGATAAACTTGATCATAAACCCACAATTCATCGGTCTCGACAAACACACCGCAAAAGAAGATTACATCAAACAGATCTCCAAGAAAATCGAGGAGAACTTTGTATTGAGATCCAAAGAGAGAGAAGAAGCCATCTAGCTAATAACTATGGACCCGAAGGTCTGAGGTAAACTACTCACCACTACAAAAAAAGACACATCCGTGACATTTTGGGCCGAACGAATTTTTTCTGTCATACATATGACACTTCTATGACGATAATTGTGACAAAACCCGGTATCATCATAGATGTGGTGGGCTCCTACTTCTATGACAAAAAATCATGAAAGAAAATGGGCTTTTCGTCCTGGGCGGGCCGGAGTCGCAGCTGCATGACATTCTTTGGGCCGTCCATGACGGAAAAACCGTGGTAGAAGCGAGGGCGAGGAAAATTTCGGGGAGTTCCCGGTTACGGTGGGAGGTCGGGGGCTGAGCGATGCGCGTTTCTCTTGTACACGTACGCACGTGTGTGCGAGGCGTTGGCTCTAACTGAACCCAAACAAGGCGTTTGGCTCTAAATGAACCTGGGCTATTGCACTGCAGGCTACGCGTTACTAAACCCGAGCGATTGATCGATGGCTGTTAACTGAATTCGATCGAGCGATTCCTTCCCTACTGCTGCTAACTGAAGCCGATCGATGGGATGAACAGTGAGCGTTGCTGGGGGGGTTTGGATGAACAATGAGCGGTGGCGTTGCCTCTGGATGAACAGGACCTCGTGGTGTGGTGGAGGGCTGGATGAATAGTAGACGGTGGAGGGGTGCCCGTGGAGGGGTGGTTGAACAAGACTCCGTGGTGTGGAGGGCTGGATGAACAGTAGATGGTGGAGGGGTGCCCGTGGAGGGGTGGTTGAACAGGACCCCGTGGTGTGGAGGGCTGGATGAACAGTAGACGGTGGAGTGGTGGTTGAACAGTAGCCGATGGAGTAGCGCACGGTGGAGGCTGGATGAACAGGAGCCCGTGGAGGCTGGAGGAGGTTGACGGTGCAGATGAACAGTATCCCGTGGAGTCCCGTTTTGCAGTACGCCACACCCCTCCTGATGAACAGGACCCCCGTTTCGACCGTAGCGCTCCATCACAAGTCCGTTTCCTCCGTTTTGCGGTACGCCACACCCCTCCCGATCAACAGGGACCCCGTTTCAACCATAGGAGGTCCGTTTCGTCTGTTTTGCGGTACGCCACACCCCTCCCGATCAACAGGACCCCGTTCTGAACGTAGGAGGTCCGTTTCCTCCGTTGTGCGGTACGCCAGGCCTCGTTTCCAACGCCTGTTCCGTCCAAGCCCTCCCGATGAACACGACCACGCATTCCGTTCCGACCCAGCAGGTTGGCTCCCACGCGTTTCGTTGCCTCCCGATGAACACGACGCATTCCGTTGCCTCCCCATGAACACGATGCATTCCGTTGCCTCCCCATGAACACGACGATGGCGCTGTTTCTCTGTTTTGACCCAGCCATGTAAACGAGCCCTCGCCGTACGTATGCGCGAGTAGGCCTTCGAGACCCCGCCCGTATGTACACATACATGGCCATATTTTCTTTCTTGCACCCTGGCCGCTGTACGTACGTGTACATGCTACGTGCGCGCCCTACTACGACACGTGCGCGCCTCTACTACGACACGTGCGTGCCTCTACATCGACCAGTATATATGTACGTACACGTTCGCGACCAGAATGACAACGCTACGTACGCTTCGACCAGGTGGGTCCCGACTGTCAAGCACTTCCTTGCGTGCGAAGATGTAGGTGGTGGGTCCCAGTAGTCAGGGGGGCGAATCATTTTTTTTGCTCGGACGTACTTCCTTGCGTGCGAAGATGTAGCTGGTGGGTCCCAGCAGTCAAGGGGAAATGTTTTTTCGCGAAATACGGTCGCCCGTCCGGTGTGTCCCCGCTGTCAGGTGGAGGAATCATTATTTTGCACGTAATAAGGAGGCACTTCCTCGCTGCGGCCATGGACCCAGCTATCAGCCTCTCCTCGTACAGTCCACGTCCGATGGAAGTCGTTCCTTGACCACGTTGACCATGCCGCGCCGAGAGCACCAGGGCGGTGGATGACGGAGAGGCCTAGGAAGGGGACGACGCGGAGTCGGGGAAGATGCGGCAGTGGATGCCCACGCGTAGAGGAGTATGAGGGTTCACTCGTTCGGCTGCGGTGTGAGGCTGTCGTTGCCGCAGAATAACAGGGGGTGTGGGTGCATAGAGGGATGGCCTGGCCAGCGGTGGGAGTAGTAGCGGGCGGTGAGGCCTCCGCGGCATCACAGCCGGCCACGGGCGGCAGGAGCAGGCGGCACGACCGGCGCTGCTTTGGGCGGCTGGAGCAAGACGACCAGAGGTTGAAGAAGCACTACGGCCGTTGGATAGACATCGTACGGTCACTGGAGCTAGAATCATTCATATATTGACTAAAGTTGACAAAGGCCTTCGTCGCTGTCAACTTAGTAGGCCCACAAGTCAGACTCCCACCAAGGTGGGTCCCAGATAGCAGGGGGTATTCATTTTTTTGTGCGTAATAAGGAGGCACTTCCGATGGGTCCGAGCTGACAGCGGGGGGAACGTTTTTTCGCGGAATACAGTGGCCCGTCCTGTTGGTCCCAACAGTCAGCGGGAAACGTTATTTTCGCGAAATACTGGTGGCCCATCCGATGGGTCCCTGCTGTCAGGTGGAGGAATAATTATTTTCCGCGTAATAAGGAGGCACTTCCTTGCGGCTGTCGTGGACCCAGCTATCAGCCTCTCCACGTAGAGTACTCTTCCGATGGAAGTCGGTCGTTGACCACATTGAACACGCCGTACCGAGAGCACCACGGCGGTGGATGATGGCGAGGCCTAGGAAGGGGACGGCGCGGAGGCGGGGAAGACGCGCCAGTGGAAGCCCGCGCGGAGAAGAGTACGAGGGTTCACCGGTTCGGCTGCGGTGTGAGGCTGTCGTCGCCGCAGAATAACAGGGGGTGTGGGTGAGTAGAGGGATGCCCTGGCTAGCGGTGGGAGTAGTAGGGGGCGCTGAGGCCTGCGCGGTAGCACAGCCGGCCATGGGAGGCGGTCCCGCCGGCGCTGCTTTGGCAACTGGAGCAAGAAGATCAAAGATTGAAGAAACACGACGGCCGTTGGATTGACATCCAACGGTTACCTCGTCTTCGGAATCGCTAAGAACGTCAAGTACCCCTTCGAGATGACGAGATCGGCAAGTTCAAATGACCCCAAGTACCTCTTCGAAACGACCGAGTACCGTTACCATCGGACGCTTGAACGACTACTTCCTCTACTTCCCACGACGACCCGTGAACAACTACTTCCTCTACGAACTTGATCTGTTTCGAAAATGCACGCTTCAGAGGTATAACCGCCGAGATGCCCTTCCGAGAACGGATGTTTACGATGCATGAGATGCTCGAGTTTTGCACCGTGATCGAATTGTCGGTTGCGATGCCCCTCTTTTGCCATGCCACCGACACGTGGGAACCCGGTATCCGGGTTCACCCCACCTTCTTTTGCATGTTCTGTACATCCACACTTTCTTTTGCACCGACATCTCGACGAGTTGTCGGATCATCGAAAGGTTGCCGTGGCACCATTTTCTTTGTCATTGCCGTGGCACCCCTTTCGTTCCGCCATGGTGACCAAATGCTTCATAACATGCTCATGTCAACATTTTCATAAAATGGCATAAGACTTGCATATGTCATCCGCATTATGTTAACAACATTTAAATGTTTATATTTGATGTTTCCATTAATTTGCTCAAATGCCATGCTAAAATGATTTATTTCATAACTTCATAACCGCAACTCGGTTTTAAATAAACTTTATATGTAAATGGGGCGGTAAAATGCATAGTTTAACATGATGCACTTTATTTTGCTGTTTTACAACATTAAAATATGCTTTAGGGCAGAGCAGTACCAAATCTAAAATATGCACATGAGGATTTTCCGGACTTGTTGTTTGTTGTTCCGGCCTCATTTAAACTTGTCTAATTAGGTAGTTTTCATATGCTTCACCCATTGCCATGGTTAATAACATTTAATGTTGTTGGGTACATAATCGAGAGAGAACTAAATAATTGATGTGGTGTTTCATCAATATGCAACTCGTTGCATATTGAGCTCCACTTAATTTGTAGCGTTGTTTGTTGCATTTGCCACGCCATGAATCATTAAACCGGACATGCATCATACTTGTTTGTGCATCATGCCATGTGTATGTGGTGGTTGTTTACCATGTTGTTTGTTTCTTTCCGGGTTGCTTCTCTCGTTAGCTTCGTTTTCGTTCCGGAGTTGTGAGGATTCGTTCGACTTCGTCCGTTTGTCTTATTCATGGACTCGTTCTTCTTCCTTGCGGGATTTCAGGCAAGATGACCATACCCTCGAAATCACTTCTATCTTTGCTTGCTAGTTGCCCGCTCTTTTGCTATGCCGATGCTGCGATACCTACCACTTGCTTATCATGCCTCCCATATTGTTGAACCAAGCCTCTAACCCACCTTGTCCTAGCAAACCGTTGATTGGCTATGTTACCGCTCTGCTCAGCCCCTCTTATAGCGTTGTTAGTTGCAGGTGAAGATGAAGTTTGTTCCTTGTTGGAACATGGAGATGTTGTTCCTTGTTGGAACATGTTTACTTGATGGGATATCACAATATATCTTATTTAATTAATGCATCTATATACTTGGTAAAGGGTGGAAGGCTCGGCCTAATGCCTGGGGTTTTGTTCCACTCTTGCCGCCCTAGTTTCTGTCATATCGGTGTTATGTTCCTGGATTTTTGCGTCCCTAACGCGGTTGGGTGATTTATGGGACCCCCTTGACAGTTCGCTTTGAATAAGACTCTTCCAGCAAGGCCCAACCTTGGTTTTACCATTTGCCTCACCTAGCCCTTTTTCCCTTGGGAGTCACGCTCTCGAGGGTCATCTTATTTTACCCCCCCCCCCCTGGGCCAGTGCTCGTCGTGAGTGCTGGTCCAAACCGTCAGCCGCCGGTGGCCACCAGGGGCAACTCTGGGTTCGCCTACCGGAAGTTTGGACAATTCGGTGTGCCCTGAGACCGAGATATGTGCATCTCCTATCAGGATTTGTCGGCACATCCGGGCGGTTTTGCTGGACTTGTTTTATTACTGTCGAAATGTCTTGTAGCCGGGATTCCGAGACTGATCGGGTCTTCCCGGGGAGAAGGAATATCCTTCGTTGATCGCGAGAGCTTATAATCGGCTAAGTTGGGACACCCCTGCAGGGTTTGAACTTTCGAAAGCCGTGCCCGCGGTTATGTGGCAGATGGGAATTTGTTAATGTCCGGTTGTAGAAAACCTGAAGTTGACCTTAATTAAAATACATCAACCGCGTGTGTAACCGTGATGGTCTCTTCTCGGCGGAGTCCGGGAAGTGAACACGGTGTTGGAGTTATGCTTGACGTAAGTAGTTTCAGGATCACTTCTTGATCATAGTTGTTCGACCGTGCTTTTGCCTTCTCTTCTCGCTCTCATTTGTGTATGTTAGACACCAGATATGCTAGTCGCTTGCTGCAGCTCCACCTCACTACCTTATCCTACCCATAAGCTTAAATAGTCTTGATCTCGCGGGTGTGAGATTGCTGAGTCCCCGTGACTCACAGATACTTCCAAAACCAGTTTGCAGGTGCCGATGAAACCGTGCAGGTGACGCAACCGAGCTCAAGGAGGAGCTTGATGAAGATCTTGTCCTTTATGTTGTTTCGTTCTAGTCGATCAGTTGTGGAGCCCATTTGGGGTTGATCGGGGACCTTTGTCGCTTTTGGGGTTCTTCTTTTATTTTGGCTCCATAGTCGGGCCCTGATTGTACTTGATTGATGTAATGTTTTATTCATGTAATTGTGTGAAGTGGCGATTGTAAGCCAACTATGTATCTCTTTTCCCTTTTGTATTACATGAGTCGTGTGAAGATTACCTCACTTGCGACATTGCTTTCAATGCGGTTATGCCTCTAAGTCGTGCTTCGACACGTAGGAGATATAGCCGCATCGAGGGCGTTACAAGTTGGTAATAAGAGCCTTCCCCGACCTTAGGAGCCCCCACTGGTTGATCGTTTTTAGCGGCCGAGTTGTGTCTAGAAAAATGTTTTGAGTCATTTAGGAATTATATGTCGGAGAGTTTAGGAATTCTTTTTACATCCCAGTCTCCTCATCGCTCTGGTAAGGCATCCTGACGTAGAGTTTTGACTCTTCTCTTCTCAAATTTCACTAAAAATTTTTTAGGATCACGCGGGTATCTTGGAATCGTTCCGATGGTTTTATGATGACAACATTGTCTTGGTTGCCTCCCGTCAGCAGGGGTTTTAGTGGAGGTGTCCCGGGGAGTTGAGCTCCGAGGTATTGTCGTCATAATTTTATCGTTGTAGTTCCGGAATACCTGAGTTTAGTACGCCGACATCGAAAATCTATTTTGTACAGTTGTTGGTGAGATAACCCTGATAGCGCAGTACTGAGGCGAGTGCGGGAGTATTGCCATAACTCGTATAACGGATGCTTTTCGAAGGTTGAGGTAGATGATTTCTGAAGGTTTCTTGGTTATGTGTTGAAGGATGGATACAGCTGGATCTAGGTATTGTTAGTTTGGGTGATATATTTTGTGTCCCCTGTATTCCCAACACCAGATTGCATAACCAGAAAGTTTCGGGAGTTTATAAGTGGGAATTCAAATATCACGTAGGAATTCTTTCCAACAGACACATGATACGATATGGGATCTATCATATGTTTGTTTCCGGCTTATTTCCTACGCCAATCCTTTGTTTTGTTTTGTGGTATTCGAGTTGCTCCAATGCCAAGTGTTGATTCCATACCTTATTCTAAGCGATGTTCTCATATTTCTATGTGGATGCTAATCCTTCTTGTTCATCAAGGTTGTCTTTTCAATCCTTTCCAACCGGTGTGCTTCTCTCCAAGTTAATCCGATCATTCCAACATTTGCAAGATCAATTATCAGTTCTTCTCAACGGTGCTTGTTTCATTCGTCCCAAGTTGTCTTTGTTTTTCCCGTCCTCCCACCCTCTTTCTTCAAGGACTCATATATCTTAATCAAGCATCCATTTTATTGATGTGAAGTCTCTCCATTATTTTCCGTCAATGTTCTTATCCGGTGATTCTCAGGAAGATACTAACGGAGCCTTAACTTCATCATTATTCGTTCTCTTTCTTCTAAGGTGGATTCAATTCAAGCTTTGTCGATCATATCTTTTCCTCGTTTCAAATGCTTTCTCGTACTGGTGCACCTCTTAATCATACACTTCTCGCTATTCTTTTGTTCCGAAGTGCTGAAGATATCTCAGAAGATTCAAGTTTCCATTCTCAACTCACTCAAGTTCTTTTGAGGATGTTATCTTATTCAAGCCATTTAATTCTACCGGTGCAATCTTTATTTCAAGCAATCCTTCAACGGTGTTTCTTTTGAGTGGGCCCATAACCCACAGGTCTTTTTCCAGGATCTTACCTGACTCTTCTAATTTTCCCGGAGCTATGCCCAAATTCTTTTGAAGTTTGACGTAAGAATGGATTTTCATCAGTCAGCTGTTTTGCTCCAAGATCTTTCAAATTCTTTCATCTTTGGCTCAACCTTTCCTCTTTTAATCCTTCTGGAGTTTCTCAACAATTTGGTGGTGTTTCTCCTAGTCGTTCTCAACATTTGAAGACCGAAGAAGAGTTTCTCTTAAATTTTGCTCCATTATCTTCAAGATTCATGGTTCTAGCTAGATGCCATTCTCTCATAATTGTTTTCGATTGTGAGAATTCTTTTCACCCATCCAGAGCATTTCAGAAGTCTTTTCAGTTTGATTCTCCGGAGCCCATCATCTCAGATTTATTCGTTCTAAGTTTTCAGCTTCGTTCTCCAATTATTCTAAATTGATGTCTATTCGTTCATTCTCCAAATCTTACCGGTGCATCATTCAATATTCTCTAATCAGTTCATGATCTCTTCGTTCTCATGTATCTAAATTCTCTCAAGCATCTTCGTTCATTTTCTAATTCTTCCCGGTGTTTCTTTATCTTTTCTTCATTCATTTTCAATTCTTATGGTGGTTCGTTCAAGATTTCACTTCCTTCGTTACCATATTAATTCATTCGTTGTTTCCAAATTCCACCGGTGGTTCCATCAATACCTTTCCAAGTTTGCGCTATATCTCTCTTAATGTTTTCTACGAGAATAAGTAGTATGCCAAATCCATTGCTTGCCATCAATTTAATTGGTGACGGATAAGCCTAATGTAATTCTTATTCTTGTTTCATCAAGTAAATGATATTCCTTATTCCGGAGGTCCATCAAAATTCTTGATTTCAATTGCTCATCATTCTTTTTCGGAGTTCCAAGTTTTCTCGGTTATATCATCTCAAAGCTCCATCTAAATCATTGCAAGGCTTCACCTTGTATTTTCAACTTCTCTTTCTTTCTATCTTCCTTTTCTTACCGGAGTTCTTCATGGAGGCTCTACATGGTGCTTCGTCAAGGATTCTTTTCATTCTTCAATTGTTCATCAAGATCTCTCTCGGAGTTAAGATCCGTCAATCCATACTCAAAAATAAACAGGGTGCTTAACACTTGTTTTGTTTGGAGGAGTTCAAGCATTTCTTCATCTTGCATTCCGAAGTGCAATTCTTTCTACCTTATCTTTTGAGGTGGTGTTATGTCATTCTTGACAATTTCCCTTCATGCTTCATGACTCACATGTTGTCAAGAATGAGGTATTTTAAATTCATCAATCTCTTCATTGGAGTTATCTTGGGTTTATACTTCACCTAAAGCTTTCCCTAAGGATTGTTGCTAAGTATGGGGCTTATAAATGACCCAAGTTCTTCATCTGTCCTCCCGGTGATATAGCTTTCTCGTCTCCTTGTTCGTATCAATCCAATTAATTTATCGTTAGTGGCCGGTTGACACCTCATAATTTTGAGATGGTTGCCATAAGCCCACTACAAGCTTGTTCTTTTCGTTGTTGGTTTTCCAACAACTCCGTTCAATCCTTCTTTTTAAGGAGGCTCTTTCAAATTCTATTGTGATAGAAGTTGTTGTTCTCTTCTCTGTTCTCTTGATTCCACTTTTTCACTTGTCCCGAAGGCATTGTGATGTTTTCTTTGACCCATCATCTCATTTTGGAGATCATGCTCTTTTCCTTCTCTATCTAGTTTTAACCGGAGTGTTGTTGTAATTGTTCTTTATCGTTCCTTGTACATCTTGTTTCAACCGGAGTGGTTTCAACGTCTATCTTGTCACTTAACCTCTTAGTTCTCGCCGTATCCCATGTTCCTCTTATCTTGTTTTAAATTTTGTTCATCTCCGTCGTGTCATTTCTTCAAGCTTTGTGACCTCTCAAGGTTCTTTGGTTTCACTCGTTTGTCAAAGAAGCAACTTTGTTTTACCTCTTCCTCTTCCGTTTCTCTTCGGTGCCATCCTAGATCTCGGGACGAGATCCTCTCGTAGTGGTGGAGTGTTGTGACGCCCTGGATGCAACTTTCCATATTCGTATCTCCAACTCTTGCCTTTTCTGGAGATGCGATATGATAATTCCTTCGTGGTTGGGTTTTTGTTTTTGTTTTGCATTTTTGTTCATGTCTTGCATCTCATCTCTTTGCTTCATGTGCATTGCATCATGGCATCTTGCACCCCTTTTTAAAACTCAAGTAAATAAACCGTATGGATCTTCGGTCCATTTAAATCGAGGGAATTCACATGATGATTCTCTTTAAAACATATCCTCTCGATATTTATGGAGCTATATTAAAATATTCCATAACTTTGGAATCACCATAACACACTTGCAATTCAATTCTCATGCCTTTTGCTTCATGTTTGTTCTCCAAACTTTCTCCATAATTCTTTCTCCATTTATCGAGGCTCCTCCTAAATTCGCAACATTTTTGGTCACTTCTCAAACCTGTCCTAGTTCAAATCATTTGGATTAAATTCAAAGGAATTTGAATTTAATCTTTCATTCATGCCCACTCCTATTTTTCTTGGATCAAGCTCCTTTCTTGTGAGTCCGAGAATAAAACCCCATGCCCAAACTCCTTAACCTTTTCTTCACAACTTTTCTTTCCTTGCATATTTTTTCCTGTTATGGAAAATAAGTGAGAGGAAGAGAGGCTGGCTCTAGCCGACCTCTTGGACCTCCCAGGCCCAGGCTCCAAGGCCATCTGCAGCCCAGCCGGCGCCCCACCGACCGAACCCTAGCCCCGCTAACCCGACTCCCTCCTCTCGATCCCCTCCTCCTCGGTTTCCTTCCGCCGCCAGCGCCCGACCTCGTAGCCCTCTCTCCCGATCGATCCACTCCCATCTCTTCCTCTCACCCTCTCCCTCTCGTCCTCCCGCGCAGCGCATGAGGGCAGCGCCCCTCGACCCGTTCCCTTCGGCCCCGACTCCGGCGAGCGCCGCCCCGTCTCCTCGTCGCCCCGCGCCTACCGCCGGCCGGCCACGGCCAGATCCTCCCCGCCTCGGAGCTCCCTGCGCCCGACCCCTCCGCGTCGGCCCTCTCCTCCGAGCACCGCCCGTGGTGATCTCTCCCCTCGCTAGGCCGGAGCCCCGCCGCCATCGGCGACCGCCAGGAGGGCCACCCCGCGTGCCGCCCCTCGCATCTCCTCACGCCGCGCCCGGACCTCCTCTGCGCCTCGTCCCCGTCTTGCTGCTTGCCATGACCGCCGCTGCGGAGCTCCCAGCCACCGGCAACCGTTGCTGCAGTTCGGCGCCCCTGCCTCGCGTCGTCTTCTTCACCCCTCCTTGCGTCGGTGCTCCCCTGCATCTGCACCCGAGGCCATGGCCTCCTCGTCCCGATTCATGGGCAAATCGCTGGAGCCGCCGTCTCCTCTGCCTCACCAGCCGCCACTCATCCTTGACGCCAAGGCCATCTCCGGGATTCACCAAGTACCACGACTGCAGCCGGTGTGCATTTTTGCCAAGTCCGACTACACGTGTACGACTACATCCGAGGTGGATTTCGTCAGGTACCCCTTCGGATGCGCCAAGTTCGACTACATGGTCCGCCAAGTTCCTCTACCGATGACTCGAACGCCTCCGAACCATGTACGACGACCGTCGCCGAAAACCTGTGTAATGTGAACATGAACGACTACCGCCACGAGAACCACTACTTCCACGACGACGTGTGTACCACTACCGCCGGCCTCGAAGACCCCGTGGACGTCAAGCCCGAACATCTACGGAGGGTGTACAACTACGAAACGTGAACGACTACCGGCGCCGAAGTCCGCGAGTACCACTACGGTTGCGATGTACATCTACACCAAGACTGGACCAACAAGTACCCCTACAACAAGTGTACCTCTACCTCGTCTTCGGAATCGCTAAGAACGTCAAGTACCCCTTCGAGATGACGAGATCTGCAAGTTCAAATGACCCCAAGTACCTCTTCAAAACGACCGAGTACCGTTACCATCGGACGCTTGAACGACTACTTCCTCTACTTCCCACGACGACCCGTGAACAACTACTTCCTCTACGAACTTGATCCGTTTCGAAAATGCACGCTTCAAAGGTATAACCGCCGAGATGCCCTTCCGAGAACGGATGTTTACGATGCATGAGATGCTCGAGTTTTGCACCGTGATCGAATTGTCGGTTGCGATGCCCCTCTTTTGCCATGCCACCGACACGTGGGAACCCGGTATCCGGGTTCACCCCACCTTCTTTTGCATGTTCTGTACGTCCACACTTTCTTTTGCACCGACATCTCGACGAGTTGTCGGATCATCGAAAGTTTGCCGTGGCACCATTTTCTTTGTCATTGCCGTGGCACCCCTTTCGTTCCGCCATGGTGACCAAATGCTTCATAACATGCTCATGTCAACATTTTCATAAAATGGCATAAGACTTGCATATGTCATCCGCATTATGTTAACAACATTTAAATGTTTATATTTGATGTTTCCATTAATTTGCTCAAATGCCATGCTAAAATGATTTATTTCATAACTTCATAACCGTAACTCGGTTTTAAATAAACTTTATATGTAAATGGGGCGGTAAAATGCATAGTTTAACATGATGCACTTTATTTTGCTGTTTTACAACATTAAAATATGCTTTAGGGCAGAACAGTACCAAATCTAAAATATGCACATGAGGATTTTCCGGACTTGTTGTTTGTTGTTCCGGCCTCATTTAAATTTGTCTAGTTAGGTAGTTTTCATATGCTTCACCCATTGCCATGGTTAATAACATTTAATATTGGTGGGTACATAATCGAGAGAGAACTAAATAATTGATGTGGTGTTTCATCAATATGCAACTCGTTGCATATTGAGCTCCACTTAATTTGTAGCGTTGTTTGTTGCATTTGCCATGCCATGAATCATTAAACCGGACATGCATCATACTTGTTTGTGCATCATGCCATGTGTATGTGGTGGTTGTTTACCATGTTGTTTGTTTCTTTCTGGGTTGCTTCTCTCGTTAGCTTCGTTTTTGTTCTGGAGTTGTGAGGATTCGTTCGACTTCGTCCATTTGTCTTCTTCATGGACTCGTTCTTCTTCCTTGCCGGATTTCAGGCAAGATGACCATACCCTCGAAATCCCTTCTATCTTTGCTTGCTAGTTGCTCGCTCTTTTGCTATGCCTATGCTGCGATACCTACCACTTGCTTATCATGCCTCCCATATTGTTGAACCAAGCCTCTAACCCACCTTGTCCTAGCAAACCTTTGATTGGCTATGTTACCGCTCTGCTCAGCCCCTCTTATAGCGTTGTTAGTTGCAGGTGAAGATGAAGTTTGTTCCTTGTTGGAACATGGAGATGTTGTTCCTTGTTGGAACATGTTTACTTGATGGGATATCACAATATATCTTATTTAATTAATGCATCTATATACTTGGTAAAGGGTGGAAGGCTCGGCCTCATGCCTGGTGTTTTGTTCCACTCTTGCCACCCTAGTTTCCTTCATATCGGTGTTATGTTCCTGGATTTTTGCGTCCCTAACGCGGTCGGGTGATTTATGGGACCCCCTTGACAGTTCGCTTTGAATAAGACTCTTCCAGCAAGGCCCAACCTTGGTTTTACCATTTGCCTCACCTAGCCCTTTTTCCCTTGGGAGTCGCGCTCTCGAGGGTCATCTTATTTTACCCCCCCGGGCCAGTGCTCGTCGTGAGTGCTGGTCCAAACCGTCAGCCGCCGGTGGCCACCAGGGGCAACTCTGGGTTCGCCTACCGGAAGTTTGGACAATCCGGTGTGCCCTGAGACCGAGATATGTGCAGCTCCTATCAGGATTTGTCGGCACATCCGGGCGGTTTTGCTGGACTTGTTTTATTACTGTCGAAATGTTTTGTAGCCGGGATTCCGAGACTGATCGGGTCTTCCCGGGGAGAAGGAATATCCTTCGTTGATCGCGAGAGCTTATAGTGGGCTAAGTTGGGACACCCCTGCAGGGTTTGAACTTTCGAAAGCCGTGCCCGCGTTTATGTGGCAGATGGGAATTTGTTAATGTCCGGTTGTAGAAAACCTGAAGTTGACCTTAATTAAAATACATCAACCGCGTGTGTAACCGTGATGGTCTCTTCTCGGCGGAGTCCGGGAAGTGAACACGGTGTTGGAGTTATGCTTGACGTAAGTAGTTTCAGGATCACTTCTTGATCATAGTTGTTCGACCGTGCTTTTGCCTTCTCTTCTCGCTCTCATTTGCGTATGTTAGACACCAGATATGCTAGTCGCTTGCTGCAGCTCCACCTCACTACCTTATCCTACCCATAAGCTTAAATAGTCTTGATCTCGCGGGTGTGAGATTGCTGAGTCCCCATGACTCACAGATACTTCCAAAACCAGTTTGCAGGTGCCGATGAAACCGTGCAGGTGACGCACCCGAGCTCAAGGAGGAGCTTGATGAAGATCTTGTCCTTTATGTTGTTTCGTTCTATTCGATCAGTAGTGGAACCCAGTTGGGGTCGATCGGGGACCTTTGTCGCTTTTGGGGTTCTTCTTTTATTTTGGCTCCGTAGTCGGGCCCTGATTGTACTTGGTTGATGTAATGTTTTATTCATGTAATTGTGTGAAGTGGCGATTGTAAGCCAACTATGTATCTCTTTTCCCTTTTGTATTACATGGGTCGTGTGAAGATTACCTCACTTGCGACATTGCTTTCAATGCGGTTATGCCTCTAAGTCGTGCTTCGACACGTAGGAGATATAGCCGCATCGAGGGCGTTACAGCGTCAACTAAACAGGCCCACAAGTCAGACCACTCCCTCTTTTTTTTAATAATTTATATATAACTCATGGCAAGTTTTTATGCAATTTATTGCAGTCATTTGTTTTGGTTGGCCAGGGCCAATTTCGCATATTTCTGTGGGTTCCAAACTATTTTTAATACCAAAATGTCAAGCCAGATTTAAAGTACTTTGAAGATATATTTAAATTGCGTTAATGCCCAGTGAAATATGAATCTGAAAATGTGAAAAAATTCAAAAATTATAAAGTAATTGCCAATTTGTCATCTGTTTTTATATTTACAACCCATTTCATATTACTTCCAAGATTTGCAGGCGTCTTGAAAGAGTTGCAGCCCATCAGGGCGTAGAAAAATAAGTAGGCCTGGATTGGGTATTCTTCAGAAAAATAAACTGGGATCATTTTCACAAAGAAAATATAGTGGGGCTGGTCACATGGTGAACATAAAATATAAGCCTGGGCTAGACGGGCCACAGCCCAGTTCAAACCTTGCTCCGTCTCAACAATACGAAACAAAAAAAAATATTGCTCGAGTAGCTATGTCCCAGGTGTCTACCGATCTTGTGTTGTTCTCTTGTCTATTGACTATATACGCTCACAATGTCGTGGGTCCCAGATGTCAGGAAAACACTAGGAGGAAGGATTTTATTTTTCCATACGCTGACATGGTGGACCCCTACTGTCATCCTCTCCACGTAATTCTGTCGATTCTTATTGTTTGTTGACCATGTTGACAACGCGAGAGGGCGGCGCCTCGGCGAGCGCACCAAAGCGCGCGAAGGACGTCGGCGTTAATGATTTAGGAGACGGTGGGGCGGCGATGCCTGCGCTGAGGCGCAGCCAGCCGTGTGAGGCGGAAGCAGGTGGCCCCGCCAGCGCTGGTTTGGTTTTGGCAGCTAGAGGAAGACAGGACTAAAGAAACACGACAGACTGTAAAAGCAGCAGGAGTACTTAACAACCTTAACTGAAACCAGCAGGGGCGCTTAACAACCAAAGATGAAGGCAGTATGAGTACTTATACAGGTTCAACCGTACAAAGCATGCCTAGAACAGTGCTACTTTTCCTACAGTTAACCAAGGGTGAGGCCGCCAAGCCCCAGGACAAGGCCCAGGCGCCACCCCGCGCATCCACAACCTTCTGAAAGCGGCTTCATCTCGCAACGTGGTCAATTAACAGGATATTTGCTTTAGAGCCATGGAAAAGCATGAACATAATCTTCTGTCCTATTCTCCAAGTTGGACGGGCCTTCATTATTTGAGACCACCCATGAATAAGTATATTTTCACCTCCAAGGGGAATCAAGTAGGTCGACATAAACATCATGTTGTGACCAAGCGCAAGTCTGACCCGACCATGGTCAGGCATTTGTATAGGAACAATAGAACTCGGCAGTTCCTGTTTCACGAAGATCACAGCTGTAAAACTATGTATAAGAAATAGTTTATGAATAACATATATAACAAAAAACAGCTCGTACCATAAGTTTCTCGACACAGTTGGACCTGTTCAACGAGTGCAGCAGTGGCACACATATCCCACATGGCCTTCCACCATTGAAACGCCCCACAAGGACCTCAAGATGATCAATAAAGTGTAGGAACTTGTGGCTGTCGATCCAGTCAACTTCAGTGCCATTAGTAATAGCCGAGTTATTACAGAGTAACAAATGAGCAGACTGCTTAACTCTGAAAAAACCTGCACGTGCTACCAATTATAAGAAAATATTAGTTAGAAGTAGCATCTTCGTGAGAGATTCGTTGCTACTTCTAAAGTTAAATTGTGATTAGTTAGACAGAATAGGTGGATTAAGAAGTAATCCAGGCAACAATCAAGAACCAGATACAAAACTAACATGGATGAACAATTGGAATGACGTCGGGGTGGAAGATCGCAGTGAAGATGAGACAAGGTTCTGCTATTTCCATCAACATTCATGCGCCAACTTTAAGTCTGTAACACTTGAGAAAGTTTATCCATGTCCGGCCATAAAAAAGCAGCGATCTTCTTGGTTCATGAACCCAACTCCGAACTTATATCCATGGCTTGTCTTCACTGCGACCATTAAACTAGTGTATTCAGTTATGGCAAGGCCGAGCATCTTGAGTACATGTGTTCTGGCAGAGCAAATAATACACTGCAGGAAAAATAATATGAGCACACAACATGTTCAAAGAAACCCCACCCTCCCGGATAGAAAGGAGGATTCTAGGAACATACTGTGCGCATTTCAAAATGCTGCGTTAGGATGAGAAGGAACAAGTGTGGCGTCTCGCCGAGGGCGCAGAAACCTGTAGGTGCTCGCACTTTGGGCACTACAAATGAAACACACTAGATTCAGTAGGAAGAAAAATGCATCAACGGCGGCGGCTGCCATCCTAGGATTACCTGCGACCAAGGGACTTGGGTTTATCGGGGATGGATGAAGAATTCTGTCGGGGGAAATCTGCCTCCACGAACACCTATGGGGACCGAGCCCCTTTCTGGTTCGGCGGGGGGCGTAGGTTGCGCGAAGAGCGGATCGAGGCGATGCACACAAGGGGTTTACCCAGCTTCGGGCCGCACGGATGCGTAAAACCCTACTGCTGCTTTGTGGATTGTATTGTGTTCTTGCTCGGGAGCGTGTGGTGCTATAGTACACATGAGCCACTGGCGAGAGCGAGCATGGGTGGCCTCCTTCCTTCCCTACGTTGCGCATGGGGCCTCCTTTTATATGCTAAAGGGGTTACCCACAGGTGGCAATGCAGGTCAGGGTAAAACTGTAAATCGCTGTGTTGGGTACAGCTGTTTGTATAGTGCTATCATACCTAACTTTGACGGCGGGGGACAAGGGCATTAAATGCCCGTCCGCATCGCCCAGACGGTGCAGGAAAAGGGACCGTCAGGAGCGCCACCGTTTGCCACGATGGCTACTCTGTCAGCGTTGCTTCGCAACCGCATGCCCCTGGCTACCCAGCCTCTCGCCACGTACGCCTGGGACGGCCCCAGAGCGACACGTTGGTGGATGAGCTGGAGCGCAGGCACGGGGTGGTAACTTGCCATGGCAAGCGCTTTGCCGTGGTCGATGCCTTGTCGCGTCCGGGAGCTTGTCGCTCACCGGGCCTTGCCGGGGCGCGGGGCGCGTCGCGGCAAGCCTCTTGTCGCGCTTTGGTTGGCCTTCCTGGCAAGCTCCTCTTGCCGGGGTCTTGCTCCCTTCGGGCAGTCGTCCCGGCAAGCTCCCCTTGCGGGGGCTTGTGTCTTGGCTCAAATACTTTGTTCTTGAATGGCCCAAAAGGGGACCATGGAGGGTTTTGGCGGTCACCTGGCATGCCTTGCCACGTGGTGCTACGACTGCCCGTGCACAAGTTCGGGGTACTAAGGTACCCCTACTTTAGTACACCGACAGGAGCCCCCGGGCCTAGGCCATACACGGTGCCGAGCGCTGTTGGGCCAGGCCCAAAACATTGCACGGGCAAGCGCGGCCTGGGTCACGCTGCATCTTAACTCCGCATCCATCGCGTCTTCCCCAAATGGCACGCGTCGAACGCGGCGTCGTGGGGAGAGGCGTGCGTGACATGGGTGGCGTGCGCGGGGCGGAGCCCCGCAGGCATGCGTCACGTCACAGGCGATTTCTTTATTCGGAAAGGCGAAACGCCCCTCCTTTATAAGCGGGGGAAACAGGGGCAGTTCGCCATCCCGCCGGTTGACATTCCTCGAAAATCTCCGCCACTTCCTTCTTCAAAAGAAAGCAGCGCTCCGCCCCCGTCGTCACCAGCACCGCCATCGTCGTCGGCCTCTCTCCCCACCTCCGCCATGGCTCCGAAGATCGCGAGAGGGAAAGCCTTGAAGTCGGCCGAGGCGCTATGGCTTGAGGCGCTGCGGAGGGAGCGAGCGACTTTCCCCCCTCAGCTCGACGCGGTGGACCTGAGGGATAGGTTCTATCTCTTCTGGTCGACGGTGACGCGAGCGCATCCGCGCACGCGTGTTCTTCCCGCCGTTGCCCAAAAGAAGTATCCGACCGGGTACCCCTTCTTTGCTGTGTTCTTCTATTGCGGGCTTTGCCCGCCCTTTTCTGAATTTTTCTGCGACATCATGAACACCTATGGCCTCCATCTCCTCGACTTCACCCCAACGCTGTTCTGACAATGGCGGTTTTCGCACACCTCTGTGAGAACTTTGTCGGAGTCCATCCCAACGTAGCCCTCTTTCGCCATTTCTTTTCTCCTCGGGTGGAGAAAGGAGAGCCTTTATCCGGCGGGGTCGCCTGGATCTCCAAGACAGGCAAGAAGGAGGCTTATCTGGAGGGGGAGCTCCGCAGCAGATGGGAGGAGTGGAGAGCGGACTGGTGCTTGACTGTCGAGGTGGAGCCGCAGCCATTCACTGCCGTGCGCCGAGCTCCAGTGGTGCGCGGCCGCGATTGGAGCGACGTGGCTCCGGACAACGCCAAGCTGGAGATTGCCGTCGCCCGGATCCTGCGCCTCAGGCTTGCCGGGCTCACCGTCGGCGCTGTTGGCGTGGACTTCCTCCGCCGCCGCATCGCCCCCCTGCAGGAGAAGGGGAGACCTGCCTGGGAGTTCCAGAACGCGGCGGATATCATGAGGCTGCGTCCGGGCCTTAATTTCAACTTTACTGTCTTGGAGCTTGACGGGACGCTCAGGGAGCTGTTCAAGCAAGACCCTGAGCATCCCGAATGGTTCAGGCTGCCGCATGGCATCGTTCCCTTATGCAATAACTCGTCGCTCAGCCGCATCCTCGCAATGATGCCGCTGTGCGACTCGCATGGGATCGATGCGACCTGGCAGGAGCCTGCAGACGACGTCGTGCAGGCGTTTTTCGATGACTTGGTGGAGGTGCCAGTCAACCCTGACGAGAAGAGAGGTCTCACTCGGGACACCACCCCCGACGAGTTGGCGTACATTGCCTCCAGGATGGAGGAGGCAGCGGTCGCCGCAGCCGCAGGCGCATTCGGATTCACCGCGGCTGAGGCAGACGCGGCGGAGGTGGCGAGCCTTGCCGATCAAGCGGAGTTCGTCGGCGAGGAAGAGCCTGCCGAGCACGGCGCCGAGGGCGAGCCCGCCCAGGAGACGAGTGGCTTGCCGGAGGTTAACACCTCTTCCTCCCGACCTCCGGGCAGCTCGTCGCAAGTAGAGCCCCCTGCCCAGCCAAGGAGGCGTCTCCGCAAGGCTGGGGAGGTGGTGCGGCAGACGAGCCAACAACCGCAGCGTCGCGTGACACGCTCCTCTGAGGCAGCAGGAGCGGGGTCTTCGCGGGCCGCGGCTTCTGCTCCTGCCGCTTCTCGCGCCGCGGCGGCAGCTGGAGCGGAGCCATCCACTGCTCCCACCAAGCGGCCACGGGAGCCTACTCCCCCGCCTCCTCGCGCCAGGAGCAAGCCGGTCTTCGACTTCTCCGCACTCAGCTCCGACGACAAAGAGGAAGAAGAGTAGGTCCCTTGTCGAGCTTGTATGCTTTCAATTTCTGTTGTCTTGCCTTGCAGCTCATTTGCCTTTCTCCGAATCTGTTCCTTCCTAGGACTCTGGCCCAGAGAAAGGCAAAGAGGGCCAAGGCCCCACTGGTCATCCTCGAGGACGAACCCGCCCCGGCAAGAGGGGGTACGCCAGAGACGACCTTGCCGGACCTAGCAGCCGATCTTCAGAGCAGCCCCCAGCGCAGCCCCCAACGTGAGTATATGGTTCACTTCCACTGTTTGGCGCGCGTGGGAGTTCTTCTTCTCTTTTGTTGTTGATATCTGGCTGTTGCTTCGTGTAGGAGCAGGGCAGCCCCAGCAGGAGCGCCTAGAGAGCACTCCCGCCGCGCCGTCTGCGTCGACTACACCGCCAAGGGAGAGTTCTCTGGCAAGGGAGGAGCCCCCGGTAGGGGAGATCTCTCCGGCAAGGGGGAGCTCTCCGGCAGGGGGGATTCTCCGGAGAGGGACGGCACCAACGACCCCCTGGTAACGGAGGCCGCGGCCGCAGATCCTGCTACCGGTAACCTTTCCCGCGCGGAAACTTCCCTTGGCTCTTCTTTCTTTTGATCTTCTTGTCGGGTAGTCGGTTGACTTTTCTCCCTTCTCCGGCCATCAGACCCGTCCGCCACGGACCCGATGGAGACCGAGGTCGTCGTCGAGGAGGGCGCGCGTGGCGATGCCGACGACGTCATCGTCATCGAAGAAGCGGACGACGCTGATGATTCTGCCGGTGACGGAGATGCCAAGGCCGCCAAGGCCGCCACTGCAGCAGCTGGCGAGGGGACCGGTGACCGTACTGACGGCCCCGGGGCCGCAGGAGCGTCGAGCGCTTCACCGACCGCCGATCCTGCCGCCACCACAACGTCGGCCCCTGAGGAGCCCCAGCCAGGCATCTATCTGAAGGCCGGCGATGATGTCTTCATCAAGCTTCCCTGGGAGTCGAGCTCCAGGGCGCCGGTCGAGGGAGAGACCTTGGACGGGGAGGTGCTCTCCTCCGCGGGGCTGATGCTGGTCGATATGCCAAGCAGCAGCAGCGGCGAGCCCGAGGAGGAGCGGCTGCTCCGAAAGGTAGTGTCACTCTACCGCGCCCGGCAAGCTAAGGTGGAGCACCAGGAAGCGCTCGTCGCGAAGGCGGGAGTAGACATGGAGAAGCGCGCTGGGGAGCTCCGGGAGCTCAACCAGGAGGCCCTCCGATCCTTGGCGGAGGAGCGAAGGCAGCTCGACGAGGCGCGGACGGCCTTCATCCTTGAGAAGGCAGAAGCCGAAGAGCGGCAAAGGCTTGCCGCTGTGGGGCTATCTGCGCGGGAAGGTGAACTGGTGCAGCAGAAAGCCAGCCTCGCCAGCCACGAGGAGGAGGTTGCCGCGCGCGAGCAAGCGCTCAGCGGGGCCCTCAAGAATGCGCAGGATGCTGCCGTGGCTGCCGAGACCGCCGAGAAGGCGCTAGAGGCGAAGGTGGCGCAGCTCGACACTGATCTCAAGGCGAGCGGTGAGGAGCTCGCCGCGCTCAAACAGGAGCGCGAGAAGGGTGCCCACACCCTCGGCGAGCTGCAGGGCCGCCTCGCCGAGAAGATCAAGGAGCTTGATACCGCCAAGGACTCCAACGCTGATCTTGAGCTGAAGCTAGACACCTTGACCAAGGCGCTGGAGAGCGCCAAGGAGCGGGAGACAACCTTGCGGAAGGAGATCGCGGAAAACGAGGCGCTGCTGGAAAGCGCCGCAGTTACCCAGAACAACTTCAGGGCGACGATGGAGCAGTGGACTGAGGGTCTCGTGGACATCGCCGCCGCCATCGACAAGGAGCTGACGCTGCTGGGGATGGAGGGTCACGAGTATCCCTCTGGTGAAAGCGTCCCACCCAGCGCCAAGCTCACTTCGTTCTTCAAAGGCGTGGCGGCGGCCCTTTAGCATCTCCGGAATGCGATACCAGAGCAGCTGGCCAACGAGACGCGCGATGCCATCGCCGAATCCCTCGAGAAGGTGTTGGTGAAGATCGTCTTCCGCAACCCCAGCATCAGGCTCACCAACGCCCTCAAATCCCTGCCACCAGACGCTGATCTGGAGGAGATCAGGTCCCTCGTCGCGCCCATTGTGGAGAAGGTGGCCGGGATCAAGAGGATCGAGGGCGACCGTGTGGATTAGGCCGCCTGCCCATTTCTTTTCTTGTCGCTGCTGGCCAAGTTATGAAAGCGATTCATTAGGGCCGCGACAAACTATCTTGTAATATAACTTTGTCTTAGGTAGTGATTGCACAGTTATCCCCTCTACTTGATTCCGCGCTTTGTATGCTTTTGCCCTACGCTCTTGGGAAATTGCCGGCGTAGGCCTCCACCTTGCCGCGGGCGCTGAGTGCGGGACATCAGCAGCCTGCCAGCGGCGCTATTACCGGCAAGAAACCTTGCCGCGGCTAGCTGCAGCTCACTTAAATTGTTGAGAAGGCTCAAAACAAAGTAAGTGTTGCCACTGCAGTCGCAGCACACTTAAGCTGCCGAGCGAGCTCGAAACAAAGTAAGGATGCCACTCTGGTTGTAGCACACTTAAGTCGTTGAGCGGACTCGAAACGAAGTAAGGGCGCAACTAGCCACGAGCCGGTCCCTCCGCGCACAGGTTTTTCATACAAAGTGCGGTCGTTCAAGGGAGATAACTCAAAAAATCTAAAAACTTAATTGCTCAAACTTTGGCAACTTAGCTTTTCTGTCATTTGCTGCCCGACAAGGCAAGGTTTTCTTGGACGACGCCTGGCCCACGCCGTTATCTTCTCCTCCCCCCTCCTCGGTAAACTTGTGGGCGAGGGGCCCTTCCTTTTCTCGAGAGAAAAGAGAGAGAAGGGAAAATAAAGGTACGGGGCTTCGCGGCTCGCTATTGCTCACCGGGGGTAAGTGCTGCACAACGTGTCAGATAGCACATGCACAAAGTAGAAAGCATGAAATCGACAAGATGTGCGAGGCACATGAGCTATGCACGGGATCTGCGCCCGGCTTTGTACCAAGGATTACATGCAACAGCGGCAAGACTTGGACAAAGAGGGTGGTTGATGGAACGGGTTCCGACAACCGCGCTGGCAAGGGCCTCCCCACGGTCGGCGTCAACTTGTTGGAATCTTGGCGGACTGAGCGCGCCGAAGAACAAGGTCACCTTTCTCGAAACTTCTGGCGCTAACTTTGCGGCTACAAAAGCGGCGCAAAGCTTGCTGGAAGCGAGCCGCTCGCACAGCGGCCTGAAGACGATCCCCCTCAAGGAGCAGCTGCTCTTGCTCGAGCTCAGCGTGAGCGAGCACTCGAGGTGGGCCGTATACGAGTCTGTGAGGAGAACTGCCTCCGCTCCATGGACCGGAGCGGAAAGGTACCTGGCCATACCTGGGCTTACCTATGACCACCCGCCCTCCTACCTGGCGCGCCAAAGATGTCGGGGGAAATCTGCCTCCACGAACACCTATGGGGACCGAGCCCCTTTCTGGTTCGGCGGGGGGCGGAGGTTGCGCGAAGAGCGGTTCGAGGCGATGCACACAAGGGGTTTACCCAGCTTCGGGCCGCACGGATGCGTAAAACCCTACTGCTGCTTTGTGGATTGTATTGTGTTCTTGCTCGGGAGCGTGTGGTGCTACAGTACACACGAGCCGCTGGCGAGAGCGAGCATGGGTGGCCTCCTTCCTTCCCTACGTTGCTCATGGGGCCTCCTTTTATATGCTCAAGGGGTTACCCACAGGTGGCAACGCAGGTCAGTGTAAAACTGTAAATCACTGTGTTGGGTACAACTGTTTGTACAGTGCTATCATACCTAACTCTGACGGCGGGGGACAAGGGCATTAAATGCCCGTCCGCATCGCCCAGACGGTGCAGGAAAGGGACCGTCAAGAGCGCCACCGTTTGCCACGATGGCTACTCTGTCAGCGTTGCTTCACCACCACATGCCACTGGCTACCCAGCCTCTCGCCACGTACGCCTGGGACGACCCTAGAGCGACACGTTGGTGGATGAGCTGGAGCGCAGGCACGGGGTGGTAACTTGCCGTGGGAAGCGCTTTGCCGCGGTCGATGCCTTGTCGCGTCCGGGAGCTTGTCGCTCACCGGGCCTTGCTGAGGCGCGGGGCGCGCCGCGGCAAGCCTCTTGTCGCGCTTTGGTTGGCCTTCCCGGCAAGCTCCTCTTGCCGGGGTCTTGCTCCCTTAGGGCGGTCGTCCCGGCAAGCTCCCCTTGCCGGGGCCTTGTGTCTTGGCTCAAATACTTTGTTCTTGAATGGCCCAAAAGGGGACCATGGAGGGTTTTGGAGGTCACCTGGCAGGCCTTGCCGCGGGGTGCTACGACTGCCCGTGCACAAGTTCGGGGTACTAAGGTACCCCTACTTTAGTACACCGACAAATTCGTACCTGGTTCTCCATTAGAAAAGCCTATGCAATCGCCGAGACGGGTTTTTCTCTGAACAAGCAGACAAGGGAGAAGGGGATTCAGGCCCAGTGAAATATTGCCGCTTCGTCCATCCAGCTTACTGCTAAAGCTGGAAAGGGGGGTTGTGATTTGACGGCTCATTGGGCATTACTGCGGCGCTACGACCGGGGTGTGTCTACCGTGAAGTTGTGCACTCTAATTTGTGCATATGGCACGTGGACCCCTTTGCCGGTTGCCCCACGTATCAGCGAAAGGAAGTAGAAAGACAGGAGTAACTAGTTACACATAAATATATTTTTTAACAGAGAGATACTCCCTCTGTAAACAAATATACAAATCTTTTGTATCACAGGCTCACCTTGCCGAGAAATATACTCCCTCTGCAACGCACGGGCATTATGGGGGTTCAACTTTTTTTATACTCAGATAGGCTCATGGTTTTGGACTTTGGGCCGCAGGCCGACCCTGCATGTTTGGGGGCCCATGTGTTGTACCTCAGCGCTTTTCATATTGCAATCGGTACGGCGCTGGTTTTAGATGCTGTCGCAAGGCGAATACACAAAAATGAATAAAGCACGACAGCTGTTGGAATGAAATTGAACAACAGTTCCTAACCAGCAATCAGAGTTGCAATTCTATCAACGATATACCATGTGATAAATAATATTGTCGTGCTACTTATACACACAGGACACTTGTTTCACCATGCCAGATTACTACATCAAAATCTCTCGGAGGATAGATCAGTTCGTCAGTTGCGTGCTGCTACTGAAGAATTTCAAAGTTGATTTGGACCAGCTCTCCTTGCCAAGAAAGTTCGATTTTGACATCACCCCCTACCGCAAGATATGATTTAGATTTGAACCTTGACCATCCTTTATCATCAATCATCATGCGACCATCCTTTGTACTTACGGTATATTGAGCAGGTTCATTCACACCAAGGCTGCGCATGGTAAGAGAAACTTGGCTGCGGTCGCCTGGATTGTTGAACGACTCCCTCGTTCCTCTAGAAATTCTCTGTTTGCAAACAAGAAGACATACCCAAACAGTTAGATCAACACAGTGAATCATGTGAAACAACATGGAAAGAAAATAGAACGAAGCACTTGGGCGGCCAATGCTTACCAAGAAGGTGGACATGTCGGTTTTGTAAGGACTTTGGTATATGAAGTGTGAACTGCAGCCCAGTCTGTTGCCGGTGCAACTGCACGGGCCGGAGCAGATGCAAGCGCAAGTGTTGGTGCAGGTGCCGAAGCCGCTGCTGCAGCCAAAGATGGTGCTCCTTGTAGAGCTGGTGCTGGTGTCGGAGCAGGTGCCGGTGTCGATGCCGGATCCTTCGGTAGATCAGACTGATCCGCTGACGCGGTTGGTGCCCAATCCTCAGCTGGATCAGACTGAGTTGCTGCCGCTGTCAGTGCTAGAGCAACTGCCTGTGCTCGATCTATGCGAGACAGTGGTGATCGTGTCTCGTCTGCTATGATCAGCTTTCTAACTTGACTAGGATCCGTGACCGTGATCCAGTTTTTTTCTTCATTTCTTTTAAACGCGAGAAGGACTAATTGTGGCGTTTTTGTTAAACCAAACTGCAGTTCATCATAGGGATTCAGCTTGTACTCGGACAACCGACTGATCCAATTTTTTCCAGTAATATAAGTGATGGACAGTGCCTTCGTTACTGACACGACATAAGAAGTGAAACCTGCAAAAATAGCCATCGTAGAGCAAACCAAATGGTTTATTCTGTGATGAACTTCACATGGCAAAACCTGCGTCATAAAATTGTAGGAAAAGAAAGAAAACATGACATTAAATCAATAAGATTTAGACAGTAAATCAATAAGATTTACTTGATGTGACACGAGTTAATCCTTACCAGTAAATCACTATGTTGAAGTACTAAATAGAAGATTGATCGTCCAACTACGCGTGGCATGCAGGGGCCCCACCTACTCCCACAAGCAGGACAGTCCAAAGGTCGTGACAAATCGTATGGACAGAACATCCATGGGACTGAAAATGCTGGTGGGTGCGATAAACCCTGCAATGCATACATATATTGGAGTGTAACCATAATTGATAGACCATCCTCACAAAAAATATGATATGGATACTTCAAAATATACAGACTGAACTGAGTGGACAGACATTAACTTAGACTGTTCTCAGGACTAACCACACACCAAAAGCAGCAGTACTAATAAACAATACAGGGTTCACAAACACAAATCAAGTGCTGAACAATAGTACTTACTACAGACAAGAAAAGCTGCACTAACTAAACTCTGCAGACTATTTCTTGCCACCGACCTACGGGATGAACCTCGCATAACTGACTAGGCCATGGACTTCGTGTGAGATGTCTACATGCAGCATCACCATCTTGTCAACCTTGGAGAACCTAACAGAGTGGTCTTTCCACTCATAAACATGATGATGAAGACAGGACGCATCTGATTTGTTGGGAAGCTTTACAAGAACCACACCCTTTGTAATCGAAGGCACAACTAGGAAATTGTTGTGGTCAAGTACAGCTACGAGAACACGCCTGACAACAATGCTACAGGTAAACACTAGTTCAGGACACATGGCGACAAGGACACAGCAGCTGGATAGTTCAGCGGTAGAACTCATCATCAGGTCTTCAAGTTCACACGGCATGACTTTGAGAACTTCATCTCCATCGCGGACCTGGTTCTAATTCAAAGAGAAACCATATTTTATTACTACCTCTGTTCAAAAATATAAGATGATTTTCGATATTATACTCTATATATGACTACATATACGCACAGAAATGAGTGAACAAAGACACTAGAACATGTCTTCAAAGGCATGAGAGCAAAGGGATTAGATGCAATATCCATAACACTAGTTACTAAGGCAAATATACCCTCTTAAAAGGTAGCATTGATGTTCATAAAGTACTCCCTCCGTCCCAAAATTCTTGTCTTAGATTTGTCTAGATACGGATGTATCAAGTCACATTTTAGTATTAGATACATCCGTATCTAGACAAATCTAACACAAGAAATTTGGGACAGAGGGAGTAGTTGAAAGTAATCTATAAGAAATCAGTGTCAACCTCTCGCATGTTTTGGTCAAAGGAGGAATTTAGAACCGTCATTTGGCACACTAAAATCACATGCAAGATCACCCAGAAAGTTGTACTACCAGTACTAGTACTGCGTGTTAGATGAAAAAACACGATCAAGATCGAGAAAAAGATCGTCAACAAGAGACATTACCTGGACTTTCTTAATGAGGGTTCCCGGAGAGGGGGGCTTGGACAGGATGATGGCTTTGAGCTTGTCTGCGATAGTCTCGGCGGGGTGCTTGCGCTTCTTCGTACCATGAGCCTCGACGGTTTTGGCCAGAGCCATAGACATCACGTCGGCCGGTGCTCCGGCGTCCATCCAAGAGAGGAAGCTGAGAGAGAAGAGTGAAAGGAGGAACGAGATGAGGGAGAAGCGAAGCGAGTGGGGGTTTTCTTCAAGAGAGGAAGCCGAGAGAGAAGAGTGAAATGATGGTTGCTTTGTCCATCCAACTTACTGTTGGAAAGGAGAGGGTTTTCTGATTTGACAGCTCATTGGGCATTACTGCGGCGGTTCGCTCATGGTAGTCTACCGTCACTCTACTATGGAGTAATTTAGTGCATGGCTGGTGGACCCAGGTGCTGGAAGTCCCACACGTTGGCGAAAGTGAGTAATTTAGTGCATGGCTAGAGGAGGATCCACACGGTAGAGCGTGTCCACTGTTTTTTAAAGAAAAAAAATGATTACACTAAGCGTTTCCACTCTTACGAAGGAGGAGTGCGAAACACGGCAGCCACTTGAACATACACAGTGCTTCTACTACTAGGCATGTGTAGTCGTTCATACGTCAGTACTGCACAATCTTGTTGCTAGTGTAGTAAGATATGACGATAACAAATGATGTTGTGCGCATGTCAACTACTCCTATATGTAACATAGTACCGCTTTTTCGACTATCCAGTCGAGAATGAATGGTGAGATCAATGTTAACAGAACTAGGTCCACACCGCACGGAGAGTACGGTGCTACAGTACTCCACGAAACATGAACCATATGAAGCATGAATAGTGTTAGGCAGGGTATAAGAAGGGTGCATGGTATGGGAGCAAAAGTTCCCTTCTCGACCCACTTTTGGGTGTTTGGCAGAGTGCATGAAGGGTGCATGAGTCCACACTAGTAGGTTGACAAAAATACACGAAGAGGATACAACTATATTGAGATGAGAATGCAACCAAACACACCCACACGCTTTCTGAAGGAAATATGCCCTAGAGGCAATAATAAAGTTATTATTTATTTCCTTATATATCATGATAAATGTTTATTATTCATGCTAGAATTGTATTAACCGGAAACATGATACATGTGTGAATACATAAACAAACAGAGTGTCACTAGTATGCCTCTACTTGACTAGCTTGTTAATCAAAGATGGTTATGTTTCCTAACCATGAACAAAGAGTTGTTATTTGATTAACGGGATCACATCATTAGTTGAATGATCTGATTGACATGACCCATTCTATTACCATAGCACCCGATCGTTTAGTATGTTGCTATTGCTTTCTTCATGACTTATACATGTTCCTTTGACTATGAGATTATGCAACTCCCGTTTACCGGAGGAACACTTTGGGTACTACCAAACGTCACAACGTAACTGGGTGATTATAAAGGAGTACTACAGGTGTCACCAAAGGTAGATGTTGGGTTGGCGTATTTCGAGATTAGGATTTGTCACTCCGATTGTCGGAGAGGTATCTCTGGGCCCTCTCGGTAATGCTCATCACATAAGCCTTGCAAGCATTGCAACTAATGTGTTAGTTGTGAGATGATGTATTACGGAACGAGTAAGGAGACTTACCGGTAACGAGATTGAACTAGGTATTGGATACCGACGATCGAATCTCGGGTAAGTAACATACCGATGACAAAGGGAACAACGTTTGTTGTTATGCGGTCTGACCGATAAAGATCTTCGTACAATATGTAGGAGCCAATATGGGCATCCAGGTCCCGCTATTGGTTATTGACCGGAGACGTGTCTCGGTCATGTCTACATTGTTCTCGAACCGTAGGGTCCGCACGCTTAAGGTTTCGATGACAGTTATATAATGAGTTTATGAGTTTTGATGTACCGAAGGAGTTCGGAGTCCCAGATGAGATCGGGGACATGACGAGGAGTCTCGAAATGGTCAAGACGTAAAGATCGATATATTGGACGACTATATTCGGACATCGGAAGGGTTCTGAGTGGTTCGGGTATTTTCGGAGGTACCGGGGAGTTACGGGAATACGAGGAAGAAGCAATGGGCCTTGATGGGCCTTAGTGGGAAGGACCAGGAGGTGGCGCGCGCCCCTCCCAAGCCCAGTCCGAATTGGACAAGGGGTTTGGGGCGCGGCCCCTCTCTCCCTTCCTTCCCCTCTTCCGCTCTTTCCCCCCTTGACCTAGTTGGACTAGGAAAGGTGGAATCCTACTCCCGGTGGGAGTAGGACTCCCCTTGGCGCGCCAAACATAGGGCCGGCCTCCTCCCTCCCTTGCTCCTTTATATACGGGGGCAGGGGGCACCCCATGGACACACAAGTTGATCTTCGTGATCGTTCCTTAGCCGTGTGCGGTGCCCCCCTCCACCATATTCCACCTCGAATATATCGTTGCAGTGCTTAGGCGAAGCCCTGCGCCGGTAGAACATCAAGATTGTCACCACGCCGTCGTGCTGACGGAACTCCTCCCCGAAGCTTTGCTGGATCGGAGCTAGGGGTGCGTCATCGAGCTGAACATGTGCCAAGAACTCGGAGGTGCCGGAGTAATGGTGCTTGGATCGGTCGGATCGTGAAGACGTACGACTACATCAACCGCGTTGATATAACGCTTCCGCTTTCGGTCTACGAGGGTACGTAGACAGCACTCTCCCCTCTCGTTGCTATGCATCACCATGATCTTGCGTGTGCGTAGGAATTTTTTTAAAATTACTACGTTCCCCAACAGTGGCATCCGAGCCTAGGTTTTTATGGTTTGATGTTATTTGCACGAGTAGAACACAAGTGAGTTGTGGACGATACAAGTCATACTGCCTACCAGCATGTCATACTTTGGGTCAGCGGCATTGTTGGATGAGACGACCCGGACCAACCTTACGCGTACGCTTACGCGAGACCGGTTCCCTCGACGTGCTTTGCACACAGATGGCTTGCGGGAGACTGTCTCACCAACTTTAGTTGAACCGAGTATGGCTACGCCCGGTCCTTGAGAAGGTCAAAACGGAGTCTATTTGACGAAGTATCGTTGTGGTTTTGATGCGTAGGTGAGATTGGTTCTTGCTTCAGCCCGTAGCAGCCACGTAAAATTTGCAACAAACAAAGTAGAGGACGTCTAACTTGTTTTTGCAGGGCATGTTGTGATGTGATATGGTCAAGACATGATGCTAAATTTTATTGTATGAGACGATCATGTTTTGTAACTGAGCTATCGGCAACCGGCAGGAGCCGTATGGTTGTCGCTTTATTTTATGCAATGCAATCGCCCTGTAATGCTTTACTTTATCACTAAGCGGTAGCGATAGTCGTAGAAGCATAAGATTGGCGAGACGACAACGATGCTACGATGGAGATCAAGGTGTCGTGCCGGTGACGATGGTGATCATGACAGTGCTGCGGAGATGGAGATCACAAGCACAAGATGATGATGGCCATATCATATCACTTATATTGATTGATTGCATGTGATGTTTATCTTTTATGCATCTTATCTTGCTTTGATTGACGGTAGCATTACAAGATGATCTCTCACTAATTATCAAGAAGTGTTCTCCCTGAGTATGCACCGTTGCGAAAGTTCTTCGTGCTGAGACACCACGTGATGATCGGGTGTGATAGGCTCTACGTTCAAATACAACGGGTGCAAAACAGTTGCACACGCGGAATACTCAGGTTATACTTGACGAGCTATGCATATAAGATATGACCTCGGAACACGGAGACCGAAATGTCGAGCGTGAATCATATAGTAGATATGATCAACATGATGATGTTCACCATTGAAAACTAATCCATTTCACGTGATGATCGGTTATGGTTTAGTTTGATTTGGATCACGTGATCACTTAGAGGATTAGAGGGATGTCTATCTAAGTGGGAGTTCTTAAGTAATATGATTAATTGAACTTTAATTTATCATGAACTTAGTCCTAGTAGTATTAGCATATCTATGTTGTAGATCAATAGCTCGCGTTGTTGCTTCCCTATGTTTATTTTGATATGTTCCTAGAGAAAATTGTGTTGAAAAATATTAGTAGCAATGATGCGGATTGGATCCGTGATCTGAGGTTTATCCTCATTGCTGCACAGAAGAATTATGTCCTTAATGCACCGCTAGGTGACAGACCTATTGCAGGAGCAGATGCAGACGTTATGAACATTTGGCTAGCTCAATATGATGACTACTTGATAGTTTAGTGCACCATGCTTAACGGCTTAGAATCGGGACTTCAAAGACGTTTTGAACGTCATGGACCATATGAGATGTTCCAGTAGTTGAAGTTGATATTTCAAGCAACTACCCGAGTTGAGGGATATGAAGTCTCCAACAAGTTCTATAGCTAAAAGATGGAGGAGAATCGCTCAACTAGTGAGCATGTGCTCAGATTGTCTGGGTACTACAATCGCTTGAATCAAGTGGGAGTTAATCTTCCAGATAAGATAGTGATTGATAGAATTCTCTAGTCACCATCACCAAGTTAGTAGAACTTCATGATGAACTATAGTATGCAAGGGATGACGAAAACGACTCCCGAGCTTTTTCATAATGATGAAATCGATGGAGGTAGAAATCAAGAAAGAGCATCAAGCGTTGATGGTTGACAAGATCAGTAGTTTCAAGTAAAGGGCAAAGGGAAGAAGGGGAACTTCAAGAAGAACGACAAGCAAGTTGCTGCTCAAGTGAAGAAGCCCAAGTCTGGACCTAAGCCTGAGACTGAGTGCGTTTACTGCAAAGGGACTGGTCACTGGAAGCGGAACTGCCCCAAGTATTTGGCGGATAAGAAGGATGGCAAAGTGAACAAAGGTATATTTGATATACAGATTATTGATGTGTATTTTACTAGTGTTCATAGCAACCCCTCGGTATTTGATACTGGTTCAGTTGCTAAGAGTAGTAACTCGAAACGGGAGTTGCAGAATGAACAAAGACTTGTTAAGGGTGAAGTGACGATGAAAGTTGGAAGTAGTTCCAAGATTGATATGATCATCATCGCACACTCCCTATACTTTCGGGATTAGTGATGAACCTAAATAAGTGTTATTTGGTGTTTGCGTTGAGCATAAATATGATTTGATCATGTTTATTGCAATATGATCATTCATTTAAGTTAGAGAACAATTGTTGTTCTTTTTACATGAATAGAACCTTTTATGGTCATGCACACCCAATGAAAATATTTCATTGGATCTCGATCGTAGTAATACACATATTCATAATATTGAAACCAAAAGATGCAAAGTTAATAATGATAGTGCAACTTATTTGTGGCACTGCCGTTTAAGTCATATTGGTGTAAAGCGCAAGAAGAAACTCCATGCTGATGGGATTTTAGAATCACTTGATTATGAATCACTTGATCCTTGCGAACCATGCCTCTTGGGCAAGATGACTAAAACACCGTTCTTCGGAACAATGAAGCAAGCAACAGATTTGTTGGAAATCATACATACTGATGTATGTGGTCCAATGAATATTAAGGCTTGCAGCAGGTATCATTATTTTCTGACCTTCACAGATGATTTGAGCAGATATGGGTATATCTACTTGATGAAACATAAGTCTGAAACATTTGAAAAGTTCAAAAGGATTTCAGAGTGAAGTGAAAAATCATCGTGACAAGAAAATAAGGTTTCTACGATCTGATCGCAGAGACAAATATTTGAGTTACGAGTTTGGTCTTCAGTTAAAACAATGTGGAATAGTTTCACAAAATCGTGCCACCTGGAACACCACAATGTAATGGTGTATCCGAACGTCATAACCGTACTTTATTAGATATAGTGTGTCGGTGTACTAAAGTAGGGGTACCTTAGTACCCCAGACTTGTGCACGGGCAGTTGTAGCACCCTGCGGCGAGGCCCGCCCAGGAAGCGCCAAGAGAAGACCAAGCATTCAAGACAAGGCCCCCGGCAAGAGGAGCTTGCCGGGCCAAGAAGACAAGGCCCTGGCAAGAGGAGCTTGCCGGGCCAAGAAGACAAGACCCCGGCAAGAGGAGCTTGCCGGGACGACTGAGCCCATGTAATGCCATCCAAGAACAAGGTATACGAGACAGAAGATCGAGACCCCGACAAGAGGAGCTTGTCGGGAAGGCCGAACCCAGGCACCACAAGAGAAGCCCGCCACGGCGCGCCATGCGCCCCGGCAAGGCCTGATAGCCGGCAAGCTATCAGGCACAGGAAGACGACCCCCGCGGCAAGCCACTTGCCGCGGCAAATCGCCACCTCAGGACTGCGCTCCAGCTCGCCCGCCCACGCGTCGCTCCGGGGCTTCCCCCAAGGGCACGTGGCGAGGCACCGCGCAGCCTGGGGTATGCGGTGGCATGCAGCCACCATCGTGGCGAACGGTGGCGCACCTAACGGTCCGCCTCGGTGCTATCCGGGCGACCGTGACGGGCATTTAATGCCCTTGTCCCCTACCGTCAGAAGTAGGTATGATAACACTGTGCCGCACTGTAGCGCCACTGTTCCCGCACTGTTACAACTGCCACCCCTTTTACACTTTTACCCCTTTCTCTTACGTTGACACCTGTCGGTGACCCCTTTGCGCTATAAAAGGAGGCCCGTGTGCAACGTAGAAGGGGTTCCGAGGTTCCGAGGTTCGGAGATTGCGAATCCAGACAGCCATGCGCTCGGTGTAGCTAGCTCTCCAAGCTCCCGAGCTCCCCAGGTCAATACAACCAAGCAGGAGTAGGGTTTTACGCGTCCATCGCGGCCCGAACCTGGGTAAACCGCCCGTGTGCTCGCCTCGATCTGCTCTCCGTGCTCCCTCCGCCCCCCTCACCGGACAACGAAAGGGGCTCCGGCCCCATAGGTGCTCGCGGGGGACACCGTCCGCCCCGACATCTTTGGCGCGCCAGGTAGGGGCTGCGTCGAGGTTGTGCGGATCAGATCCGGCGTTCGCGAGCGCGCTCTTCGTCAGCTTCTCCGAATTCGCTAGCTTCATCAGCACCATGGCCCCGAAGAAGAAGGCTTCGGAGGTCGCGGGCCCGTCCGCGTCTCTTCCACCGCTACCGGAGCCAACGGTGGGCGGGGGAGACGCCGTCGGAGGGGTGGCCACCGGCGAGAATACTCGCGGCGCCACCAAATCCAAGAACAGGGCGGACGACCGAGCCTCGGCCTCCGAGGGCGCGTCGCATCCGACCCGACAAACGACGACCCAGCAGCGCCATGCCACAGGGGGTGGCATCCGCTTGCTGGACCAAGGGCAAACTGGAGGTTCACAGGACGCCCCGGGCCCCCGTCCGGACACGGGCAAGGCGAAGGCGCCGGGGAGGGACCCCGCTCTTTCTAACATTGTTAGGAGTCCGAGCGTATCCCGCTCCTCGCGCCACTCGCCCCCGCTCCCCTCCACTCCGGCAGAAGCGCTCGCGAGAGCGCAACTGCTCCTCGACTACCCTCCAGCGGCTGACAAGGCCGAATGCTGGAGGGCCACCATCCAGAGCCTGATCGCCTTCGCCAACAACGACACGCCGCAGCAGCCGGCGACCTCACGGCCACGGCAGGTCAAGAAGACGAAGGCCGACGGCGACAAGACCGCCGAGGGTGCAACCACCATGCACTCCCCGGCGCAGAAGCAGAAGACGCCGCCCCGCTGGAGCAACGCCGACGACGGCTCTACTGCGTCGTCAGACCCGCGGACCCGCCGGGACCAGCGCCGAGTCCTCGACGAGCGGCAGCAAGAAGACGCTCGAACAAGGATTGAGCGCCGCCGAGAAACTCGGCGGCAATCAGACCAGCGGGCTGGGAACGCTGTCGACGCGCACGCGCCCGGTGAACCAGGTGACTTACCGTACGCGGCAGGTTGCCCTGCGTTCACCCGTGAGCTGCGGCGCGTCCGGTGGCCCAGCACGAAGAACTTCAAGCCCGACGTACCGGAGAAGTACGACGGCAGGACGCACCCCTCGGAGTTTCTCAGCATCTACACGATCGCTGTACAAGCTGCCGGGGGGCGCGACGAGAGGATATTGGCGAACTACTTCCCGCTCGTGCTTAAGCCGAACGTTCGTTCGTGGCTTATGCACTTGCCGGAAGGCTCCATTTCTTCCTGGGCGGATCTTTGCCATCAGTTTGTTGGCGCCTTCACAGGCGGCCACAAACCTCATGGCTAGGATAGCGACCTCCACATCCTAGCCCAGAAGGAAGGAGAACCCCTGCGCAAGTACATCCAGCGCTTCAGCCGCGTGCATCGCAACATCCCCGACGTTCACCCTGCCGCGGTTATCAGCGCGTTCCACCAGAACGTGCGTAACCGCCGCATGCGCGAAGAGATGGCCATGACCAAGATCCGGGACGTCAGCGAGCTATATGCCCTGGCTGACAAGTGCGCGCGCGCGGAGGAGGGGAGGAAACTCCCCGGGGAGGATGCTGGCGCAGGAGAAAGCGACAGTGACGACACCGCCCCGGCGAAGAGAAGCCAGCGGCGTAATAATAGGAGGAAGAACAGGAAAGAGGTGCTTGCCGTCGAGGAGTCCGGCAAGGAGGCTACCGCCAAGCAAACACAGGCTGGCGGCTCCGGCAAGGAGCCTGCCCCCGTGGCGGCAGCCGACAAGCAGGACGGCTCCGACAAGCAATACTGCAAGATCCACCGCACCAAGGGCCACGATCTCTCCAACTGCAAAAGCGTCGAGTACCTCGTCGTGCAGCAGAAGGCTGAGTACGAGAGGCGCGACAAGGAGAAGGCCCAGGGTGGAGGTGGCGAACCAAGCAAGAAGCGGCCGCCCATCGGCCGGGGAGGACGCCGCGGCAAGGCCAAGCAGCGGCAAGGCGATCGGCCTCCCCGGGGCCGCGACGAGGATGAAGAAGACGACGACGAAGACGTGGAAGACGAAGATAACAGCGAGCAGGAGTTCCAGAAGGCCACGGAGGTCCCATGCGTTGACGGCGGCGCCTCTCTGCACGCCTCCCACCGCCAGCTTAAGCGGTGGGCGCGAGAGGTGAACGCAGCAGAGCCGCCCGTGGAGTCGCGCAGGCTCCTCAAATGGTCCAGCACGCCCATCATTTTCGATCTTGAGGATCACCCCGACCGCACAACCGCGGTCGGGTGCTTGCCGATGCTGGTCTCACCCACCATCCGCAACCTCAAGGTCACCAAAATGTTGGTAGACGGCGGGGCCAGGCTGAACTTGATCTCCTCCGCTGTGATCAAGAAACTCCAGATCCCAGACGGCGAGCTCAAAGAGACCGGATCTTTCCAAGGAATCAACCCGGGGAGGAGCAAGCCCAAGGGGAAGATTACTCTGCCTGTGACCTTCGGCGGCGAGCTCAACTTCAGGACTGAGTGCATCACGTTCGACGTCGCTGATATCCCGTTACCATACAATGGGATCCTCGGCCGTCCCGCTCTCGCCAAGTTCATGGCAGCTTCCCACCACGCCTACAACGTACTCAAGATGCCGGGGCCGATAAGCGTCATCACTGTCCATGGCGACAAAAAGGACGCGCTTATCTGCGCCGACAAGATCTACCGGGATGTAGCAGCCGCGGCAGAGGAGGACACACTTGCCGCTGAAGCCCCCGGGCGGAAGAAGACAAGGACCAAGTCCGGTAAGTGCTCTGGGACCCACTCCGGCAACCGCACCTCTTCGGAGTGCTGCGCCGCCGTCGAGGACGCTCCATCGAGCTCCACCGGCAAGTACAAGAAGGGAATGACCGCTCCTCCGGCAACCAAGAAGGTGTCCGCCAAAGAGGACGGCACTGGCGGTACCTTCACCATCAGTGCCACGCTTGACAGCAAATAGGAAAGCGCGCTCGTTGCCTTCCTGCGGGCGAATGACGATGTGTTTGCATGGCAACCGTCCGACATCCCCGGTGTTCCCAGGAGGGTGATTGAGCACAAGCTCGCTGTCTGTCCTCACGCGCGACCCGTCAAGCAGAAAGTGAGAAAGCAAGCCGTGGAGCACCAAGAATTCATCAGCGAAGAGATCAAGAAGCTAGAGGCAGCAGGCCTAGTGAGAGGTGTGATCCATCCAACGTGGCTGGCCAATCCGGTCGTCGTGCGCAAAGCCAATGGGAAGTGGAGACTGTGCATAGACTTCACCGATGTGAATAAAGCATGTCCCAAGGATCCATTTCCCTTGCCGCGCATTGACCAGATTGTTGACTCCACTGCCGGATGTGAGCTACTCTCTTTTCTTGATGCATATTCAGGCTACCACCAAGTCTTTATGGCCAAAGAAGATGAAGAGAAGACCGCATTTATCACTCCGTGCGGCACCTATTGCTTCATACGCATGCCGTTTGGACTGAAGAATGCGGGATCAACGTTTGCAAGGGTAGTGCACACTGCTTTCGAGCCACAGATCCATAGGAACGTGGAGGCCTACATGGATGACATCGTGGTGAAGAGCAGGAGCAAGGAAACCCTGGTCCAAGATCTGGAAGAGACATTTCAGAACCTGCGCAAGATACAGCTCAAGCTGAACCCCGAGAAGTGCGTTTTCGGAGTCCCCTCCGGCAAGCTTCTCGGGTTCTTTGTGTCACAGAGGGGGATTGAAGCTAATCCCGACAAGATCAAAGCCATCGAGCAGATCGAAGCCCCAGAGCGCGTCAAGGACGTCAGAAAGCTTGCAGGTTGTGTGGCCGCCCTCAGTCGGTTCATTTCAAGGTCTGCAGAACGCACCCTGCCCTTCTTTAAAATCTTGAAGAAGGCAGGCCCCATACAGTGGACTCCAGAAGCGGAGGCAGCGCTGCAAGATTTGAAAAGGTACCTATCCTCCGCTCCAATACTTGTCGCACCTAGACCACATGAGAAGTTGTTGCTATACCTAGCGGCAACCAACCAGGTGGTTAGTGCTGCGTTAGTGGCGGAGAGGGAGGCCGACGAGGAGTCTATACCACCTGCAAGCGAATCCAGCGACAAGCGGGGGGCTGCTCCGGCAAGCTCTGGCTCCGACAAGGACAACCCTGCGCAGGAACAGGATGGAGCGCGGAAGAAGATGGTGCAGCGCCCGGTGTATTTTGTGAGTTCCCTCTTGCAGGGGGCTAGATCAAGATACTCCGGGGTGCAGAAATTGCTTTTCGGCCTCCTCATGGCCTCGAGAAAGCTGCGCCATTACTTCCAAGCACATGAGATAACAGTAGTCACTCGCTTTCCGCTGAAGAGGATATTGCACAATCCCGAGGCAACAGGCAGGATCGTCGAGTGGGCACTGGAGCTGTCGAGCTTTGGGCTCAAGTTTGAAAGTACTTCAATCATACAGAGCCGAGCTTTGGCAGAATTCATAGCTGAGTGGACCCCGACGCCAGATGGAGAAGCCCAAGAAACAAGCGCGCCCGTACAAGAAGCAACAAGCGAGTGGGTAATGTACTTCGATGGTGCCTTCTCGCTGCAAGGTGCCGGTGCTGGCGTGGTACTCATCGCGCCCACCGGAGAGCACCTCAAGTATGTTATCCAGATGCACTTCCCAAGAGAGCAAGCAACCAACAATACTGCTGAGTATGAAGGCTTGCTCGCCGGCCTCAGGATTGCGGCCGAACTTGGGATCAGAAAGCTGATTGTGCGGGGAGATTCTCAACTGGTGGTCCGGTAGGTCAACAAGAGCTACCAGAGCCCTCTGATGGAAGCTTATGTAGATGAAGTGAGAAAGCTGGAAGGACACTTTGAAGGGCTGCAAATGGAGCACGTCCCGAGAGCTCAGAATGAGATAGCAGACGGCCTTTCGAAGTGTGCTTCGTTGAAGTTACCTGTGGAACCAGGGACCTTCTTACTCAAGCTGACTCAACCATCCGTTACACCATCAGTTGGGCAGTCCAAGAAAAGGAAGTTGGTCTCCGGCGACTACTTGCAGGCGGACCTTCCTGAGACCGCCGCCAAGGTCCCCAAGATCAACAACCAGAACGCCGAGGGACAGCCCGCTCCTGCGGATCCCAGGATCCGTCCAGTCGAAGCAGGTGTCCCCGATAAGCCTTGCTCCGGCAAGCGGATCAGCAGTCTGAACGCTGAGGAACAGTCCGCTCCTGCGGATCCGAGGATCTGTCCAGTTGAAGCGGGGGTTCCCGACAAGCTTTGCCCCGGCAAGCTTGCCGGGGGATCACCGGCTCCGGCGGAACCAGAGGTTCTTGCCGTAGAAGCCGGGGTCCCCGCAGCGGCCTTCATGCCTTTAGTCCTTGCCGTCGAGCCTCGGGCTCCGGCATGGGCGCAGCAGATCGTCCGTTTTCTGCAAACTGGAGAACTTCCCGACGACCCAGAAGAGATGGAGAAGATCACCAGGCAGTCAAGTATGTACCAGTTCGTGGACAACGAGCTGTACAGAAGGAGACTCAACGGTGTCAGATTGAAGTGCATCTCCAGGGAAGACGGACAGAAGCTGTTGGCAAAGATACACGGAGGCATATGCGGCCATCACATTGGCGCAAGAGCGCTTGTCGTGAAAGCCTTCCGGCAAGGGTTCTTCTGGCAAGAAGCCCTCCAAGATGCAACTGCACTAGTAACCAAGTGTGAAGCGTGCCAGTTCCATGCAAAACAGATTCATCAACCAGCTCAAGCTCTCCAAACAATCCCTTTATCCTGGCCCTTCTCGGTCTGGGGGCTCGATATCCTCGGCCCTTTTCCCCGAGCCGTCGGGGGCTTCGAGTACTTGTACGTTGCAATCGACAAGTTCACGAAGTGGCCAGAAGTGGAGCCAGTGAGGAAGGTGACCGCGCAGTCAGCAGTCAAGTTCTTCCGGTCGATCGTCTGCCGTTTCGGAATCCCCAACAGAATCATCACCGACAACGGGACACAATTCACAAGTCGCGCCTTCATGCAATACGCCCAGGATCTCGGCGCCAAGGTCTGTTTCGCTTCGGTTGCTCACCCCAGGAGCAACGGTCAAGCAGAAAGGGCCAACGCTGAAGTGCTGCGCGGACTCAAGACCAGGACCTTCGACAGGCTGCACAAGTGCGGAAGAAATTGGATTGAGGAGCTGCCGGCGGCTCTTTGGTCAATCAGAACGACACCGAGTCGAGCCACCGGACAGACACCCTTTGCTCTAGTCTATGGAGCGGAAGCAGTTATCCCCACGGAACTCGTATACGGATCTCCTCGGGTGCTCGCTTATGACGAGCTCGAGCAAGAGCAGTGGCGCCAAGATGACGCGCTGCTCCTTGAGGAAGGACGTCTCCAGGCTGCGGTACGAGCTGCTCGATACCAGCAAGCCTTGCGTCGCTACCATAGCCGCAAGGTCAAGGCCAGGAGTCTCGAAGAGGGCGACCTTGTTCTTCGGCGCACTCAGTCGGCCAAGAATTCCAACAAGTTGACGCCAAAGTGGGAAGGACCTTATCGGGTGAGACAAGTCACGAGGCCTGGCGCTGTCCGCCTCGAGACCGAAGAAGGCGTACCAGTGAGCAACTCCTGGAACATAGAGCATCTTCGCAAGTTTCACCCATAAGGCGCGGTTGCCGTGACCCGCTCCGGCAACCATCGGTTTGTACAGGCCTTGCCGCTGTTGCATGTAACCCCTTGTACAAAGCCAGGCGAAGCCCCTGGCACCAGATAAAGTTGCCCTGTTAGGCGACCTTGTTCTTAGGCACGTTCAGTCGGCCAAGAATTATAACAAGTCGACGCCGAAGCAGGAAGGCCCTTGTCGGGTGAAACGAGTCGCGAGGCCCGGCGCTGTCCGCCTCAAGACCGAAGAGGGCCTACCAGTGAGCAACTCCTGGGAATATAGAGCATCTTCGCAAGTTTCGCCCATAAGGCGCGGTTGCCGTGATCCGCTCCGGCAACCATCGGTTTGTACAGGCCTTGCCGCTGCTGCATGTAACCCCTTGTACAAAGCCAGGCGAAGCCCCTGGCATCAGGTAAAGTTGCCCTGTTAGGCGACCTTGTTCTTAGGCACGTTCAGTCGGCCAAGAATTATAACAAGTCGACGCCGAAGCAGGAAGGCCCTTATCGGGTGAGACGAGTCGCGAGGCCCGGCGCTGTCCGCCTCAAGACCGAAGAGGGCCTACCAGTGAGCAACTCCTGGGAACATAGAGCATCTTCGCAAGTTTCGCCCATAAGGCGCGGTTGCCGTGATCCGCTCCGGCAACCACCGGTTTGTGCAGGCCTTGCCAATGTTGCATGTAAGCCCTCGTACAAAGCCAGGCGAAGCCCCTGGCCGAGGATAAAGAAGCGCTGGCGCCCTAGATTTTAGCATGCATGCTGAGTCAGAGTCTCGTCCTTGGTTAGGGTTGTCAGTTCCTAACTGTCGCTAACCCCTAACTTGGAGGTCGAGTCCGCGTCTTTTTCCCGTCCTTTCCCTTTTGGCTCGCAGGAATTGAATGTCCTTGCCGGGCCGCTCAAGGACAAGGAAGAGGAGAAGGACGAGCCAACACCTACGCCCCGGCGAGCCAGAGTCGCCGGGGGCTGCAACCTCAGATAAGTTTTTGCATCCCTCATCATGCATTCTCTTATGGACTGTGGAATTTGAAAGCCTCCTTTCCTCCTGAAAAGCTACCGTGCTCTCTTAGCGGCAAGCCCCAGAGCGCGTTCCTGGGGCCCGTTTCGATAGCAGCCGCGGCAGCAAGAGGGAGGGAAGCGAGGGGCCGGAACCCGCCTGCTGCCCGCCTCCGCCAAGGGCGTGAGAAAGGTCGAGCAGTGCGGGGGAGCGGCTGGGCCTGTTGCCGGGCGAGAAACTGTCTATCTTAACGATGTAAAGGATTCGTTCCTTACCGCGGTTTCCACCCGCGAGACAAATGATCCGGCAAACATCCCCTTTTTCATTAAAAACATTCCACTCAGGTACAGTTCAGAGAGAATGAAAAACATGAAAGAAGGGATTACAAGGCTTAAACGCAACTAAGGCCCGAAGGCTTACAAGCTGAAAAGAGATAAGGTGCCCGTAATCCCTTTCTTGTCTCTCTCCTCAGGAGGTAGGGCAAGTAGGCGAAGAGGGCGAAAGGGGCACCTAGATGAGCTACGGGTGGCAGAAGGCACCAAGAGAAGATCCGGGGGCTCCGCCTGGGGGCCTCCGGAGGCTGAAGAAGACGGAGGCGCCGGAGGCAGAGCTGGAAGATGGGGCAGCGGCCTTGCCGCCAGCCTCTTCCTCTTCCCCAGCCTCGCCACTCCGGCCGCCCGAGGAGATCAAGCCCCCGGCAAGAGGAGCTTGCCGGGCCGAAGAGAAGACCCCGGTGGTCGTCACCGAGAGCAAGGGTGATGACGGCGTCTGGGGCGCATCTGGAACACGAGGCACCGGAGCGTCAGCCAGCTGTCGAAGTCGGCCCGTACTCCGACTTCGCGGCCTTCGACGTCCGCCCTCTGTCCTCCTCAGCAGCCCCCCCTACGCCAGCCGCCCAAGGAGATGACCCCGGGGAGTTCACGGAGCCCGGCGCGGACGGTGGGGCCGCCGGTGCCACACGGAGCTGCGACCGACGCCTAGTCGGACCCGTCATCCCGGCGGCTGCTCCCCTCGTCGTCGCTATCGCTCCCCTCCTCGTCACTCTCGCTCGAGGAGGAGCCTTCGCTGTCGGAGGAGCTATCTTCGCAGCACCGGGCCCGGATGCCGAAGCCCCAGAAGGCCTTCACGGAGAGGAGGTCCTCCCCCACTAGCTTAAAGTGGAGGGTGAACCCCTCCGTCAAGCTGTGGATCCGGGCGAACGTCTTCCACCCGCGGCCCAGACACACCACGCCGGGGGCTCGGGACTCGACGTGGACTCGCGTCCCACTGATCCCGCAGCCCCTCATGCGCAGGTTTAGCGTCTCAGGCTGCTCCACCTCCAACACGTTCGCGAATGGGCCGGGAAGCCGGAGGCGGCGACGAGGCGCCCGGCGCAGCCTGATAATGAACTCATGGGGGTCGTCCCCGAGATGGACCGCGGGAAGGAACGGAGCCGCTGGCGGAGGCAAGGACGGCGCACCGATCCGTCCGCCCCGAGCGCCTCGGCCCCGTCCACGACCTCGTCCGCGACCTCGCCCTCTCCCTCTTCCCCCGACGACCGGCTCCGCCGCCGCGGGCGCAAGGGGAGGAGGGGCGCGTTGCCTAGCAGACACCCTCGCGGCAACCGAAGAAGAACCAGGGTTCCCCCCTCCATCACAGATGGGGGAAGGAAACCAGAAGCAGAAGGAGGAAGGAGATGGAGTACGGATTTCCGTCGCCCCCTTTCGCTCCTTATAAAGGGGCGGAGTGGGACCGCGGCCGCCTCGCTCCTCCAATAGAAGCGGAGGAAGGGAAGGCGACTGGGGCCGACCCACTGCATCGACCCGCGCCGGCCCGACTCCCTGCCTCCGCCGCCGCGACTCCGAGTGCATGAGGACCGCGTGGTGGGCGCGCAGAACCGAGGCGACGGGTGGGACGACCTCTCCCCATCCCGTGATTATGGGGAACGGACGCCTCGAAAGCCGTGCCTCACCCCCGTTCATTTATCGAGCCGCGCCTCCGCACCTCCCTCCACTTAAAGAAGGGAACGGGCGTTTCGCCCCCACGACGCCGCGATAAGCGCGCGCCGCCTGGGGAAGGTGCTACGGGTGCGGAGTTAAGGAGCAGCGCGACCAAGGCCACGCGTGCCCGTGCACTGTTAGGGCCTGGACCAACGACGCTCGGCACCGTGTGTGGCCCAGGCCCGGGGGCTCCTGTCGGTGTACTAAAGTAGGGGTACCTTAGTACCCCAGACTTGTGCACGGGCAGTTGTAGCACCCTGCGGCGAGGCCCGCCCAGGAAGCGCCAAGAGAAGACCAAGCATTCAATACAAGGCCCCCGGCAAGAGGAGCTTGCCGGGCCAAGAAGACAAGGCCCCGGCAAGAGGAGCTTGCCGGGACGACTGAGCCCATGTAATGCCATCCAAGAACAAGGTATACGAGACAGAAGATCGAGACCCCGACAAGAGGAGCTTGTCGGGAAGGCCGAACCCAGGCACCACAAGAGAAGCCCGCCACGGCGCGCCATGCGCCCCGGCAAGGCCTGATAGCCGGCAAGCTATCAGGCACAGTAAGACGACCCCCGCGGCAAGCCACTTGCCGCGGCAAATCGCCACCTCAGGACTGCGCTCCAGCTCGCCCGCCCACGCGTCGCTCCGGGGCTTCCCCCAAGGGCACGTGGCGAGGCACCGCGCAGCCTGGGATATGCGGTGGCATGCAGCCACCATCGTGGCGAACGGTGGCGCACCTCACGGTCCGCCTCGGTGCTATCCGGGCGACCGTGACGGGCATTTAATGCCCTTGTCCCCTACCGTCAGAAGTAGGTATGATAACACTGTGCCGCACTGTAGCGCCACTGTTCCCGCACTGTTACAACTGCCACCCCTTTTACACTTTTACCCCTTTCTCTTACGTTGACACCTGTCGGTGACCCCTTTGCGCTATAAAAGGAGGCCCGTGTGCAACGTAGAAGGGGTTCCGAGGTTCCGAGGTTCGGAGATTGGGAATCCAGACAGCCATACGCTCAGTGTAGCTAGCTCTCCAAGCTCCCGAGCTCCCCAGTTCAATACAACCAAGCAGGAGTAGGGTTTTACGCGTCCATCGCGGCCCGAACCTGGGTAAACCGCCCGTGTGCTCGCCTCGATCTGCTCTCCGTGCTCCCTCCGCCCCCCTCACCGGACAACGAAAGGGGCTCCGGCCCCATAGGTGCTCGCGGGGGACACCGTCCGCCCCGACATAGTGCGATCTATGATGTCTCTTACCGATCTACCACTATCGTTTTGGGGTTTATGCATTAGAGACAGATACATTCACATTAAAAAGGGCACCATCTAAATCCGTTGAGACGACGCCATATGAACTGTGGTTTGGCAAGAAACCAAAGTTGTTGTTTCTTAAAGTTTGGAGTTGCGATGCTTCTGTGAAAAAGTTTCATCATGATAAGCTCGAACCAAATCGGAGAAATGTGTCTTCATAGGATACCCAAAGGAGATTGTTGGGTACACTTTCTATCACAGATCCGAAGGCAAAATCGTTGCTAAAGATGGATCCTTTCTAGAGAAGGAGATTCTCTCGAAAGAAGTGAGTGGGAGGAAAGTAGAAAACTTGATAAGGTAATTGTACCTTCTACCTTATTGGAAAGTAGTTCGTCACAGAAATCTGTTCTTGTGATTACTACACCAATTAGTAAGGAAGCTAATGATAATGATCATGTAACTTCAAGATCAAGTTACTACCGAATCTCGTAGGTAAACCAGAGTAAGGTCCGCACCAGAGTGGTACGGTAATCCTTTTCTGGAAATCATGTTACTAGACCATGACGAACTTGCGAACTATGAGGAAGCGATGATGAGCCCAGATTCCGCGAAATGGTTTGAGGACATGAAATCTGAGATATGATCCATGTATGAGAACAAAGTATGGACTTTGATTGACTTACCCGATGATCGGCAAGCCATTGAGATTAAATGGATCTTCAAGAGGAAGATGGACGCTGATAGTAGTGTTACTATCTACAAAGCTAGAATTGTCGCAAAAGGTTTTCGACAAGTTCAAGGTGTTGACTACGATGAGAGTTTCTCACTCGTATCTATGCTTAAGTCTATCCGAATCATGTTAGCAATTGCCGCATTTTATGAAATCTGGCAAATGGATAAACAAAACTGCATTCCTTAATGGATTTATTAAAGAAGAGTTGTATATGATGCAACCAGAAGGTTTTGTAAATCCTAAAGGTGTTAACAAAATATGCAAGCTCCAGCGATCCATCTGTGGACTGGTGCAAGCATCTCGGAGTTGGAATACACGCTTTGATAAGTTGATCAAAGCATATAGTTTTATACAGACTTGCGGTGAAGCCTGTATTTACAAGAAAGTGAGTGGGAGCACTACAGCATTTCTGATAAGTATATGTATGACATATTGTGGATCAGAAATAATGTAGAATTATTCTGTAAAGCACAAAGGAGTGTTTGAAAGAAGTTTTTCAAAGGAAGACCTCGGTGAAGCTGCTTACATATTGAGCATCAATATCTATAGAGATAGATCAAGACGCTTGATAAGTTTTTTCAATGAGTACATACCTTGACAAGATTTTGAAGTAGTTCAAAATGGAACAGTCAAAGAAAGAGTTCTTTCCTGTGTTACAAGGTATGAAATTGAGTAAGACTCAAAGCCTGACCATGACAGAAGATAGAAAGAGAATGAAAGTTATTCCCTATGCCTCGGCCATAGGTTCTATAAAGTATGCCATGCTGTTTACCAGATCTATTGTGTACCCTACACTGAGTTTGGCAAGAGAGTACAATAGTGATCTAGGAGTAGATCACTGGACAGCGGTCAGAATTATCCTTAGTGGAATGAGGATATGTTTCTCGATTATGGAAGTGACAAAAGGTTCGTCGTAAAGGGTTACTTCGATGCAAGTTTTGACACTGATCTGGATGACTCTAAGTCTCGATCTAGATACATATTGAAAGTGGGAGCAATTAACTAAAGTAGCTCCGTGCAGAGCATTGTAGACATAGAAAGTTGCAAAATACATACGGATCTGAATTTTGGCAGACCCGTTAACTAAGCTTCTCTCACAAGCAAAACATGATCACACCTTAGTACTCTTTGGGTGTTAATCACATAGCGATGTGAACTAGATTACTGACTCTAGTAAACCCTTTGGGTGTTGATCACATATCGATGTGAACTATGGGTGTTAATCACATGGTGATGTGAAGTATTGCTGGTAATCACATGGCGATGTGAACTAGATTATTGACTCTAGTGCAAGTGGGAGACTGAAGGAAATATGCCCTAGAGGCAATAATAAAGTTATTATTTATTTCCTTATATATCATGATAAATGTTTATTATTCATGCTAGAATTGTATTAACCGGAAACATGATACATGTGTGAATACATAAACAAACAGAGTGTCACTAGTATGCCTCTACTTGACTAGCTTGTTAATCAAAGATGGTTATGTTTCCTAACCATGAACAAAGAGTTGTTATTTGATTAACGGGATCACATCATTAGTTGAATGATCTGATTGACATGACCCATTCTATTAGCATAGCACCCGATCGTTTAGTATGTTGCTATTGCTTTCTTCATGACTTATACATGTTCCTTTGACTATGAGATTATGCAACTCCCGTTTACCGGAGGAACACTTTGGGTACTACCAAACGTCACAACGTAACTGGGTGATTATAAAGGAGTACTACAGGTGTCACCAAAGGTAGATGTTGGGTTGGCGTATTTCGAGATTAGGATTTGTCACTCCGATTGTCGGAGAGGTATCTCTGGGCCCTCTCGGTAATGCTCATCACATAAGCCTTGCAAGCATTGCAACTAATGTGTTAATTGTGAGATGATGTATTACGGAACGAGTAAAGAGACTTACCGGTAACGAGATTGAACTAGGTATTGGATACCGACGATCGAATCTCGGGTAAGTAACATACCGATGACAAAGGGAACAACGTATGTTGTTATGCGGTCTGATCGATAAAGATCTTCGTACAATATGTAGGAGCCAATATGGGCATCCAGGTCCCGCTATTGGTTATTGACCGGAGACGTGTCTCGGTCATGTCTACATTGTTCTCGAACCGTAGGGTCCGCACGCTTAAGGTTTCGATGACAGTTATATAATGAGTTTATGAGTTTTGATGTACCGAAGGAGTTCGGAGTCCCGTATGAGATCGGGGACATGACGAGGAGTCTCGAAATGGTCGAGACGTAAAGATCGATATATTGGACGACTATATTCGGACATCAGAAGGGTTCTGAGTGGTTCGGGTATTTTCGGAGGTACCGGGGAGTTACGGGAATACGAGGAAGAAGCAATGGGCCTTGATGGGCCTTAGTGGGAAGGACCAGGAGGTGGCGCGCGCCCCTCCCAAGCCCAGTCCGAATTGGACAAGGGGTTTGGGGCGCGGCCCCTCTCTCCCTTCCTTCCCCTCTTCCCCTCTTTCCCCTCTTGACCTAGTTGGACTAGGAAAGGTGGAATCCTACTCCTGGTGGGAGTAGGACTCCCCTTGGCGCGCCAAACATAGGGCCGGCCTCCTCCCTCCCTTGCTCCTTTATATACGGGGGCAGGGGGCACCCCATGGACACACAAGTTGATCTTCGTGATCGTTCCTTAGCCGTGTGCGGTGCCCCCCTCCACCATATTCCACCTCGAATATATCGTTGCAGTGCTTAGGCGGAGCCCTGCGCCGGTAGAACATCAAGATTGTCACCACGCCGTCGTGCTGACGGAACTCCTCCCCGAAGCTTTGCTGGATCGGAGCTAGGGGTGCGTCATCGAGCTGAACATGTGCCAAGAACTCGGAGGTGCCGGAGTAACGGTGCTTGGATCGGTCAGATCGTGAAGACGTACGACTACATCAACCGCGTTGATATAACGCTTCCGGTTTTGGTCTACGAGGGTACGTAGACAACACTCTCCCCTCTCGTTGCTATGCATCACCATGATCTTGCGTGTGCGTAGGAAATTTTTTGAAATTACTATGTTCCCCAACACTTTCTGCTACAGTGACCGATCTGCACGGTCTGAGTTTGATCCAACGGTCATGTTGCACCGAGACATGGACATGCCCATGCAGAGGGCGCCTAAACATCACCGAAGTCCCTCTGCTTCTCGAGGCGCATGACGTTGGTGATGCAGGGTGCAACCGCCCGCAGAGCCTGCTCCCAGTCGACGGGAGCCAGCTCGTCAAATACGGCGTCCAATGGCACGAATGGATTCCGGTGACGGAGACCAGGTCAGGAAACTGCAGCTCGTTGAAGTCGACCGGGTGGTCGAGCGGGTTTAGCCCGACGGCCGGCATCATTGCGCTGGCACGACGGTAGGCATCACGCAGCCGCAACACGTGCGTGGCAACTTGGTTCACCAAGTGGCTGAGGCGATCCTGGACCTCGTCACGATCGGCCCGCTCACGCTCCAGCCGGCTCCCCTGATGGCCTATTGTATCTCCCGCTTTCTACAGCAACGCCGCCGATGCCTCGAGCATCTTTGTGGTGGACGCCTGCCGCTTTTGAAGCTCCGTGAACTCCCGCACATAACGGAGGAGCATGGCACTCCTCTCCTCCTTGAGCTCACGGAGCTCCACGTCCTTGGCTCTGAGCTCCGCATCCTTGGCATGGAGCTCCTGTGTCAGACGCCTCACCTCGGACTCCGTGATCTGCTGCGCCGCCATGGCACCAGGTAGAAGCAATGGGGAGAGGAAGCAAAGGGGCGAAACGGCTAAAAGGCAATGCAATCTATAGGAAGGCAGAGGGAGAGGGGAATCTTTTGGTTTTCACCACGGTAAAACACCAGTCGATGACTTCTCACATCAGGGAGCATCATCGTGATTAATTGCTGCCGCGCCTGCTCCCGTCAGTCAAAAAATTAAAAATCCTGCCGCGCCTGCTCCCGTCAATCAAAAAAATTAAAAATCCTGCCGCACCCAAACACCATAGCAATGCCGCGGTGGATATTTAAATTTACCAGCCGGCAAGTAGATAAAAAAGGGGTTAAAAAACAAATTTGGCGGCGGCCTAGCTAATCGGTCGAACTAGCCCAACTAGCTAGCCACCGTGCTTCACTGATGTACTCGGCGGGAAAGGTGGTCTTTCGTGATTTGACGACTCATTTACTTGCTTCGGTGCTACGACCGAGGAGGACCCAGAAAACGCGCGGTAGGGCGTCCCACGTCAGGAAGATTATATGCGTGCACCACCCGGGAGGACCCCAAAACCGCGCGGTAGGGTGTGCCACGTCTCGGCACGGAGGAAAAATGTGCGTGTAAAAATATACTGTATCAGACGTAGTACATATGGTTCGACCTCGGGACCCAGCCAGTCGGTCGAAAACACCCCACTAGCCACACAGCTTCATCATGCAAACGTGGCACGGAGGATAGATGTAGTTAGCTCCATCTCGACCAGCCACACCGTCTCTTGTTCGAGGCGATTCTTCTATTTTCCAAGCTTTTTTTAGTGGTAATAACACCACGACAATCTAGCGCCGCTCTTCGTGTGTGTCCGTGCAAAGGTTAGACGATGGAGAGAAGAGAGATTGAGATCGCAGACCTGGGACCCACCAGTAAGTGAGACAACGGTCATGCACGTGTTGACGAGGCACTCCCTCTACTCTACTCAACGAAAGTACTGTATAAAATCAAGTTATGGGACAAATCCAACAACCGTTTGTTTTTTTAGGCTATCGACTTATGCTTTGTAGTCCAGGTTGCCTGTTCGAATCTCGTCTTTCAGATTTGATAGTTTTAGGTCCAAATTTGATTAATGACAAGTGGGACCCCTGTGTGTTGTTCCGATATTTCAGCGTAGGATGTTTTTTTTGACCAAACACTTTGCGCGGTTAGACAAGTAACGGCACGAGTTACACGTATTTTGCAAGTTCACAAACAAAAATGACAGTGGCATAGAATATCACATCCACCCCGCAGCTTAGATACTATGGTGATACAAGTTTTTACACCGTTGGAAGTGAGATCTAATGGCTTGGGAGTAGTCTTTGTAATTATGTGCAATTTCCAAACTCTCCAAAGGTTTTTTTGCAAATAAAACATTCAGGCCTCGTGTGTGCCGCTGCATCTTCGATCCAACGGCTCCCCGGTGCTCATATTAGGTGCTCCCCGTAGCTTAATTACCCGCTATGGTGATATGAGCATCTAGGTCATATGATCAGTGATCAGATGGCACATGCGTAGTACTTGTACTTTCTGCGCATTTCCCAAACTCTATCAGCTGTATATTGCAAAAACATTCAAACCTCCTACTGTGGGCCATTAGATCTCAGTGAACTCGTATCACCATAGAATCTACGGTGCGATAGCACCTCATACTCTCCCGTGCGAGAAAACATAAGGTGATATCGCAGCTTGGATGCTACGGTGATACGAGCTTGGAGGTCGTTTGATCTAAGATCCAATGGCATCTGAGATTAGGGTTTAATTGATCGTGTTGGTTCCGTGGTGGTTTCTTTAATAGAAATCGAAGGGGGAACCCTCTTTTGCTAAAAAAATGCTTAGAGTTTCCCCCTTTTATGATCACTATACGATCAGAATACGTGCTTCGTGTCATAATAACACTGCTCCACCCATCAAGCTAAACAAGCTTAGTTGTTCAAATATGAATCTGATATTATTAAAACAGAGTTGTTTAATTGGTCAGCTAAATGTTCCTAAATTAGTTTCGAAAATGCATGTTCGCCGCTTGGGTGTGTATCTCTACAGGGTGCCCACGGTGGGCCGGCCCACCCTGGGATTTTGGGTCGTCCCAGGCCCCGATTCTCCTCTGTTCTGCTGCGCGCTTTCGATCTCTACTCGCCCCCAGTCACCTGCCTCGCCGGCAACTTGCCGTCCCTGAACGGCATGACTCTAGGAGGAGACGCCGGACTAACAGGAGGCTAGGAGCCGCTCGCCCAACAGCGTCACCGCTGCCCGGGCGCGCCACCGTGCCTACCTTCCCAGTATGTTTAGGGCTCAGGCGTGCAGCACCCACCAAGCCAACCCGATTTATCCTGAGATACGTCCTCAACACTCAGCAGCCACTCCTCCTAATTGATTCATTACTCATTAGGCAGGACTATCATTAGGGTTTGTTGTGTGCTCAATGCTACCTACACTTAATGGTTCAGATGTATTTCGGTAATCTTTAGTACCTCTAAAGTTCAGAGGGTTTTCAAAATTCCGGCCCTCGGAACAGAAACTAGTCATTTTGGATTGTTGGTTGTAGTGACATTGACCTAGATTACTACTGCAAGCCAGGTTTGTTGACAATTTTACTTGTCTTTCTTATTCATTCGATATAATATCCAATTATTCACGTCAATTTGTTGCAAACAATAAGTGCTAGACAAACTTCTTCATTCAGATTTTTGTAGCGACCAGACCTCAAACAGTCTGATCTCTATGCATCAGTGTCATCCCTGGATCAGCAATGCTGACACGCACAGTACTTGAAGGATTTATAACAGAGTAGCAATCACACACTTATTACATCGAAAGTCTCAAAAGAGAACTTACTATAATAAATATGGCTTAAGGCCATCTAATAACGATAACAGCGGAAGGCTTGGAAGATAAGCGAGTCCATCAACTCCAACGGCATCACTAAGTATAGAACCACGACCTAAAAGCACCTTACTCGTCGTCTGAAAAGTCTGCAACATGAGACGTTGCATCCCGAAAACGGGCCAGCACATGGAATATGCTGGGAATGTAACACATAGAGAGTAATGAATGACAATAGGCTACACTATATGCATATATGGCTGGTGGAAAGCTCTATGGTTATGGTTTTTGCATAAAGCCAATTTTTCCCTACTGCAAAGGAATAAATTTTATTTAACTATCATGGTGGTTGTTAAACATTGAGAATGGTTCACAGCATCTTCAATCCCAATTAAGCATCATCATTAAAAACCCAACAATATTAATTAAAGTAACATGATGAGATTCACATGATAATCCAAGTACTAGATACTCAAAATGTCCATAACCAGGGACACGGCTAATCCTGGAATACCCAGGTACCTCAATCCACCCAGATGTGTGTTTAAGTTGCCACCTTAAATAAACCATTAATTAACAATCTCACATCTGTCATGGATATCACTCACCCAATCCACGTCTACTAGCATAGCATGGCATATAAGCAAACGTAGAAGTAACTCCCAAAGATTTGATAACGAATCAGGTAACAGGTACTACCTCAACTACTTCCCATCCCACAATTTAATTATATCCTAACCATGCAATGTTTGAGGATTGATCTAATGCAGTAAAACTGGGTAGTAAAAAGGTATGATCAAAGTGTTACTTGCCTTGCTGAGGATCCGCGAAACCTAGAGATTCGAAGTAACAGGCGGCGCACTCCGGGTACTCTACCGCAAACAAACAAATAAACATACAATAAGTACTCATCTAATGCACAGGTAAACTTCAAATAAGAGATCTAACAAGAAAGTTCAACTTAAGAACTCAGGTTTGCAAAAAGAATCAAATCGAACAAAGCAACGAAAGTCAAACGGCGAAAGAAACAAATTTCGTTTTACTAATCTGGACCTAAGTCAAATTTTATAGAAGCAAAAACTTGTTTAAGTTCGTTAAAGGGAAAGAGGGTTTCGAGACGAAACTCCAGGCGCTTGAATCGCCTAATTCCGATAAACGAGCGAAAAGTTATACTAAGACGAAAATCGGATCAGAAATGCGATCAGAAATAGTCATGGAAAAATCTGAGAAAAAGAAAAACGACAAACAGATTAACGGACGAACGTTCGTTATCTGGATCTAAACTACGAACGCGTGCGTTAAAACGAATGAACGGGCGAACGCTCGCTAATTATCCTAAACCATAAAAAACCGAATCTAAAAAACAAAAAAACCGACAAAAAACCGACGGGAAAACCGAACGGTTTTTCGAGAAAAACCGGCGGCGAGATCGAGGTCAACCTCGGGCGGCGGGTCCGGCGAGCGGCGGCGGCGGCAGCGGTGGGCGTCGGCAGAGGCGGGCGGCGGCGGCGGCTGGGGCGCGGCACGGCTAGGGTTAGGTGGGGCGCGGCGGCTGCTTGGGCTGGCTCGGGCCTCGAGCGGCGCTATATAAAGCCCCTGGCCAGAGGAGTCCTGGCCGGTTACGACCCAGAGTCGGTTCGCGTTTTTTTAAATAATTACGCTGAGAAAAAAACAAAAGAAATACTAAACTGACTCCAAAAATCCCGAAATAAATTTTCCCCGACTTCTAAAATCAAGCCGGACAAAGTGAACATTTATTTGGGTCCTAAATGCAATTTGAAAAACGCACATTTTTCCTAAATTCAAATAAAATAGCGAAATACTCCGAAATAAAATCTTATTTATTTTATTATTAAATCCTCAATATTTCTTTATTTTGAGAAAGTCATTTTATCCCCTCTCTCATATTTTTGTAATAGAAATAATTGAAGATAAAAGAATAAAAATCAAATGATCCTATTCTCAAAATTTGAGAAAACTCAAATATGAAAATAACGAAATCCCCAACTCTCCCCGTGGGTCCTTGAGTTGCGTAGAATTTCTAGGATCAAAACCAAAAGCAAATAAAATATGATATGCAATGATGATCTAATGTATAACATTCCAAATTGAAAATTTGGGATGTTAAAAACCTAGCCCCCTTAAGATGAATCTCGCCCTCGAGATTCAGGTTGGCTAGAAAATAGGTGAGGGTGGTCTTTCAGTAAATCCTCCTCTCGCTCCCAAGTGGCTTCATCCTCTTTGTGGTGGCTCCACAGAACTTTGCAAAACTTGATAACCTTGCTGCGGGTGACTCGGCTGGCATACTCAAGAATCTTAACTGGTTTCTCTTCATAGGTCAAATCACTGTCCAACTGAATCGCTTCCAACGACATTGTATCTCTCAGTGGTATGTCAGCCATCTCCGCGTGGCACTTCTTTAACTAGGAAACATGGAACACATCATGAACTCCTGACAATCCTTTGGGCAATTCCAACTTGTAGGCCACTTCTCCCATACGCTCCAAAACTTGGTATGGTCCTACAAAATGTGGCGCTAACTTTCCCTTAACTCCAAAGCGCTTAACTCCCCGAACTGGAGATACTCGAAGATAAACTCGGTCTCCAACTTCGTAAACCGTCTCCATGCGTTTAGAATCTGCGTAACTCTTCTTCCTGGACAGGGCTACCTTGAGCCTATCGCGAATCAACTTCACCTTCTGTTCAGACTCTTTGATTAAGTCCGGTCCAAACAACTGGCGGTCTCCAACTTCGTCCCATGACAACGGGGTTCTGGACCTCCTTCCGTACGAAGCTTCGAAAGGGGCCATCTTCAAACTGGTTTGATAGCTATTGTTGTAAGAGAACTCTGCATATGGCAAATTGTCGTCCCAACTAGATCCATAATCTAGCGCACAAGCTCTCAGCATATCCTCCAAAATCTGATTGACTCTCTCAGTATGTCCATCTCTCTGCGGATGAAAAGCTGTGCTGAATTCTAGCCTGGTACCCAAAGTTTCGTGCAACTGATTCCAGAACTTTGAGGTAAACCAGGTTCCTCTATCTGATACAATACTCCTCGGAACTCCATGCAGACATACTATCCTGGTCATGTATATCTTTGCCAACTTAGCACTGGTGTAAGTGGTCTTTACTGGGATGAAATGAGCTACCTTCGTTAATCGATCAACTACAACCCAAATCGAGTCATAGCCTGAACGGGTCCTAGGTAATCCCGTGATAAAATCCATGCCTAACTTATCCCACTTCCATTCGGGTATTGGCAATGGCTGTAGCAATCCTGCTGGCTTCTGATGCTCTGCCTTTACTCTTTGACATACATCACAAACTGCTACGTACTCCGCGATATCTTTCTTCATTACGGTCCACCAGAAAGTATCCTTCAAATCAAAATACATCTTGGTATTTCCAGGGTGAATCGAATATGGTGAATCATGGGCCTCTTGCAGAATTAACTTCCTAATCTCTGGATCATTTGGCACATAAATACGGTCTTCAAACCATAGGGTATCGTGCTCATCCTCACGAAATCCCTTAGCCTTTCCTTTGCTCATTTTCTCCTTTATAGAGGCAATCTCCTTGTCAGTCTTCTGAGCTTCTCTAATCATTTCCATCAAGGTAGACTAAATCTCCAATGCTGCTACATAGCCTCTCGGAACTATCTCTAAACATAGCTCACGAAGATCCTCGGCTAACTCCTCTGGTAAATCTCCCGTCATTAGTGTATTGACATGGCTCTTACGGCTCAATGCGTCAGCTACTACATTAGCCTTTCCGGGATGATAATGCAATCTCATATCATAATCCTTGATGAGCTCCAACCATCTCCTTTGTCTAAGGTTTAACTCCTTCTGCGTGAAAATGTACTTCAAACTCTTGTGATCCGTGTACACCTCACAATGGTTCCCAATGAGGAAATGTCTCCACATTTTTAATGCATGCACTACGGCTGCTAACTCCAAATCATGCATGGCATAATTCAATTCGTGAGGTTTCAGTTATCGTGAAGCATACAAAACAACTCTTCCCTCCTGCATAAGCACGACTCCAAGTCCTCGACATGAAGCGTCGCAATACACCTCATAATCCTTGGTCTGATCTGGCAGAATCAACACTGGTGAGGTAACCAAACGTTTCTTCAACTCCTGGAAACTAGCCTCACATTCCTGAGTCCATATGAACTTGGTATCCTTCTTCAACAACTCCGTCATAGGCTTTGCAATCTTCGAGTAGTTCTCAATAAATCTCCGGTAGTATCCTGCGAGTCCAAGGAAACTCCGGATCTCTCCAACTGATGTTGGTGCTTCCCAATTTGTCACAGTGACAACCTTTGTGGGATCAACTGCTATTCCTTCTCCGGATATAACGTGTCCGAGGAATCCTACTTCCTTCAACCAAAACTCACATTTGCTGAACTTGGCATATAACTGATGTTCTCTGAGCTTCTCAAGTACCAATCGCAAATGCTCCTTATGTTCCTCTTCATTCTTCGAGTAAACCAGAATATCATCAATGAACACTACGACAAACATTTCCAAAAACTCCATAAACACCTTGTTCATCATGTTCATAAAATAGGAAGGTGCGTTAGTCAGACCAAATGACATAATGGTATACACATACAGCCCATACCTTGTGGTGAAAGCTGTCTTAGGTATATCCTGCTCTCGAATCTCCAACTGATGGTACCCTGATTGCAGATCGATTTTAGAAAACACCTTAGCTCCTTGCAATTGATCAAACAGATCATTGATCATCGGTAGTGGGTACTTGTTCTTGATTGTTACTTCATTCAATCCACGATAATCAACAACCATTCTTAAGGATCCATCCATCTTCTCCACTAGAAGTACTGGCGATCCCTAAGGCGAAGATCTTGGGCGAATATAACCTTTATCCAGTAACTCCTTAATCTGCTTTTTAATCTCCTCCAAATCTTTTGCGGGCATCCTGTATGGTCTCTTTGATATTGGTCCTGTGCCTGGCAAAAGCTCAATCAAAAACTCAATATCTCTATCCGGTGGCATGCCTGGCAACTCTTCTGGAAATACGTCAAGGAAATCGTTTACCACTGGTACTTCCTCCTGCACAACTCCTGATAAGGAATTTACTTGAATCCTCTTCGGCACATGCCGGGATACATACTTGATCCTTTTTCCTTCTGGCGTCGTAAGCAAAATTGTCTTACTGGCGCAATCGATGTTCTCCCCATACATCGACAGCCAATCCATACCTAGAATCACGTCCAAACTTTGCGATTCCAGAATAATTAGATCCGAAGGGAATACATGCCTTCCTATACTCAATGGCACATGGAAACATCCTTGATTGGCCATATACTCCACTCCTGGTGAGCTTACTAGCATAGGTGTTCTAAGAACCTTAGTGGGCAGGTTATACTTATCAACGAATCCCATTGAGATGTATGAATGTGATGCACCAGTATAAAAAAGAACGAGTGCAGTAAATGACTTAACCAAAAACTTACCGATTACTGCATCCGGCTAAGCTTCAACCTCCTCCACGTTAACGCGGTTCACCTGTCCCCTGTTGAAAGGGTTCGGCTTCTTCCCCGAGCTTCCATTTCCATTCTGAGCTTCAGGACATTCATTGGCATAATGTCCGGTCTTCTGACACTTAAAGCAAGTGACTTGGCTCAGGTCTCTCTTGGCTGGGGTCGATGGGTTGGTATGGTTCTGGCCGTTGCTTCCTCCATTCCCATTACCATTCTTGTGGCCATTATGGTTGTGCAAGCTACCTCCTCCATGGGTATGCTAGAAAGGTCCTCCTGGTTTAGGGGTAAAACGTGGCTTCTGCTGAGCTCCAAAATTGTACTTCCCCTGACCATACTTCCTCTTGCGGTTTTCAATCTGCTGCTGCTTCCCCTCAATCATAAGAGCATGATCTACCAACTCCTGGTAGTTGTTGAAGCTTGCTACCATCAACTGCATGCTCAGTTCATCATTCAGTCCTTCCAGGAACTTCTCCTGCTTAGTTGCATCCGTAGCAACGTCATCTGGGGCATAGCGTGCTAGCTTACTAAAATCATCCACATACTGGCCAACTGCGCGTCCTCCTTGGTGCAAGTTGCGAAACTCACGCTTCTTCATGGCCATTGCTCCTGCTGAAACATGGGCAGTACGGAAAGCTTGCTGAAACTGATCCCATGTGACAGTGTCTATAGGGTAGGTGGCTGTAAAGTTCTCCCACCATGCTGTTGCGGGTCCTTCAAGCTGACGAGCGGCAAACTTCACCTTTTCCGCATCTGTGCATCGTGTTGTGGTCAACTCCCTTCCTGTCTTATGGAGCCAATCATCTGCAACAATCGGCTCGGTGCTACTGGAGAACACCGGTGGATTCAGCCTAAGAAAATGGGTTAAGTGATCAACAGGTGGTGGCGGTGGTGGGTTGTTGTTGTTGTTGTTGTTGTTGTTGTTGTTGTTCACCTGATTCTGATTCTAGGCTAGTAACTGTATCAAAGCATTCTGCTGCTGGATGAACTGAGTGAGCTCCGGTGGGAAAGCAAATCCATTGTCACGTCTCGGAGGCATCTGAGGGTTTAGAAAAGATGAGAATTAAGAATAGAATGAGGTCTAAAGAGAAAACACTACCCAAATGCACATGAGGCAAATGCACACAAAATCACTTCATTCAATCAAGCAAAGCATACAATCGGTCTAGAACTATCATAAAAGTGATTGGACTATGCTATATACATGGTGGAACACTACTACTGTTATGGTGGTGTACTAGAAAAACTGCTCCGATGAAGACTCCATGATATCTGCTCCAGCTTCGTCTTCGAAGTCATCATCACTGGGATCGGAATCGGTGTCGTCGATGATGATGTAGTTCTCCGGGCAAGTGGAATCGTCATCTTCTCCTCCTGGTGCTGAATCTCACATGATTATTTCGATCTTCTCTTTTAGGTCACTGTTCTGCCTCACTAGAGCGACGATCTCCTCCATATAGTCCTTGCGAGTGGCCTTCAGTTCTCCTTCTAGCTCGATAATTCTGGCCTTCGCTTTCTTCAACTCCATCATGTCCGCGCACATCTGGTTTTCCTGGCGTCGAATGTGCTGGTTTAACTCCTGGATGAAAGCTGCAATTGGTCGGTCCTTCTTGGTGCTTATCATCTCCCAATGCTCATCTCGGCGCCCACAAATTTGGTAGATAGTATCCTTGAGATCATTGCGGTAAACTTCTCCAATGCATCCCATGGTGATGTGGGTTGCCATACTCTTTCCTAGGCTCCAGGTGGGTGCATCAAAGGAAAACTCTATGGGCTCAGTGACTGGTGCAGACGTCCTTCCTGGAACTTGAACTTGAATCATCCAGCGCTCCTCTTCGGGTAAAGTGGCGTTGTAAGTCCCGGTGAAGCTTGGTACTCCGATGTTCAGGTACTTAGTGGCTTCCTTCAGGTGACGTCCAAAGGGTGTATCTTCATCCGGTTGCGTGAACTTGTTCCTTGTATCTGCCATCCTAAAAGAGTAGAAAAGATGAGGAGTCAGAAATGAGAAGAGAGTAGTGATCTAGGGCTTTAGCTTAGTGGTCATGTCCTACAGTCAGCGTTTGCTCTGATACCATCTTATAGCGACCAGACCTCAAACAGTCCGATCTCTGTGCATCAGTTTCATCCCTGGATCAGTAATGCTGACACGCACAGTACTTGAAGGATTTATAACAAAGTAGCAATCACACACTTATTACATCGAAAGTCTCAAAAGAGAACTTGTTACAATAAATATGGCTTAAGGCCATCTAATAACGATAACAGCGGAAGACTTGGAAGATAAGCGAGTCCATCAACTCCAACCGCATCACTGAGTATAGAACCACGACCTAAAAGCACCTTACTCGTCGTCTGAAAAGTCTGCAACATGAGACGTTGCAGGCCGAAAACGGGTCAGCACGTGGAATATGCTGGCAATGTAACACATAGAGAGTAATGAATGACAATAGGCTATACTATATGCATATATGGCTGGTGGAAAGCTCTATGGTTACGGTTTTTGCGTAAAGACAATTTTTCCCTACTGCAAAGGAATAAATTTTATTTAACTATCATGGTGGTTGTTAAACATTGAGAATGGTTGACAACATCCTCAATCCCAATTAAGCATCATCATTAAAAACCCAACAATAGTAATTAAAGTAACATGATGAGATTCACATGATAATCCAAGTACTAGATACTCAAAATGCCCATAACCGAGGACACGGCTAACCATGATTAGTTTATACACTCTGCAGAGGTTGCGCACTTTTCCCCACAAGACTCGATCTCCTCCGTTGGATTTCTCGCACTACATGTTGTTTGAGAAACGGATGACTGAGACATAGTCTTTCAGAAGCGCTAGCACCTTACGATGGGTAGACCGTTACACCTACTTTCCCCTACATCTGCTAGTCTACCACTGTAAGAGTTCGCACGACTCAGTCAACTATGCTAGAGCCCATAGTAGCTTGTGGCTGCACATGGAAGTTTCTAGTATGAATAATCTCATGATCCCTTTTTGCCTGGGTGGCGGTCCATAAAGAAAACAACAGGAAATCCTGGAATACCCAGGTACCTCAATCCACCCAGATGTGTGTTTAAGTTGCCACCTTAAATAAACCATTAATTAACAATCTCACATCTGTCATGGATATCACTCACCCAATCCACGTCTACTAGCATAGCATGGCATACAAGCAAACGTAGAAGTAACTCCCAAAGGTTTGATAATGAATCAGGTAACAAGTACTACCTCAACTACTTCCCATCCCACAATTTAATTAGATCCTAATCATGCAATGTTTGAGGATTGATCTAATGCAGTAAAACTGGGTAGTAAAAAGGTATGATCAAAGTGTTACTTGCCTTGCTGAGGATCCGCGAAACCTAGAGATTCGAAGTAACAGGCGGCGGACTCCGGGTACTCTATAGCAAACAAACAAACAAGCATACAATAAGTACTCATCTAATGCACAGGTAAAACTCAAATAAGAGATCTAACCAGAAAGTTCAACTTAAGAACTCCGGTTTGCAAAAAGAATCAAATCGAACAAAGCAACGAAAGTCAAACGGCGAAAGAAACAAACTTTGTTTTACTAATCTGGACCTAAGTCAAATTTTACAGAAGCAAAAACTTGTTTAAGTTAGTTAAACGGAAAGAGGGTTTCAAGACGAAACTCCAAGCGCTTGAATCGCCTAATTCCTATAAACGAGCGAAAAGTTATACTAAAATGAAAATCGGATCAGAAATAATTGCGGAAAAATCCGAGAAAAAGAAAAACGACGACAGATTAACGAACGAACGTTCGTTATCTGGATCTAAACTACGAATGCGTTCGTTAAAACAAACGAACAGGAAAACGCTCGCCAATTAACCCAAACCGTAAAAAACCGAATCTTAAAAAACAAAAAAAACAATAAAACCGACGAAAAACCGAACGGTTTTTCGAGAAAAGCCGGCGGCGAGATCGAGGTCAACCTCGGGCGGCGGGTCCGGCGGGCGGCGGCGGCGGCTCCAGCGGCGGCGGCTGGGGCGCGGCGCGGCTAGGGTTAGGTGGGGCGCGGCGGCGGCTTGGGCTGGCTCGAGCCTCGCACGGCGCTATATAAAGCCCCTGGCCAGAGAAGTCCTGGCCGGTTACGGCCCAGAGTCGGTTCGCGTTTTTTTAAATAGTTACGCTCAGAAAAAAATAAAAAAAATACTAAACGGACTCCAAAAATCGCGAAATAAATTGTCCCCGACTTCTAAAATCAAGCCGGACAAAGTGAACATTTATTTGGGGCCTAGATGCAATATTGAAAAAACGCACATTTTCCTAAATTCAAATAAAATAGCGAAAAACTCCGAAATAAAATCTTATTTGATTTTATTATTAAATCCTCAATATTTCTTTATTTTGGGAAAGTCATTTTATTCCCTCTCTCATATTTTTGTAATAGAAATAATTGAAGATAAAAGAATAAAAATCAAATGATCCTATTCTCAAAATTTGAGAAAACTCAAATATAAAAATAACGAAATCCCCAACTCTCCCCGTGGGTCCTTGAGTTGCGTAGAATTTTTAGGATCAAAACCAAAAGCAAATAAAATATGATATGCAATGATGATCTAATGTATAACATTCCAAATTGAAAATTTGGGATGTTACAATTTTGGACGGTCTCTTACTGCAGTTACAATTCTGCATACTTGTCCTAGTAAGCTCACAAGTAAATGATTGATTCACTAATTTATGTTTTCCTTGTCATATTTGTTGTCAATATTCTTTTAGGGTGGACCACCCTGTTTCTAAATACTGGAACCGTAGACATGAGTGAATAGTATTTCTATATGTGATCTCTTCCATCATGTGTGGGTAAGGAACACTGCATTGTATAGAAAGAAAGTGTCATTTCCAACTTTTACATAGGGTTCGATCTTTTACATGCAATACAATCTACCTACTTGCTTTGTGTCGCACTACCAACACTCCACCCTTGAAGCTAAACATTACGCCACTCATAATTTCTTAGTTTATTTGTTCAAATACAAATTTCATATGATTCTAATGTTCCTACTTCAGTTTTGAAATGTGTGCTTGCCTGTTATAGAGACATAAGGGGTTTGTATTTCTGTGTGTGGTCTGGTCAGCACGGTTGGGGAGGTGAACTTTGCATATGCAGGGGTTTATAGGGAGACACTCTCCGAGTTGAATCCGCAATGCATTCCATAGATAATCTGACTACATTTTATGTTTTCATGAATCTCAGATTCTGAACAGCATCATAATGATTATGACCTTGCGCGCATGAAAAGAATAAAGCAGAATAATGCCATGGCTATCAAACTTGGCATCAAGGGACTGAAATCAAGTCTGGATGCAATGCAATGCAAACGCTCTCCACCTACAGATTCATGCTCAGAATATGATCCTAACAGTGATTCTGAGCTAGAGGGAGACCTAAGTCAATGTAGCTCCCTAGTGGAGGATTCAGAGGAAGATGCCCTATCTTATTCACCCATCAAGGTACTTGCTCTAACTTTCCAAGGTTACATTTTTTTTGACTGGTAACTTTCCAAGGTTACATTGCTCGCACATATCTTGCAACTGATGCTTTGCATTGCTTCTACTTTGTTGAACTGCCATTAGCTTAGTTTACACATCGTGTATGTGAATACGCCCTGCCTATCCATTTTCAGTACATATTCCATCTGTCATCATACCATATTTATCCATTCAAATGTTGTTCTTGTGCATCGGACGTTCAAAAGGAAGAGGGCGATTGCTGATCGTGGAGGAGCACAAGCAAAGTATTTGGAAAAGGTAGTGGCACCTGATAAATCAAATAGCACATTAGGTGTAGTTGCAATATCACCTGACACACAAAATACCGCAACTCTAGCAGACTCTAGCCCTACTACACTGGTCATTTCAGATGCCCCAACTCAGCAGACCCCAACTACAGCAAACAGTATGATTATGCCAGTTGACATAGCACCAGCTGTATGACGCAAAACCCCCATTCCAGCAAAGAGTACACCGAATCCAGCTGCCAAATCCCTTTTCGAACCAGAGAGAGCCCCAATTGCAGCAAATAGGACCCCTGTTCCTCTTCCTAGTTTAGAAGACGAAGCTTATGTTGTTGTCAGGAACTTTGTGCGCATCTTTCCTTCATGGAAAGATTATACCGCAAACACAAAACAATTTCCAGTCTTCCTCCGCAACTTACGCGTTAGTAATGTACTAATGTTATTCATGGTCATTACTACATATGTTTCTGCTGACAAAAGACAAAAGAATTCATTCTTTTAAATAGGCGAGCAGTAAACTGGATTGTGATGACGAGCAAGGGTTGGTTGCGCTTTTAAAGCACTCATTGATGAAGTATCGTTCCTACCTGAGGCAAGCGCACTTCGATGGCAAGCCTCTGAACGAAATTTCTGTGAAGTCTCCGATGCTACATTTATCCGGCGGTGACTGGAATAATCTTGTTACACATTGGTCTCGGCTGCAGTGTAAGGTACTTTCTATGATATCACATCACAATTTGAACTACATTTCTAAGGTACTGTCTATGATAAAACATCACAATTTGAACTACATTTTTGCATTTTCCTTAATGTCTCACTTGTACGAAAACTGTTAGCAGAAGAACATTCGTTCTCAAGGGACCACAAAATCTCGCAACTATACTGCACACTGCATTGCTCTTGTGAGTACCTCTTGCCCTGTATGACCATACTTACTTACATAGCTGTTTGATTATGTAGCCTCACGGCACATGTTAGCCTCGTAATCGTCCATTTGGTGCACATTATAACATCCGTATGGACTATTACATAAATTAAGAATCAACCCAATGCTTTTCAAGAGGTTTAGCTCTGCAGTCCTCTTGTAAGGATTGAACGTGGTCTATCACTGTACTTACATTAATAGCTACTCCATCCGTCCCATAATATAAGAATGTTTTGTACAGTACATTAGTGTTCAAAACACTCTTGTATTATGGGAAGAGGGATTGGTTCATTTTGTAGCATTCTGCATCTTATCTCCCTCGCCCACCATTTACTAAGAAAGATCAGATCTATATTTAATATTACCAACAAGTAGAATACACAGACAATGCCAGTGCAGAAGTGTAGCCCATTGCTCTTGTCAGTACATTTTGTCCAATAACGCTTGTACTTCCAGGGATTAGTAGTTGATTATGTAGCATCAATCTGCATCTTATCTTCATTATCCTCTATCCCTTCCAGTATTATCATATCTATAAAATGTAGAGTACAGGCAATGCTTATGAAGAAGATTCTGTGTTGAAATTCTGGAGTTATCCTTCCCTTGACATGGAGAAGGGCATTATAAAGCCAGTGTTAACTGTTAATGTAAGTCAGTCCTTCTAAAGCCTTTATCCTCAACTGCTGTTTAATTTGCTCATACTCCCTATTGTTTACTGTTGTTTAGTTTATTGTTTCTACCAAAATGGATGTTCGTAAGAACCGTAAGTTCTAAGTTTTACTTGTAAAACCAAATTCCTTATTCATACCATGCACATTACTTAATACTCCCTATATGTATGCTTGTTTCTGTGGATCTATAATCCAGTGTGTGGTGAAGCAGCCCACATTTGCACCTTGTCATCTCCTGTTTTATCTTACTGATGTGGCTGATGATATGAACAACATGCCATGCACATTATCCAAAATAGATACAATGATTTTCTTTGCCCTTCATCTATGCTTGTTATGTTGACATGGTAATCCAATAGTGTGGTGAAGCTCCCGCATTATGAACAATGCCAAATTATGCTATTGATATTTTGAACTTACTCTTTATTTTCTAATTTGAAATTGGATAGAATTGACAGAACAGTTATCATCTTTGTTTATACACGTGCAAAACTTGTCATCTCTCTGCTTTGTTTCAGGGTGATATGCCTGATGGCATGCACAAGTGTGCTGAAGGCTGTGAGACAAACCCAACATATATTGCAGCAAAGAAGGCAAAACATATTGAAGATAGCGAGACAACCCCAAAGTCTTGTCTTGATGCAGTGTTCAAGTTACTTGAGACTAACAGTCAGACAAGCTCACAGAATTCGTTGTCTGAATCAGTTCAACTTCTTCAGTCCCAAGTTCTAGCAGAAAGGCATTCTGCAACTCAACTTCGACTTGAAGTCCTATCTCTAAGAAAGATTGCAGAGAACACCAATGAGAACCTCATCGCTAAACAGCTACACCTGGAAGCTATGACCGACATGCTAGGCCGGTCTCACAACCTTGCTCAGCAGCTTGCGCAGCAGTTCCCCCGCAAGGCTAACCTTTCTTGAACTGTCTTGGAAGTGGTATCGGTTCAGTATTATTTTGTTACGCTGCAATGGTGCCCAGTTTTTGTAATCTGCTTCTTCGTTGCACTTTATGATCACTGGTGGTGAACATCGATGCCCAGTGGATGTAATATACCTTAAATCCTTTATTGTATAGTGTAGGTTTATTCTTAGTTACTATGTCGTAATTTCTATATTGTATAGAGTAGGTTTGTTCTTAATTCCTACTAGTTACTGCCATTATTCGCTATCTGAAAAAAATCAGATGTAGTCGACCGGACCGAAATATTCGACTCTAACGGGCCAGGTTTTTAGCGGGCTACAATTGGGCCGGCCTGCGTCTTTCTTGGGCCCGAATGATTGGGGCCTTCACACATTGCGCCAGGCCCAAAGTTACACCGGCCTATATTTTAGTTGGGCCTTTTGTCGAGCCAGCGCTTAGATTGGCCCAGGTAGCGTTGGGCCATTAACAGGTTGAATATTGTACTGGCCTGTTACGGCCGAGATGAAACCACGGGCCTTTAGCAGGCCAAAATGCATGTTGGGCCTCAATTTTCACTAGTCGTCGACGGGCCTTCAGCAGGCCGAAATGTAGACCGAGTCGTTTTGGGCCCAGTTAGCTCACGGGCCACTACCAGGCCGAAACATATCTCGGGCCTTAGTTGGCACATTGATATCATGGGCCTTTAAGAGGCCGAAAGCTTAGTACAGGCATCAACGAGACGAATTACGCGACAGGCCTTTAACAGGCCCAAAGTCACGTTGGGCTTAACTGTTGCCACCTTTAGCACGAGCCGTTAGTGGGCCCGATGTCCCATCGGACCATATATGGCACATGGGCAGCACGGGCCATTCCCAGGCTAAAAGTCACACCAGGCTGAAATGGGCCCATGTCTACATCAGGCCTCTAACAGGCTAAAAGTCACTGGGCTGTAGTTGGGCCCAAATATTCGGCGAACAATTAACGGGCCAGATCTGGCTTCGGGACGCAAATGGGCCCAAATATTGGGCGAACAATTAACGGGCCAGATCTGGCTTTGGGCCATAAATGGGCCTTTATTAAGCAGGCCTTTATTGGGCTGGCCCACTAGTACCTGATTAAGTTCTACGGGCCTTTGACTGGGCCGGCCTTTTTAACCTATATGGGCCTCTGTTGGGCCTAGCCACGTGTCGACGTATCATAGGCATGTCTCCTCTAATGGACGGGCGACATCTGGCCCACTAACGAGCTGACAGGTGTTCCCTTCGGCCAATCAGAATTTTAGAAGTGGAAATTTCCCATTGGTTAGGGTTGTTAACGGGTTATCAGATCCAAAATCCGACCCGATAGCTTAACGGCATTCCGTTACGGTGGATGGGACGTGTCGGTCACCCTTGACGAAAGCACTTCTGTGACGCGCGATTTATCGTCATGGAAGTGGACACTTCCGTGATGATAATTTTGGTAATGTCATGGAACACTTCTACGACAGCACAGGTATGACTATCTTGATTTTTTCATAAATTTGTCATGAATGTACATGCATGACAAAAAATGCGACCTACTGTGACAAACACGTATCATCACTGAAGTGTATTTTTTTGTAGTGCACACATCATCGGAGAGGCTATGGTGGTGATGTAGAATCCCTCTGTGATCAATGCCCCCTCTAGCAAGACGCCGGAAAAGGCCCCAAGATGGAATCTCATGGGTACAGAAGGTTGCGGCGGTGGAATTAGGTTTTCGTGGATGCCTTTGATGGTTTAGGGGTACGTAGGTATATATAGGAGGAAGAAGTAGGTCGGTGGAGCCATGAGGGGCCCACGAGGGTGGAGGGCGCGCCTGGGGGCGGGGGGTAGGCACGCCCCCTACGTCGTGGCCTCCTCGACGATTTCTTGACGTCCACTCCAAGTCCTCTGGATCACGTTTGTTCTAAAAATCACGTTCCCGAAGGTTTCATTCCGTTTGGACTCCGTTTGATATTCTTTTTCTGTGAAACACTGAAATAGGAAAAAAACCATCAATTTGGGCTGGGCCTCCGGTTAATAGGTTATTCCAAAAAATAATATAAAAGTGTATAAATAAGCCCATCAAACATCCAAAATAGAATATATAATAGCATGGAACAATAAAAAGATATAGATACGTTGGAGACGTATCAGGTGGTTTCGTACCCTACAAACAATTTATGTCTTTTGTTCTGCGCTAATAGGAACTCGGGAGTGATTCTTTATTGCACTTTGAGGGATAATCATATGATCCAACTATGTTAGCATTGTTGAGAGGTTGTACTAGTGAAAGTACGGACCCTAGGCCTCATTTTCAAGCATTGCAATACCGTTTTTGTGCCCGTTTACTAATTGCTACCTTGCTATTTTTATTTATTCAGGTTATAAAAATATATTTCTAACATCAATATTACACTTTTATCACCATCTCTTCGCCGAACTAGTGTACCTATACAATTTGCCATTGTATTGTGTGTGTTGGGGACACAAGAGATTTCTTGTATTTGGTTGCACGGTCGTTTGAGGGAGACCATCTTCATCCTACATCTCTCACAGATTGATAAACCTTAGGTCATCCACTTGAGGGAAAATTGCTACTGTCCTACAAAACTCTGCGCTTGGAGGCCCAACACGTGTCTACAAGAGTAAAGTTGTGTAGTAGACATCACTCCCCCCATCGCAGGGGCTGCCCCGTCCTCGGCGGCTCCCATCGCGAGAGGAAGCCCCGCCACAGCTACCTAAGGCGATGCCTGCTCCCGAAGAAGTGTGCCCGTGCCCCCGAGGGGCCACCACCGGGGTCGTGACATACTTGCGGGGGCGTCCGCGTCCTCTCTTGGGCGGCAGTGAACCCATCCCCTCCTTGGGGGCCTTCCCCTTTTCGGCGGCGGAGAACCTCCTCGTCGGCGCCATGGATGCTTCGGCAAGACGGCAAGACAAGGAATAAGGAGGAAGAGCGGGCATCAATAAGATGGAGATGAGCAGGGAGGCTCCGCCCCTCTCCCCATTTATAGCCCGAGGGAGGCCAACCGCCAGCCTCCATTATCCCTAGTAATGATGATCTTTTTGCATGCAGCAGGCTCTAGTCAAGTCGAACGGTTGCTGAGGTTGCATGGGGAAGCGTAGATGCCCACGTCCCATCAAGCGTCATGCGTCGACCGGGTCCATAGGCGGTTGGGGCCCGTGGCGCTCCGCCCTTGCCCTCTGGCTTTGCCTCGAAGCCAAGTCCGAGCGTGCCTTGGGCCTGGGGTCTACTGTCGGCATTCTGGGAACCGGGGTACCAAGACTTGCGTGCCTGTGGCCAACGGCGTGGCTCCATCGACGACCTGGTACAGCCCATCTTTAGCAGCAACAACACAAGACCCTCGTGAGGGGCCAAACCTCATGAGGCGGACGACGCCAAGACCTCAAGAAGGAGCGGCCTCCTTAGGTTGGCTCCTGAGGAGCGGAGATTTCTATGCAAGACCTCACCTCATGAGGTTCGGATGACGCAAGCCATGATGACCAAGGCCATGCGGGCGCGAGCATGCGTACTACAGCAGGTTTCCTCTTTGTTGCTAAAGAGGAAAGCGTAGGCGCGGAGTCCCGAGGCATAACCAAAGGTTTCCATTTCCAGGCTACAAGACCAAGATCGCCAGGACGGCAGGACGGAGGTCATCGCCGAGCCCACCACAGCGTCATGACTTGAAGCTTTGCAGCCGAAGACCACCTTTCGTCAGGATAAGATGTACTAGTTGTTTCCCTTCGAATTTGGTCATTGTGGGATACCTTCCCGCCTTCATTTGGGGAAGAGGCCCAAGGCCTCTACAAATATAGCCTAGCCACCACCGTAGAGAAGGATACGAATCCAGTCCATCCGCACCCTCACCAGCTCATTCAAACACAAGGACACACCTCATGAGGTTGTTCTTCCACTGTGCTAGTTCATCCTCAGCCCAGCTCGAGGCTAATCCACCACAAAGCAGGAGTAGGGTTTTACACCGCAAGGTGGTCCGAACCTGGGTAAGCTGCCTTGTCCCATTTCCTTTTAGTTCATCGAGCTAGGCCGTGAGATCGACGAGTTGGCAGACTAGGGAGGTTGAGTTCTTCGCATGCACCCCAGAGTTTGAATCTATCTTGGGTCTGCAGAGCCCCGAATCCGACAGCCACACCATGGTCCGTAGGCAGGCAAGTCTGGGTACCTTGGTTCCCAGAACACCAACAATATCACATGAGAGATGCGCGCCACTAAGGAACATTGCACCACTCGCCTTGCAAAGGAGGAGGTGCCGGAGGAGGAGGCGAAGGCGGGCATGGAGCTTGATCCCGGCGGATTTGGGATGGAGGAGGCGAAGGAGCAATTCCGCCTCACCAAGCCGCGGAGACGGAGGCATAGTTGGCGGTCGATGCTACTTGTAAGCTGCGTTGGGATTTTTCTCGAAGAGGAAGGGTGAGGCAATATAGTAGCGGATAAGTATTTCCCTCAGTGAGAACCAAGGTTATCAAACCAATAGGAGAACCAAGAAAATCCTACTAAGCAGTACCTGCACCACAAGCACAAATACTTGCACCCAACACGGGCAAGAGGGTTGCCAATCCCCTTGAACTCGTTACTTGCAAGGATTAAATCTAGTAGTGATAGATATAAAAATGAAAAGTAAACGAAAAGTAAATGAAGTGCAGCAAGGTATATTTCATTTTAGTAATATGATTAAAGTAGACCCAGGGGGCATAGTTTTCACTAGAGCCTCCTCTCTCAAAATAGCATACAGTGGGTAGACAAATTACTGTTGGGCAATTGATCGAAAAGTGCATAGTTAAAATTTTATTCATGCAAATGATCATGTATATAGGCATCATGTCTATGACAAGGAGACCGACTCCTGCCTGCATCTACTACTATTACTCCACCAATCGTCTCACTCCTGCCTGCATCTATGGTATTAAGTTCGTGACAAATAGAGTAACAATTTAAGAAAGATGGCATGATGTAGATAGATAAAACCAAGCTCTCTGATTAAAACCCATATTTTACCCTTAATAACAACAATACAAATGCATGCCTCGCTACCCCTACTGTCACTGGGTGAGGACACCACAAGATTGAACCCATTACAAAGCACCTATCCCACTAAAAATAAATCAATCTAGTTGGCTAAACCAAACGAATAGATTAGAGAGAAATACAAAGCTATGATAGTCATGCATAATAAAGTTCAGAAAAGACTCAGTTACTCTCAATGAATAATCTGATCATAAACCCACAATTCATCGGATCCCAACAAACACACCATAAAAGAAGATTACATCAAACCGATCTCGAGGAAGATCATGGAGAACATTGTATTGAAGATCAAAGAGAGAAGAAGTCATCTAGCTACTAGATATGGACCCGTAGATCTGTGGTGAACTAGTCACACATCACCGAAAGGGCAACAAGGTTGATGTATGAGCCCTCCGTGATTGATTCCCCCTCCGACAGAGTACCGAAAAATGCCTCCAGATGGGATCGCAGAAGAACAGAGGCTTGCGGCGGTGAAAAAATTGATTCAGGTGGCTCTCTCGGGGTTTCCAATATTTGAGAATTTATAGAAGTGGAATAAGGTCAGACGAAGCCATGTGGGTCCCACAAGGCATCAGGACGCGCCCTACCCCCTGGGCGCACCTATTGCCTTGTCATCTCCACGCTTCTCATCTGGTCTCCTCCTGAAGCTTCTACGGTCTCTTTTGTCTAGAAAAATTGTCTAACACTTTCGTAGCGTTTGGACTCCATTTGGTACAGATTTCCTGGAAAACTAAAAACAAACCGAAAACATCAACTAGCATTGGGCACTGGGTTAATAGGTTAGTCCCCCAAAATTATATAAAGTTTAATATAAGTATCCAAGATTGATAATATAATAGCCTGAAACAATAAAAAATTATACATATGTTGCAGATGTATCATCCGAGCACGCGAGCAGTGACGCCTTTTATAGGATAATACAACGGAAAACAAAAATGTTCCATCATGCGCACAAGCCCAGGACTACTATGAAGATGCATACAAGGGTTGATCTGATCATTAACAACTCGTAGTGTAGTGGAAGCAGAATTGTTGAAGATCGTTGGGGAAAATTCTCACAGTTAGGATTTACAACTTCCCAATCGCGATAATTTTCTCCCTTGAACAGTCCCTTGAACAAATGCTCGAATGTACGATCTCTCTACTAGGTTGCACACATACGGTGTCACTTATTGATAACTCACAAGTATAGTGGATCAATTGTAGCGAATTACGAACGTACTAGAACATCCTACAGCAGGGATCCCTCACGCTTGCGCGACATGGAGGGAACCATAGGACATCACCAAAATAAAGCATACAACTCAAACCAATCCCGATCATCAATCAACCCATAAGACAAAACGAATCTAGTCAAACATCATAGGTTAGCCACACATAATTGGATAATAATATATAGCACTAAGCACCACGTTTAACTAGAGGTTACAGCGGGGAGAAGAGGTGTCACACCGCTTCATAGAGGGGGAGAAAGTTGATGATGATGGTGGCGAAGTTGTTGGTGTAGATCGTCGTCATGATCCTTGCGCCGGTGCCACTTCGGCGCCACCGAGAGAGAGGGGGAGATCCCCCCTCCTTCTTCTTCCTTGACCTCCCCCCTAGATGGGAGGAGGGTTTCCCCTCTTTTCCATGGCGGCGGAGGGGCGAGAGCCCCACCGAGATTGGATCTCTCTCTCTCTCTCTATTTCACGACCCCGTTTTCTGCCGAAAACTGTTTCTTAAATTCCCAGAGATCCATAACTCCGATTGGGCTGAAATTTTGATGGGATCGGATATTCTCTTTCTTGCGGCCAAAGGATGACCCCAACCGACTTACAAGGTGGCCACAAGCCTTAGGGGCACGCCTATCCCGAGGGTGCGCCCTGTGAGCTTGTGGGGCCTGTACACCACCTCTCACGCTGATTCTTCTTCCCAAAAATCACATATATTCCAAAAAATCTTCATAAATTTTTATCAGTTTGGACTCTGTTTGATATGGATATTCTGCAAAACAAAAAACATGCAACAAACAGGAACTGGCACTGCGCACTGGATCAATATGGTAGTCCCAAAAATAATATAAAATGTTGCCAAAAGAATATGAAAGTTGTAGAATATTGGCATGAAACAATCAAAAATTGTAGATATGACGGAGACGTATCACCTATCCAGTGTCGCTTCGCCTTCTAGACCTAATCGCTACCAGAGAATAGATAGCCTTGCGGCAGAGCAAAACTAGTCCGTGGAGGGCGAGAGAGAAAGGCAGATCATTGCATCCATTAGTGAGAGCTCAAAGGCACAAGTTGAGTTGTCTTTGGAGAGCACCTCTGCCCTTCTATTTATAGTGAAAGAATGGGTAGAGGAGGTAAGGAGATGGCTAGTCAAAAGGGGGGCCCTCAGCAACATTGCCCTGCAAAAGGGGAAGCTTTCCACAAGGAGGACCCTTTGTCCATGGCTCCCCGTGGAGAGGGCTGCCCCCAAGGGCGCCCCTCCTAGTATTTTCCACCAAATGGGGGGATTTCCCCCACCATGGGGCCCCCAACAAGCTTTCCACCATTTGTGGGCTGCCCCCCAAAAGGGGGCGCCCTGAAAACAACCCCCATGAATCAAGGGATCTTTCCCCCTAGGTGGGGATACTATGCTTTTCGTGTTCCATCCGAAAATATTTCAGAAGGTCCCAGAACATTTTTGGTACCCTCCAAAAAATTCTGGACGTGCTCCAAAACTTTTTTGGCTTGATTGTTTACTTCAAAACGATTTCATTTCTCCAAACACTTCCAGATTTCTCTTCGAAATATTTTTTGTGTCTCCAAAACTTTTCCGGTGACTTTATCTCGGACTAATTTCCTAGTACTCAGTGTATAGATGACCCTTAAACATGTGAACCTATAGGTTCGGTGAAATATAGACCTGACCAGAACTCTTTCCAGTCAATGATCAATAGCAGAACTGTGGACATCCATATTGACCCCTATACCCACACGAATGGATATTCGATTGAACCTTTAGTTCTTGTGTGCTATTCCTTTTGCTTCGCGATATGTTACAAAAACCCGAGGTGAGATTTATTGTCATCCTCGTGAATTAACAACTTGTTCACTATGCTAGTTTTCTCATTATCGGTTTTGTTCTCTTTCTCGTTCCTATGTTACATCATCCCTATGATCAAATCACAATGTGTCTGGCTAGACAATGATGGATAATGTAACACCGAGAGGGCCCCAAGAATATCTCTCCATCGTTGGAGGAGAAAATCCCAATCTTGAGCTATCTAGTTTCTTGTCATACTTTTTCGTGAACCCGTAAGCTGGCATAATAGCCACCGTGACACAAATGACGTTTAACAAACCCCAAAGTTGATAAAGAAAGTATGAAGGAACTCAATACTTGATACGTCTCAGACGTATCAATAATTTTTTATTGTTTCATGTTGATATATTATCATTTATAGATACTTTTATTATCATTTTATGGACTAACCTATTAATTTAGTGCCCAGTGCAAGTTCCAGTTTTCTGCTTGTTTTGGTTTCGCAGAAAATCAATATGCACGGAGGTAAAAATACATTTCCGATTTAACACAATATTTTGGGCAACAAGAAACACTAGAAGCTTCAGGAGTCAGCGAGTGGACCTAGTCAAATACAAGGATAGGCGGGCAACCAGGGTACGTTGCACCGCCTGGGCTTGTGGCCCCCTGGTTACCTCCTTAATCTATTTCTACCACTATAAATTCCTCGAAAGAGGTAAACCATATGTCGTACCTCCAAAAGAATTTTATCATCGCCGCAAGTATCTGTTCTGAAGTGTTCCCATCTGGAGCCCAATTCCGGTGTTCTACCGGAGGGGAAAGCCACTGTCAGAGGCCTCTTCATCAACCTTCTTACCTTCATGATGATGTTTGAGTAGTTCCTTTAGTACCTACGGGTGCATAGTAGTCTTTCTCTCTTTTAGATATTCAGTACCATGTCCCCCTTCTTCTTTGTATGACCGGGATCATTATTATGTAATTCTTGTGCTGTGTTTGTTGGGATCTGATGAATTGTGGATTTATGGTCAAATTGTTAATTGAATATATTCATTTCTTTGTTGTATAGTTGAGTAGCTATGTATGCTTTCTAATAAATTTGTCTTCTCTGGCCAAGATAGATGAGAAGTTCTTTAGAGGAAGTGGTTCATAGTAGTGGATTCAAACTTACAGTGTTCTATATCCCAGTGACAGAATGGGGACACGACACACATTTGTATTGTTGATACTAAGGATAAAATGATCGAGATTTATCTTATTGATAGATTTTTTCTATGTACATTATTTTGTCTTGCTTATTATGTTGTTATGTTTCTAGTAAACTTAATACCAGTGTGGAGTAATAATAATAGATGAAGTTGGATAACGGTCTACTTATCACAGATGTAATGCCTCTACAAGATTATGCCATGAACGATCAAAGTTATAAATGTTGTTTTCGTGTCAATTGCTTTTGAGACAATTAACAACTTGTTCACTAGATAAAGTTATAAATGTTGTTTTCGTTCCAACGGTAGTTTATCTACCATGACATTTGTTGCTTTTGAGAGTGATACCACCAGTTAACCTACTCAGCCAGATCAAGGGGGTTTAAACCTGTTGCAGTGGTGGCCTTGGCAACGGGGTTGTCAAGGGGGTTTAAACCTGCTATGAGCTGTCTGAGTCATCAGCCCTACGATTTTGTCCTAATATTGCTTCTTGCAGTTGCTTATGGAAGATCAGGCCATGGAGGTCGGCTTCGCGGAAAATGATTTTGTGGAGGCCAAATGTCTACTTCAGCAACTCAAGACCAGAGGCTGATTGGCACATGTCAAGAGAAGCTTGCCTCAGGATTCTCTATCGGCCCTAGAATCCAACAAACCCTGCTATACATTCCCACAAGGGCAAGTAGACATGGAACCCATATTTTAGGGAGCTTCATGAACTGGCCAAGACTTTGAGACACTACCTGAAGACAACACCTTCAACTTTGCATCAACCTCGGAGTGACGAAATCCATTAACCCGTTTAGGAGCTACTGACAGTGTTACGTCGTAGGGTGCCTCAAGCCACCAGAAGTCGACCCATTAGGCTGAATCGAGGTCCCTTAGGTTGCTGCACGGCTCTGGCCATCAACCCAGCATGTGACCCCCTCCCCTAAACGGAGGAGCGAGCATCTTGATATATAAGGCTAGAAGACCAAACTATTACGAGGACTCTCCAACCTCCCTAGCCGACTAGAATTCGTGTAACCCTAGGCCTCAGCATGCTATTTGTTGAGGCTGGGCCAGTCTTTAGGTCACACCATCATCACCCCTTGGTATACCTACGAGTTTAGATATCGTCATTGTACACCCTATAAAATCAATATGACCATGAGTAGGGTTTTACGTCTAGAGAGAGGGCCTGAATCTAGGTAAATTGTCTCATGTTTACCTCTGGGATTTCCGGCTCATTGCGACACCCTACTAAGGGGTCTGTCGGATTCTACACCAGCAAGTATACCACCTCAACAAAATATAGTGCTTGCTCAGCCATGTCCTAAGCCAGAGCATCTGTTAGTCCTCTCACATCCCAATAAACCCAAGACCTTGTGTCATGTTTGTCTAGGAGGTGGATGAGAGCGGTCATCAAAGCCTGCTCACTGAACGTAATGTTGTCCATGATTGTGTTGTAGAGGTCAGGGCACACGTCTACATGCTTGCTCTACCCTAATGGCGGATGCTAATACGTCCTATAATTTTTTATTGTTTCATGCTATTACATAATCATTTTATATACCTTATATGCCATTTTATATTGTTTTTATGGACTAACCTATTAACTCAGTGCCCATTGCCAGTTGTAGTTTTCTACATGTTTTTGGTTTTCCAGGAAATTTATACCAAACGAAGTCCAAAAATGATGAAAATTTTGGATGAATTTTCTTGATCAAAAGACACCCTGCAAGCTTCGGGAGGAGACCAGATGTTGCAGGATGGAGCGACGAGGCAGGGGCGCGCCCAGTTTCCTGATACATCTCCAATGTGTCTATAATTTTTTATTGTCCCATGCTATTATTGTATAAATCTTGGATGTTTTCTATACACTTTCAAGCAATTATATATCATTTTTGGGACTAACCTATTAACTTAGTGCCTAGTGCCAGTTGTTGTTTTTTGCCTATTTTTGTTTTTTTGGAATATCAATCCCAAACAAAGTCCAAATGGCACGAAACTTTTTGGAGATTTTTTTTGGGCATAAGAGACCCTGGAAGCTTCAGGAGGGGACAAGAAGATGGAGCAGTGGACCACGGGGCACCAGGGCGCGCCCAGGGGTAGGATGCACCCTGGTGGCTCGTGGGGCCCATGTAGCTCCGTTTGACCTAACCCTGCCTCTATTAATTCTATAAAATCGGTAAACCAATAGAGGAGTCCACGAAAATACTTTTTCTGCCACCGCAAGTTCCTATTCTCGAGAGATCCCATTTGGAGGCCTTTTCCGGCACTCTGCCGGAGGGGGGTTCGATCATAGAGGGGCTCTACATCAACCTTTCCACCCTTCTGATGATGTGTGATTAGTTTACCACAGACCTACGGGTCGATAGTTAGTAGCTAGATGGCTTCTTCTCTCTATTTGATCTTCAATACAATGTTCTCCTTGATGTTCTTGGAGTTCTATCTGATGTAATCACTTTTCGCAGTGTGTTTGTTGGGATCCGATGAATTGTGAGTTTATGATCAGATTATCCATGAATATTATTTGAGTTTTCTATGAACTCTTCTATGCATGATTATTGTACCTTTGTATTACTCTCTGATCTACTGATTTGGTTTGGCCAACTAGATTGATTTATCTTGCAATGGAAGAGGTGCTTTGTAATGGGTTCGATCTTGCAGTGCTCAATCCTAGTGACAGAAAGGGACATGACACGTATTGTATCATTGATATTAAGGATAAAAAGATGTGGTTTATTCATGTGTGAGTTAACTTTGTCTACATCATGTCATTTTACTTAAGGCGTTGCCTCATTCTTTATGAACTTAATACTCTAGATGCATGTTGGATAGCAGTCGACGGGTGGAGTAATAGTAGTAGATGCAGAATCATTTTGTTCTACTTGTCTCGGATGTGATGCCTATATACATGATCATCGCCTTGGATATCGTCATGATTATTTGCTTTTCTATCAATTGCCCAACAGTATTTTGCTTACCATCGTATGTTATTTTCAAGAGAGAAGCCGTTAGTGAAAACTATGGCCCCCGGGTCTACCTTTATCATATATTAAAAATCCTAGAAATTCCTTGCTGCAATTTTATTTATTTAATCTATTTTTTTTATTTTTGTTCAATATCTATCTATCACCATACAATTTAATCTTGCAATTAACCGCCAAGGGATTAACAACCCCTTGTTCGCGTTGGGTGCAAGGATTTGTTATTTTGTGTGCAGTGTTGTTAACGAGTTGTTGCGTGATTCCCCTACTGGATTGATAACCTTGGTTTCATAACTGAGGGAAATACTTATCTCTACTATACTGCATCATCCCCTCCTCTTCGGAAAATCCCAACGCAGCTCACAAGTAGAAGTGCCTTGTGGCCACCCTATTGCTCCGTTTGACCTAATTCCAGTCCTACAAATTCCCATATATCCATAAACCTCCGATGTCAGACCCGAAACAATTCTCCACCGTCGTGAGCCTCTGTTCTTCCACAATCCTATCTGGAGGCCTCCACCGGTACTCTGCCAGAGGAGGAAACCATTGAGGAGGCTATATTCATCAACCTTCCTACCTCCGCGATGATGTGTGAGTAGTTCCCACATGACCTACGGGTCCACACAGTAGCTAATGTCTCTCTCTCTTTTGATCTTCAATACAACGGCCTCATTTGAGATCAATCCGATGTAAACTTTTGCGGTGCGTTTGTTGGGATCTGATGAATTGTGGCTTTATGATCGTATTATTCATTGAAAGTATTTGAGTCTTTTCTGAGATTTGTTTGTGTGTAATTTTATAGCTATGTATGAGTTTTCTTTGGCCAACTTAACAATTAGATCTTTAGAGGGAGTGGTGCATAGTAGTAGGTTCAATCTTGCGGTGTCCTTACTTTGTTACAGGAGGAGTTGCAAGGCACGTATTGTATTGTTGCTACTAAGGGTAATACGATGGGGTTTAAACATATTGCATCGTGTTATTCTATCTACATTATGTCATCTTGCTTCAAGCATTACTCTATTTGTCATGAACTTAATACTTTTAGATGCATGCTGGATAGCGGTCTTGCGGTGGAGTAATAGTAGTAGACATTGATCTATTTGTCATGGACGTAATGCCTACACATTAATTATGCCATGGATGATCATCATAACTATGCGCTTTTCTATCATTTGCCCAACAGTAATTTGTTTACCTACCGATACTATGAGAGAGATGCCTCTAGTGAACGCTATGGCCCCCGGTTCCATTCACATCTATATAAAACAAAAACTTATAATTCCTCGTTGTTTTCTTTTACTTTTTACTTTACTTTTATTTTGTTATATCTACCACTACCATATTTCATACTTGCAACTGGCAAGAACAAGGGAAGTGACGCCCCCTTGCCTTTGTTGGTGTGCAGGTTCTGTTGACGTTATCTGCGTGCCTTCTCCTATTGGTTCGATAAACTTTGGTTCTTCACCGGGGGAAATACTATTTGCTACTATACTATATCACCCTTCCTCTTCAGGGAAATCCCAACACTATCACAAGTAGCAGATGACATCTCCTTGATGGCCTCGGTCATGCTACTAAAGATGCTCAACTCCTAGTCGATCAACGCGCCCATCTTCCTCTTCATAGGGCCCTCTTAGGGCCCTCTAGGATGATGGTCTCTGACTTCTAGGTGTCTGGATACTCAGGGGAAGGCACACCGAGAGGCTCACTGGATCCCATTGTATGCTTGTCGTAGCCAGACCCCGGGAGAAGATGATCTACATCTAAGAGTAGTTCCCAGTGAACTTGTTGGGGTACCTCAATGTACTTGAGGTGATCCTAATTAAGAAATACAACATTGTTCATTGTGATTGACATGCTAGATCAAGTGAAACAAGTGGTAGGTTCGCTAACTGTGACGTGGCCTTGGTAGTGCTCAATCTCTAGCATGATGAAGGTGTAATGATCCCATTGGGCGTCGCTAATGTCTCTAAGCTTGGACACTTGAATCCATCTTGCTATCCGCTTCCTAGGATGGTTGTACACCTATGATGAGACCACATATGTCCCACATAACTCAAAAACCTTCTTACGAACAACGTTCAAGTGAACCTCCTTGAAGCCCTTATTAGTCCTCATCCGACTAGTGATGATATCACACATCTTATTCAACATGAAGACAGATTGGAAATGAGCCCATTTCACTGTGTTCCCTTTCATGAATCATCACATATCTGCCTTGTCCTCCTTAACTAGTAGTTGTCGCATGCATCACCACTACTAAAGATGGTACTGTATGCCCCTCAAACACATCTAAATTAGGAGGCATCGACTGGGACATTGGTTGGGTGTTCTCAACATAGGAGGGGAAGATCTAACAATGTCCTGCAATGGTAAGCTTCGGGACTACTAAGCAAGAACAATGCAGTTCCTACACATGGACTGATGATCAAGCTCAACACATTGGCACATCTAGCAAGCTAGCATGGACATATCATGAAGCTGAACACACTACCACTTCTACAAAACTAACATTGAGACTGACATGGAAATCGTGTACTTCTACAAAAAGACCATGACGATCATCATTGTCAACAAACAAAATCTAGCATACTACCAAAAATGACACCACTAGCATCCAATCTACCATACCCTAACACAACATCATGAAGCAACACTCTAGTCTACCACATGCTCACATATCTAAGCTACAACATGATGTCATATCTACTCTATAACAATTAGGGATAGATGTTATATACTCATACATCTCCGTCGTATCTATAATTTTTTATTGTTTCATGCCAATAATATACAACTTTTATATACTTTTGGCAACATTTCATGTTATTTTTGGGACTAACATATTGACCCAGTGCCCAGCCACACTACAAAAAAATACACTTCCATGATGATACGTGTTTGTCACAGTAGGTCACGTTTTCTGTCATGCATGTACATCAATGATGATTTTATGACAAAATCAAGATAGTCATACCTGTGCTGTCGTAGAAGTGTTCCATGACATTAGGAAAATTATCATCACGGAAGTGTCCACTTCCATGACGATAAATCGCGCGTCACAGAAGTGCTTTCGTCAAGGGAGACCGACACGTGGCATCCACCGTAACAGAACGCCGTTAAGCTATCGGGTCGGGTTTTGGATCTGATAACCCATTAACAGCCCCAACCAATGGGGATTTTCCACGTGTAAAATCATCATTGGCTGGAGGAGACACGTGTTAGGTCCGTGTTGGCACATGTGTCACTCATCCAATGGGCGAGACGCACCTATGATATGTTGACACGTGGACCGGCCCATCAAGTTTAAATGGGTCGACCCAACTGAAGGCCCATAAGATTTTGCGGACCATAATGGGCCGACCCACCTAAAGGCCCACGAGATTTTGCGGACCATAATGGGCTGGCCCAGCTAAAGGCCCACAAGATTTTGCAGGCCATAATGGGCCGGCATAGGTAAAGGCCCATAAGATTTTTGTGTGCCATAATGGGCCGGCCCAGGTAAAGTCCCACAATATTCTTGCGGATCATAATGGGCCGGCCCAGCTAAAGGCCCACGAGATTTCGCCGGCATTAATGGATGGCCCAGCTGTAGGCCCACAAGATTTTGAGGACCCTAGTAGGTCGGCACATTAACTGGCTGCCATGTTTTGGGCCAAATGCTGGCCCATATTTGATCCGGTCCATTAATGGCCTGCCACGCTCTGGGCCTAATAGTGGCCCATACGAGATCCGGGCCGTTAAAAGCCTACCACGTTCTGGGCCAAATTACGACCCAGATCAGGTCCGACCCTTTAAGAGGCTTTGGGCTCAATTATGGCCAATATTAGATTCGACCCGTCAATTGGACACTGTTTTTGGGCCAATTGCTAAAGGCCCACTTAGTAATTCGGCCTGATATTAGTTTTGGCATGTTAACGGCCCGTTTAACATTACGGCCCTATATTAATTTCATCCTGTTAAAAGCCCGTCATATAGTTGGGCCTAACTACGGCCTGGTTTGCATCCGGGCTGCTCGCAGCCGATATCTGATTGGGCCAAACAAGGACCGAGAAAATTTTGGCATGTTAAAAGCCCGTGATTTGATTCGCACAATCATGGGCCGGGGTTCAATTCGGGCTGCTGCCGGCCCGTGAGCTGTTCGGCATGTTTCAGGCCCAACCTACATCGTGATTGCATGACGGCCTGATTATGTACCGTAATTTTATGGTTTGGCCGGTTTACTGGGAAGACAGGATATATACAGTAAAATAACTGCAGCATCGTGAATAAGAAAAAACCTAGACTATACAATAAAGAAATTACGGCATATTACATCACCTAGGCATCAAAGTTTGCCACTATGATAATAAAGCACAAGCAGACAACAGATTACATACACTGGGCATCAAAGATCGCCACCAGTGCAAATAAACACGCCGACAAAATAATATACAAAACCGACAGCACTTCAATAGAGTTCAAGAAAGGTTAGCCCTGCTGGGGAGCTGCAGCGCAAGCAGCTAAGCAAGATGATGAGACTGCGCTTGTGACGCCCCAGATTCAATCGTACACTAATCATGCATGCAAATGTGTACGATCAAGATCAGGGACTCACGGGAAGATATCACAACACAACTCTACAAATAAAATAAGTCATACAAGCATCATAATACAAGCCAGGGGCCTCGAGGTCTCGAATACAAGTGCTCGATCATAGACGAGTTAGCGGAAGCAACAATATCTGAGTACAGACATAAGTTAAACAAGTTGCCATAAGATGGCTAGCACAAACGGGGATACAGATCGAATGAGGCACATGCCTCCTGCTTGGGATCCTCCTAACTACTCCTAGTCGTCGTCAGCGGGCTGCACATAGTAGTAGGCACCTCCAGAGTAGTAGGAGTCGTCGTCGACGGTGGCGTCTGGATCCTGGGCTCCATCGTCTGGTCGCGGCAATCGGGTATAAAAAAGGGAACAGGGGGAACAAGGCAACCGTGAGTACTCATCCAAAGTACTCGCAAGCAAGGAGCTACACTACATATGCATGGATATATGTGTAAAGGGCCATATCAGTGGACTGAACTGCAGAATGCCAGAATAAGAGGGGGATAGCTAATCCTGTCGAAGACTATGCTTCTGGAAGCCTCCGTCTTGCAGCATGTATAAGATAGTAGACTGAAGTCCTCCAAGTAGCATCGCATAGCATAATCCTACCGGGCGAGCCCCTCCTCGATGCCCTGTTAGAGAGCAATCACCGGGTTGTATCTGGCACTTGGAAGGGTGTGTTTTATTAAGTATCCGGTTCTAGTTGTCATAAGGTCAAGGTACAACTCCAAGTCGTCCTGTTACCGAAGATCACGGCTATTCGAATAGATTAACTTCACTGCAGGGGTGCACCACATAACCCAACACGCTTGATCCCATTTGGCTGGACACACTTTTTTGGGTCATGCCCGGCCTCGGAAGATCAACACGTCGCAACCCCACCTAGGCTCAACAGAGAGGTCAGCACGCCGGTCTAAATCCTATGCGCGTAGGGGTCTGGGCCCATCGACCATTGCACACCTGCATGTTGCCTACGCGGCCGGAGAGCAGACCTAGCAACCTCCATTACAAAGGAAGTCACGTTACGCGGTCCAACCCGGCGCGCGCCGCTTAGTCGCTGATGTCATGAAGTGCTTCGGCTGATACCACGACGCCGAGTGCCGATATCTTTCCCGCGTAGTTGGTTAGTGCGTATAGGCCAGTAGCCAGACTCAGATCAAAAACCATGATCTCGTTAAGCGTGTTAAGTATTCTTGAACGCTGATCAGGGCCAGGCCCACCTCTCACCCAGGTAGTCTCAACCTGCCCTGCCACTCCGCCACAAAGATCCACACAGAGGGCCGTTGGGACTAAGGTCCTTTCATCCCCCAATCCGTGAATCACTCGCGGGTACTCCTCGAGCCGACCCGACTTTAGTCACCACATGTATCATGTATAAAGTATAGTATATACCCGTGATCAACTCCCAAGTGATCACGGCCCGATAGTATAGCACAGCAGACAGACAAGAATGTAGGGCCACTGATGGAAAACTACCATCCTATACTAAGCATGTAGGATTGCATGTAAAGGTAACAACAGTAGTAACAAGGACAAGCTATGCATCAGGATAGGATAAACGGAAAACAGTAACATGCTACACTACTCTAATGCAAGCAGTATAGAAGAGAATAGGCGATATCTGGTGATCAAGGGGGGGGCTTGCCTGGTTGCTCTGGCAAGAAGGAGGGGTCGTCAACACCGTAGTCGTACTGGGTAGCCGCGGCGTCGGTCTCGGTGTCTAGCAGAAGAAGAGGGGGAAGAAACAATGAATACAATGCAAACAGATGCATAACGATGCATGACAAAGCAAAGCGTGATGCTAGGCGTGCCCTAACGCGGTATGAGGTGATACCGGTGGAGGGGCGAAACATCTGGGAAAGTATCCCCGGTGTTTCGCGTTTTCGGTCAAATGAAACAGAGGGGGAAAGTTGCGTGTTGGATATGTTAGGGTTGTGTGGTGGACGAACAGGCTGCGTATCCGGATTCGTCTCGTCGTTCTGAGCAACTTTCATATACAAAACTTTTTCATCCGAGTTACGGTTTATTTTATATTAATTTTCAAAGTTTAAATGAATTTCTAGATTTTCAGGAATATTATTAATTTCGAATTTAAAAGGTGGAAGTGCTATGGGTACCCAGGGGTTGCCTAGCCTAGTGTATGACAGTGGGGTCAAGGGGATTGGTTGACTGTTGAACATGTCAATGATTGACCAGTCAACATGGTCAATGGACCCACATGTAAGTGTAACATTTGTTAACATTTTTTTGTTAAATAATTTAGCTAGTGGGGGCCCCATATAATAGGCTCAAAGTGGAGTGGGTTAGTACCAGATGGGGATTAGTCCCTAACTGATTTTTGGGCTGGCCTGATGGCACATCCAGCCGTGAGGCTCTGCACACACACGCACACATAGCACATGCCACACTTGGCCATGGCCATTAGCAGCAACTAGCAGCGGATGTAGGAGAAATCAATAGCGGCAAGTAGCAGCATCTAGAAGCAGTGCTTAGGAGCAACACCAGCGAATAATTAGCAGGAGCAGCAGCAAAACAACGAGCGGCAGCTGCGGAGTTGCAAGCAGAAGCAGTTGAGCAGCAGCGCACCAAGTAGCTAGGAGCAGCGGGCGGCCAGGGCGCGGCAAGCGCACGCGCACGCGGCCGGACGCGGCCAGGGGCGCGACCATGTCGCAGCGGGCACATAGATGAGCGGCTGCAGGTCGAGGCGCACGAACGAGGTTACCAACAACAAGCAAGTAACGACAGCAACATCAGCAGCTGGTGGGTGTGCGCGTTAGCGGAAGCTCGGGCGAGCTCCGGCCATGGTGAGGGGTGACGTAATAAGGGCACGGATTGTCACATCCCTAGCTAGGCCATGCATTAGAGTGTGCTTCATGCTTAAATTCTATTAATTCTGAAATGGGAAATGCCAGAACCCCCAACACACACACTTCCCCCCCCCCCCTGGAAATAACTAGGGTTTACTAAAATCTTTTTCAATGAACCTGAAATGCCCTTCTGAAATGTTCACCCCCTTTGTTTTGGGTTTAAACCTTTGACAAATGTGGTGCACAATTTTCTAGGTCAACAGAAGGTTTTTCAATTAACACATAAGTATTTGAATTTGGGCATTTAAAATTTATAAAAATATTTAAATGTTCAAATATTCTCAAACAGAAATGTTTCATGTTGTCTATACTTTAAATAGTATGCATGAGCAGTTTGGGGATTTTTGGAGTTGTTTAAGTATTTTAAATAAGTCCACAAAGTTGCAGAAATAATAGAAAAAGAAAACAGTTAAACAGAAGAAAACTAACCTGGCCAAACCCACCAGCCGGCCCACCTGGCGGCCCAGCGCTGTGCTGGCCCGAGCCAGCCAGCTGCTTCGTCCCCGCCAGGCAGGCAGGGTGGTGACGCCGGCGAGCGCAAGCTCGCCACGGCGTCACCTGCTCGCCGCTTCGCTGCCTGACGCGTTGGACGTCCCCCACGTCGCGCCCTCGACCCCGCGGACACCTCACTTCTCCCCCTGGCTCTCTCTCTCGCTCTCCAGCGCCATGGCCGCCGCACCCGTCGCCGTCTCGCCGCCATAGCCGCGCCCACCGTTGCCCCCTCGCCCCGCTGACCTGCCCAGAGGCTCCGCCACTTCGCCCTCGCCCTCCCCACCGAGCCACGCCTCGCCGGAGGCCCTGCATCGCCGCCATCAGCTCGTCTCCGACCCCGGTGCCCGCCGGCCGCCGTTCTTCGATTCGCGCCGCTCCGTTCGCCCCCGAGCCCGCTGAGCTGCTCGTCGACCTCCCTGTGAGCTTCCGCACCTTCTCCCCCTCCTCCCATGCCTGCTAGCTCGCCGTAGCGCCGTCCCCGACGAGCCCGAGAGCTTGGCTCCGCCGGCCATGGCGCCACCGCGGCCTTAGCCCCTGCCAACCGCGCCAGAGCGCGTCAACGTGCTCCTGGAGCCTCCAGGAGGCCAAAACAGCCACCAGCCGGTCCCCTAACGCACCGTAGCGCCAAAGCCACCTCCACCCGAGCCCCGGCGCCGCCAAACCCGTCGCCGGCGATGTTTCCGGCCACCCCGAGCCCAGCTGTTGCCACCGAACGCCGCGGGAGGATCTCAGCTACCCGTAGATGGCCTCCACGCCTTGTTTGGTGGCCAAAACGAGCAAAATCACTTGCTCCGCCGCGTCTGACCTCGCCGGCGGCTAGACGCCGGCGAGTTGACCCTAACCGTTGACTTGTGGACCCAGTTTGACCCCTCTGAGTCTATGACATGTGGGCCCCGACTGCTAATTAATCCAGGAAAAAAATAATCTAATCTGTTAAGTTAATGACCCTGACACGCGGGACCCACGCGTCAGGTTTGACTTGGACCGGTCTGTTGACCTGCTGAGGTCAGCATGACTTCATGCTGACGCAGTAATCTATTTTGCTGGATTTATTTTTATACAGAAAATCCAGAAAATAGTTCAAACTTCAAAAATTCATAGAAAATTATCTATAACTCCAAATGCAAAGTTTTATATATGAAAATCTATCAGAAAAATCCAATCTATCCAATGGAACTGGTTTCATGCATGTTAAAACAAGTTAAACCCACTGTTTAGGCATTATAAGATATTGTGCTAATATGATCTTATAAATGCACTACCATTTGAATCTTTGGTTCAAATAGGGTCTTTTCCTTCTAGTTTAACTTGCACAAGACCAGGACACATTCATATTGCCATGTCATTGCATGCATCATATTGTTGCATATCGTCATGTATTGATTGTGTTGCAATGTGTTCATCGTGGTAGGTTCTGCCTCCGAGGATATCTCCAGGTATCCAACTGAAGGGCAGTATCCCACCACCACTCCATCAGGCAAGCAACTCATTGATCATTCCGATACAAACCCATGTTCTCGCTTCTGCTCTCGTTTACTGCATTAAGACAACGCGCTTCAAACTGCTGTGTGTCGCGGTAGTTGAACCCACTTCCTTTGCATGACCTGTCATTGCCACAGTAACTAGATGAAACCCACTAGCATGTGTAGGAGTTGTTTGAGCCATTACATGTGTATGTGTGTTCCTACCATGCTATGCTTGCTATGCTTAGAGTTGTGTCAGGTCTGGCTCATCGGGATGATGAACTGGAGTGAAAGGTTGTGTCGGTGACAAGAGTGAAGTGTTGAACACGATTTGGTAAAGGAATCGATGAGAGGCCATGTAGGAGTACATGGTGGGTTGTTTCATTGAGGCCGTCCTTAGGAACTGAGTTCTGTGTTTGTGATCCATGATACAGTTACTACCACACATTGGGATCCTTAATTGACTCTCTCGGCTTCTTGATCACGCTTGTCCTCTGTCCAGGAGTTGCAAGTAGTTTCTGGTGTTTGTAGTATGCTGGGGGCCGCACGCGGTGCTGACCATCGGGGTGGACTGTGTTGCGGTAGGCACGTGGCACGGTGTACCGACTCGCCCGTTTGGTGTCTCGGGAACCCTGTTCACATCGTTCGGGGCCGTTAGTGGAAACCTCGGCCGGACTCCCTACGGATGGAACCCGAATAGGCGATAAACCTGGACTAGAGACTTGAGTGTTTAGGTAGGCCGTGGCCGACACCCTCGCTGGGCTTCCGCTTGAAGGTTGCCGAGTACATGTCGTGTAAACGGCGATAAGTGGTGAGAGTGTGTGTGAAGAAGTACACCCCTGCAGGGTTAACATCATCTATTCGAATAGCCGTGTCCGCGGTAATGGACTTCTGGGTTGCCTATATCAGTTCATAGATAAGTTAAATGGATACTTCTAAAAATCTCAAGATAAGTGTGAGTACCGCGGATGGCCCTCTCGTGGGATGGCGAGAGAGGATCCACGGTGGAGTATTGTGTTGGTGTTAGTGGACTCGTGTGCGACAAATGATTTACAAGTGGTGTCTATCGTAGGATAGCTTAGCCAAGAGTCAAAGCTGGCTTGCTGCAATAACCCCACTACCTTCTTGAGAATGTGCATGTATAGTAGGTTCCTGTTGTAAGACTTGCTGAGTACTTCTGTACTCATGTTGCTTTAATCATGTTTTTCAGACGACTGCACCAACCCCTCTGATGGGTTCTATGTAGACCTCGACGTTGACGAGTGACTTATCACCCAGGTGGTGATCCAAGACTTGTGAAGGGTCTTTGTAGATAGACAGGCTTCGTCAAGCCTTCTTTCTTTCTAGTGTCTGTACTCAGACTACTTTGCTTCCGCATGTGCTTGTATGTTTGTATGACTTGAGTGTTGGGTCATGTGACCCCTATCTGTATGAATGATATGTATGGCTCCTCGGAGCCTTCTAAATAAAGTACTTGAGTCGTAGAGTACTGTTGTGATGTCATGTTGTATTTACTCATATCGGGCATATTGTGTGTATGATTGAAATGCTTGGTATGAGTGGGATCCGACTATCTAGTTGTTTATCCTTGGCAGCCTTTCATATGGGGAAATGTAAGTCTTGTGCTTCTGAGCGATAGTAGTCCGCTACAGCCCGGTTCACCGGAGTCCTGCTAGCCCAGCACTACTGCTTGAACACTTGACTGGCCGGCATGTGTTTCACGTCGTTCCTATGTCTGTCCCTTAGGGGAAATGTCACGCGCTGATATTCGGAGTCCTGCCTAGCCTGCTACAGCCCAGGTTACCGGAGTCCTGTTAGCCCAGTGCTACAGCCCGAATAGATACGTTGATGACCGACATGTTCGAAGTGATTCATTTATGCCTGTCCTCATAGGCTAGCGCCGCCTTGGGTTCACGACTAGCCATGTCGGCCCGGGTTCTCTGTCATATGGATGCTAGCGACACTATCATATACGTGAGCCAAAAGGCGCAAACGGTCCCGGGCCAGGTAAGGTGGCACCCGTGGGAGTACCGCGCGTGAGGCCGCAAAGTGATATGATGTGTTACACGCTGGATCGATGTGGCTTAGGATCGGGGTCCTGACAGCGTTGGCATCAGAGCCGGACTGCCTGTAGGTTCGCTAAGCCAAACTGGTCGATGTCGAGTCTAGAAATGCTTTAGTTATATGTAGGGGAATTGATTGTGGGAGGGAACGTAAGGCTCTTTTACTTCTTTACCTTATGCCCTCTATTCTGAGTCATTCTCTTCTTATTCTACGTGGGTTAAGGACTAGGCTCTCTTCTCTCTACCAGGTTCACGTGTTACTAAATCCGTAGTAACTTATAGGATTGTTGGTTTCGACCCAGTTCAGTTCTACTAAAGTTTAGTATGTTGCCAATTGAACCAGAACCTTGATATGTTGTTGTTGAGTGGTTTCGCAAACTGTTGTGGATGTCTCAATTCCTTTTCTGAGCATTTACAGCCGTTATGCTGTCCAATTTCATCCAGAAATTCTAATGCCTTTGCACTATTTTGTGCTTTCAGATGGCTACCCGTCCCCAAAACCAAGTGGTTCGTCTGACCCGTTGCATCGGTGTATGTGGTCATACCGCCATGTTGGTTCGAGTGATGGTTGAGGCAGGTTACCGATGGTACCCCGAATACACCGTCGAAGAGCAGTTTAGAGATTTCAACCAGAGCCAATATCTGTGCACGGTTAGGATATATCCATCTTATCCCGGAGCCACGGAACCACTCCACCGTTCTTATGGACTCGGGATCACTATTGGGATGTCCGTTCAAGATGCAGCCTACTCGATGATGACCATTATGCGAGCTAGAACTGCCTTGTTGAGCAACACTGAATTTCGCTACATGCCAGCATCCCTCCCTGGGGCGCATGGTTACCTTCAGGGCATGTACAGTGATGCATCCCATGAGGACTCACTCCTTTGCACCACTACTGAGATGTTGGAAGATAAGGACCGTGAAAACCGGGCCTTGCGTATGGAGCTCTTTAATGCTCGTGCTGATCATTGGGCCACCTTGACGAGGTTTGCACCTGCTGTGCAAGCCGGATACATGGACACGAGAGACTTGTATCCTGTGCGGGCTAGTCTGCCAGACTTTATGGAATGGCGTGAGGTGGGAGGCATCACCCCTCCTCGTGGGCCTCTTCTACCGCCATCTGTTGGACCGAGGCCGCATCCAAGTCCCTATGGTCCACAAGCACCGCAGGACCGTCTGTTCCCAGATGACCATGTTCCGCTTCCAGGTCTGGGTGGTGATTTCTATGAGGACTTCTACGGAACCGCCTGAGCTAGTAGTAGTCTCGCTAGTATTGTAACAGTTGTATGTCCACCGTCCTGCGTGACCCGTGGAATATGACTTAGTGTGTATCAATTCCGGAGGTGTAGAAAAATAATGTATAGGAGCTTGGAATGCCTCCGATGAGATGTAACGTCTGTCGTCTTAGTTGTACTTCAGCTTGAGCTTGTACTAAACTATGTATGACGTGTATGACCGTTGGTATATATATGGCAGTTTCTATATTACCATGTCATACGGATGATCATCTCTGCATTCCTTGTTATCCATTACATTCCGCACTTCCTTGGCCAGATTTTGCCATCCTGGTTTAAACCGTTGTTTTGTTTTTTTCCTAGGATGGTCAACACCCGCAGCAACCCTGCTGTTTCGGAGCAGGGAGAAGCTAGTGCACCTAGAGAGGAAAGTCTGCCTCAACCACCTTCTCTGGCCGAAGTGATGCTGGAGGCAGAGCGCAACAGGCGCGACACCAACCGCTTGTTAGAGCGGATTGAACAAAACACTGCACGTCAGCAAAGGGTCAATCCAGTGTCCATCAATGACTTTGTCAAGCTGTACCCGCCAAAGTTCAATCATTCCATTGAACCTCTCGATGCGGATGACTGGCTCCGCAGCATCGCCCACAAGCTACGTTCTGCCAATGTGGCTGAAGATGATAAAGTCACCTTTGCTGCCTATCACCTCGAAGGCCCTGCCAGCCTTTGGTGGGAGAATTATGAAGCTATGCGTCCGGTCGGCCAACTCACTACTTGGGCTGATTTCAGTGCCGCTTTTCGTGAGCATCATATCCCGGAAGGTCTTATGGATCGTAAGAGGGAGGAGTTCTGTAACTTCACCCAGGGGAAGCTGACTGTGGATGCATACAGTCGCGAGTTTGGGAAGCTTGCACGCTATGCTCCCGAAGAGGTATCCACCGATGCCAAGAAGCAGGCAAGGTTCCGCAAGGGACTTAGCCCTGAGCTCCGACGTGACCTTCGTCTGCATGAATGCATTTCTTTTCCGAAGCTAGTCAATAAGGCCATCAGTGCCGAGACAGGACAGAATGATTTTGAAGCTTCACGCAAGCACTCCCGCGACTATGGATCTTCATCCGGTTCTGGATCACAGAAGCGCCGGGTCTGGATTCCAAATTCTGCTATGCCACCCAGGTATACCCCGAGGCCATCCTTTGAGGCGCCTCGCCCCAATCAGCAGTATATGCCGCCCAAGACTTTTGGTGGTCCCACTGCCAATACTACTCCACGCCCCAATATAACAACTTGCTTCAAGTGTGGTGAGCCAGGCCACTACATCCGTGAGTGTCCCCAGAACAACCCCAACCAGTTCGGAAAGTCTGTTGGCCGTGGTAAGTCAACAGCGAAGGTGCTTGTCGCTAAGCCAGCCACCACTGCTCGTGGCCATGTCAACTACGTTTCAGCTGAAGAAACTCAAGAGGACCCCCAACGTCGTTCTCGGTACGCTCCTTGTTAATTGCCATCCGGCAACTGTTCTCTTTGATACTGGAGCATCTCATTCATTTATTTCTGAGAGCTATGCTCGTTTGCACAACACCACTTTTTGTGACATGCCTACCTCCATGGTAATTCAAACCCCTGGTTCTAAGTGGCAAACCTCTAGAATCAGCCATGGAAATGAAATTCTTGTCGACAGATTGGTTTTTCTCGCGTCACTAATAGCTCTCAAGTCTTCAGACATAAACATCATCTTGGGTATGGACTGGATGTCAGCTCATTACGCCAAGATTGATTGCTCAACTAGAACTGTCCAACTTACCCATCCATCGGGCAAGACAGTCAATGTTTTGACCCGAGTATCGGAGCGTCAGCTCTACTCTCTAAATGTCAATCCCCTTCCAGACCTCGAAGATATTCCGGTAGTCCGTGACTTCCCGGATGTCTTTCCAGAGGAACTGCCAGGTGTTCCACCTGACAGAGATGTCGAGTTCGTGATAGACCTTGTCCCAGGAACCGTCCCAATCTCTAGGAGACCTTATAAGATGGCACCCCTAGAACTAGCAGAGCTTAAGAAACAACTCGATGAGTCCTTGCAAAAAGGTTTCATCCGTCCTAGTTCATCTCCATGGGCTTGCCCCGTCCTCTTCGTCAAGAAGAAGGATGGAACGGATCGGATGGTTGTGGATTACCGACCTGTCAATTTGGTCACTATCAAGAACAAGTATCCGCTCCCCAGGATCAACGATCTGTATGACCAGCTCGCTGGATCCTCAGTCTTTTCCAAAATGGATTTGAGGTTGGGCTACCATCAAATCAAAATCAAGAACGGAGACATTCCCAAAACGGCTTTCGTCACTCGTTACGGCCAATACGAGTACACCGTCATGTCCTTCGGTTTAACCAATGCTCCAGCCACCTTCTCTCGGTTAATGAATTCAATCTTCATGGAGTACTTGGATAAATTCGTCGTGGTATACCTCGATGATATACTCATCTACTCCAAGAATGAGGAAGAACATGCCGAACATCTAAGGCTAGTATTGATGAAACTTCGAGAGCATCGCCTTTATGCCAAATTCTCCAAGTGCGAATTCTGGTTGCCAGAAGTGACCTATCTGGGCCATGTAATCTCTGGCAAGGGCATTGCTGTCAATCCCGAGCGAGTTCAAGCCGTCCTTGACTGGACTCCACCTGAAACGGTCAAGCAAGTCTGGAGTTTTCTTGGTTTAGCGAGCTATTGCCGCCGCTTCGTCGAGAATTTCTCCAAGGTTGCTAAGCCTCTAACTGAACTCCTCAAGAAAGATAAAAAGTTCGAGTGGACCCCACAGTGCGAGTTCAGCTTTCAGGAACTGAAAAGACGCCTGACATCTGCTCCCGTACTGGTACCACCAGACTTCTCTAAGGACTTTGTTATTTATTGCGACGCCTCGCGACAAGGACTAGGTTGCATACTCATGCAAGATCGTCATGTGATTGCCTACGCATCTCGACAGTTGCGTCCACATGAGGATAATTATCCCACACATGATCTAGAGCTTGCAGCAGTAGTCCATGCACTCAAAACCTGGCGACATTACCTTCTGGGTAATCGCTGCGAAATCTACACTGATCACCAAAGTTTGAAATATATCTTCACCCAGCCGGATTTGAATCTCAGGCAAAGACGTTGGGTTGAGTTGATCTCGGATTACGACTTAGGAATAACTTACACCCCAGGCAAAGCCAATGTCATGGCTGATGCACTAAGTCGTAAATCTTATTGTAACAATCTGATGTTACAACAAGGTCAACCACTTCTCCACGAGGAATTTCATAAGCTCAACCTTCACATTGTTCCTCGAGGATTCCTTTCCACCCTGGTGGCGAAACCTAACCTTACGTATCAAATCATTACCGCTCAGCGGTATGATAGAGGAATATCTCGGATTAAGGAGAACATTGCTAGCGGAGTTGCTAAGTGTTTTTCCATGGATGAACGAGGTGTTGTCTTCTTCGAGAACCGCTTGGTGGTTCCCAAGAAACAACATTTACGACAATTGATCCTTAAGGAAGCTCATGAATCCCCTCTCACCATTCATCCCGGTAGCACTAAAATGTATCAAGACCTACGCCAGAGGTTTTGGTGGACTAGGATGAAGAGAGAAATCGCTCAATACATTGCAACTTGCGACGTCTGTCGTCGTGTTAAAGCAGAGCATCAACGGCCTGCTGGCACCCTTCGACCTTTGGAGATTCCTGAATGGAAATGGGATAAAATCGGTATGGATTTCATTACCGGGTTTCCCAGAACCAAAAGAGGGAATAATGCTATCCTCGTTGTTGTCGATCGTCTCTCCAAAGTAGCCCACTTTTTACCCGTTCGCGAGAGTATAACCGCTAGCCAGCTAGCTGACTTATACATCTCTCGAATAGTGTCTCTTCATGGTGTTCCATTGGAAATTAATTCGGACCGTGGAAGTCTTTTCACCTCTCGATTTTGGGAGAGTTTCCAAAATGCTATGGGGACTCGTCTCTCCTTTAGCACCGCCTTCCATCCTCAATCAAGTGGTCAAGTAGAACGAGTCAATCAAATTCTGGAGGATATGCTCCGAGCTTCTGTCATCTCTTTCGGTATGGATTGGGAGAAGTGCCTACCATTCGCCGAGTTCGCTTATAACAATAGTTATCAAGCTAGCTTGGGCAAAGCTCCTTTCGAAATTCTTTATGGACGAAAATGTCGAACGCCTCTTAACTGGTCAGAAACCGGCGAGAGACAACTCTTTGGCCCGGACATGATCCAGGATGCAGAAGAGCAGGTTCGCATTATTCGTGAGAAGTTGAAAACCGCTCAATCCCGTCAAAAGAGTCAGTATGACCGCAAGCATAAGCAAATGGCTTATGAAGTCGGTGAGATGGCTTACCTTCGGGTTACACCTTTAAAGGGAACCCATCGATTCGGTATCAAAGGCAAATTGGCTCCTCGTTACATTGGACCTTTTCGCATTCTGGCCAAACGAGGGGAAGTTGCCTACCAACTGGAACTACCTTCGCATCTCTCCAGAGTTCATGATGTCTTCCACGTTTCTCAACTCAGGCGTTGCTTCTCGGACCCTATCCGCGGAGTGGACCACGAAACGCTTGATCTCCAAGATAACCTCACTTATCGGGAATACCCCATTCGTATCCTTGATCAAGCCAAGCGTACCACTCGACGCCACAATATCAAGTTTCTCAAGGTTCAATGGTCACACCATTCCGAGCAAGAAGCTACTTGGGAAAGGGAGGATCGTCTTCGACTTGAGTACCCCGCCTTCTTTCCGGAGGAACCTAAATCTCGGGACGAGATTCTTTTGAGTGGGGGTGAGTTGTCACATCCCTAGCTAGGCCATGCATTAGAGTGTGCTTCATGCTTAAATTCTATTAATTCTGAAATGGGAAATGCCAGAACCCCCAACACACACACTCCCCCCCCCCCTGGAAATAACTAGGGTTTACTAAAATCTTTTTCAATGAACCTGAAATGCCCTTCTGAAATGTTCACCCCCTTTGTTTTGGGTTTAAACCTTTGACAAATGTGGTGCACAATTTTCTAGGTCAACAGAAGGTTTTTGAATTAACACATAAGTATTTGAATTTGGGCATTTAAAATTTATAAAAATATTTAAATGTTCAAATATTCTCAAACAGAAATGTTTCATGTTGTCTATACTTTAAATAGTATGCATGAGCAGTTTGGGGATTTTTGGAGTTGTTTAGGTATTTTAAATAAGTCCACAAAGTTGCAGAAATAATAGAAAAATAAAACAGTTAAACAGAAGAAAACTAACCTGGCCAAACCCACCAGCCGGCCCACCTGGCGGCCCAGCGCTGTGATGGCCCGAGCCAGCCAGCTGCTTCGTCCCCGCCAGGCAGGCAGGGTGGTGACGCCGGCGAGCGCAAGCTCGCCACGGCGTCACCTGCTCGCCGCTTCGCTGCCCGACGCGCTGGACGTCCCCCACGTCGCGCCCTCGACCCCGCGGACACCTCACTTCTCCCCCTGGCTCTCTCTCTCGCTCTCCAGCGCCATGGCCGCCGCACCCGTCGCCGTCTCGCCGCCATAGCCGCGCCCACCGTTGCCCCCTCGCCCCGCTGACCTGCCCAGAGGCTCCGCCACTTCGCCCTCGCCCTCCCCACCGAGCCACGCCTCGCCGGAGGCCCTGCATCGCCGCCATCAGCTCGTCTCCGACCCCGGTGCCCGCCGGCCGCCGTTCTTCGATTCGCGCCGCTCCGTTCGCCCCCGAGCCCGCTGAGCTGCTCGTCGACCTCCCTGTGAGCTCCCGCACCTTCTCCCCCTCCTCCCATGCCTGCTAGCTCGCCGTAGCGCCGTCCCCGACGAGCCCGAGAGCTTGGCTCCGCCGGCCATGGCGCCACCGCGGCCTTAGCCCCTGCCAACCGCGCCAGAGCGCGTCAACGTGCTCCTGGAGCCTCCAGGAGGCCAAAACAGCCACCAGCCGGTCCCCTAACGCACCGTAGCGCCAAAGCCACCTCCACCCGAGCCCCGGCGCCGCCAAACCCGTCGCCGGCGATGTTTCCGGCCACCCCGAGCCCAGCTGTTGCCACCGAACGCCGCGGGAGGATCTCAGCTACCCGTAGATGGCCTCCGCGCCTTGTTTGGTGGCCAAAACGAGCAAAATCACTTGCTCCGCCGCGTCTGACCTCGCCGGCGGCTAGACGCCGGCGAGTTGACCCTAACCGTTGACTTGTGGACCCAGTTTGACCCCTCTGAGTCTATGACATGTGGGCCCCGACTGCTAATTAATCCAGGAAAAAAAATAATCTAATCTGTTAAGTTAATGACCCTGACACGCGGGACCCACGCGTCAGGTTTGACTTGGACCGGTCTGTTGACCTGCTGAGGTCAGCATGACTTCATGCTGACGCAGTAATCTATTTTGCTGGATTTATTTTTATACAGAAATCCAGAAAATAGTTCAAACTTCAAAAATTCATAGAAAATTATCTATAACTCCAAATGCAAAGTTTTATATATGAAAATCTATCAGAAAAATCCAATCTATCCAATGGAACTGGTTTCATGCATGTTAAAACAAGTTAAACCCACTGTTTAGGCATTATAAGATATTGTGCTAATATGATCTTATAAATGCACTACCATTTGAATCTTTGGTTCAAATAGGGTCTTTTCCTTCTAGTTTAACTTGCACAAGACCAGGACACATTCATATTGCCATGTCATTGCATGCATCATATTGTTGCATATCGTCATGTATTGATTGTGTTGCAATGTGTTCATCGTGGTAGGTTCTGCCTCCGAGGATATCTCCAGGTATCCAACTGAAGGGCAGTATCCCACCACCACTCCATCAGGCAAGCAACTCATTGATCATTCCGATACAAACCCATGTTCTCGCTTCTGCTCTCGTTTACTGCATTAAGACAACGCGCTTCAAACTGCTGTGTGTCGCGGTAGTTGAACCCACTTCCTTTGCATGACCTGTCATTGCCACAGTAACTAGATGAAACCCACTAGCATGTGTAGGAGTTGTTTGAGCCATTACATGTGTATGTGTGTTCCTACCATGCTATGCTTGCTATGCTTAGAGTTGTGTCAGGTCTGGCTCATCGGGATGATGAACTGGAGTGAAAGGTTGTGTCGGTGACAAGAGTGAAGTGTTGAACACGATTTGGTAAAGGAATCGATGAGAGGCCATGTAGGAGTACATGGTGGGTTGTTTCATTGAGGCCGTCCTTAGGAACTGAGTTCTGTGTTTGTGATCCATGATACAGTTACTACCACACATTGGGATCCTTAATTGACTCTCTCGGCTTCTTGATCACGCTTGTCCTCTGTCCAGGAGTTGCAAGTAGTTTCTGGTGTTTGTAGTATGCTGGGGGCCGCACGCGGTGCTGACCATCGGGGTGGACTGTGTTGCGGTAGGCACGTGGCACGGTGTACCGACTCGCCCGTTTGGTGTCTCGGGAACCCTGTTCACATCGTTCGGGGCCGTTAGTGGAAACCTCGGCCGGACTCCCTACGGATGGAACCCGAATAGGCGATAAACCTGGACTAGAGACTTGAGTGTTTAGGTAGGCCGTGGCCGACACCCTCGCTGGGCTTCCGCTTGAAGGTTGCCGAGTACATGTCGTGTAAACGGCGATAAGTGGTGAGAGTGTGTGTGAAGAAGTACACCCCTGCAGGGTTAACATCATCTATTCGAATAGCCGTGTCCGCGGTAATGGACTTCTGGGTTGCCTATATCAGTTCATAGATAAGTTAAATGGATACTTCTAAAAATCTCAAGATAAGTGTGAGTACCGCGGATGGCCCTCTCGTGGGATGGCGAGAGAGGATCCACGGTGGAGTATTGTGTTGGTGTTAGTGGACTCGTGTGCGACAAATGATTTACAAGTGGTGTCTATCGTAGGATAGCTTAGCCAAGAGTCAAAGCTGGCTTGCTGCAATAACCCCACTACCTTCTTGAGAATGTGCATGTATAGTAGGTTCCTGTTGTAAGACTTGCTGAGTACTTCTGTACTCATGTTGCTTTAATCATGTTTTTCAGACGACTGCACCAACCCCTCTGATGGGTTCTATGTAGACCTCGACGTTGACGAGTGACTTATCACCCAGGTGGTGATCCAAGACTTGTGAAGGGTCTTTGTAGATAGACAGGCTTCGTCAAGCCTTCTTTCTTTCTAGTGTCTGTACTCAGACTACTTTGCTTCCGCATGTGCTTGTATGTTTGTATGACTTGAGTGTTGGGTCATGTGACCCCTATCTGTATGAATGATATGTATGGCTCCTCGGAGCCTTCTAAATAAAGTACTTGAGTCGTAGAGTACTGTTGTGATGTCATGTTGTATTTACTCATATCGGGCATATTGTGTGTATGATTGAAATGCTTGGTATGAGTGGGATCCGACTATCTAGTTGTTTATCCTTGGCAGCCTTTCATATGGGGAAATGTAAGTCTTGTGCTTCTGAGCGATAGTAGTCCGCTACAGCCCGGTTCACCGGAGTCCTGCTAGCCCAGCACTACTGCTTGAACACTTGACTGGCCGGCATGTGTTTCACGTCGTTCCTATGTCTGTCCCTTAGGGGAAATGTCACGCGCTGATATTCGGAGTCCTGCCTAGCCTGCTACAGCCCAGGTTACCGGAGTCCTGTTAGCCCAGTGCTACAGCCCGAATAGATACGTTGATGACCGACATGTTCGAAGTGATTCATTTATGCCTGTCCTCATAGGCTAGCGCCGCCTTGGGTTCACGACTAGCCATGTCGGCCCGGGTTCTCTGTCATATGGATGCTAGCGACACTATCATATACGTGAGCCAAAAGGCGCAAACGGTCCCGGGCCAGGTAAGGTGGCACCCGTGGGAGTACCGCGCGTGAGGCCGCAAAGTGATATGATGTGTTACACGCTGGATCGATGTGGCTTAGGATCGGGGTCCTGACAGCGTTGGCATCAGAGCCGGACTGCCTGTAGGTTCGCTAAGCCAAACTGGTCGATGTCGAGTCTAGAAATGCTTTAGTTATATGTAGGGGAATTGATTGTGGGAGGGAACGTAAGGCTCTTTTACTTCTTTACCTTATGCCCTCTATTCTGAGTCATTCTCTTCTTATTCTACGTGGGTTAAGGACTAGGCTCTCTTCTCTCTACCAGGTTCACGTGTTACTAAATCCGTAGTAACTTATAGGATTGTTGGTTTCGACCCAGTTCAGTTCTACTAAAGTTTAGTATGTTGCCAATTGAACCAGAACCTTGATATGTTGTTGTTGAGTGGTTTCGCAAACTGTTGTGGATGTCTCAATTCCTTTTCTGAGCATTTACAGCCGTTATGCTGTCCAATTTCATCCAGAAATTCTAATGCCTTTGCACTATTTTGTGCTTTCAGATGGCTACCCGTCCCCAAAACCAAGTGGTTCGTCTGACCCGTTGCATCGGTGTATGTGGTCATACCGCCATGTTGGTTCGAGTGATGGTTGAGGCAGGTTACCGATGGTACCCCGAATACACCGTCGAAGAGCAGTTTAGAGATTTCAACCAGAGCCAATATCTGTGCACGGTTAGGATATATCCATCTTATCCCGGAGCCACGGAACCACTCCACCGTTCTTATGGACTCGGGATCACTATTGGGATGTCCGTTCAAGATGCAGCCTACTCGATGATGACCATTATGCGAGCTAGAACTGCCTTGTTGAGCAACACTGAATTTCGCTACATGCCAGCATCCCTCCCTGGGGCGCATGGTTACCTTCAGGGCATGTACAGTGATGCATCCCATGAGGACTCACTCCTTTGCACCACTACTGAGATGTTGGAAGATAAGGACCGTGAAAACCGGGCCTTGCGTATGGAGCTCTTTAATGCTCGTGCTGATCATTGGGCCACCTTGACGAGGTTTGCACCTGCTGTGCAAGCCGGATACATGGACACGAGAGACTTGTATCCTGTGCGGGCTAGTCTGCCAGACTTTATGGAATGGCGTGAGGTGGGAGGCATCACCCCTCCTCGTGGGCCTCTTCTACCGCCATCTGTTGGACCGAGGCCGCATCCAAGTCCCTATGGTCCACAAGCACCGCAGGACCGTCTGTTCCCAGATGACCATGTTCCGCTTCCAGGTCTGGGTGGTGATTTCTATGAGGACTTCTACGGAACCGCCTGAGCTAGTAGTAGTCTCGCTAGTATTGTAACAGTTGTATGTCCACCGTCCTGCGTGACCCGTGGAATATGACTTAGTGTGTATCAATTCCGGAGGTGTAGAAAAATAATGTATAGGAGCTTGGAATGCCTCCGATGAGATGTAACGTCTGTCGTCTTAGTTGTACTTCAGCTTGAGCTTGTACTAAACTATGTATGACGTGTATGACCGTTGGTATATATATGGCAGTTTCTATATTACCATGTCATACGGATGATCATCTCTGCATTCCTTGTTATCCATTACATTCCGCACTTCCTTGGCCAGATTTTGCCATCCTGGTTTAAACCGTTGTTTTGTTTTTTTCCTAGGATGGTCAACACCCGCAGCAACCCTGCTGTTTCGGAGCAGGGAGAAGCTAGTGCACCTAGAGAGGAAAGTCTGCCTCAACCACCTTCTCTGGCCGAAGTGATGCTGGAGGCAGAGCGCAACAGGCGCGACACCAACCGCTTGTTAGAGCGGATTGAACAAAACACTGCACGTCAGCAAAGGGTCAATCCAGTGTCCATCAATGACTTTGTCAAGCTGTACCCGCCAAAGTTCAATCATTCCATTGAACCTCTCGATGCGGATGACTGGCTCCGCAGCATCGCCCACAAGCTACGTTCTGCCAATGTGGCTGAAGATGATAAAGTCACCTTTGCTGCCTATCACCTCGAAGGCCCTGCCAGCCTTTGGTGGGAGAATTATGAAGCTATGCGTCCGGTCGGCCAACTCACTACTTGGGCTGATTTCAGTGCCGCTTTTCGTGAGCATCATATCCCGGAAGGTCTTATGGATCGTAAGAGGGAGGAGTTCTGTAACTTCACCCAGGGGAAGCTGACTGTGGATGCATACAGTCGCGAGTTTGGGAAGCTTGCACGCTATGCTCCCGAAGAGGTATCCACCGATGCCAAGAAGCAGGCAAGGTTCCGCAAGGGACTTAGCCCTGAGCTCCGACGTGACCTTCGTCTGCATGAATGCATTTCTTTTCCGAAGCTAGTCAATAAGGCCATCAGTGCCGAGACAGGACAGAATGATTTTGAAGCTTCACGCAAGCACTCCCGCGACTATGGATCTTCATCCGGTTCTGGATCACAGAAGCGCCGGGTCTGGATTCCAAATTCTGCTATGCCACCCAGGTATACCCCGAGGCCATCCTTTGAGGCGCCTCGCCCCAATCAGCAGTATATGCCGCCCAAGACTTTTGGTGGTCCCACTGCCAATACTGCTCCACGCCCCAATATAACAACTTGCTTCAAGTGTGGTGAGCCAGGCCACTACATCCGTGAGTGTCCCCAGAACAACCCCAACCAGTTCGGAAAGTCTGTTGGCCGTGGTAAGTCAACAGCGAAGGTGCTTGTCGCTAAGCCAGCCACCACTGCTCGTGGCCATGTCAACTACGTTTCAGCTGAAGAAACTCAAGAGGACCCCCAACGTCGTTCTCGGTACGCTCCTTGTTAATTGCCATCCGGCAACTGTTCTCTTTGATACTGGAGCATCTCATTCATTTATTTCTGAGAGCTATGCTCGTTTGCACAACACCACTTTTTGTGACATGCCTACCTCCATGGTAATTCAAACCCCTGGTTCTAAGTGGCAAACCTCTAGAATCAGCCATGGAAATGAAATTCTTGTCGACAGATTGGTTTTTCTCGCGTCACTAATAGCTCTCAAGTCTTCAGACATAAACATCATCTTGGGTATGGACTGGATGTCAGCTCATTACGCCAAGATTGATTGCTCAACTAGAACTGTCCAACTTACCCATCCATCGGGCAAGACAGTCAATGTTTTGACCCGAGTATCGGAGCGTCAGCTCTACTCTCTAAATGTCAATCCCCTTCCAGACCTCGAAGATATTCCGGTAGTCCGTGACTTCCCGGATGTCTTTCCAGAGGAACTGCCAGGTGTTCCACCTGACAGAGATGTCGAGTTCGTGATAGACCTTGTCCCAGGAACCGTCCCAATCTCTAGGAGACCTTATAAGATGGCACCCCTAGAACTAGCAGAGCTTAAGAAACAACTCGATGAGTCCTTGCAAAAAGGTTTCATCCGTCCTAGTTCATCTCCATGGGCTTGCCCCGTCCTCTTCGTCAAGAAGAAGGATGGAACGGATCGGATGGTTGTGGATTACCGACCTGTCAATTTGGTCACTATCAAGAACAAGTATCCGCTCCCCAGGATCAACGATCTGTATGACCAGCTCGCTGGATCCTCAGTCTTTTCCAAAATGGATTTGAGGTTGGGCTACCATCAAATCAAAATCAAGAACGGAGACATTCCCAAAACGGCTTTCGTCACTCGTTACGGCCAATACGAGTACACCGTCATGTCCTTCGGTTTAACCAATGCTCCAGCCACCTTCTCTCGGTTAATGAATTCAATCTTCATGGAGTACTTGGATAAATTCGTCGTGGTATACCTCGATGATATACTCATCTACTCCAAGAATGAGGAAGAACATGCCGAACATCTAAGGCTAGTATTGATGAAACTTCGAGAGCATCGCCTTTATGCCAAATTCTCCAAGTGCGAATTCTGGTTGCCAGAAGTGACCTATCTGGGCCATGTAATCTCTGGCAAGGGCATTGCTGTCAATCCTGAGCGAGTTCAAGCCGTCCTTGACTGGACTTCACCTGAAACGGTCAAGCAAGTCAGAAGTTTTCTTGGTTTAGCGAGCTATTGCCGCCGCTTCGTCGAGAATTTCTCCAAGGTTGCTAAGCCTCTAACTGAACTCCTCAAGAAAGATAAAAAGTTCGAGTGGACCCCACAGTGCGAGTTCAGCTTTCAGGAACTGAAAAGACGCCTGACATCTGCTCCCGTACTGGTACCACCAGACTTCTCTAAGGACTTTGTTATTTATTGCGACGCCTCGCGACAAGGACTAGGTTGCATACTCATGCAAGATCGTCATGTGATTGCCTACGCATCTCGACAGTTGCGTCCACATGAGGATAATTATCCCACACATGATCTAGAGCTTGCAGCAGTAGTCCATGCACTCAAAACCTGGCGACATTACCTTCTGGGTAATCGCTGCGAAATCTACACTGATCACCAAAGTTTGAAATATATCTTCACCCAGCCGGATTTGAATCTCAGGCAAAGACGTTGGGTTGAGTTGATCTCGGATTACGACTTAGGAATAACTTACACCCCAGGCAAAGCCAATGTCATGGCTGATGCACTAAGTCGTAAATCTTATTGTAACAATCTGATGTTACAACAAGGTCAACCACTTCTCCACGAGGAATTTCATAAGCTCAACCTTCACATTGTTCCTCGAGGATTCCTTTCCACCCTGGTGGCGAAACCTAACCTTACGTATCAAATCATTACCGCTCAGCGGTATGATAGAGGAATATCTCGGATTAAGGAGAACATTGCTAGCGGAGTTGCTAAGTGTTTTTCCATGGATGAACGAGGTGTTGTTTTCTTCGAGAACCGCTTGGTGGTTCCCAAGAAACAACATTTACGACAATTGATCCTTAAGGAAGCTCATGAATCCCCTCTCACCATTCATCCCGGTAGCACTAAAATGTATCAAGACCTACGCCAGAGGTTTTGGTGGACTAGGATGAAGAGAGAAATCGCTCAATACATTGCAACTTGCGACGTCTGTCGTCGTGTTAAAGCAGAGCATCAACGGCCTGCTGGCACCCTTCGACCTTTGGAGATTCCTGAATGGAAATGGGATAAAATCGGTATGGATTTCATTACCGGGTTTCCCAGAACCAAAAGAGGGAATAATGCTATCCTCGTTGTTGTCGATCGTCTCTCCAAAGTAGCCCACTTTTTACCCGTTCGCGAGAGTATAACCGCTAGCCAGCTAGCTGACTTATACATCTCTCGAATAGTGTCTCTTCATGGTGTTCCATTGGAAATTAATTCGGACCGTGGAAGTCTTTTCACCTCTCGATTTTGGGAGAGTTTCCAAAATGCTATGGGGACTCGTCTCTCCTTTAGCACCGCCTTCCATCCTCAATCAAGTGGTCAAGTAGAACGAGTCAATCAAATTCTGGAGGATATGCTCCGAGCTTCTGTCATCTCTTTCGGTATGGATTGGGAGAAGTGCCTACCATTTGCCGAGTTCGCTTATAACAATAGTTATCAAGCTAGCTTGGGCAAAGCTCCTTTAGAAATTCTTTATGGACGAAAATGTCGAACGCCTCTTAACTGGTCAGAAACCGGCGAGAGACAACTCTTTGGCCCGGACATGATCCAGGATGCAGAAGAGCAGGTTCGCATTATTCGTGAGAAGTTGAAAACCGCTCAATCCCGTCAAAAGAGTCAGTATGACCGCAAGCATAAGCCCATGGCTTATGAAGTCGGTGAGATGGCTTACCTTCGGGTTACACCTTTAAAGGGAACCCATCGATTCGGTATCAAAGGCAAATTGGCTCCTCGTTACATTGGACCTTTTCGCATTCTGGCCAAACGAGGGGAAGTTGCCTACCAACTGGAACTACCTTCGCATCTCTCCAGAGTTCATGATGTCTTCCACGTTTCGCAACTCAGGCGTTGCTTCTCGGACCCTATCCGCGGAGTGGACCACGAAACGCTTGATCTCCAAGATAACCTCACTTATCGGGAATACCCCGTTCGTATCCTTGATCAAGCCGAGCGTACCACTCGACGCCACAATATCAAGTTTCTCAAGGTTCAATGGTCACACCATTCCGAGCAAGAAGCTACTTGGGAAAGGGAGGATCGTCTTCGACTTGAGTACCCCGCCTTCTTTCCGGAGGAACCTAAATCTCGGGACGAGATTCTTTTGAGTGGGGGTGAGTTGTCACATCCCTAGCTAGGCCATGCATTAGAGTGTGCTTCATGCTTAAATTCTATTAATTCTGAAATGGGAAATGCCAGAACCCCCAACACACACACTTCCCCCCCTGGAAATAACTAGGGTTTACTAAAATCTTTTTCAATGAACCTGAAATGCCCTTCTGAAATGTTCACCCCCTTTGTTTTGGGTTTAAACCTTTGACAAATGTGGTGCACAATTTTCTAGGTCAACAGAAGGTTTTTGAATTAACACATAAGTATTTGAATTTGGGCATTTAAAATTTATAAAAATATTTAAATGTTCAAATATTCTCAAACAGAAATGTTTCATGTTGTCTATACTTTAAATAGTATGCATGAGCAGTTTGGGGATTTTTGGAGTTGTTTAAGTATTTTAAATAAGTCCACAAAGTTGCAGAAATAATAGAAAAAGAAAACAGTTAAACAGAAGAAAACTAACCTGGCCAAACCCACCAGCCGGCCCACCTGGCGGCCCAGCGCTGTGATGGCCCGAGCCAGCCAGCTGCTTCGTCCCCGCCAGGCAGGCAGGGTGGTGACGCCGGCGAGCGCAAGCTCGCCACGGCGTCACCTGCTCGCCGCTTCGCTGCCCGATGCGCTGGACGTCCCCCACGTCGCGCCCTCGACCCCGCGGACACCTCACTTCTCCCCCTGGCTCTCTCTCTCGCTCTCCAGCGCCATGGCCGCCGCACCCGTCGCCGTCTCGCTGCCATAGCCGCGCCCACCGTTGCCCCCTCGCCCCGCTGACCTGCCCAGAGGCTCCGCCACTTCGCCCTCGCCCTCCCCACCGAGCCACGCCTCGCCGGAGGCCCTGCATCGCCGCCATCAGCTCGTCTCCGACCCCGGTGCCCGCCGGCCGCCGTTCTTCGATTCGCGCCGCTCCGTTCGCCCCCGAGCCCGCTGAGCTGCTCGTCGACCTCCCTGTGAGCTCCCGCACCTTCTCCCCCTCCTCCCATGCCTGCTAGCTCGCCGTAGCGCCGTCCCCGACGAGCCCGAGAGCTTGGCTCCGCCGGCCATGGCGCCACCGCGGCCTTAGCCCCTGCCAACCGCGCCAGAGCGCGTCAACGTGCTCCTGGAGCCTCCAGGAGGCCAAAACAGCCACCAGCCGGTCCCCTAACGCACCGTAGCGCCAAAGCCACCTCCACCCGAGCCCCGGCGCCGCCAAACCCGTCGCCGGCGATGTTTCCGGCCACCCCGAGCCCAGCTGTTGCCACCGAACGCCGCGGGAGGATCTCAGCTACCCGTAGATGGCCTCCGCGCCTTGTTTGGTGGCCAAAACGAGCAAAATCACTTGCTCCGCCGCGTCTGACCTCGCCGGCGGCTAGACGCCGGCGAGTTGACCCTAACCATTGACTTGTGGACCCAGTTTGACCCCTCTGAGTCTATGACATGTGGGCCCCGACTGCTAATTAATCCAGGATAAAAAAATAATCTAATCTGTTAAGTTAATGACCCTGACACGCGGGACCCACGCGTCAGGTTTGACTTGGACCGGTCTGTTGACCTGCTGAGGTCAGCATGACTTCATGCTGACGCAGTAATCTATTTTGCTGGATTTATTTTTATACAGAAAATCCAGAAAATAGTTCAAACTTCAAAAATTCATAGAAAATTATCTATAACTCCAAATGCAAAGTTTTATATATGAAAATCTATCAGAAAAATCCAATCTATCCAATGGAACTGGTTTCATGCATGTTAAAACAAGTTAAACCCACTGTTTAGGCATAATAAGATATTGTGCTAATATGATCTTATAAATGCACTACCATTTGAATCTTTGGTTCAAATAGGGTCTTTTCCTTCTAGTTTAACTTGCACAAGACCAGGACACATTCATATTGCCATGTCATTGCATGCATCATATTGTTGCATATCGTCATGTATTGATTGTGTTGCAATGTGTTCATCGTGGTAGGTTCTGCCTCCGAGGATATCTCCGGGTATCCAACTGAAGGGCAGTATCCCACCACCACTCCATCAGGCAAGCAACTCATTGATCATTCCGATACAAACCCATGTTCTCGCTTCTGCTCTCGTTTACTGCATTAAGACAACGCGCTTCAAACTGCTGTGTGTCGCGGTAGTTGAACCCACTTCCTTTGCATGACCTGTCATTGCCACAGTAACTAGATGAAACCCACTATCATGTGTAGGAGTTGTTTGAGCCATTACATGTGTATGTGTGTTCCTACCATGCTATGCTTGCTATGCTTAGAGTTGTGTCAGGTCTGGCTCATCGGGATGATGAACTGGAGTGAAAGGTTGTGTCGGTGACAAGAGTGAAGTGTTGAACACGATTTGGTAAAGGAATCGATGAGAGGCCATGTAGGAGTACATGGTGGGTTGTTTCATTGAGGCCGTCCTTAGGAACTGAGTTCTGTGTTTGTGATCCATGATACAGTTACTACCACACATTGGGATCCTTAATTGACTCTCTCGGCTTCTTGATCACGCTTGTCCTCTGTCCAGGAGTTGCAAGTAGTTTCTGGTGTTTGTAGTATGCTGGGGGCCGCACGCGGTGCTGACCATCGGGGTGGACTGTGTTGCGGTAGGCACGTGGCACGGTGTACCGACTCGCCCGTTTGGTGTCTCGGGAACCCTGTTCACATCGTTCGGGGCCGTTAGTGGAAACCTCGGCCGGACTCCCTACGGATGGAACCCGAATAGGCGATAAACCTGGACTAGAGACTTGAGTGTTTAGGTAGGCCGTGGCCGACACCCTCGCTGGGCTTCCGCTTGAAGGTTGCCGAGTACATGTCGTGTAAACGGCGATAAGTGGTGAGAGTGTGTGTGAAGAAGTACACCCCTGCAGGGTTAACATCATCTATTCGAATAGCCGTGTCCGCGGTAATGGACTTCTGGGTTGCCTATATCAGTTCATAGATAAGTTAAATGTATACTTCTAAAAATCTCAAGATAAGTGTGAGTACCGCGGATGGCCCTCTCGTGGGATGGCGAGAGAGGATCCACGGTGGAGTATTGTGTTGGTGTTAGTGGACTCGTGTGCGACAAATGATTTACAAGTGGTGTCTATCGTAGGATAGCTTAGCCAAGAGTCAAAGCTGGCTTGCTGCAATAACCCCACTACCTTCTTGAGAATGTGCATGTATAGTAGGTTCCTGTTGTAAGACTTGCTGAGTACTTCTGTACTCATGTTGCTTTAATCATGTTTTTCAGACGACTGCACCAACCCCTCTGATGGGTTCTATGTAGACCTCGACGTTGACGAGTGACTTATCACCCAGGTGGTGATCCAAGACTTGTGAAGGGTCTTTGTAGATAGACAGGCTTCGTCAAGCCTTCTTTCTTTCTAGTGTCTGTACTCAGACTACTTTGCTTCCGCATGTGCTTGTATGTTTGTATGACTTGAGTGTTGGGTCATGTGACCCCTATCTGTATGAATGATATGTATGGCTCCTCGGAGCCTTCTAAATAAAGTACTTGAGTCGTAGAGTACTGTTGTGATGTCATGTTGTATTTACTCATATCGGGCATATTGTGTGTATGATTGAAATGCTTGGTATGAGTGGGATCCGACTATCTAGTTGTTTATCCTTGGCAGCCTTTCATATGGGGAAATGTAAGTCTTGTGCTTCTGAGCGATAGTAGTCCGCTACAGCCCGGTTCACCGGAGTCCTGCTAGCCCAGCACTACTGCTTGAACACTTGACTGGCCGGCATGTGTTTCACGTCGTTCCTATGTCTGTCCCTTAGGGGAAATGTCACGCGCTGATATTCGGAGTCCTGCCTAGCCTGCTACAGCCCAGGTTACCGGAGTCCTGTTAGCCCAGTGCTACAGCCCGAATAGATACGTTGATGACCGACATGTTCGAAGTGATTCATTTATGCCTGTCCTCATAGGCTAGCGCCGCCTTGGGTTCACGACTAGCCATGTCGGCCCGGGTTCTCTGTCATATGGATGCTAGCGACACTATCATATACGTGAGCCAAAAGGCGCAAACGGTCCCGGGCCAGGTAAGGTGGCACCCGTGGGAGTACCGCGCGTGAGGCCGCAAAGTGATATGATGTGTTACACGCTGGATCGATGTGGCTTAGGATCGGGGTCCTGACAGCGTTGGCATCAGAGCCGGACTGCCTGTAGGTTCGCTAAGCCAAACTGGTCGATGTCGAGTCTAGAAATGCTTTAGTTATATGTAGGGGAATTGATTGTGGGAGGGAACGTAAGGCTCTTTTACTTCTTTACCTTATGCCCTCTATTCTGAGTCATTCTCTTCTTATTCTACGTGGGTTAAGGACTAGGCTCTCTTCTCTCTACCAGGTTCACGTGTTACTAAATCCGTAGTAACTTATAGGATTGTTGGTTTCGACCCAGTTCAGTTCTACTAAAGTTTAGTATGTTGCCAATTGAACCAGAACCTTGATATGTTGTTGTTGAGTGGTTTCGCAAACTGTTGTGGATGTCTCAATTCCTTTTCTGAGCATTTACAGCCGTTATGCTGTCCAATTTCATCCAGAAATTCTAATGCCTTTGCACTATTTTGTGCTTTCAGATGGCTACCCGTCCCCAAAACCAAGTGGTTCGTCTGACCCGTTGCATCGGTGTATGTGGTCATACCGCCATGTTGGTTCGAGTGATGGTTGAGGCAGGTTACCGATGGTACCCCGAATACACCGTCAAAGAGCAGTTTAGAGATTTCAACCAGAGCCAATATCTGTGCACGGTTAGGATATATCCATCTTATCCCGGAGCCACGGAACCACTCCACCGTTCTTATGGACTCGGGATCACTATTGGGATGTCCGTTCAAGATGCAGCCTACTCGATGATGACCATTATGCGAGCTAGAACTGCCTTGTTGAGCAACACTGAATTTCGCTACATGCCAGCATCCCTCCCTGGGGCGCATGGTTACCTTCAGGGCATGTACAGTGATGCATCCCATGAGGACTCACTCCTTTGCACCACTACTGAGATGTTGGAAGATAAGGACCGTGAAAACCGGGCCTTGCGTATGGAGCTCTTTAATGCTCGTGCTGATCATTGGGCCACCTTGACGAGGTTTGCACCTGCTGTGCAAGCCGGATACATGGACACGAGAGACTTGTATCCTGTGCGGGCTAGTCTGCCAGACTTTATGGAATGGCGTGAGGTGGGAGGCATCACCCCTCCTCGTGGGCCTCTTCTACCGCCATCTGTTGGACCGAGGCCGCATCCAAGTCCCTATGGTCCACAAGCACCGCAGGACCGTCTGTTCCCAGATGACCATGTTCCGCTTCCAGGTCTGGGTGGTGATTTCTATGAGGACTTCTACGGAACCGCCTGAGCTAGTAGTAGTCTCGCTGGTATTGTAACAGTTGTATGTCCACCGTCCTGCGTGACCCGTGGAATATGACTTAGTGTGTATCAATTCCGGAGGTGTAGAAAAATAATGTATAGGAGCTTGGAATGCCTCCGATGAGATGTAACGTCTGTCGTCTTAGTTGTACTTCAGCTTGAGCTTGTACTAAACTATGTATGACGTGTATGACCGTCGGTATATATATGGCAGTTTCTATATTACCATGTCATACGGATGATCATCTCTGCATTCCTTGTTATCCATTACATTCCGCACTTCCTTGGCCAGATTTTGCCATCCTGGTTTAAACCGTTGTTTTGTTTTTTTCCTAGGATGGTCAACACCCGCAGCAACCCTGCTGTTTCGGAGCAGGGAGAAGCTAGTGCACCTAGAGAGGAAAGTCTGCCTCAACCACCTTCTCTGGCCGAAGTGATGCTGGAGGCAGAGCGCAACAGGCGCGACACCAACCGCTTGTTAGAGCGGATTGAACAAAACACTGCACGTCAGCAAAGGGTCAATCCAGTGTCCATCAATGACTTTGTCAAGCTGTACCCGCCAAAGTTCAATCATTCCATTGAACCTCTCGATGCGGATGACTGGCTCCGCAGCATCGCCCACAAGCTACGTTTTGCCAACGTGGCTGAAGATGATAAAGTCACCTTTGCTGCCTATCACCTCGAAGGCCCTGCCAGCCTTTGGTGGGAGAATTATGAAGCTATGCGTCCGGTCGGCCAACTCACTACTTGGGCTGATTTCAGTGCCGCTTTTCGTGAGCATCATATCCCGGAAGGTCTTATGGATCGTAAGAGGGAGGAGTTCTGTAACTTCACCCAGGGGAAGCTGACTGTGGATGCATACAGTCGCGAGTTTGGGAAGCTTGCACGCTATGCTCCCGAAGAGGTATCCACCGATGCCAAGAAGCAGGCAAGGTTCCGCAAGGGACTTAGCCCTGAGCTCCGACGTGACCTTCGTCTGCATGAATGCATTTCTTTTCCGAAGCTAGTCAATAAGGCCATCAGTGCCGAGACAGGACAGAATGATTTTGAAGCTTCACGCAAGCACTCCCGCGACTATGGATCTTCATCCGGTTCTGGATCACAGAAGCGCCGGGTCTGGATTCCAAATTCTGCTATGCCACCCAGGTATACCCCGAGGCCATCCTTTGAGGCGCCTCGCCCCAATCAGCAGTATATGCCGCCCAAGACTTTTGGTGGTCCCACTGCCAATACTGCTCCACGCCCCAATATGCCTGTCCTCATAGGCTAGCGCCGCCTTGGGTTCACGACTAGCCATGTCGGCCCGGGTTCTCTGTCATATGGATGCTAGCGACACTATCATATACGTGAGCCAAAAGGCGCAAACGGTCCCGGGCCAGGTAAGGTGGCACCCGTGGGAGTACCGCGCGTGAGGCCGCAAAGTGATATGATGTGTTACACGCTGGATCGATGTGGCTTAGGATCGGGGTCCTGACACGGATCGAAAGGGAAAAGGCCGGGAATCGGATGAGGGGCTCACCGCAAGCGCTATGGCGAGGTCGGGGAGGCCGGAGGTGGACCGGAGCCGCGGCAACGTCGACGAACGTCGGCGATGTACGCGATGGATATGAGCTCGATGGCGAGCCTACGGGCTGTCCCAGCTCGACTCAGAGCACATATGCGAAGGAGACGATGATGGAGAAGCTCCTGGATGCCTTGGGGCGACGAGGGGAGGCCGATGGCCGCGGGATCGACGGCGGCGCGTCGGCGACCACGCTCTGGCGAACGAGATAGAGAGGAAGAGGGGCGAACGAGGGGAGTGGGAGGCGACTAGGGTTAGCAGAGGGGTTGCGGGGCACTTGTAGGTCGCCGGGGAGCGACGGATGCTCAGCACGTGGAGATCCCCCGCCATGGACGCGCGGGCATCGTCCACGGTGCCTCTGTGAACAAAGGTATGAGAAAAAGGTGAAGTTGGGCTGGCTGTGCTGCCAATTTTGCCAGAGGGGCCAAGTGCCCAGTAGTTTAGTTTTTTTATTTTACATTTTTGTTTACTGTTTTTTATTGCTATTCTTTGGTATTTTCCTTTTCTGTTTTTCAAAAATGTTTAGCACCTAATTGATCTTTTATAAAATATGGGAGCTAGCTCATAAATTGTAGTGCATTATATCCTAGCACCAAAAACTAGTTTGGGTGAAATACTATTTCATATTAGATTTAGATTAATTAAAAGGTTATTAAATAATGTATTCAGCCACTGTTTGAGATTTTTATAATGACTTGTCATATTTCAATAATGTTGTTTACAATTTTATCCTAGCCTATGATTTATCTACTATTTATTGAACATTTTAGTTTTTAAGTTTGAAAACTTTTGTTGTTTGCCTTTAATTCAATTTTGAATTTTAATCGGTTTTTGAACTAACCCGAGATTAACTAACAGTGAAAGAGGTGACGTGGCATCATTAACGTGGGATTACTGTAGCCTAATTATCCGGGCGTCACAATTCTCCTCCATTACAAGAGATCTCGTCCCGAGATTTAAGAGGGGGGGTAAGGGGGAAAGTCTGGTTACGAAATTCTAACGGATCTTCTCGGTCTTGGCTGATCTTGTTAAAGAAGTTAATCCCTTTCGTTGATGTCTTCAATTCTCTATTTCAGGTCATCATGATGAAGTCGACATCTTTTTTATGGGAACTGCATCGTACTTACAAAAGAATAAAGGGTGGGTATTCTGGGAGAACGGACCTCTGCATGGTTGACTATCAGGTCGATAATATTGGGGAAGGTGGAGGCAAGTAACTCTCGATTTGAAACTTAAGAAAATATCGAGAGCAAAGTAAGGCGGTATCATGGGAAGTTTCGAGCGGGCAGGCAATTGTTCGATGCCTGAAATAGGGCGTAAAAGGGGTTCCAAGCAACGGGAATAAGTATTGCGTCTGTTACCAAAATAGATCACTAGGACGGTGGTCCGTGAATTACATATGAGGCCACACGCGAGGAATAACTTTAGGAACAGGGGGTGTACAGGAGAGTCAGGTTTCGATCATGTGGAACTGTGGGTTATGGGCCCACCATATGGTTAAAAGTAGGAAGGGCGTTAACATCTTGCACGGTCATGATAGAGAGACATGTCAGGGGGTAGCCTATTAGTTATGTCAGCAACAATGTCAGTACCAAGGGCGAGGGACAAAGAGAACCATCTTCCTGCTCATTGAGCGAGGCGGACCAATAGGCAAAGTTCTCGTCCATCTCTGGTTACCGAGATGCTATCGACAAATGCAACAGGGCCTTATTGACACGGTTGTACACCAAGGTGTTTATATAAGCAGAAGAATATTACTGCTTAGATCATATGGATCACAAGGAAGGTTAAACAAATCAATGGAAAGGCAAATGTGATCATCAGATCAAACATAACAGTGTTAGGGAAAATGTGTTTGACACATATACCAGGGGTATATCCTTCCCAAGGACAAGCAGAGCATGATACCCATGGCATGATATAAAGTAGAAAACCCTTCAGGAAAGGGGAGAGAAATTTCATGACATTACCCATACAACAGTGTTTAGATAATAGATCAAGAAACATTTAGCATTGTGCTACAAATGTTCTTATTGAAAATCGGATTACCAAAGACATGCTTCGAGATGGCATTGACATGGTCTTCAAGCAAAGGCCAGACTTTGGATACAGGAAGGATCCATCAGGAACAACTTGTAGAATAAGTCTTACAATTTCCTCATGGAATAATGGTTAACCTTGCTAAATAGGAAATTATAACAATAGGTTCTCCGGCCAGGTGTGCTAGGCATAACATCACCTTACCGGGTCATATAAGGACCAATGTTATGACTCTTGGAAAAATATTGCAACCATCATATCTGACCGAGTTTCAGATTTGATTGGTGTCAGGATACCTCAGACTCAGGATGCCTGAGAAGAAGAGGTGCAACACAATTTGACGAGATGACATTGTGAGATTCTCAGAAATGATCTATGGAAGTGAGCTCTGAAACAAGAGTTCATCAGTAAACCAAGGAGAGGATGAGGAGGTGTCTGATAGGCTCAGCAACAAATCATCGAGATTTCCAAAGGATGGATTTCCACAATTATGTGAACAAGGAAATATCATTTGTCGGATCAAATGATATAATGATGTATGCTTGAGGGAAACATACACAACTAAACAATGATAGAAGGGTGCACCCAGGAATCTGGACTAGGTAGCACGATCAATGTTCGAATGATGATACAATAAGCAATAGACTTAGAATGAAACTGTAGACCAATAACTTCAAAGCAATAGGGTTGCTAGAAGTTTAGAATTTACATATCACAGGCCATTTGTTGGTATTCCGGTTAGAAACAACACGGAGACCAAGAAATGAACACAAAAGGCGAGAGATATTACTATATCAAGAATTCTCAAGAGGTGGTAAAATTACCACGACGTTCTTGACATAAAAGGTGGTAATATTCCAAGGTAAAGAAGAACAAATGCTGGATAGCAAGGATCTCAAGGTATAACACAAAACACAAATAAGTTTGTGTTGAACAGAAGGCAATAAAGTGGTCGGTGAAACACAAACCATTGAGGGGCGAGGATGGTATTTCTCATCAAGAATTCAATATATATCTTGGAAGAGCTTAGGATGTTGATGATGACCACGACACATTTGTCGAGAGGTTCCATGAAGATGTAATTGGTCGGCGATGACATCAAGTCAAATGATGATGCAACGAAAGTTTATGGGAACCAATGGTACGCCACAAACTCGAAATCAAGTTTGTTGTTCTAGTAGAAATGATATGACGAGGAAGATCGACGTAAGATTAGGTCATCCTCGAAAGTTTTGCTCCGAGAAGAAGGACCAGGTAGCACAGTTAACATTTAGCACGATAATGATATAGCCTACCGGGCTAGGAATGACTTGAAGGATTATTAAACTCATAAGCAATGAAAATTACTTATAATTATTGAATCGTGGTACAGACTCGATTCACTAACTGTGTCCTTGAGTGTCTAACAACTTAGAACCCGGGGAAAATTTTGGAATCAGTGAGAAATAATACTTGAAGAAGAACTCATAAGAAGTTATGCAGTTCCGTGATAATCTCGAGATACCAGAGGGGGTAATACTCGATGACAGATCCAAGTAGAGGTTGGACTAGGGTATTGCTCTACAGAAGACAAGCGCTTAAACTTGCACGCGAAATGGTATTTAAAGGAGAACATGGTCGGAACCACGATTGCAAAAGGCCAGATCCCAGATATAAGATGACTTATACCAAAGGAATAATTAATTTAAGAGAAGCTTTAATGATAAGATCTACATCGTGTCCATGGGCATGAACACAAAGTTCAAGGTCGACTCCCACTTCTCTAATGCATAACCTTCCATTCACTTCTCACCTTTGAGGAAGTTGTAGTGTTGAAATTTTATCTGGCAAAATACAAGAAGTGTATGACTCGTGAAAACTTTCGAGTTCACACATATTAAGGAAGGCATAGGTTCAACCCATCAGGGTATCGTGGAAATATATACCACAAGCTTCAATAGTAAATACCACCAGCTCGAAAGCAGACCAAGGTTGAGAAAGTAGAGGATACGATTTACCAAAGGCATTATGTATCCGAGGGAAGGCTCACAAGGTTATTGGATATGAAGGACACTGTCGGATAAAATCCATTAAAGGATCTGCCGGTCCATAACAGAGATGATGTGAGCATCGACACACAACCAAAGGAAGTAACAATGCAAAGGCATTGGATTATAGAAACAACTGACTAATCCAGAGCTCAAATGCAAAGGAATTGTGATCTTCAAATCAAGGGATCAGAAGCAATGTTCTGATTAGAGATGGATAAGTTGAATGCCTTAGGGGTACAATCGACGGCAATTGGATTGGTTGAGAACCAGCTCAGTCTGAGCTGGAAAGATAATTTAAAAGGATCAACTGATGATTGCATGCATTCGCACTCATGTTGAATCAATGGGATCGAAATCACGGTGTCTAAGGATACTAACGAATATTGCCAGACATATGGAAAGCATCCATAATGCAAGCAGACAAGTATTGCAGAGCAATAAGCTACTCAGGAATTTTGGAGGATCAAATAGTACTTCTAAGACAATTGTGAAACACCTGAACAACTGGGGATGAGCGGATACTCGATAAGGGCGAGAAATTATCCGTAGGGGTATTCAGATGGCAAGGAACTGCAAGGCAGTAGGCACAAAATATTCTCGGAACAATAGAGAGAATTTTCAGGGTATCTTGTAATAGCAAGATCAATGGGATTGAAAGGACAAGTGTAGATAGTTATCCATAATAATATAACAGTGGTAGGGAATTTGCAAAGGCGGTGGGCACAAGTGTCTCGAGAGAACATCGGAGATTATCTTCAGAATCTTCTGGTGAAGCAGTCGATCATCTGTAATGAAGGGCTCTCCGGCAGGAAGTGGTAACGAGAACCTAGAGTTAGATTTTAGGAAAATCATTTAACCCGAATAGAAGAGAGATCAGAGTCCCGGAGTATAGGTCGAGGAATAAAATATCCTAATACCACCCAACGGCGACGTGGGCCCATGGGTTGCACAGCCATGTTAGTAAAACAGTTTTCATCGACTAGACTCAACTTCGGCCAAGGAGTGCGGAAGGGGATTCCTACAGGCAGTCGGCTCTGATATCAACTTGTGACGCCCCCGATTCAATCGTACACTAATCATGCACACAAATATGTACGATCAAGATCAGGGACTCACGGGAAGATATCACAACACAACTCTACAAATAAAATAAGTCATACAAGCATCATAATACAAGCTAGGGGCCTCGAGGGCTCGAATACAAGTGCTCGATCATAGACGAGTCAGCGGAAGCAACAATATCTGAGTACAGACATAAGTTAAACAAGTTGCCATAAGATGGCTAGCACAAACGGGGATACAGATCGAACGAGGCGCATGCCTCCTACCTGGGATCCTCCTAACTACTCCTAGTCGTTGTCAGCGGGCTACACGTACTAGTAGGCACCTCCAGAGTAGTAGGAGTCGTCGTCGACGGTGGTGTCTGGGTCCCGGGCTCCATCTTCTGGTCACGGCAATCGGTTATAGAAAAGGGAAAAGGGGGAACAAGGCAACCGTGAGTACTCATCCAAAGTACTCGCAAGCAAGGAGCTACACTACATATGCATGGATATATGTGTAAAGGGCCATATCAGTGGACTGAACTGCAGAATGCCAGAATAAGAGGGGGATAGCTAATCCTGTCGAAGACTACGCTTCTGGAAGCCTCCGTCTTTCAGCATGTAGAAGATAGTAGACTGAAGTCCTCCAAGTAGCATCGCATAGCATAATCCTACCCGGCGATACCCTCCTCGATGCCCTGTTAGAGAGCGATCACCGGGTTGTATCTGGCACTTGGAAGGGTGTGTTTTATTAAGTATCCGGTTCTAGTTGTCATAAGGTCAAGGTACAACTCCAAATCGTCCTGTTACCGAAGATCACAGCTATTCGAATAGATTAACTTCCCTGCAGGGGTGCACCACATAACCCAACACGCTTGATCCCATCTGGCCGGACACACTTTTCTGGGTCATGCCCGGCCTCGGAAGATCAACACGTCGAAACCCCACCTAGGCTCATCAGAGAGGTCAGCACGCCGGTCTAAATCCTATGCGCGCAGGGGTCTGGGCCCATCGCCCATTGCACACCCGCATGTTGCGTACGCGGCCGGAGAGCAGACCTAGCAACCTCCATTACAAAGGAAGTCACATTACGCGGTCCAACCCGGTGTGCGCCGCTCAGTCGCTGACGTCACGAAGTGCTTCGCCTGATACCACGATGCCGAGTGCCCATATCTTTCCCGCGTAGTTGGTTAGTGCGTATAGGCCAGTAGCCAGACCCAGATCAAAAACCAAGATCTCGTTAAGCGTGTTAAGTATTCGCGAACACCGACCAGGGCCAGGCCCACCTCTCACCCAGGTAGTCTCAACCTGCCCTGCCGCTCCGCCACAAAGATCCACACAGAGGGCCGTTGGGACTAAGGTCCTTTCAGCCCCCAATCCGTGAATCTCTCGCGGGTACTCCTCGAGCCGACCCGACTTTAGTCACCACATGTATCATGTATAAACTATAGTATATACCCGTGATCAACTCCCGAGTGATTACGGCCCGATAGTATAGCACATCAGACGGACAAGAATGTAGGGCCACTGATGGAAAACTAGCATCCTATACTAAGCATGTAGGATTGCAGGTAAAGGTAACAACAGTAGTAACAAGGACATGCTATGCATCAGGATAGGATAAACGGAAAACAGTAACATGCTACACTACTCTAATGCAAGCAGTATAGAAGAGAATAGGCGATATCTGGTGATCAGGGGGGGGGGCTTGCCTGGTTGCTCTAGCAAGAAGGAGGGGTCGGCAACACCGTAGTCGTACTGGGTAGCAGCGGCGTCGGTCTCGGTGTCTAGCAGAAGAAGAGGGGGAAGAAACAATGAATACAATGCAAACAGATGCATAACGATGCATGACAAAGCAAACTGTGATGCTAGGCGTGCCCTAACGTGGTATGAGGTGATACCGGTGAAGGGGGGAAACATCCGGGAAAGTATCCCCGGTGTTTCGCGTTTTCGGTCAAATGAAATAGAGGGGGAAAGTTGCGTGTTGGATATGTTAGGGGTGTGTGGCGGACGAACAGGCTGCGTATCCAGATCCGTCTCGTCGTTCTGAGCAACTTTCATATACAAAACTTTTTCATCCGAGTTACGGTTTATTTTATATTAATTTTCAAAGTTTAAATGAATTTCTAGATTTTCAGGAATATTATTAATTTCGAATTTAAAAGGTGGAAGTGCTATGGGTACACAGGGGTTGCCTAGCCTAGTGTATGACAGCGGGGTCAAGGGGATTGGTTGACTGTTGAAGAGGTCAATGATTGACTAGTCAACATGGTCAATGGACCCACATGTAAGTGTAACATTTGTTAACATTTTTTTGTTAAACAATTTAGCTAGTGGGAGCCCCATGTAATAGGCTCAAAGTGGACTGGGTTAGTACCAGATGGGGATTAGCCCCTAATTGATTTTTGGGCTGGCCTGATGGCACATCCAGCCGTGAGGCTCTGCACACACACGCACACATAGCACATGCCACACTTGGCCATGGCCATTAGCAGCAACTAGCAGCGGATGTAGGAGAAATCAATAGCGGCAAGTAGTAGCATCTACAAGCAGTGCTTAGGAGCAGCACCAGCGACTAACTAGCAGGAGTAGCAGCAAAACAATGAGCGGCAGCAGCGGAGTAGCAAGCAGAAGTAGTTGAGCAGCAGCGCACCAATTAGCTAGGAGCAGCGGGCGGCCAGGGCGCGGCAAGCGCACGCGGCCGGACGCGGCCAGGGGCGCGACCATGCCGCGGCGGGCACACAGACGGGCGGCTGCGGGTCGTGGTGCACGGACGAGGTTACCAACAACAAGCATGTAACGACAGCAACGTCACCAGCTGGTGGGCGCGCGCGTAAGCGGAAGCTCGGGCGAGCTCCGGCCATGGTGAGGGGTGACGTAAAAAGGGCACGGATTGAAAGGGAAAAGGCCGGGAATCGGAGGAGGGGCTCACCGCAAGCGCGATGGCAAGGTCGGGGAGGCCGGAGGTGGACCGGAGCCGCGGCAACGATGACGAACGTTGGCGATGTACGCGTAAACCCAGGAATAGTTTGTATTCCAAACCAAATCCAGTCCAAACGTACATCCACAAGTTCACCAATCAAACCAAACCAATCCAAACTATATCTACTATAATCCAATCCAAACCAAACGGCTCGTGTTTTGAAGCCAAACCGATCCAGCCCATTCCACAAATACAGTTTGAGCCTACAGTTTCAAACTATGTACATGTGCACATACTCACGTGGGTATCTGTTGATGTATCTTATCTCTGAATGTGCACATACGCATGTGGACATCAGAAGCTGATAGTACAATGGCCCTGTTTGGATCCATGGGTTAGAGTTAGTTTGAGTTAGTTTGTACTCAACTAACTCAAAAGTATCCAAACAGAAGGGTTAGTTTGGGTTAGATGCATCTAACCCATCCACAAAATCTAACCCATCCAAGAGGAGTTTATTTGGGTTAGTTCTTCTTGGGATCATTAAAAAACACATTTTTTCTCTCACTCTCCCCGTAGCAGATCCCTCTCCACTTCCTCGAAGCTTCTCGTCCTTTCCCTCCCTCCCTCTCGCATCGCCCGTGAAGGCGCCTCGCCGTATACGCGCTCCATCTAACCATGCAATCAAAACACCTCTTTGGCTAGAATTAGTTTAGGGTTAGAATCTAACTCTAACCTCTAACTGATATGACCTCCGATGCCCGGTGAAGAACCGCTAGCCATGGACGCATTCTGCACACTGAGATGAGCTGTGGCGGCAGCTCCCCTTACTACACACTGTGGCGTACGGCCCTGCGGCAATGGCGGAGGAGGCTCCGCGTGCGAGTTGAGCATGGCACTTTTGCGGCGGCATGTCGTGGACGTGCGCGGGGCCACGTTGGTGCTACCATGATGAGGACATGACTACCTTGGATACGACCAAAAATATTGCATACATGCATATTTGTCAGGTGATTTCTAGTCTCAACTATTCAATAATCTATTTATATTATCCAGAACAAAAATACTTCACACACTTTTGTGTTTTGTCTAATTGCAGGTGTATGGGACATTTGTAAAATCCACATATGAAGATAAGGGGAAAAGAGAAGTTTAGGTGCTGTTCAAAAAGTCCCTTCACGTCACTTTTGGGCCAAGAGAAGATAGAGTCCAAGTCTCTCACGTTCTGGATTCAGATTCGGACTGCACAGACATACCTGACTCAAAACGGCAATAACTTTTTCATACGGACTCCGAATTGGGCGATTCTTTTTTTGTTTGAAAGTAGATTTCGTCCTCTTTCCACTCCAATTGGATTCACCTTTAAATTCGTCCGGAGCATTGAGATATGGATGAAACAATCTGACGCTGCAGCAGAATCCGAGTCAAACAACAAGTCCAAAGGTGTCGCATCACCTCCACTTGGGCCCATGAGCCTTGTACGACCTAGGGGTGGTTTTAGGCTGCCTTGGGATGTCCTCCCACCTCCTTGGCTGCCATCCCTTGCTCCTATATAAGTAGATCCACGTAGTAGCTTTTTCCTTGGGATTTGTTTAGTTAAAAGTTAGCCATTGCAACTTCGTGTACTTCGTTTGTGTCCAACGACCAGACCAAGACCGCTTACGGATTCCCACCATTATCAATACTTCATATATACTCGCAATATTCAGATTGCTTTTATCATATTCTTGCTTGTTCTTCGATTGCTTGCAGGAATAGACCTTCGTGGTCAGGTTGATTGTGCTCCGGCGTGGTCAATAACCTCTCGAAGTTGGTTTAGCGATTGCTAAGGCGCAACGTCGTGCACGTTTGTAGCCGGATCGTCAAGGTCATCTTCACCAAATCGAAAGTTATCATCTCATCGAAAGATCGGGACACCCCGCCTCTATCATACCAGTTCACCTCAGAGCTTCACAGCGGCCAGAGCACGAGCGGCCGGTGTGGTTTCTCGTTTGCGTGGCCAACCACCACGTTGAGCCTTGCCGGTGTGTCGAATAGATCAGAATGGCCGTGGTGAACCTCGCATACCAAGGAATTGGCCAGAGATCCCTTCAATCGATGACACGGTCGCCGTCGTTTCTCGCCTCAGGTGAACAGTCACCGCCACAATTATCGATCTGCTCTTCCATCGTGTCTCGGCCCTCATCCTCTGCGCTCTCGGTCCATGAAGGTCCGCTGCAGGCTTCTCTGCCCTCGTTGATGTGCTGGCGGCATAGCACATGCGGACGAGGATCGAAGCAGAGGGAGAGGAAGGCGATGGCCGGAGCTCCAGCCGATGGCAGCCATGGCCTGGAGACCCTAACCAAGTTGCTCGATTTGGTCTCCGTCTATGGGTCGAAGCTGTTTGAGACTGATCGGTCTCTATCCAGACCAAACCAAACTAGTCCAACAATGGGTAAAGCCCAGACCAAAACAAATTAGTTTAGAAGCTTAGCTATTTTCATCCAATCCAAAGACAGACTGTATGAAAACTAAACTGAAACTTTAGTTCCAGTCCAAACCATTACCAGGTTTATGTACGCGACGGAGATGAGCTCGATGGCGAGCGTACGGGTTGTCCCGGCTCGACTCAGAGCACATAGGTGAAGAAGACAACGATGGAGAAGCTCCTGGACACCTTGGCGCGATGAGAGGAGGCCGGTGGCCGCGGGATCAACGGCGGCACGTCGGGGACCGCGCTCGGTCGAACGAGATAGAGAGGAAGAGGGGCGAACGAGGGGAGTGGGAGGCGACTAGGGTTAGCAGAGGGGTTGCGGGGCACTTGTAGGTCGCCGCGGAGCGACGGATGCTCAACACGTGAAGATCCCCCGCCATGGACGCGCAGGCATCGTCCACGGTGCCTCTGTGAACAGAGGTAGGAGAAAAAGGTGAAGTTGGGCTGGCTATGCTGCCAATTTTGCCAGATGGGCCAAGTGCCCAGTAGTTTAGTTTTTTTTACATTTTTGTTTACTGTTTTTTATAGCTATTGTTTTGTATTTTCCTTTTCTGTTTTTCAAAAATGTTTAGCACCTAATTGATCTTTTATAAAATATGGGAGCTAGCTCATAAATTGTAGTGCATTATATCCTAGCACCAAAAACTAGTTTGGGTGAAATACTATTTCATATTAGATTTAGATTAATTAAAAGGTTATTAAATAATGTATTCAGCCACTGTTTGAGATTGTTATAATGACTTGTCATATTTCAATAATGTTGTTTACAATTTTATCCTAGCCTCTGATTTATCTACTATTTATTGAACATTTTAGTTTTTAAGTTTGAAAACTTTTGTTGTTTGCCTTTAATTCAATTTTGAATTTTTAATCGGTTTTTGAACTAACCCGAGATTAACTAACAGTGAAAGAGGTGACGTGGCATCATTAACGTGGGATTACTGTAGGCTAATTATCCGGGCATCACAGCGCTTGTTTGACACTTATATCTTCCTCACTCTGAAAGATAAACAAGCAGACAGATGACAGGTTTTGCACATAAAAGTATGAGTGCTCACAATTCATCACATTTCTTACTGACGAATAAAGTGACACAGTTTAAAATTGCATTAACACAATATGGTATTGTTCAGGTCAAGACATGGCAGGAAATGACATTGTGAAGGAGTTCGTAGCTTCACGACACCACTGGATTACAGTCTAAGAACTCATAAGTATCAATGGTTAGTGTGTTGTCAATTTATACCATTTCAGATTGGCAAATAAAGAGACAGTTTAAATAATAGTAGAATGATACAACATTGTTCATAGTTAAGACATTGTAGAATATGACATTATGTTGTAGTGGGTAGGTTCACCACACCACTGGATTACGGATGAAGAATAGAAGCATACATGCAGTGCAAAAGAAGATCACTTTCTCTGTATAGTTTAATTTACATGGTATGAAGAAGGAACTTGGTTGTACAACTGGAAACTTAAATTGAGAAAGGACAAACTTTTGTTTATGAACTACATAATAAACTTTAAACAAGCAATTTGATGCAAATACCAAAAATAAACAGCTCCATGTCGACCACTTGCACGTTAAAGGGGGGTGCCTGAGCATCGCGACTCAGGGCTCTTACTGGCTCTCCATCCCTCACCCTCTGGCTTTGTCCATGGCATCGCGACCTGGCATACCAGTGACGGCTGAGACCAGCTTGAGGGCCGGGACCCGAGGACGTAGAGTGTAGGCATCTAACCCAACTTGCAGGAACACATCACAAGATAAGGCCCAGTGCCAGGCGTAACCCGCCTAGAGGTAGGGCCCCGCGAGTCCCGCGCTGGCTTACGGGTGCCCAGATACACCTCACCAGGCCCTACCGTGCTAGCCACGTGTCAGGGCGGGGCTATACACGCCCCGGGGGCTCCTCCCGGAGGGTAGCCCCCTCCCACGTACCAGTGGAAGCACCATGCTCCGCGCTGGCTGACGACACTGCCGAGGAGCGGCTATGCCCGTACACATACGGAAGCGCTATGCTCCGCGCTGGTGATAAACAACTGAGGGTGGCCCCCGGGCCGCATCAACCTCAGGGAGCCCAGAGCTCAGTGTCTAGCCTCATCACAACGCCTCCCCCCGGGAGTGCCGCACGAGGGGGCTGGGCACGGGGGCTGTGCCTGGGTCATGCCCAGACGCACGCCACCCAGCCAGGCCCCCCGGGCCTGGTTCGTCGCACGTCTCTCCCCGAGCGGAGCCAAGGTACGAAGGCCGTTTGAGCGTCAAGGGGGACTCCTGAGCATCACGACTCAGGAGCCTAACTGGTCCCGTAGCCCCTCACTCCCTAGTTCCGAAAGGTTAGTGCTGGGTGAGGTACGCGCGGGGCCGGGCTCTGCAGACGTAGAACGGTAGATCCACCCACATCTCACCTCCCTACTTGTTGTTCGCGCGCCAAGGGGGACTCCTGAGCATCGCGACTCAGGAGCCTAACTGGTCCTGTAGCCCCTCACTCCTTTAGTTCCGAAAGGCTAATGCTGGGTGAGGTACGCGCGGGGCCGGGCTCTGCCGGCGTAGATGTCGGCGTTCTGGGAACGGGTGTCCCCAGACTTGCCTACCTGCGGCCTACGGCGTGGCTCAAAGGGGCCCCAACACGGCCCATCTTCATCAACACAAACCCAAGACCCTCGTGAGGGGCCAAGCCTCGCGGGGCGGACGACACGGAGCTTCCTCAGGCATGGCCTCATCAGGTTGGCTCACGAGGAGGCGGAGAGATCAAGGCGGGGTACCTCACGAGGTGCCCATGACGCAAGCCATGACGACCAAAGGCGCCAGGTAGGCGCCAGCCCGCGCAGTGTCCTCCATTTCCTCTTTCGTGCAAAGGGAGCAAGCGCAGGCGGGAGGGTCAAGCAAAGGCACCCATTTTGGTGCAACGAGACCAAGACTAGCTCTGCGACAAGGAGGAAGTCATCGTGGAGCCCAAGCCAGCGTCATCACCAGAGCCTTTGGCAGGCGAGGACCAACTTTAGTCAGGATAAGTGTACCAGATGTTCCCCTTCAAAATGGCCAACTGTTGGCGCCCTTCCTGCTCAATATTTGGGAAGAGGCCCAGGGCCTTTGCCTATAAATAGGACTAGCCACCCCCAAGGTAGAGGCAATTGAATCCGAGAGAGAAAGGGAGAGAAGGGTGATTGACCTCCTCCTAGCAGTTCATCCCCCAGGCCAAGGACAGACCCTCGCGAGGCTGTTCTACCTTGTAGTGTTCATCATCATCAGCCCAAGAGGCAATCCACCATACCACACTGGAGTAGGGTATTACACCGCATCGGTGGCCCGAACCAGTATAAACTCTGTGTTTCTTGTGTTGTTCTTTTGGTAGTTTAGATCTTTGCGAGGCGGACGAGTACGAGTAGGTAGGAAGCGTAATCTCCGCTCGCACCCCAGAGTTCGAACCTTAAGGGTCTGCCGGAACCCGAAATCCGACATTTGGTGCGCCAGGTAGGGGTGCGCCGGAATTCGTCTTCCGCCGCTCCGTTCTCCTCGACCATCGTGTCCATGTTTGACGCTCGTCGGGCCCGCGCCGGGCGCCGAGCCGTTCTCGCTTCCCGCGTCGCCCAGACGGCCCCTGTCGGCGGTCGTCCTCGTCGTTCCCTGTCGCCTGCCATCAACGCCGCCACCGGCCCGGCGGGGAGCAAGCAGCGAGTGTCATCCCGGCATCTTTCCGTGCGGCAAGCCGGCCGCACCGATCGTCGTGGCCCTCCTGGGCGGCTCGTAGTCGCCGCCTACAAGTAAAATTTAAACAAGCAATTTGATGCAAACACCAAAAATAAAAGAAATCCTAAACGAACTCCAAAAATCGCGAAATAAATTGTCCCCGACTTCTAAAATCAAGCCGGACAAAGTGAACATTTATTTGGGGCCTAGATGCAATCTTGAAAAAACGCACATTTTTCCTAAATTCAAATAAAATAGCGAAAAACTCCAAGATAAAATCTTATTTGATTTTATTATTAAATCCTCAATATTTCTTTCTTTTGGGAAAGTCATTTTATTCCCTCTCTCATATTTTTGTAATAGAAATAATTGAAGATAAAAGAATAAAAATCAAATGATCCTATTCTCAAAATTTGAGAAAACTCAAATATGAAAATAACGAAATCCCCAACTCTCCCCGTGGGTCCTTAAGTTGCGTAGAATTTTTAGGATCAAAACCAAAAGCAAATAAAATATGATATGCAATGATGATCTAATGTATAACATTCCAAATTGAAAATTTGGGATGTTACAATTTTGGACGGTCTCTTACTGCAGTTACAATTCTGCATACTTGTCCTAGTAAGCTCACAAGTAAATGATTGATTCACTACATTTATGTTTGCCTTGTCATATTTGTTGTCAATATTCTTTTAGGGTGGACCACCCTGTTTCTAAATACTGGAACCGTAGACATGAGTGAATAGTATTTCTCTATGTGATCTCTTCCATCATGTGTGGGTAAGGAACACTGCATTGTATAGAAAGAAAGTGTCATTTCCAGCTTTTACATAGGTTTCGATCTTTTACATGCAATACAATCTGCCTACTTGCTTTGTGTCGCACTACCAACACTCCACCCTTGAAGCTAAACATTACGCCACTCATAATTTCTTAGTTTATTTGTTCAAATACGAATTTCATATGATTCTAATGTTCCTACTTCAGTTTTGAAATGTGTGCTTGCCTGTTATAGAGACATAAGGAGTTTGTATTTCTGTGTGTGGTCTGGTCTGCACGGTTGGGGAGGTGAACTTTGCATATGCAGGGGTTTATAGGGAGACACTCTCCGAGTTGAATCCGCAATGCATTCCATAGATAATCTGACTACATTTTATGTTTTCATGAATCTCAGATTCTGAACAGCATCATAATGATTATGAGCTTGCGCGCATGAAAAGAATAAAGCAGAACAATGCCATGGCTATCAAACTTGGCATTAAGGGACTGGAATCAAGTCTGGATGCGATGCAATGCAAACGCTCTCCACCTACATATTCATGCTCAGAATATGATCCTAACCGTGATTCTGAGCTAGAGGGAGACCTAAGTCAATGTAGCTCCCTAGTGGAGGAGTCAGAGGAAGATGCCCTATCTTATTCGCCCATCAAGGTACTTGCTCTAACTTTCCAAGGTTACATTGCTCACACATATCTTGCAACTGATGCTTTGCATTGCTTCTACTTTGTTGAACTGCCATTAGCTTAGTTTACGCATCGTGTATGTGAATACGCCCTGCCTATCCATTTTCAGTACATATTCCATCTGTCATCATACCATATTTATCCATTCAAATGTTGTTCTTGTGTATCAGACGTTCAAAAAGGAAGAGGGCGATTGCTGATCGTGGAGGAGCACAAGCAAAGTATTTGGAAAAGGTAATGGCACCTGATAAATCAAATAGCCCATTAGGTGTAGTTGCAATATCACCTGACACACAAAATACCCCAACTCTAGCAGACTCTAGCCCTACTACACTGGTCATTTATGATGCCCCAACTCAGCAGACCCCAACTGCAGCAAATAGTATGATTATGCCAGTTGACATAGCACCAGCTGTATGACGCAAAACCCCCATTCCAGCAAAGAGTACACCAAATCTAGTTGCCAAATCCCTTTTCGAACCAGAGAGAGCCCCAATTGCAGCAAATAGGACCCCTGTTCCATTTCTTCCCAGTTTAGAAGACGAAGCTTATGTTGTTGTCAGGAACTTTGTGCGCATCTTTCCTTCATGGAAAGATTATACCGCAGACACAAAACAATTTCCAGTCTTCCTCCGCAACTTACGCGTTAGTAATGTACTAATGTTATTCATGGTCATTACTGCATATGTTTCTGCTGACAGAAGACTAAAGAATTCATTCTTTTAAATAGGCGAGGAGCAAACTGGATTGTGATGACGAGCATGGGTTGGTTGTGCTTTTAAAGCACTCGTTGATGAAGTATCGTTCCTACCTGAGGCAAGCGCACTTTGATGGCAAGCCTCTGAACGAAATTTCTGTGATGTCTCCGGTGCTACATTTATCCGACGGTGACTGGAATAATCTTGTTACACATTGGTCTCGGCTGCAGTGTAAGGTACTGTCTATGATATCACATCACAATTTGAACTACATTTCTAAGGTACTGTCTATGATAAAACCTCACAATTTGAACTACATTTCTGTATTTGCCTTAATGTCTCACTTGTACGAAAACTGTTAGCAGAAGAACATTCGTTCTCAAGGGACCAAAAAATCTCGCAACTATACTGCACACTACATTGCTCTTGTGAGTACCTCTTGCCCTGTATGACCATACTTACTGTCATAGCTGTTTGATTATGTAGCCTCACTGCACATGTTAGCCTCGTAATCGTCCATTTGGTGGACATTATAAGATCCGTGTGGACTCTTACATAAATTAAGAATCAACCCAATGCTTTTCCAGAGGTTTAGCTCTGCAGTCCTCTTGTAAGGATCGAACGTGGTCTATCACTGTACTTACATTAATAGCTACTCCCTCCGTCCCATAATATAAGAACGTTTTGTATTGTACATTAGTGTTCAAAACACTCTTGTATTATGGGAAGAGGGATTGGTTCATTTTGTAGCATTCTGCATCTTATCTCCCTCGCCCACCATTTACTAAAAAAGATCAGATCTATATTTAATCTTACCAACAAGTTGAATACACAGACAATGCCAGTGCAGAAGTGTAGCCCATTGCTCTTGTCAGTATATTTTGTCCTGTAACGCTTGTACTTCCAGGGATTGGTAGTTGATTATGTAGCATCAATCTGCATCTTATCTTCATTATCCTCTATCCCTTCCAGTATTACCATATCTATAAAATGTAGAGTACATGCAATGCTTATGAAGAAGATTCTGTGCTGAAATTCTTGAGTTATCCTTACCTTGACATGGAGAAGGGCATTATAAAGCCAGTGTTAACTGTTAATGTAAGTCAGTCCTTCTAAAGCCTTTATCCTCAACTGCTGTTTAATTTTCTCATACTCCCTATTGTTTACTGTTGTTTAGTTTATTGTTTCTACCAAAATGGATGTTCGTAAGAACCGTAAGTTCTAAGTTTTACTTGTAAAACCAAATTCCTTATTCATACCATGCACATTACTTAATACTCCCTATATGTATTGTCGGTGTACTAGAGTAGGGGTACCCTAGTGTCCCGAACTTGTGCACGGGCAGTCGCAGCCTCCCGCGGCAGGGCTTGCCAGGTGACCGCCAAGGTCCTCCGTGGTTCCTTTGGAGCCATTCAGGAACAAAGTATTCAAGCCAAGGAGACAAGGCCCCGACAAGAGGAGCTTGCCGGGAAGGCTACTCAAGGCACAAAGCCCCGGCAAGAGGAGCTTGCTGGGAAGGCCACTCAAGGCACAAGACCCCGGAAGGAGGAGCTTGCCGGGAAGACCACTCAAGGCACAAAGCAACGACGAGAGGAGCTTGCCGGGAAGGCCACCTAAGGCACAAGACCCCGGCAAGAGGAGCTTGCCGGGAAGGCTAACTAAGGCATCTCAAGGAACTTGTCACGACGCGCCACGCGTCCCGGCAAGGCCCGGTGAGCTACAAGCTTCTGGACGCGACAAGACGATGACCGCGGCAAGGCGCTTGCTGCGGCAAGCAACCACTCTGTACCTACGCTCCAGCGCATCCACCAACGTGTCGCTCTGGGACCTTTCCAGGCGTACATGGCGGGAGGCTGTGCAGCCAGGGGTGCACTGTGGCAAGCGGCGCTGACAAGATCGCCATCGTGGCGAGCGGTGGCGCCCCTGACGGTCGTTTTTCTGCACTGTTTGGGCGACGTAGATAGGCATTTAATGCCCTTGTCCCCTGCCGTCAGGGTTAGGTATGATAACACTATGTAGGTAGCTGTACCAACCGCAGCACCTTTTACATTTTTGCCCTTGCCTACGTTGCCACCTGTCGGTGAGCCCTTGAACATATAAAAGGAGGCCCATGCGCAACGTAGAAGGGGGAGGACAAACAGAAGAACGCTCGGTCCTGTTAGCTGCTTGAGTGTACTGTAGCACCCAGCGCTCCCGAGCAAGAACATAATACAAACCACAGATGCAGCAGTAGGGTTTTACGCATCCGTGCGGCCCGAAGCTGGGTAAACTGCTCGTGTGCCTCGCCTCGATCTGCTCTTCGTGTGACCTCCGCCCCCCGCCGAACCGAAAAGGGGCTCCGTCATGGTACTCACAGTACCATACGCTTGCTGGGCCCAGATCGAGCTGGCGGATCTCGGAATGCTCAAGGCCAACATGCTGGCATGAGCGAGGCACGGTCGCCTGGATGAGATATTGCTCCTTCTAACGCAGTTAGAAGTCCGAGCATATCCCGCTCCTCGCACCGTTCGCCACCGCTGCCCGCCACTCCAGCGGAGGCTTTGGCGCGAGCTCAACTGCTCCTGGACTTTCCTCCAACGCCGGACAAGATCGACGACTGGAGGGCCACCATTCAGAGCCTCATCGGCTTCGCCAACGGCAACACTCCACGGCAACCAACTACATCGCAGCCGCGACAAGTCAGCCAGGTGCGAGCCGATGGCGACAAGACCGATGGGGGTGCAACCACCGTGCACTCTCCGCCCCGAAGGCCAAGATCGCCGACTCGCCGGGTCCACCACGACAGCGACTCCACTGCGTCATCAGATCCGCGAGCTCGTCGCGACCGGCGCCAAGTTCTTCACGAACGACAGCAAGAAGATGCTCGTACTCGCATCGAGCGCCGAAGAGAAGCGCGACGCCAATCAGACCGGCGCACTGGGCCCACTGTCGACATGCATGCGCCAGGGGAACCAGGCGACCTGCCCTACACGATAAGTTGCCCTGCGTTTACCCCTGAGCTGTGGCAAGTCCAGTGGCCCAGTACGAAGAACTTCAAGCCAGACGTACCAGAGAAGTACGACGGCAAGTTGCATCCGTCGGAGTTCCTTAGCATCTACACCATCGCGGTGCAAGCTGCCGAGGGCGAGATGACAAGATCCTTGCCAACTACTTCCCGCTGGTGCTCAAGCCCAACGTCAGGTCCTGGCACATGCACTTGCCGGACAACTCCATATCTTCCTGGGCAGACCTGTGCCATCAGTTTGTCGGCGCCTTTACAGGCGGCCACAAACCTCATGGCCAGGAGAGTGATCTTCATCTGCTCGCCCAGAAAGAAGGAGAGCCCCTGCGCAAGTACATCCAGAGATTCAGCCAAGTACAACGCAACATCCCAAATGTCCACCCTGCCGCGGTTATCAGCGCGTTACATCAGAACATGTGTAACCGCAGGATGCGGGAGGAGATGGCGATGTGCAAGATAAGAGACGTCAGTGAGCTGTACGCCCTGGCCGACAAGTGTGCACGTGCTGAGGAAGGGAGGAGACTCCCCGGAGAGAATACGGGAGCAGAAGGATCTGACAGCAAAGATGCTGCCCCGGCAACGAAGAGCCGGCGGCGGAACAACAGGAAGAAGAAAGGCAAAGAGGTGCTAGCTGTTGAGCAGTCCGGCAACGAAGGTGGCGCCAAGACAGCCAAGGTTGGTAGTTCCGGCAAGGAGGTTGCCGCATGCACCAACTGCCAGGCTGTGGCTGCCGCCGACAAGCAGGACGGCACCAACAAACAGTACTGCAAGATCCACCGCACCAAGGGCCATGACCTCCAGAGTTGCAAGAAGGTCGAGCAGCTTGTCGAGCTGCAAAAGGCCGAGTACGAGCGACACAACAAGGAGAAGGCCCAAGGAGGTACTGGGGATCTGGCACGAAGCGCCCCGCCCGGGGAGGATGCCGCGGCAAGGCCAAGCAGCGGCAAGGAGACAGACCTCCCCGCGGTCGTGACAAGGATGAAGATGACGACGACGACGAAGACATGGATGATGACGAGACCAATGAGCAGGAGTTTCAGAAAGCCACAGAGGTCTTGTGCGTTGACGGCAGTGCCTCTCTGCATACTTCACACTGCCAACTCAAGCAGTGGGTGCGGGAAGTCAATGCGGCAGAACTACCCGTCGAATCACGCAAGCTTCCGAAATGGTCTAGCACGCCTATCGTCTTTGTTATTGAGGACCACCCTGATCGCACAACTGCGGTCAGGTGCTTGCCGATGTTGGTTTCACCAACTATCCGCAACCTCAAGGTCACCAAGATGTCAGTTGACGGCGGGGCCGGCTTGAACCTGATCTCCTCCGCTGTGCTCCGGAAACTCCAAGTCCCTGACAGCGAGCTCGAAGAGACCGGCACATTCCAAGGAATCAACCCGGGAAGGAGCAAGCCGAAGGGGAAGATCACGCTGCCGGTAACATTTGGCAGCGAGCTGAACTTCAGGACTGAGAGGATCACTTTTGACGTTGCCGATTTTCCATTGCCTTACAATGGAATTCTCGGCCGTCCAGCGCTCGCCAAGTTCATGGCAGCCTCTCACTATGCATACAACATGCTCAAGATGCCAAGCCCGATAAGTGTCATTTCTGTCCCTGGCGACAAGAAGGATGCCCTTATCTGTGCCGACAAGATCTACCGGGAAGCAGCAGCCGCAACGGATCACGAGACACTTGCCACTGAAGCTCCCGGGGGGAAGAAGAAGACCAAGTCCGGCAAGAGCTCTGATGCCCACTCCGGCAAGCGCACCTCTTCGGAGTGCTGCGCTACCGTCGAGGACGCACCATCGAGCTCCACCGGCAAGTGTAAGAAGACGATGGCAGCTCCGCCAGCGACCAAGAAGGTGTCCGCCAAGGAGGACGGCACTGGTGGTACCTTCACCATTAGTGCCACTCTCGACCCTAAATAGGAAAGCGCGCTCATTGCTTTCCTGCGGGCGAACGTCGATGTGTTTGCGTGGCAACCATCTGACATCCCCGGTGTTCCCAGGAAAGTAATTGAGCACCACCTTGCCGTCTGTCCTCATGCGCGGCTCGTCAAACGGAAAGTCAGGAAGCAAGCAGTGGAGCGCCAAGAATTCATTGCAGAAGAAATCAAGAAGTTGGAAGCAGTAGGCCTTGTCAGAGGAGTGCTCCATCCTACGTGGTTGGCCAATCCTGTAGTCGTGCGCAAGGCAAACAGGAAGTGGAGGCTTTGTATCGATTTTACCGATGTTAACAAAGCTTGTCCCAAAGATCCATTTCCCTTGCCGCGCATTGACCAGATTGTTGACTCCACGGCAGGATGTGATTTGCTTTCATTTCTTGACGCATACTCAGGATACCATCAGATCTTCATGGCAAAAGAGGATGAGGAGAAAACCGCGTTCATCACTCCATGTGGCACGTACTGTTTCATACAGATGCCTTTTGGTTTGAAGAATGCTGGTTCAACGTTTGCAAGGGTAGTCCATACCGCTTTTGAGCCACAAATACACAGAAATGTGGAAGCCTACATGGATGACATAGTGGTCAAGAGCAAGGATAAAGCAACTCTGATTCAAGATTTAGAAGAGACTTTTGCAAACCTGCGCAAGATCAGCCTCAAGCTCAACCCCGAGAAGTGTGTGTTTGGAGTTCCTTCCGGCAAGCTTCTCGGGTTCTTCGTGTCTCAACGGGGAATTGAAGCCAATCCCGACAAGATCAAGGCCATTGAGCAGATCGAAGCACCAAAGCGCGTCAAGGATGTACGAAGACTTGCCGGTTGCGTGGCAGCTCTCAGCAGGTTTATCTCCAAGTCTGCTAAGCGCGCCCTGCCGTTTTTCAAAATTTTGAGAAAGGCAGGTCCAATGAAATGGACTCCGGAAGCGGAGGCTGCGTTGCAGGACTTGAAGAGATACCTGTCCTCCACTCCAATACTTGTCGCACCTAGGCCACAAGAGAAGTTGCTGCTATATCTGGCGGCAACCAATCAAGTGGTTAGTGCTGCGTTAGTAGCGGAGAGGGAGGCAGACGATGAGCTAGCAACCACGGCAAGCACATCCAGCGACAAGCAGGGGGCTTCCCCGACAACCTCTGGTCCCGACAAAGATGGATCTGCGCAGGTGTGCGAAGAGATACAACAGAAGAGGATGGTGCAGCGCCCAGTTTACTTTGTCAGCTCCCTTTTGCAGGGGGCTAGGTCAAGGTACTCTGGTGTGCAGAAATTGCTTTTCGGCCTTCTCATGGCCTCGAGAAAGCTGCGCCATTACTTCCAAGCACATGGGATCACAGTTGTCACTCGCTTTCCGCTGAAGAGGATACTGCAGAATACAGAAGCAACAGGCAGGATTGTTGAGTGGGCACTAGAACTGTCAAGCTTTGGCCTCAAGTTTGAGAGCACTTCAACTATCCAAAGCAGAGCATTGGCAGAATTCATAGCAGAGTGGACGCCAACACCAGATGAAGAAATTCCAGAGACGAGCATCCCCGTCAAGGAGGCAAGCAAAGAGTGGCTGATGTACTTTGATGGTGCCTTCTCGCTGCAAGGCGCCGGTGCTGGCGTGCTGCTTGTCGCACCCACCGGAGAGCACCTCAAGTACATAGTCTAGATGCACTTTCCCAAGGAGCAAGCGACAAACAATACTGCAGAGTACGAAGGTTTGCTTGCCGGTCTCAGGATCGCGGCAGACCTTGGGATCAAGAAGCTCATTGTCAGGTGTGACTCGCAGCTTGTCGTCCGCCAAGTGAACAAGAGTTATCAGAGTCCGTTGATGGAAGCTTACGTTGATGAAGTGAGAAAGCTAGAAGAGCACTTTGTCGGCCTACAGATGGAACACATTCCAAGATCTCAGAACGACATTGCTGATGGCCTGTCAAAGTGCGCAGCACTTAAGTTACCTGTGGAACCAGGGATCTTTGTGCTCAAGCTAACTCAACCGTCTGTTACGCCATCAACTGGACAGAGCAAGAAGAGGAAGTTGATTTCTGGTGACTATTTTCCAGCAGAGCTTCCCGAAGCCGCCACTAAGAAGGTCCCCAAGATCAACGCCAAGAGTGCTGAGGAGCAATCTGCTCCGGCAAACCCCAGGGTTTGTTCCGTCGAAGCATATGCTCCCGACAAGTTTTGCTCCGGCAAGCTTGCCGGGGAACGTCAAGCTCCGGCTGAGCCGCAGGTTCTCGCCATAGAAGCGGATGTTCCCGCAGCAGCAGATGTGCCTTTAGTCCTTGTTGTCGAGCCGCAAGCTCCAGCATGGGCACAGCAGATCGTCCGTTTCCTTCAGACAGGAGAACTTCCCGAAGAGCAAGAAGAAGCGGAAAGAGTAGCCCGACAGTCAAGTATGTACCAGTTTGTCGATAGCACACTGTACAGAAGAAGACTCAACGGTGTGAAATTGAAGTGCATTCACCGGGAAGACGGACAAAAGCTGTTGGCAGACATACATGGAGGCATATGTGGTCACCACATTGGCGCAAGAGCACTTGCCGGCAAAGCTTTCCGGCAAGGTTTCTTCTGGCCGACAGCCCTCCAGGATGCAACTGCACAAGTAACCAAGTGTGAAGCATGCCAGTTCCATTCCAAGAAGATACACCAACCAGCTCAAGCTCTCCAGACGATCCCTTTATCCTGGCCATTTTCGGTCTGGGGGCTCGACATCCTCGGCCCCTTCCCCCAAGCTGTCGGGGGCTTTGAGTTCTTGTGCGTTGCGATCGACAAGTTCACAAAGTGGCCGGAAGTGGAAGCAGTGAGGAAGGTGACAGCACAGTCAGCAGTCAAGTTCTTCAGGTCGATTGTTTACCGCTTCGGGATCCCTAACAGGATCATCACCGACAACGGTACACAATTCACGAGCCACACCTTCATGCAGTACGTCCAAGATCTTGGCGCCAAGGTCTGCTTCGCTTCTGTTGCTCACCCCAGAAGCAACGGTCAAGCGGAGAGGGCAAATGCTGAAGTGCTGCGTGGACTCAAGACCAGGACTTTCGACAGGCTGCACAAGTGCGGAAAAAACTGGATCGAGGAGCTGTCGTTGGTTCTTTGGTCGATCAGGACGACGCCAAATCGAGCCACTGGCCAGACACCTTTCGCTCTAGTCTATGGTGCAGAGGCAGTTATCCCCACGGAACTCGTATACGGGTCACCTCGAGTGCTCGCTTATGATGAGCTTGAGCAAGAGCAGCTGCGAGAAGATGACGCACTGCTCCTTGAGGAAGATCGTCTTCAGGCTGCTTTGCGAGCTGCTCGCTACCAGCAAGCTTTGCGCCGCTACCATAGCCGCAAAGTTAACGCCAGAAGTCTCGACGAAGGCGACCTTGTTCTTCGGCGCGTTCAGTCCGCCAAGAATTCAAACAAGTTGACGCCGAAGTGGGAAGGCCCTTACCGGGTGAAACGAGTCACTAGGCCTGGCGCTGTCCGCCTTGAGACCGAAGATGGCATTCCGGTGAGCAACTCCTGGAATATTGAGCATCTTCGTAAGTTTTACCCGTAAGGCGCGGTTGTCGGACCCTGTTCCGGCAACCACCTTTTGTACAAGTCTTGCCGCTGTTGCATGTAATCCTTTGTACAAAGCCAGGCGCAGACCCTGAGCATAAGTGAAGCGCTGGCGCCCTAAGTTATAGCATGCATGCTAGGTCGAGTCTCGTCCTTGGTTAGGGTCGATAGTGCTTAACAGCGGCTAACCCCTAGCTTAGAGGTCGAGTGTGCGTCCCTTTGCCGTTCTTTCGTTTCCCTTGGTTCGCAGGGCTCGCATATCCTGACCGGACCACTTGAGGACGAAAAAGAGAAGAAGGACGGACCAGCATCTGGACCCCGGCAAGCCAGTGTTGCCGGGGGCTGCAAGTACAAAGATTCACCCACGGCGAACCAGAGTCGCCGGTGGCTGCAATCTCAGATAAGTTTTTCATCCCTTATCATGCATTCTCTTATGGACTGAGGTATCCGAAACCTCGTTTCTTCCTAAAAGCTACCGTGCTCCCCTAACTCTAGGCCCTAGGGCTCGTTCTTGGGGCCAGGTTTGGTCATAGTCGTGGCAGCAAAGGGACGAAACGAGGAGCCCAAACCCGCCTCGTCCCTGACTCCGCCAAAAGCGTGAGAAAGGTCGAGCGACGTGGGAAGACGGCAGGGCCTGCTGCCGGGAAAAGAAGTGTCTATCTTAAAGATATCAAGGATTTGCTCCTTGACGTGGGTTCCACCCGCAAGACAAGTGACCCTGCAAGCATCCCCTTTTCACTAAAAAACATTCCACTCAGGTACAGTTTATAGAGAATGAAAAACATGAATGATGGGATTACAGGTTTTAAATGCAGCTAAGGCCCGAGGGCTTACAAATTAAAAAGAGATAAGGTGCCCGTAATCCCTTTCTTGTCCCTCTCTTCAGGAGGTAGGTCAAGGAGGCGAAAAGGGTAAAAGGGGCGCCTAGACAAGCTACAGGTGGCAGAAGACACCAAGAGAACATCTCGGTGGTCGTCCAAACGCTGGATGGTGATGGCAGCGCCGGAGGCAGAGCTCGAAGATGAGGCGGCAAGACGTCAGCACGCGTCGAAGGCGTCGTGCCCACGTACTCCGAATTAACGGCCTTGCCGCCCGCCCTCTTCCTCTTCCGCAGCCTCCCAACGCCAGCCGCCCAAGGAGACGACCCCGAGAAGTTCGAGGAGCCGGCGACACGGATGATGGGGTCGCCGGTGCCGCACGGAGCAGCGCCCGACACCTAGTCGGACCCGTCATCCTGCCGCCCGCTACCCTCCTCGTCGCTGCCGCTGTCCTCCTCATCACTCCCGCTCGAGGAGGAGTCTTCGCTATCGGAGGAGCTCTCCACGCAGCACCTTACCCGAGTCCCGAAGCACCCGAAGACCTTGACGGAGAGGAGACCACCCTCCATCAGCTTAAAATGGAGGGTGAGCCCCTCCGTCAGGCGGTGGATACGGGCGAACGTCTTCCACCCTCGACCAAGATACATCACATTAGGGGCTGGGAAGTCAACACGGACTCGCGTAACGCTGATTCCACAACCCCTCATGTGCCGCCTCAGTGTCTCGGGCGGATCCAACTCCATCTCGCTCGCAAATGGAGTCGGGAGACGAAGGCGACGATGAGGCGGCCGATGCAGCCTGACAAAGAACTCGCAAGGGTCGTCCCCAATATGGACCGCCATGGGAAGGGGAACCGCTGACGGAGGCGAGGCCGGCGCGCCGCGCCCCGTCCACCTCTTCCCCGAGCGCCTCGGCCTCGCCCTTGACCTCGCCCACGGCCTCGCCCCCTCCCTCTTCCCCTTACGGCTGGCTCTGCCACCACGGGTGCGGGAGAAGGAGGGATGCGTTGTCTAGCGGCGACCCTCGCCGCCACCGTTGAAGGACCAGGGTTCCCTTTCTCCATGGCGAATGAGAGAGAGGGGAGCAGAAGCTGAAGGAAAGAGGAGATGAAAGAATGCGGGCCTCCGTCCTCCCCCCGCTCCTTATAAAGGAACAGGGTGGGGGCTCGGCCGCCCCGCTCAGCTAATCAAGACACAGAAGGAGCAGGGAACTGGGACCGGCCCGCTGCCTCGACCCACGACGGCCCGGTTCCCCGCCTCCACCATTCGCCACCCCAAGCGCATGGAAGCCGCATGGCAGGCGGGCAGAACCGAGGCGACGAATGAGGCGACCTCTCCCCACCCCGTGATCGTGGGGAGTGGATGCCTCGAAAACCACGCTCTGCCCCTGTTTCCCCTACTTATGAGGAGGGAGGGGGTGGACGTTCCGCCTTTCCGAATAAAGAAACCACCCACGATCTCTCCCACGATGCCGCAATTGACGTGTGCCGTACAGGGAGGGCGCGGTGGATGCGGAGTCAGGTACGGCGTGACCCAAGCCGCTCGTGCCCGTGCCTTGTTTTGGGCCTGGCCCAACAGCGCTCGGCACCGTGTGTGGCCCAGGCCCGGGGGCTCCTGTCGGTGTACTAGAGTAGGGGTACCCTAGTATCCCGAACTTGTGCACGGGCAGTCGCAGCCTCCCGCGGCAGGGCTTGCCAGGTGACCGCCAAGGTCCTCCATGGTTCCTTTGGAGCCATTCAGGAACAAAGTATTCAAGCCAAGGAGACAAGGCCCCGGCAAGAGGAGCTTGCCGGGAAGGCTACTCAAGGCACAAAGCCCCGGTAAGAGGAGCTTGCCGGGAAGGCCACTCAAGGCACAAGACCCCGGCAAGAGGAGCTTGCCGGGAAGACCACTCAAGGCACAAAGCCCCGGCGAGAGGAGCTTGCCGGGAAGGCCACCCAAGGCACAAGACCCCGGCAAGAGGAGCTTGACGGGAAGGCTAACTAAGGCATCTCAAGGAACTTGCCGCGACGCGCCACGCGTCCCGGCAAGGCCCGGTGAGCGACAAGCTTTCGGACGCGACAAGACAACGACCGCGGCAAGGCGCTTGCCGCGGCAAGCAACCACTCTGTACCTACGCTCCAGCGCATCCACCAACATGTCGCTCTGGGACCTTTCCAGGCGTACGTGGCGGGAGGCTGTGCAGCCAGGGGTGCACTGTGGCAAGCGGCGCTGACAAGATCGCCATCGTGGCGAGCGGTGGCACCCCTGACGGTCGTTTTTCTGCACTGTTTGGGCGATGTAGATAGGCATTTAATGCCCTTGTCCACTGCCGTCAGGGTTAGGTATGATAACACTGTGTAGGTAGCTGTACCAACCGCAGCATCTTTTACATTTTTGCCCTTGCCTACGTTGCCACCTGTCGGTGACCCCTTGAACATATAAAAGGAGGCCCATGCACAACGTAGAAGGGGGAGGACAAACAGAAGAACGCTCGGTCATGTTAGCTGCTTGAGTGTACTGTAGCACCCAGCGCTCCGGAGCAAGAACACAATACAAACCACATATGCAGCAGTAGGGTTTTACGCATCCGTGCGGCCCGAAGCTGGGTAAACTGCTCGTGTGCCTCGCCTCGATCTGCTCTTCGTGCGACCTCCGCCCCCCGCCGAACCAAAAAGGGGCTCCGTCCCCATAGGTGCTCGTGGAGGCAGTTTCGTCGACATGTATGCTTGTTTTTGTGGATCTATAATCCAGTGCGTGGTGAAGCAGCCCACATTTGCACCTAGTCATCTCCTGTTTTATCTTACTGATGTGGCTGATGATATGAACAACATGCCATGCACATTATCCAAAATAGATACAATGATTTTCTTTGCCCTTCATCTATGCTTGTTATGTTGACATGGTAATCCAATAGTGTGGTGAAGCTCCCCGCATTATGAACAATGCCAAATTATTCTATTGATATTTTGAACTTACTCTTTATTTTCTAATTTGAAATTGGATAGAATTGACAGAACAGTTATCATCTTTGTTTATACACGTGCAAAACCTGTCATCTCTCTGCTTTGTTTCAGGGTGATATGCCTGATGGCATGCTCAAGTCTGCTGAAGGCTGTGAGACAAATCCAACATATATTGCAGCAAAGAAGGCAAAACATCTTGAAGATAGCGAGACAACCCCAAAGTCTTGTCTTGATGCAGTGTTCAAGTTACTTGAGACTAACAGTCAGACAAGCTCACAGAATTCGTTGTCTGAATCAGTTCGACTTCTTCAGTCCCAAGTTCTAGCAGAAAGGCATTCTGCAACCCAACTTCGACTTGAAGTCCTATCTCTAAGAAAGATTGCAGAGAACACCAATGAGAACCTCATCGCTAAAAAGCTACACCTGGAAGCTATGACCAACATGCTAGGCCGGTCTCACAACCTTGCTCAGCAGCTTGCGCAGTAGTTCCCCCGCAAGGCTAACCTTTCTTGAACTGTCCTGGAAGTGGTCTCGGTTCAGTATTATTTTGTTACACAGCAATGGTGCCCAGTTTTTGTAATCTGCTTCTTCGTTGCGCTTTATGATCACTGGTGGCGAACTTCGATTCCCAGTGGATGTAATATACCTTAAATCCTTTATTGTATAGTGTAGGTTTATTCTTAGTTACTATGCCGTAATTTCTTTATTGTATAGAGTAGGTTTGTTCTTAATTCCTACTAGTTACTGCCATCATTCTCTATCTGAAAACAATCAGATGTAGTCAACCGGACCGAAACATTTGACTCTAACGGGGCAAGTTTTTAGCGGGCCACAATTGGGCCGGCCTGCGTCTTTCTTGGGCCCGAATGATTGGGGCCTTCACACATTGCGCCAGGCCCAAACTTACACCAGCCTATATTTTAGTTGGGCCTTTTGTCGACCCAGCGCTTAGATTGGCCCAGGTAGCGTTGGGCCATTAACAGCCTGAATATTGTACTGGCCTGTTACGGCCGAGATGAAACCACGGGCCTTTAGCAGGCCAAAATGCATGTTGGGCCTCAATTTTCACTAGTCGTCGACGGGCCTTCAGCAGGCCGAAATGTAGACCGGGCCGTTTTGGGCCCAGTTAGCTCACGGGCCATTACCAGGCCGAAACATATCTCGGGCCTTAGTTGGCCCACTGATATCATGGGCCTTTAAGAGGCCGAAAGCTTAGTACATGCATCAACGGGACGAATTACGCGACAGGCCTTTAACAGGCCCAAAGTCACATTGGGCTTAACCGTTGCCACCTTTAGCACGGGCCGTTAGTGGGCCTGATGTCCCATCGGACCATATATGGCCGATGGACAACACGGGCCATTGCCAGGCTGAAAGTCAAACCGGGCTGAAATGGGCCCATGTCTACATCAGGCCTCTAACAGGCCGAAAGTCACTGGGCTGTAGTTGGGCCCAAATATTCGGCGAACAATTAACGGGCCAGATCTGGCTTCGGGCCGCAAATGGGCCCAAATATTGGGCGAACAATTAACGGGCCAGATCTGGCTTTGGGCCGTAAATGGGCCTTTATTAAGCAGGCCGTTATTGGGCTGGCCCACTAGTACCTGATTAATTTCTACGGGCCTTTGACTGGGCCGGCCTTTTTAACCTATATGGGCATCTGTTGGGCCCAGCCACGTGTCGACGTATCATAGGCATGTCTCCTCTAATGGACGGGCGACATCTTACCAACTGACGAGCTGACAGGTGTTCCCTTTGGCCAATCAGAATTTTAGAAGTGGAAATTTCCCATTGGTCAGGGCTGTTAACGGGTTATCAGATCCAAAATCCGACCTGATAGCTTAACGGCATTCCGTTACAGTGGATGCGACATGTCGGTCACCCTTGACGAAAGGACTTCTGTGACGCGCGATTTATCGGCATGGAAGTGGACACTTACATGATGATAATTTTGGTAATGTCATGGAACACTTGTACGACAGCACAGGTATGACTATCTTGATTTTGTCATAAATTTGTCATGGATGTACATGCATGACAAAAAATGCGACCTACTGTGACAAACACGTATCATCACTGAAGTGTAGTTTTTTGTAGTGCACACATCATCGGAGAGGCTATGGTGTTGATGTAGAATCCCTCTGTGATCAATGCCCCCTCCAGCAGGACGCCGGAAAAGGCCCCAAGATGGAATCTCACGGGTACAGAAGGTTGCGGCGGTGGAATTAGGTTTTCGTGGATGCCTCTGATGGTTTAGGGGTACGTAGGTATATATAGGAGGAAGAAGTAGGTCGGTGGAGACACGAGGGGCCCACGAGGGTGGAGGGCGCGCCTGGGGGGTAGGCACGCCCCCTACCTCGTGGCCTCCTCGACGATTTCTTGACGACCACTCCAAGTCCTCTGGATCACGTTTGTTCTAAAAATCACGTTCCCGAAGGTTTCATTCCGTTTGGACTCCGTTTGATATTCTTTTTCTGTGAAACACTGAAATAGGCAAAAAATACATCAATTTGGGCTGGGCCTCCGGTTAATAGGTTAGTCCAAAAAATAATATAAAAGTGTATAAAGAAGCCCATCAAACATCCAAAACAGAATATATAATAGCATGGAACAATAAAAAATATAGATATGTTGGAGACGTATCAGGTGGTTTCGTACCCTACAAACAATTTATATCTTTTGTTCTCCGCTAATAGGAACTCGGGAGTGATCCTTTATTGCACTTTGAGGGATAATCATATGATCCAACTATGTTAGCATTGTTGAGAGGTTGCACTAGTGAAAGTACGGACCCTAGGCCTCATTTTCAAGCATTGCAATACCATTTTTGTGCCCATTTACTAATTGCTACCTTGCTATTTTTATTTATTCAGGTTATAAAAATATATTTCTAACATCAATATTACACTTTTATCACCATCTCTTCGCCGAACTATTGTACCTATACAGTTTTCCATTGTATTGTGTGTGTTGGGGACACAAGAGATTTCTTGTATTTGGTTGCACGGTCGTTTGAGGGAGACCATCTTCATCCTACACCTCTCACAGATTGATAAACCTTAGGTCATCCACTTGAGGGAAAATTTCTACTGTCCTACAAAACTCTGCGCTTGGAGGCCCAACATGTGTCTACAAGAGTAATGTTGCGTAGTAGACATCACTCCCCCCATCGTAGGGGCTACCCCGTCCTCAGCGGCTCCCATCGCGAGAGGAAGCCCCGCCGCGGCTACCTAAGGCGACGCCTGCCCCCGAAGAAGTGTGCCTGCGCCCCCGAGGGGCCACCACCGGGGTCGCGACATACTTGCGGGGGCGTCCGTGTCCTCTCTTGGGCGGCGGTGAACCCATCCCCTCCTTGGGGGCTGAAAGTGCAACTATCCCTAGGTGGTTTTGGTAATCCATAACAACATATAGCTCATTGAGCTAATGCTATTTCAAGACAATTATTTCAGGAAAGCTCAATGGTTGGCATGGCATGGATGGTGAAAGTGGAACCCTCAAAATGCTAAGGAAAAATGATTGGCTCAAGCTCAAAATCTCAAGACTCTTCATTTTACATTTTAGTGATCCAAGATCACATTGAGTCCATAGGAAAAGCCAATACTATCAAGGAGGGATGAGGTGCTGCTTAATGAGCCTTTTGCTTCATGTGCTTAATGATATGCTCCAAAATCCTCAGCTACTTTCCCATATTCACAAATGACCTAAACTCCAAGCGAAACTCGGTCCTACCGATTCTTTCCATCCGGCGCCACCGAGTTTCACATGTCATAAGCCATTATCAAACCCTAGCAAATCGGTTCTACCGATAGGGATCTCGGTCTCACCGAGATGGGATTGCAATTTCTCTGTTTCCTTTTCGTAACTTTTTGGTCTCACCGAAAGAGCGGATCGGTCCCACCGAGATTGCAATGTAAACTCTCTGTTTCCCTTTTGTAACTTTTTGGTCTCACCGAAAGAGCAAATCGGTCCCACCGAGTTTACCTGACCAACTCTCTGGTTAGCTAATTACCAAATCGGTCTCACCGAGTTTGTGTAATCGGTCTGACCAAGATTACGTTATGCCCTAACCCTAACCATATCGGTCCTACCGAGTTGCATGTCAGTCCCACCGAAAATCTCTAACGGTCACTAGGTTTACTATTTCGGTCCGACCAAGTTTCTTGATTCGGTCCCACCGAGATTGGTAAATTGTGTGTAACGGTTGGATTTTGTGTGGAGGCTATATATACCCCTCCACCTCCTCTTCATTCATGGAGAGAGCCATCAGAACACATCTACACTTCCAACTCATATGTTCTAAGAGAGAACCACCTACCCTTGTGTTGAGGCCAAGATATTCCATTCCTACCATATGAATCTTGATCTCTAGCCTTCCCCAAGTTGCTTTCCACTCAAATATTCTTTCCACCAAATCCAAATCCTGTGAGAGAGAGTTGAGTGTTGGGGAGACTATCATTTGAAGCACAAGAGCAAGGAGTTCATCATCAACACACTATTTGTTACTTCTTGGAGAGTGGTGTCTCCTAGATTGGCTAGGTGTCACTTGGGAGCCTCCGACAAGATTGTGGAGTTGAACCAAGGAGTTTGTAAGGGCAAGGAGATCGCCTACTTCGGGAAGATCTACCGCTAGTGAGGCAAGTCCTTCGTGGGCGATGGCCATGGTGGGATAGACAAGGTTGCTTCTTCGTGGACCCTTCGTGGGTGGAGTCCTCCGTGGACTCGCGCAACCGTTACCCTTCGTGGGTTGAAGTCTCCATCAACGTGGATGTAGGATAGCGCCACCTATCCGAACCATGGGAAAAACATCCGTGTCTCCAATTGCGTTTGAATTATCCAAACCCTTCCCTTTACATTCTTGCAAGTTGCATGCTTTACTTTCCGCTGCCTATATACTCTTTGCATGCTTGCTTGAATTGTGTGATGATTGCTTGACTTGTCCTAAAGTTGCTAAAATCTGCCAAGAACTAAAATTGGGAAAAGGTTAAGTTTTTATTTGGTCAAGTAGTCTAATAACCCCCCCCCCTCTATACATACTTCCGATCCTACAGGGGCCTTCCCCTTTTCGGCGGCGGAGAACCTCCTCGACGGCGGCATGGATGCTTCGGCAAGACGGCAAGACAAGGAAGAAGGAGGAAGAGCGGGCATCAATAAGATGTAGATGAGCAGGGAGGCTCCGCCCCTTTCCCCATTTATAGCCAGAGGGAGGCCAACCGCCGACCTCCATGATCCCTAGTAATGATGATCTTTTTGCATGCAGTAGGCTCTAGTCAAGTCGAACGGTTGCCGAGGTAGCATGGGGAAGCGTAGATGCCCACGTCCCATCAAGCTTCACGCGTCGACCGGGTCCGTAGGCGGTTGGGGCCCGTGGCGCTCCGCCCTTGCCCTCTGGCTTTGCCTCGAAGCCAAGTCCGAGCGCGCCTTGGGCTCGGGGGCTACTGTCGGCGTTCTGGGAACCGGGGTACCCATACTTGCGTGCCTGTGGCCAACGGCGTGGCTCCATCGATGACCTGGTACAACCCATCTTTAGCAGCAACAACACAAGACCCTCGTGAGGGGCCAAACCTCACGAGGCGGACGACGCCAAGACCTCTAGAAGGAGCGGCCTCCTTAGGTTGGCTCCTAAGGAGCGGAGATTTCTATGCAAGCCCTCACCTCGTGAGGTTCAGATGACGCAAGCCATGACGACCAAGGCCATGCGGGCACCAACATGCGTACTACAGTAGGTTTCCTCTTTGGTGCTAAAGAGGAAAGCGTAGGCGCGGAGTCCCGAGGAATAACCAAAGGTTTCCATTTCCAGGCTACAAGACCAAGACCGCCAGGACGGCAGGACGGACGTCATCACCGAGCCCAACACGGCGTCATGACTTGAAGCTTTGCAGCCGAAGACCACCTTTCATCAGGATAAGATGTACTAGTTGTTTCCCTTCGAATTTGGTCATTGTGGGATCCCTTCCCGCCTTCATTTGGGGAAGAGGCCCAAGGCCTGTACAAATATAGCCTAGCCACCACCGTAGAGAAGGATACGAATCCAGTCCATCCGCACCCTCACCAGCTCATTCAAACACAAGAACACACCTCATGAGGTTGTTCTTCCACTGTGCTAGTTCATCCTCAGCCCAGCTCGAGGCTAATCCACCACAAAGCAGGAGTAGGGTTTTACACCGCAATGTGGTCCGAACATGGGTAAGCTGCCTTGTCCCATTTCCTTTCAGTTCATCGAGCTAGGCCGTGAGATCGACGAGTTGGCAGACTAGGGAGGTTGAGTTCTTCGCACGCACCCCAGAGTTTGAATCTATCTTGGGTCTGCGGAGCCCCGAATCCGACAGCCACACCGTGGGCCGTAGGCAGGCAAGTCTGGGTACCCTGGTTCCCAGAACACCGACAAGATCGCATGAGAGATGCGTGCCACTAAGGAACATTGCACCACTCGCCTTGCAAAGGAGGAGGTGCCGGAGGAGGAGGCGAAGGCGGGCATGGAGCTTGAGCCCGGCGGATTTGGGATGGAGGAGGCGAATGAGCAATTCTGCCTCACCAAGCCGTGGAGACGGAGGCGTAGTTGGCGGTCGATGCTACTTGTAAGCTGCGTTGGGATTTTTCTCGAAGAGGAAGGGTGAGGCAATATAGTAGCGCATAAGTATTTCCCTCAGTGAGAACCAAGGTTATCAAACCAATAGGAGAACCAAGAAAATCCTACTAAGCAGTACCTGCACCACAAGCGCAAATACTTGCACCCAACACGGGCAAGAGGGTTGCCAATCCCCTTGAACTCGTTACTTGCAAGGATTAAATCCAGTAGTGATAGATATAAAAATGAAAAGTAAACGAAAAGTAAATAAAGTGCAGCAAGGTATATTTCGTTTTAGAAATATGATTAAAGTAGACCCAGGGGGCATAGTTTTCACTAGAGCCTCCTCTCTCAAAATAGCATACAGTGGGTAGACAAGCTACTGTTGGGCAATTGATCGAAAAGTGCATAGTTAAAATGTTATTCATGCAAATGATCATGTATATAGGCATCATGTCTATGACAAGGAGACCGACTCCTGCCTGCATCTACTACTATTACTCCACCAATCGTCTCACTCCTGCCTGCATCTATGGTATTAAGTTCATGACAAACAGAGTAACAGTTTAAGAAAGATGGCATGATGTAGATAGATAAAACCAAGCTCTATGATTAAACCCCATATTTTACCCTTAATAACAACAATACAAATGCATGCCTCGCTACCCCTACTGTCACTGGGTGAGGACACCACAAGATTGAACCCATTACAAAGCACCTATCCCACTAAAAATAAATCAATCTAGTTGGCTAAACCAAATGAATAGATTAGAGAGAAATACAAAGCTATGATAGTCATGCATAATAAAGTTCAGAAAAGACTCAGTTACTATCAATGAATAATTTGATCATAAATCCACAATTCATCGGATCCCAACAAACACACCGTAAAAGAAGATTACATCGAACCGATCTCCAGGAAGATCATGGAGAACATTGTATTGAAGATCAAAGAGAGAAGAAGTCATCTAGCTACTAGATATGGACCCGTAGGTCTGTGGTGAACTACTCACACATCACCGAAAGGGCAACAAGGTTGATGTATGAGCCCTCCGTGATTGATTCCCCCTCCGATAGAGTACCAAAAAATGCCTCCAGATGGGATCGCAGAAGAACAGAAGCTTGCGGCGGTGAAAAAATTGATTCAGGTGGCTCTCTCGGGGTTTCCAATATTTGAGAATTTATAGAAGTGGAATAAGGTCAGACGGAGCCATGTGGGGCCCACAAGGCATCAGGACGCGCCCTACCCCCTAGGCGCACCTATTGCCTTGTCATCTCCACGCTTCTCGTCTGGTCTCCTCCTGAAGCATCTACGGTCTCTTTTGTCTAGAAAAAACTGTCTAACACTTTCGTAGCGTTTGGACTCCATTTGGTACAGATTTCCTGGAAAACTAAAAACAATCCAAAAACATCAACTAGCATTGGGCACTGGGTTAATAGGTTAGTCCCCCAAAATTATATAAAGTTTAATAGAAGTATCCAAGATTGATAATATAATAGCCTGAAACAATAAAAAATTATACATATGTTGCAGATGTATCATCCGAGCACGCGAGCAGTGACGCCTTTTGTAGGATAATACAACAGAAAACAAAAATGTTCCATCATGCGCACAAGCCCAGGACTACTATGAAGATGCATACAAGGGTTGATCTGATCATTAACAACTCGTAGTGCAGTGGAAGCAGAATTGTTGAAGATCGCTGGGGAAAATTCTCACAGTTAGGATTTACAACTTCCCAATCGCGATAATTTTCTCCCTTGAACAGTCCCTTGAACAAATGCTCGAATGTACGATCTCTCTACTAGGTTGCACACATACGGTGTCACTTATTGATAACTCACAAGTATAGTGGATCAATTGTAGCGAATTATGAACGTACTGGAACATCCTACAGTAGGGATCCCTCACGCTTGCGCGACGTGGAGGGAACCATAGGACAGCACCAAAATAAAGCATACAACTCAAACCAATCACGATCATCAATCAACCCATAAGACAAAACGAATCTAGTCAAACAACCTAGGTTAGCCACACATCATTGGATAATAATATATAGCACTAAGAACCATGTTTAACTAGAGGTTACAGCGGGGAGAAGAGGTTTTACACCGCTGCATAGAGGGGGAGAAAGTTGATGATGATGGTGGCGAAGTTGTTGGTGCAAATCATCTTCACGATCCTTTTCCCGGTGCCACTTCGGAGATCCCCCCTCCTTCTTCTTCCTTGACCTCCCCCAGAGATGGGAGGAGGGTTTCCCCTCTAGTCCATGGCGGCGGAGGGGTGAGAGCCCCACTGAGATTGGATCTCTCTCTCTCTATTTCACGACCCCGTTTTCTGCTGAAAACTGTTTCTTAAATTCCCAGAGATCCATAACTCCGATTGGGCTGAAATTTTGATGGGACCGGATATTCTCTTTCTTGCGGCCAAAGGATACCCCCAACCGACTTACGATGTGGCCACAAGCCTTAGGGGCACGCCTACCCCCGAGGGTGCGCCCTGTGAGCTTGTGGGGCCTGTACACCACCTCTCACGCTGATTCTTCTTCCCAAAAATCACATATATTCCAAAAAATCTTCATAAATTTTCATCAGTTTGGACTCTGTTTGATATGGATATTCTGCAAAACAAAAAACATGCAACAAACAGGAACTGGCACTGCGCATTGGATCAATATGTTAGTCCCAAAAATAATATAAAATGTTGCCAAAAGAATATGAAAGTTGTAGAATATTGGCATGAAACAATCAAAAATTGTAGATACGACGGAGACGTATCACCTATCCAGTGTCGCTTCGCCTTCCAGAGAATAGGTAGCCTTGCGGCAGAACAAAACTAGTCCATGGAGGGCGAGAGAGAAAGCCAGATCATTGCATCCATTAATGAGAGCTCAAAGGCACAAGTTGAGTTGTCTTTGGAGAGCACCTCTGCCCTTCTATTTATAGTGAAATAATGGGTAGAGGAGGTAAGGAGATGGCTACTCAAAAGCGGGGGGCCCTCAGCAACATTGCCCTGCAAAAGGGGAAGCTTTCCACAAGGAGGACCCTTTGTCCATGGCTCCCCGTGGAGAGGGCTGCCCCCAAGGGCGCCCCTCCTAGTATTTTCCACCAAATGGGGGGATTTCCCCCACCATGGGCCCCCCAACAAGCTTTCCACCATTTGTGGGCTGTCCCCCAAAAGGGGGCGCCCTGAAAACAACCCCCATGAATCAAGGGATCTTTCCCCCTAAGTGGGGATACTATGCTTTTCGTGTTCCATCCGAAAATATTTCAAAAGGTCCCAGAACATTTTTGGTACCCTCCAAAAAATTCTAGACGTGCTCCAAAACTTTTTTGGCTTGATTGTTTACTTCGAAACGATTTCATTTCTCCAAACACTTCCAGATTTCTCTTCGAAACATTTTTTGTGTCTCCAAAACTTTTCCGGTGACTTTATCTCGGACTAATTTCCTAGTACTCAGTGTATAGATGACCCTTAAACGTGTGTACCTATAGGTTCGGTGAAATATAGACCTGACCAGAACTCTTTCCAGTCAATGATCAATAGCAGAACCGTGGACATCCATATTGACCCCTATACCCACACGAATGGATATTCGATTGAACCTTTAGTTCTTGTGTGCTATTCCTTTTGCTTCGCGATATGTTACAAAAACCCGAGGTGAGATTTATTGTCATCCTCGTGAATTAACAACTTGTTCACTATGCTAGTTTTCTCATTATTGGTTTTGTTCTCTTTCTCGTTCCTATGTTACATCATCCCTATGGTCAAATCACAATGTGTCTGGCTAGACGATGATGGATAATGTAACACCGAGAGGGCCCCAAGAATATCTCTCCATCGTTGGAGGAGAAAATCCCAATCTTGAGCTATCTAGTTTCTTGTCATACTTTTTCGTGAACCCGTAAGCTGGCATAATAGCCACCGTGACACAAATGACATTTAACAAACCCCAAAGTTGATAAAGAAAGTATGAAGGAACTCAATACTTGATACGTCTCAGACGTATCAATAATTTTTTATTGTTTCATGTTGATATATTATCATTTATAGATACTTCTATTATCATTTTATGGACTAACCTATTAATTTAGTGCCTAGTGCAAGTTCCAGTTTTCTGCTTGTTTTGGTTTCGCAGAAAATCAATATGCACGGAGGTAAAAATACATTTCCGATTTAACACAATTTTTTGGGCAACAAGAAACACTAGAAGCTTCAGGAGTCATCGAGTGGACCTAGTCAAATACAAGGATAGGTGGGCAACCAGGGTACGTTGCACCGCCTGGGCTTGTGGCCCCCCTGGTTACCTCCATAATCTATTTCTACCACCATAAATTCCCCGAAATAGGTAAACCATATGTCGTACCTCCAAAAGAATTTTATCACCGCCGCAAGTATCTATTCTGAAGTGATCCCATCTGGAGCCCAATTCCGGAGTTCTACCGGAGGGGAAAGCCACTGTCGGAGGCCTCTTCATCAACCTTCTTACCTCCATGATGATGTGTGAGTAGTTCCTTTAGTACCTACGGGTGCATAGTAGTCTTTCTCTCTTTTAGATCTTCAGTACCATGTCCCCCTTCTTCTTTGTATGACCGGGATCATTATTATGTAATTCTTGTGCTGTGTTTGTTGGGATCTGATGAATTGTGGATTTATGGTCAAATTGTTAATTGAATATATTCATTTCTTTGTTGTATAGTTGAGTAGCTATGTATGCTTTCTGATATATTTGTCTTCTCTGGCAAAGATAGATGAGAAGTTCTTTAAAGGAAGTGGTTCATAGTAGTGGGTTCAATCTTACGGTGTTCTATATCCTGGTGACAAAATGGGGACAAGACACATATTTGTATTGTTGATACTAAGGATAAAATGATCGAGATTTATCTTATTGATAGATTTTTTCTGTGTACATTATGTTATCTTGCTTATTATGTTGTTATGTTTCTAGTAAACTTAATACCAGTGTGGAGTAATAATAATAGATGAAGTTGGACAACGGTCTACTTATCACGGATGTAATGCCTCTACAAGATTATGCCATGAACGATCAAAGTTATAAATGTTGTTTTCGTGTCAATTGCTTTTGAGACAATTAACAACTTGTTCACTAGATAAAGTTATAAATGTTGTTTTCGTTCCAACGGTAATTTATCTACCATGACATTTGTTGCTTTTGAGAGTGATACCACCAGTTAACCTACTCAGCCAGATCAAGGGGGTTTAAACCTGTTGTAGTGGTGGCCTTGGCAACGGGGTTGTCAAGGGGGTTTAAACCTGCTATGAGCTGGCTGAGTCATCAGCCCTATGATTTTGTCCTAATATTGCTTCTTGCAGTTGCTTATGGAAGATCAGGCCATGGAGGTCGGCTTCGCGGAAAATGATTTTGTGGAGGCCAAACGTCTACTTCAGCAACTCAAGACCAGAGGATGATTGGCACATGTCAAGAGAAGCTTGCCTCAGGATTCTCTATCGGCCCTAGAATCCAACAAACCCTGCTACACATTCCCACAAGGGCAAGTAGACATGGAACCCATATTTTAGGGAGCTTCATGAACTGGCCATGACTTTGAGACACTACCTGAAGACAACACCTTCAGCTTTGAATCAACCTTGGAGTGACGAAATCCATTAACCCGTTTAGGAGCTACTGACAATGTTACGTCGTAGGGTGCCTCAAGCCACCAGAAGTCGACCCATTAGGCTGAATCGAGGCCCCTTAGGTTGCTGCACGGCTCTGGTCATCAACCCAGCATGTGACCCCCTCCCCTAAAGGGAGGAGAGAGCATCTTGATATACAATGATAGAAGACCAAACTATTACGAGGACTCTCCAACCTCCCTAGCCGACTAGAATTCGTGTAACCCTAGGCCTCAGCATGCTATTTGTTGAGGCTGGGCCAGTTTTTAGGTCACACCATCATCACCCCTTGGTATACCTACGAGTTTAGATATCGTCATTGTACACCCTATAAAATCAATATGACCATGAGGAGGGTTTTACGTCTAGAGAGAGGGCCTGAATCTGGGTAAATTGTCTCATGTTTACCTCTGGGATTTCCGGCTTGTTGCGACACCCTACTGAGGGGTCTGTCGGATTCTACACCAGCAAGTGTACCACCTCAACAAAATATAGTGCTTGCTCAGCCATGTCTTAAGCCAGAGCATCTGTTAGTCCTCTCACATCCCAATAAACCCAAGACCTTGTGTCATGTTTGTCTAGGAGGTGGATGAGAGCGGTCATCAAAGCCCGCTCACTGAACGTAATGTTGTCCATGATTGTGTTGTAGAGGTCAGGGCACACGTCTACATGCTTGCTCTACCCTAATGGCGGATGCTAATGCATCCTATAATTTTTTGATTGTTTCATGCTATTATATAATCATTTTATATACCTTATATGCCATTTTATATTGTTTTTATGGACTAACCTATTAACTCAGTGCCCATTGCCAGTTGTAGTTTTCTACATGTTTTTGGTTTTACAGGAAATTCATACCAAACGAAGTCCAAAAATGATGAAAATTTTGGATGAATTTTCTCGATCAAAAGACACCCTGCAAGCTTCGGGAGGAGACCAGATGCTGCAGGATGGAGCGACAAGGTAGGGGCGCGCCCAGTTTCCTGATACATCTCCAATGTGTCTATAATTTTTTATTGTCCCATGCTATTATTGTATAAATCTTGGATGTTTCATATACACTTTCAAGCAATTATATATCATTTTTGGGACTAACCTATTAACTTAGTGCCTAGTGCCAGTTGTTGTTTTTTTGCCTATTTTTGTTTTTTCGGAATATCATTCCCAAACAAAGTCCAAATGGCACGAAACTTTTTGGAGATTTTTTTCTGGGCATAAGAGACCCTGGAAGCTTCGGGAGGGGACAAGAAGATGGAGCAGTGGACCACGGGGCACCAGGGCGCGCCCAGGGGTAGGATGCACCCTGGTGGCTCGTGGGGCCCATGTAGCTCCGCTTGACCTAACTCTGCCTCTATAAATTCTATAAAATCAGGAAACCAATAGAGGAGTCCACGAAAATACTTTTTCTGCCACCGCAAGTTCCTATTCTCGAGAGATCCCATTTGGAGGCCTTTTCCGGCACTCTGCCGGAGGGGGGTTCGATCACAGAGGGGCTCTACATCAACCTTTCCACCCTTCTGATGATGTGTGAGTAGTTTACAACAGACCTACGGGTCGATAGTTAGTAGCTAGATGGCTTCTTCTCTCTATTTGATCTTCAATACAATGTTCTCCATGATGTTCTTGGAGTTCTATCTGATGTATTCACTTTTCGCAGTGTGTTTGTTGGGATCCGATGAATTGTGAGTTTATGATCAGATTATCCATGAATATTATTTGAGTTTTCTATGAACTCTTCTATGCATGATTATTATAGCTTTGTATTTCTCTCTGATCTATTGATTTGGTTTGGCCAACTAGATTGATTTATCTTGCAATGGAAGAGGTGCTTTGTAATGGGTTCGATCTTGCAGTGCTCAATCCTAGTGACAGAAAGGGACATGACACGTATTGTATCATTGATATTAAGGATAAAAAGATGTGGTTTATTCATGTGTGAGTTTACTTTGTCTACATCATGTCATTTTACTTATGGTGTTGCCTCATTCTTTATGAACTTAATACTCTAGATGCATGTTGAATAGCGGTCGATGGGTGGAGTAATAGTAGTAGATGCAGAATCGTTTCGGTCTACTTGTCTCGGACGTGATGCCTATATACATGATCATTGCCTTGGATATTGTCATGATTATTTGCCTTTTTATCAATTGCCCAACAGTATTTTGTTTACCATCGTATGTTATTTTCAAGAGAGAAGCCGTTAGTGAAAACTATGGCCCCGGGTCTACCTTTATCATATATTAAAAATCCTAGAAATACCTTGCTGCAATTTTATTTATTTCATCTATTTTTTATTTTTGTTCAATATCTATCTATCACCATACAATTTAATCTTGCAATTAACCGCCAAGGGATTAACAACCCCTTGTTCGCGTTGGGTGCAAGGATTTGTTATTTTGTGTGCAGGTGTTGTTAACGAGTTGTTGCGTGATTCCCCTACTGGATTGATAACCTTGGTTTCATAACTGAGGGAAATACTTATCTCTACTATACTGCATCATCCCCTCCTCTTCGGGGAAATCCCAATGTAGCTCACAAGTAGAAGTGCCTTGTGGCCACCCTATGGCTCCGTTTGACCTAATTCTAGTCCTACAAATTCCCATATATCCATAAACCTCCGATGTGAGACCCGAAACAATTCTCCGCCATCGTGAGCCTCTGTTCTTCCACAATCCTATCTGGAGGCCTCCACTGATACTCTGCCAGAGGAGGAAACCATTGAGGAGGCTATATTCATCAACCTTCCTGCCTCCGCGATGATGTGTGAGTAGTTCCCACATGACCTACGGGTCCACACAGTAGCTAATGTCTCTCTCTCTCTCTTTTGATCTTTAATACAACGGACTCATCTGAGATCAATCCGATGTAAACTTTTGCGGTGCGTTTGTTGGGATCTGATGAATTGTGGCTTTATGATTGGATTATTCATTGAAAGTATTTGAGTCTTTTCTGAGATTTGTTCGTGTGTAATTTTATAGCTATGTATGAGTTTTCTTTGGCCAGGTTAACAATTAGATCTTTAGAGGGAGTGGTGCATAGTAGTAGGTTCAATCTTGCGGTGTCCTTACTTTGTTACAGGAGGAGTTGCAAGGCACGTATTGTATTGTTGCTACTAAGGGTAATACGACGGGGTTTAAACATATTGCATCGTGTTATTCTATCTACATTATGTCATCTTGCTTCAAGCATTACTCTGTTTGTCATGAACTTAATACTTTTAGATGCATGCTGGATAGCGGTCTTGCGGTGGAGTAATAGTAGTAGACATTGATCTATTTGTCATGGACGTAATGCCTACACATTAATTATGCCATGGATGATCATCATAACTATGCGCTTTTCTATCATTTGCCCAACAGTAATTTGTTTACCTACCGATACTATGAGAGAGATGCCTCTAGTGAACGCTATGGCCCCCGGTTCCATTCACATCTATATAAAACAAAAATTTATAATTCCTCATTGTTTTCTTTTACTTTTTACTTTACTTTTATTTTTTTATATCTACCACTACCATATTTCATACCTGCAACTGGCAAGAACAAGGGAAGTGACGCCCCCTTGCCTTTGTTGGTGTGCAGGTTCTGTTGACGTTATCTGTGTGCCTTCTCCTATTGGTTCGATAAACTTTGGTTCTTAACCGAGGGAAATAATATTTGCTACTATACTATATCACCCTTCCTCTTCAGGGAAATCCCAACACTATCACAAGTAGCAGATGACATCTCCTTGATGGCCTCGGTCATGCTACTAAAGATGCTCAACTCCTAGTCGATCAAGGCGCCCATCTTCCTCTTCATAGGGCCCTCTAGGATGATTGTCTCTGACTTCTAGGTGTCTGGATACTCAGGGGAAGGCACACCGAGAGGCTCACTGGAGCCCATTGTATGCTTGTCGTAGCCAGACCCCGGGAGAAGATGGTCTACATCTAAGAGTAGTTCCCAGTGAACTTGTTGGGGTACCTCAATGTCCTTGAGGTGATCCTAATAAAGAAATACAACATTGTTCATTGTGATTGACATGCTAGATCAAGTGAAACAAGTGGTAGGTTGGCTAACTATGACGTGGCCTTGGTAGTGCTCAATCTCTAGCATGATGAAGGTGTAATGATCCCATTGGGTGTCGCTAATGTCTCTAAGCTTGGACACTTGAATCCATCTTGCTATCCGCTTCCTAGGATGGTTGTACACCTATGCTGAGACCACATATGTCCCACATAACTCAAAAACCTTCTTACGAACAACGTTCAAGTGAACCTCCTTGAAGCCCTTATTAGTCCTCATCCGACTAGTGATGATATCACACATCTTATTCAACATGAAGATGGATTGGAAATGAGCCCATTTCACTGTGTTCCCTTTCATGAATCATCACATATCTTCCTTGCCCTCCTTAACTAGTAGTTATCGCATGCATCACCACCACTAAAGATGGTACTGTATGCCCCTCAAACACATCTAAATTAGGAGGCATCGACTGGGACATTGGTTGGGAGTTCTCAACGTAGGAGGGGAGGATCTAACAATGTCTTGCAATGGTAAGCTTCGAGACTACTAAGCAAGAACAATGCAGTTCCTACACATGGACTGATGATCAAGCTCAACACATTGGCACATCTAGCAAGCTAGCATGGACAGATCATGAAGCTGAACACACTACCACTTCTACAAAATTAACATTGAGACTGACATGGAAATCATGTTCTTCTACAAAAAGACCATGACGATCATCATTGTCAACAAACAAAATCTAGCATACTACCAAAAATGACACCACTAGCATCCAATCTACCATATCCTAACACAACATCATGAAGCGACACTCTATTCTACCACATGCTCACATATCTAAGCTACAACATGATGTCATATCTACTCTACAACAATTAGGGATAGATGTTATATACTCATACATCTCCATCGTATCTATAATTTTTTATTGTTTCATGCCAATATTATACAACTTTTATATACTTTTGGCAACATTTCACATTATTTTTGGGACTAACATATTGATCCAGTGCCCAGCCACACTACAAAAAAATACACTTCCGTGATGATACGTGTTTGTCATAGTAGGTCACGTTTTCTGTCATGCATGTACATCCATCATGATTTTATGACAAAATCAAGATAGTCATACATGTGCTGTCGTAGAAGTGTTCCATGACATTAGCAAAATTATCATCACGGAAGTGTCCACTTCCATGACGATAAATCGCGCGTCACAGAAGTGCTTTCGTCAAGGGAGACCGACATGTGGCATCCACCGTAACGTAACGCCGTTAAGCTATCGGGTCGGGTTTTGGATCCGATAACCCGTTAACAGCCCCAACCAATGGGGATTTTCCACGTGTAAAATCATCATTGGCTGGAGGAGACACGTGTCAGGTCCGCGTTGGCACATGTGTCACTCGTCCAATGGGCGAGACGCGCCTATGATATGTTGACATGTGGACCGGCCCATCAAGTTTAAATGGGTCGACCCAAGTGAAGGCCCACAAGATTCTCCGGACCATAATGGGCCGGCCTAGCTAAAGGCCCACGAGATTTTGCGGACCATAATGGACTGGCCTAGCTAAAGGCCCACAAGATTTTGCGGGCCATAATGGGCCGGCCCAGGTAAAGGCCCACAAGATTTTTGTGTGCCATAATGGGCCGGCCCAGGTAAAGTCCCACAAGATTCTTGCGGATCATAATGGGTCGGCCCAGCTAAAGGCCCACGAGATTTTGCCGGCATTAATGGGCTGGCCCAGCTGTAGGCCCACAAGATTTTGAGGACCCTAGTAGGTCGGCCCATTCACTGGCTGCCATGTTTTGGGCCAAATGCTGGCTCATATTTGATCTGGTCCTTTAATGGCCTGCCACGCTCTGGGCCTAATAGTGGCCCATATGAGATCCGGGCCGTTAAAAGCCTACCATGTTCTGGGCCAAATTACGGCCCAAATCAGGTTTGGCCCTTTAAGAGGCTTTGGGCTCAATTATGGCCCATATTAGATTCGGCCCGTCAATTGGACACTATTTTTGGGCCCACTTGCTAAAGGCCCACTTAGTAATTCAGCCTGATATTAGTTTTGGCCTGTTAAGGTCCCGTTTAACATTTTGGCCCTATATTAATTTCGGCCTGTTAAAAGCCCGTCATATAGTTGGGCCTAACTATGGCCTGGTTTGCATCCGGCCTGCTCGCAGCCGATATATGATTGGGCCAAACAAGGACCGAGAAAAATTTGGCATGTTAAAAGCCCGTGATTTGATTCGCACAATCATGGGCCGGGGTTCATTTCGGGCTGCTGCCGGCCCGTGAGCTGTTTGGCACGTTTCAGGCCCAACCTACATCGTGATTGCATGACGGGCCGATTATGTACCGTAATTTTACGGTTTGGCCAGTTTACTGGGAAGACAGGATATATATAGTAAAATAACTGCAGCATCGTGAATAAGAAAAAACCTAGACTATACAATAAAGAAATTACGGCATATTACATCCACTAGGCATCAAAGTTCACCACTATGGTAATAAAGCACAAGCAGACAGCAGATTACATACACTGGGCATCAAAGATCGCCACCAGTGCAAATAAACACGCCGACAAAATAATATACAAAACCGACAGCACTTCAGTAGAGTTCAAGAAAGGTTAGCCCTGCTGGGGAGCTGCAGCGCAAGCAGCTGAGCAAGATGATGAGACTGCACTTGTGACGCCCCCGATTCAATCGTACACTAATCATGCACGCAAATGTGTACGATCAAGATCAGGGACTCACGAGAAGATATCACAACACAACTCTACAAATAAAGTAAGTCATACAAGCATCATAATACAAGCCAGGGGCCTCGAGGGCTCGAATACAAGTGCTCGATCATAGACGAGTCAGCGGAAGCAACAATATCTGAGTACAGACATAAGTTAAACAAGTTGCCATAAGATGGCTAGCACAAACGGGGATACAGATCGATTGAGGCGCATGCCTCCTGCCTGGGATCCTCCTAACTACTCCTGGTCGTCGTCAGCGGGCTGCACGTAGTAGTAGGCACCTCCAGAGTAGTAGGAGTCGTCGTCGACGGTGGCGTCTGGATTCTGGGCTCCATCGTCTGGTCGCGGCAATCGGGTATAGAAAAGGGAATAGGGGGAACAAGGCAACCGTGAGTACTCATCCAAAGTACTCGCAAGCAAGGATCTACACTACATATGCATGGATATATGTGTAAAGGGCCATATCAGTGGACTGAACTACAGAATGCCAGAATAAGAGGGGGATAGCTAATCCTGTCGAAGACTATGCTTCTGGAAGCCTCCGTCTTGCAGCATGTAGAAGATAGTAGACTGAAGTCCTCCAAGTAGCATCGCATAGCATAATCCTACCCGACGAGCCCCTCCTCGATGCCCTGTTAGAGAGCGATCACCGGGTTGTATCTGGCACTTGGAAGGGTGTGTTTTATTAAGTATCTAGTTCTAGTTGTCATAAGGTCAAGGTACAACTCCAAGTCGTCCTGTTACCGAAGATCACGACTATTCGAATAGATTAACTTCCCTGCAGGGGTGCACCACATAACCCAACACGCTTGATCCCATTTGGCCGGACACACTTTTCTGGGTCATGCCCGGCCTCGGAAGATCAACACGTCACAACCCCACCTAGGCTCAACAGAGAGGGCAGCACGCCGGTCTAAATCCTATGCGCGCAGGGGTCTGGGCCCATCGACCATTGCACACCTGCATGTTGCGTACGCGGCCGGAGAGCAGACCTAGCAACCTCCATTACAAAGGAAGTGACGTTACACGGTCCAACCCGGCGCGCGCCGCTCACTACTAGGAAAAGGGCTATAGATGGAATTGACACTAATGGCGCACCAGACATGTGGTGCGCCATTACTATATACTAATGGCGCACCATGTGTTGGTACGCCATTAGTGTCCAAATACTAATGGCGCACCACATCCACGGTGCGCCATTAGTAACTTGGCCAAAACTAGTTGAACTACTAATGGCGCACCGTGGCATGGTGCGCCATTACTAGTTGAACTAGTAATGGCGCACCACATCCACGGTGCACCATTAGCAGTCTTACAACTTCCACCGAATGCACCCCCCCCCCCCGGTGGATCGCCTTTTCAGTTTAAAAAAAAGTAAAAGAAAATGATGAAAATGTCAAAAAAATAAAAGAAAATAAGTTTCCCATGTGATATGTGGTCTAGTTGTTGGGAAAATTTGCAAATATGAATTTCGACTTCATTTGCAAAATCTCGCGAGAATTTGTAAAAATGGGCATAACTTTTGCATACTAACTCGGATGAAAAAGTTTTTTATATGAAAAATCATCTACTCGAAAAGTTACATCCAAATTTAACGGGGGGAACCCCGTTAAACATTTCCAAAATCCTCAAAAACCTAACAGAAAAAAAGATACGGGGCTTTTAAGATCTCGAGAGGCAAAAAAATTCAAAAAAATTCAAACTTACTAATGGCGCACCTGCCCACGGTGCGCCATTAGTATCTTCCCGCCTTCAAAATTCAAAATAAGTCAACAAAATAAAAAAAGTTACTAATGGCGCACCTGCCCATGGTGCGCCATTAGTATCTTCCCGCCTTCAAAATTCAAAATAAGTCAACAAAATAAAAAAAAGTTACTAATGGCGCACCTGCCCATGGTGCGCCATTAGTATCTTCCCGCCTTCAAAATTCAAAATAAGTCAACAAAATAAAAAAAGTTACTAATGGCGCACCTGCCCGTGGTGCGCCATTAGTATGTCGTATATATGGCTGGGCGCACCTCCTCCCCTCCATTCCACCTCTCCTCCACTCCATCTCCTCCTCTCCTCTCCTCCACTCCATCTCCTCCTCTCCTCCACTCCATCTTCCCTTACCCTCCTCCTCTCCTCTCCGGCGACCTCCTCCTCCTCCTCTCCGGCGACCTCTCCGGCGACCTCCTCCTCCTCTCCGGCGACCTCCTCCTCCCTCCTCTCCGGCGACCTCCTCCTCCCTCCTCTCCTCCCCTCCCCTCCCCTCACGGTTTCTTCTCCCTCCTCTCCGGTGAGCTCCTCCTCCCACCTCTCCGGTGAGCTCCTCCTCCCTTCTCTCCGGTGAGCTCCTCCTCCCTCCTCTCCGGTGAGCTCCTCCTCCCTCCTCTCCGGTGAGCTCCTCCTCCCTCCTCTCCGGTGAGCTCCTCCTCCCTCCTCTCCGGTGAGCTCCTCCTCCCTTCTCTCCGGCGAGCTCCTCCTCCCTCCTCTCCGGCAAAAGAACACGACAAAAGAACATACAAGATCCAAAAACAGGAACAAAATTTGAAATAATGTCGTGCCAAAAAACGAGCAAAAAAAACGAGCAAAAAATGGGCAAAAAATCACGATCCAGATCTAGATTCAAAATGGCGCATCACTAATGGCGCATCACTAAACAGTGCGCCATTAGTATGCGAAAGTTACTAATGGCGCATCTCGTTGTCGTGCTCCATTAGTATGCCAACGCACCTGGGTATACATGGCCCCTGGGAGGCATACTAATGGCGCACCGTGGCCTATACTAATGGCGCACCACTGGTGCGCCATTAGTAAAAATTACTAATGGCGTGCTAGTAATGGCGCACCGGTGATGCGCCATTAATGGCCAAAATAGGTGCGCCATTAGTAGCTGTTTTTCTAGTAGTGGCTTAGTCGCTGACGTCACGAAGTGCTTCGGCTGATACCACGACGCCGAGTGCCCATATCCTTCCCGCGTAGTTGGTTAGTGCGTATAGGCCAGTAGCCAGACTCAGATCAAAAACCATGATCTCGTTAAGCGTGTTAAGTATTCTCGAACGCTGACCAGGGCCAGGCCCACCTCTCACCTGGGTAGTCTCAATCTGCCCTGCCACTCCGACACAAAGATCCACACAGAGGGCCGTTGGGACTAAGGTCCTTTCAGCCCCCAATCCGTGAATCACTCGCGGGTACTCCTCGAGCCGACCCGACTTTAGTCACCACATGTATCATGTATAAAGTATAGTATATACCCGTGATCAACTCCTGAGTGATCACGGCCCGATAGTATAGCACAGCAGACGGACAAGAATGTAGGGCCACTGATGGAAAACTAGCATCCTATACTAAGCATGTAGGATTGCAGGTAAAGGTAACAACAGTAGTAACAAGGACATGCTATGCATTAGGATAGGATAAACGGAATACAGTAACATGCTACACTACTCTAATGCAAGCAGTATAGAAGAGAATAGGCGATATCTGGTGATCAGGGGGGCTTGCCTGGTTGCTCTGGCAAGAAGGAGGGGTTGTCAACACCGTAGACGTACTGGGTAGCAGCGGCTTCGGTCTCGGTGTCTAGCGGAAGAAGAGTGGGAAGAAACAATGAATACAGTGCAAACAGATGCATAACGATGCATGACAAAGCAAAGCGTGATGCTAGGCGTGCCCTAACGTGGTATGAGGTGATACCGGTGCAGGGGGGAAACATCCGGGAAAGTATCCCCGCTGTTTTGCGTTTTCGGTCAAATGAAACAGAGGGGGAAAGTTGCGTGTTGGATATGTTAGGGGTGTGTGGCGGACGAACAGGCTGCGTATCCGGATTCGTATCGTCGTTCTGAGCAACTTTCATATACAAAACTTTTTCATCCGAGCTACGGTTTATTTTATATTAATTTTTAAAGTTTAAATGAATTTCTAGATTTTCAGGAATATTATTAATTTCGAATTTAAAAGGTGAAAGTGCTATGGGTACCAAGGGGTTGCCTAGCCTAGTGTATGACAGTGGGGTTAAGGGGATTGGTTGACTGTTGAACAGATCAATGATTGACCAGTCAACATGGTCAATGGACCCACATGTAAGTGTAACATTTGTTAACATTTTTTTTGTTAAACAATTTAGCTAGTGGGGGCCCCATGTAATTGGCTCAAAGTGGAGTGGGTTAGTACTAGATGGGGATTAGTCCCTAACTGATTTTTGGGCTGGCCTGATGGCACATCCAGCCGTGAGGCTCTGCACACACACGCACACATAGCACATGCCACACTTGGCCATTAGTAGCAACTAGCAGCGGATGTAGGAGAAATCAATAGCGGCAAGTAGTAGCATCAAGAAGCAGTGCTTAGGAGCAGCACCAGCGACTAATTAGCAGGAGCAGCAGCAAAACAATGAGCGGCAGCAGCGGAGTAGCAAGCAAAAGCAGTTGAGCAGCAGCGCACCAAGTAGCTAGGAGCAGCAGGCGGCCAGGGCGCGGCAAGCGCACGCGCACGCGGCCGGACGCGGCCAGGGGCACGACCATGCCGCAGCGGGCACACAGACGGGCGACTGCGGGTCGAGGTGCACGGACGAGGTTACCAATAACAAGCAAGTAACGACAGCAACATCAGCAGCTGGTGGGCGTGTGCGTAAGCGGAAGCTCGGGCGAGCTCCAGCCATGGTGAGGGGTGACGTAAAAAGGGCACGGATCGAAAGGGAAAAGGCCGGGAATCGGTGGAGGGGCTCACCGCAAGCGCGATGGCGAGGTCGGGGAGGCCAGAGGTGGACTGGAGCAGCGGCAACGACGACGAACGTCGGCGATGTACGCGATGGAGATGGGCTCGATGGCGAGCGTACGGGCTGTCCCGGCTCGACTCAGAGCACATAGGCAAAGGAGACGACGATGGAGAAGCTCCTGTACGCCTTGGCGCGACGAGGGGAGGCCGGTGGCCGCGGGATCGACGGTGGCGCGTCGGCGACCGCGCTCGGGCGAACGAGATAGAGAGGAAGAGGGGCGAACGAGGGGAGTGGGAGGCGACTAGGGTTAACAGAGGGGTTGCGGGGCACTTGTAGGTCGCCGGGGAGCGACGGATGCTCAGTACGTGGAGATCCCCCGCCATGGACGCGCGGGCATCGTCCATGGTGCCTCTATGAACAGAGGTAGGAGAAAAAGGTGAAGTTGGGCTGGCTGTGCTGCCAATTTTGCCAGAGGGGCCAAGTGCCCAGTAGTTTAGTTTTTTACATTTTTATTTACTGTTTTTTATAGCTATTGTTTTGTATTTTCCTTTTCTGTTTTTCAAAAATGTTTAGCACCTAATTGATCTTTTATAAAATATGGGAGCTAGCTCATCAATTGTAGTGCATTATATCCTAGCACCAAAAACTAGTTTGGGTGAAATACTATTTCATATTAGATTTAGATTAATTAAAAGGTTATTAAATAATGTATTCAGCCACTGTTTGAGATTGTTATAATGACTTGTCATATTTCAATAATGTTGTTTACAATTTTATCCTAGCCTCTGATTTATCTACTATTTATTGAACATTTTAGTTTTTAAGTTTGAAAACTTTTGTTGTTTGCCTTTAGTTCAATTTTGAATTTTAATCGGTTTTTGAACTAACCCGAGATTAACTAACAGTGAAAGAGGTGACGTGGCATCATTAACGTGGGATTACTGTAGCCTAATTATCCGGGCGTCACAATTCTCCTCCATTACAAGAAATCTCGTCCCGAGATTTAAGAGGGGGAGTAAGGGGGAAAGTCTGGTTACGAAATTCTAACGGATCTTCTCGGTCTTGGCTGCTCTTCTTAAAGAAGTTAATCCCTTTCGTTGATGTCTTCAATTCTCTATTTCAGGTCATCATGATGAAGTCGACGTCTTTTTTTATTGGAACTCCATCGTACTTACGAAAGAATAAAGGGTGGGTATTCTGGGAGAACGGACCTCTGCATGGTTGACTATCAGATCGATAATATCGGGGAAGGTGGAGGCAAGTAACTCTCGATTTGAAACTTAAGAAAATATCGAGAGCAAAGTAAGGAGGTATCATGGGAAGTTTCGAGCGGGCAGGCAATCGTTCGATGCCTGAAACAGGGCGTAAAAGGGGTTCCAAGCAACGGGAATAAGTATTGCGTCTATTACCAGAATAGATCACTAGGACGGTGGTTTGTGAATTACATATGAGGCCACGCGCGAGGAATAACTTTAGGAACAGGGGGTGTACAGGAGAGTCAGGTTTCGATCATGTGGAACTGTGGGTTATGGTCCCACCATGTGGTTAAAAGTAGGAAGGGCGTTAACATCTTGCACGGTCATGATAGCGAGACATGTCAGGGGGTAGCCTATTAGTTATGTCGGCAACAATGTCAGTACCAAGGGCGAGGGACGAAGAGAACCATTTTCCTACTCGTTGAACGAGGCGGACCAATAGGCAAAGTTCTCGTCCATCTGTGGTTACCGAGATGCTATCGACAAATGCAACAGGGCGTTATTGACACGGTTGTACACCAAGGTGTTTATATAAGCAGAAGAATATTACTGCTTAGATCATATGGATCACAAGGAAGGTTAAACAAATCAATGGAAAGGAAAATGTGATCATCAGATCAAACAGAACATTGTTAGGGAAAATGTGTTTGACACATATACCAGGGGTATATCCTTCCCAAGGACAAGCAGAGCATGATACCCATGGCATGATATAAAGTAGAAAACCCGTCAGGAAAGGGGAGAGAAATTTCATGACATTACCCATACAACAGTGTTTGGATAATAGATCAAGAAACATTTAGCATTGTGCTACAAATGTTCTTATTGAAAATCGGATTACCACAGACATGCTTCGAGATAGCATTGACATGGTCTTCAAGCGAAGGCCAGACTTTGGATACAGGAAGGATCCATCAGGAACAACTTGTAGAATAAGTCTTACAATTTCCTCATGGAAGAATGGTTAACCTTGCAAAATAGGAAATTATAACAATAGGTTCTCCAGCCAGGTGTGCTAGGCATGACATCACCTTACCGGGTCATATAAGGACCAATGTTATGACTCTTGGAAAAATATTGCAACCATCATACCTGACTGAGTTTCAGATTTTATTGGTGTCAGGATACCTCAGACTCAGGATGCCTGAGAAGAAAAGGTGCAACACAATTTGACGAGATGACATTGTGAGATTCTCATAAATGATCTATGGAAGTGAGCTCTGAAACAAGAGTTCATCAGTAAACCAAGGAGAGGATGAGGAGGTGGCTGATAGGCTCAGCAACAAAACATCGAGATTTCCAAAGGATGGATTTCCACAATTATGTGAACAAGGAAATATCATTTGTTGGATCAAATGATATAATGATGTATGCTCGAGGGAAACATACACAACTGAACAATGATAGAAGGGTGCACCCAGGAATCTGGACTAGGTAGCACGATCAATGCTCGAATGATGATACAATAAGCAATAGACTTAGAATGAAACTGTAGACCAATAACTTCAAAGCAATAGGGTTGCTAGAAGTTTAGAATTTACACATCACAGACCATTTGTCGGTATTCCGGTTAGAAACAACACGGAGACCAAGAAATGAACGCAAAAGGCGAGAGATATTAATATATCAAGAATTCTCAAGAGGTGGTAAAATTACCACGACATTCTTGACATAAAAGGTGGTAATATTCCAAGGTAAAGAAGAACAAATGCTGTATAGCAAGGATCTCAAGGTATAACACAAAACACAAATAAGTTTGTGTTGAACAGAAGGCAATAAAGTTGTCGGTGAAACACAAACCATTGAGGGGCGAGGATGGTATTTCTCATCAAGAATTCGATATATATCTTGGAAGAGCTCAGGATGTTGATGATGACCACGACACATTTGTCGAGAGGTTTCATGAAGATGTAATTGGTCGGCGATGACATCAAGTCAAATGATGATGCAGCGAAAGGTTATGGGAACCAATGGTATGCCACAAACTCGAAATCAAGTTTGTTGTTCTAGTAGAAATGATATGACGAGGAAGATCGACGTAAGATTAGGTCATCTTTGAAAGTTTTGCTCCGAGAAGAAGGACCAGGTAGCACAGTTAACATTTAGCACGATAATGATATAGCCAACCGGGCTAGGAATGACTTGAAGGATTATTAAACTCATAAGCAATGAAAATTACTTGTAGTTATTGAATCGGAGTACAGACTTGATTCACTAACGGTGTCCTTGAGTGTCTAACAACTCAGAACCCGGGGAAAATTTTGGAATCAGTGAGAAATAATACTTGAAGAAGAACTCATAAGAAGTTATGCAGTTCTGTGATAATCTCGAGATACCAGAGGGGGTAATACTCGATGACAGATCCAAGTAGAGGTTGGACTGGGGTATTGCTCTACAGAAGACAAGCGCTTAAACTTGCACGTGAAATGGTATTTAAAGGAGAACATGGTCGGAACCACGATTGCAAAAGGCCAGATCCTAGATATAAGATGAACTTATACCAAAGGAATAAATAATTTAAGAGAAGCTTTAATGATAAGATCTACATCGTGTCCATGGGCATGAACACAAAGTTCAAGGTCGACTCCCACTTCTCCAATGCATAACCTTTCATTCACTTCTCACCTTTGAGGAAGTTGTAGTGTTGAAATTTTATCTGGCAAAATACCATAAGTGTATGACTCGTGAAAACTTTCGAGTTCACACATATTAAGGAAGGCATAGGTTCAACCCATCAGGGTATCGCGGAAATATGTACCACAAGCTTCAATAGTAAATACCACCAGCTCGAAAGCAGAGCAAGGTTGAGAAAGTAGAGGATACGATTTACCAAAGGCATTATGTATCCGAGGGAAGGCCCACAAGGTTACTGGATATGAAGGACACTGTCGGATAAAATCCATTAAAGGATCTGCCGGTCCATAACAGAGCTGATGTGAGCATCGGCACACAACCAGAGGACGTAACAATGCAAAGGCATTGGATTATAGAAACAACTGACTAATCCAGAGCTCAAATGCAAAGGAATTGTGATTTTCAAATCAAGGGATCAGAAGCAATGTTCTGATTAGGGATGGAAAAGTTGAATGCCTTAGGGGTACAATCGACGGCAATTGGATTGGTTGAGAACCAGCTCAGTCTGAGCCGGAAAGATAATTTAAAAGGATCAACTGATGATTGCATGCATTCGCACTCATGTTGAATCAATGGGATCAAAATCACGGTGTCTAAGGATACTAACGAATATTGCCAGACATATGGAAAGCATCCATAATGCAAGCAGACAAGTATTGCAGAGCAATAAGCTACTCAGTAATTTTGGAGGATCGAATAGTACTTCTAAGACAATTGTGAAACACCTGAACAACTGGGGATGATCGGATACTCGATAAGGACGAGAAATTATCCGTAGGGGTATTCAGATGGCAAGGAACTGCAAGGCAGTAGGCACAAAATATTCTCAGAACAATAGAGAGAATTTTCAGGGTATCTTGTAATAGCAAGATCAATGGGATTGAAAGGACAAGTGTAGGTAGTTATCCATAATAATATAACAGTGGTAGGGAATTTGCAAAGGCGGTGGGCACAAGTGTCTCGAGAGAACATCGAAGATTATCTTCAGAATCTTCTGGTGAAGCAGTCGATCATCTGTAATGAAGGGGCTCTCCGGCAGGAAGTGGTAACGAGAACCTAGAGTTAGATTTTAGGAAAATCATTTAACCCGAATAGAAGAGAGATCAGAGTCCCAGAGTATAGGTCGAGGAATAAAAGATCCTAATACCACCCAACGGCGACGTGGGCCCATGGGTCGCACATCCATGTTAGTAAAAAAAGTTTTCATCGACTAGACTCAACTTCGGCAAAGGAGTGTGGAAGGGGATTCCTACAGGCAGTCGGCTCTGATACCAAGTTGTGACGCCCCCGATTCAATCGTACACTAATCATGCACGCAAATATGTACGATCAAGATCAGGGACTCACGGGAAGATATCACAACACAACTCTACAAATAAAATAAGTCATACAAGCATCATAATACAAGCCAGGGGCCTCGAGGGCTCGAATACAAGTGCTCGATCATAGACGAGTAAGCGGAAGCAACAATATCTGAGTACAGACATAAGTTAAACAAGTTGCCATAAGATGGCTAGCACAAACGGGGATACAGATCGAACGAGGCACATGACTCCTGCCTGGGATCCTCCTAACTACTCCTAGTCGTCGTCAGCGGGCTACAAGTAGTAGGCACCTCCAGAGTAGTAGGAGTCATCGTCGACGGTGGCGTCTAGATCTCCATTGTCTGGTCGCGGCAATCGGGTATAGAAAAGGGAAAAGGGGGAACAAGGCAACCGTGAGTACTCATCGAAAGTACTCGCAAGCAAGGAGCTACACTACATATGCACGGATATATGTGTAAAGGGCCATATCAGTGGACTGAGTTGCAGAATGCCAGAATAAGAGGGGGATAGCTAATCCTGTCGAAGACTACACTTCTGGAAGCCTCCGTCTTGCAGCATGTAGAAGATAGCAGACTGAAGTCCTCCAAGTAGCATCGCATAGCATAATCCTACCCGGCGATCCCCTCCTCGATGCCCTGTGAGAGAGCGATCACCGGGTTGTATCTAGCACTTGGAAGGGTGTGTCTTATTAAGTATCCGGTTCTAGTTGTCATAAGGTCAAGGTACAACTCCAAGTCGTCCTATTACCGAAGATCACAGCTATTCGAATATATTAACTTCCCTGCAGGGGTGCACCACATAACCCAACACACTTGATCCCATTTGGCCGGACACACTTTTCTGGGTCATGCCCGGCCTCGGAAGATCAACACGTCGCAACCCCACCTAGGCTCAACAGAGAGGTCAGCACGCCGGTCTAAATCCTATGCGCGCAGGGGTCTGGGCCCATCGCCCATTGCACACCTACACGTTGCGTACGCGGCCGGAGAGTAGACTTAGCAACCTCCATTACAAAGGAAGTGACGTTACGCGGTCCAACCCGGCGCGCGCCACTCAGTCGCTGACGTCACGAAGTGCTTCGGCTGATACCACGATGCCGAGTGCCCATATCTTTCCCGCGTAGTTGGTTAGTGCGTATAGGCCAGTAGCCAGACTCAGATCAAAAATCAAGATCTCGTTAAGCGTGTTAAGTATTCGCGAACACCGACCAGGGCCAGGCCCACCTCTCACCCAGGTAGTCTCAACCTGCCCTGCCGCTCCACCACAAAGATCCACACAGAGGGCCGTTGGGACTAAGGTCCTTTCAGCCCCCAATCCGTGAATCACTCGCGGGTACTCCTCGAGCCGACCCGACTTTAGTCACCACATGTATCATGTATAAAGTACAGTATATACCCGTGATCAACTCCCGTGTGATTACGGCCCGATAGTATAGCACAGCAGACGGACAAGAATGTAGGGCCACTGATGGAAAACTAGCATCCTATACTAAGCATGTAGGATTGCAGGTAAAGGTAACAACAGTAGTAACAAGGACAGGCTATGCATCAGGATAGGATAAACGGAAAACAGTAACATGCTACACTACTCTAATGCAAGCAGTATAGAAGAGAATAGGCGATATCTGGTGATCAAGGGGGGGGGGGGGCTTGCCTGGTTGCTCTGGCAAGAAGGAGGGGTCGTCAACACCGTAGTCGTACTGGGTAGCAGCGACTTCGGTCTCGGTGTCTAGCGGAAGAAGAGGGGGAAGAAACAATGAATACAATGCAAACAGATGCATAACGACGCATGACAAAGCAAAGCGTGATGCTAGGCGTGCCCTAACGCGGTATGAGGTGATACCGGTGAAGGGGGAAACATCCGGGAAAGTATCCCCGGTGTTTCGCGTTTTCGGTCAAATGAAACAGAGGGGGAAAGTTGCGTGTTGGATATGTTAGGGGTGTGTGGTGGACGAACAGGCTTCGTATCCGGATCCGTCTCGTCGTTCTGAGCAACTTTCATATACAGAACTTTTTCATCCGAGTTACGGTTTATTTTATTTTAATTTTCAAAGTTTAAATGAATTTCTAGATTTTCAGGAATATTATTAATTTCGAATTTAAAAGGTGGAAGTGCTATGGGTACCCAGGGGTTGCCTAGCCTAGTGTATGACAGTGGGGTCAAGGGGATTGGTTGACTGTTGAACAGGTCAATAATTGACCAGTTAACATGGTCAATGGACCCACATGTAAGTGTAACATTTGTTAACATTTTTTTTGTTAAACAATTTAGCTAGTGGGGGCCCCATGTAATAGGCTCAAAGTGGAGTGGGTTGTACCAGATGGGGATTAGTCCCTAATTGATTTTTGGGCTGGCCTGATGGCACATCCAGCCGTGAGGCTCTGCACACGCACGCACACATAGCACATACCACACTTGGCCATGGCCATTAGCAGCAACTAGCAGCGGATGTAGGAGAAATCAATAGTGGCAAGTAGTAGCATCTACAAGCAGTGCTTAGGAGAAGCACCAGCGACTAATAGCAGGAGCAGCAGCAAAACAACGAGTGGCAGCAGCGGAGTAGCAAGCAGAAGCAGTTGAGCAGCAGCGCACCAAGTAGCTAGGAGCAGCGGGCGGCCAGGGCTCGGCAAGCGCATGCGCACGTGGCCAGGGGCGCGAACATGCCGTGGCGAGCACACAGACGGGCGGCTACGGGTTGAGGCGCACGGACGAGGTTACCAACAACAAGCAAGTAACGACAGCAACATCAGCAGCTGGTGGGCGCGCGCGTAAGCGGAAGCTCGGGCGAGCTCCGGCCATGGTGAGGGGTGACGTAAAAAGGGCACGGATCGAAAGGGAAAAGGCCGGGAATCGGAGGAGGGGCTCACCGTAAGTGCGATTGCGAGGTCGGGGAGGCCGGAGGTGGATCGAAGCCGCGACAATGACGACGAACGTCGGCGATGTACGCGTAAACCTGGGAATAGTTTGTAATCCAAACCAAATCCAGTCCAAACCGTACATCCACAAGTTCACCAGTCAAACCAAACCAATCCGAACTATATCTACTATAATTCAATCCAAACCAAACTGCTCGTGTTTTGAAGCCATACCGATCCAGCCCATTCCACAAATACAGTTTGAGCCTACAGTTTCAAACTATGGACATGTGCACATACTCACGTGGATATCTGTTGATGTATCTTATCTCTAAATGTGCACATACGCACGTGGACATCAGAAGCTGATAATACAATGGCCCTGTTTGGATCCATGGGTTAGAGTTAGTTTGAGTTAGTTTGTACTCAACTAACTCAAAAGTATCCAAACAGGAGGGTTAGTTTGGGTTAGATGCATCTAAACCATCCAAAAAATCTAACCCATCCAAGAGGAGTTTATTTGGGTTGGTTCTTCTTGGGATAATTGAAAAACACATTTTTTCTCTCCTTCTCCCCGTAGCAAATCCCTCTCCACTTCCTCGAAGCTTCTCGTCCTTTCCCTCCCTCCCTCTCGCATCGCCCGTGGAGGCGCCTCGCCATATCCGCGCTCCATCTAACCCTACCATACAAACACCTCTTTGGTTAGAATTAGTTTAGGGTTAGTTCAGGGTTAGAATCTAACTCTAACCTCTAACTGAGTTAGAGTATCCAAACAGGGCCAATGACGAAGCCACAGACATCCCAGTCTTCGAACTGATATGACCTCCGATGCCCGGTGAAGAACCGCTGGCCATGGACGCATTCTGCACACTAAGACGAGCTGTGGCGGCAGCTCCCCTTACTGCACACTGTGGCGTACGGCCCTGCGGCAATGGCGGAGGAGGCTCTGTGTGCGATTTGAGCATGGAACTTTGCGGCGGCATGTCGTGGACATGCGCGGGGCTACGATGGTGCTACCAGTTCACCTCAGAGCTTCGCAGCGACCAGGGCACGAGCGGCCGGTGTGGTTTCTCGTTTGCGTGGCCAACCACCACGTTGAGCCTTGCCAGTGTGCCGAATAGATCAGAATGGCCATGGTGAACCTCGCATACCAAGGAATTGGCCAGAGATCCCTTCAATCGATGACACGGTCGCCGTCGTTCCTCGCCTCAGGTGAACAGTCACCGCCACAATTATCAATCTGCTCTTCCGCCGTGTCTTGGCCCTCATCCTCTGCGCTCTAGATCCATGAAGGTCCCCTGCAGGCTTCTCTGCCCTCGCTGATGTGCCGGCGGCATAGCACATGCGGACGAGGATCGAAGCAGAGGGAGAGGAAGGCGATGGCCGGAGCTCCAGCCGATGGCAGCCATGGCCTGGAGACCCTAACCAAGTTGCTCGATTTGGTCTCCGTCTATGGGTCGAAGCTGTTTGAGACTGATCGATCTCTATCCAGACCAAACCAAACCAGTCCAACAATGGGTAAAGCCCAGACCAAACCAAATTAGTTTAGAAGCTTAGCTATTTTCATCCAATCCAAAGACAAATTGTATGAAAACTAAACTGAAACTTTAGTGCCAGTCCAAACCATTCCCAGGTTTATGTACGCGACGGAGATGAGCTCGATGGCGAGCGTACGGGCTATCCCAGCTCGACTCAGAGCACATAGGCCAAGGAGACGATGATGGAGAAGCTCCTGGACGCCTTGGCGCGACGAGGGGAGGCCGGTGGCCGCGGGATCGACGGCGGCGCGGCGGCGACCGTGCTCGGGCGAACGAGATAGAGAGGAACAGGGGCGAACGAGGGGAGTGGGAGGCGACTAGGGTTAACAGAGGGGTTGCGGGGCACTTGTAGGTCGCCGGGGAGCGACGGATGCTCAGCACGTGGAGATCCCACGCCATGGACGTGCGGGCACCGTCCATGGTGCCTCGATGAACAGAGGTAGGAGAAAAAGGTGAAGTTGGGCTGGCTGTGCTGCCAATTTTGCCAGAGGGGCCAAGTGCCCAGTAGTTTAGTTTTTTACATTTTTATTTACTATTTTTTATAGCTATTGTTTTGTACTTTCCTTTTCTGTTTTTCAAAAATGTTTAGCACCTAATTGATCTTTTATAAAATATGGGAGCTAGCTCATCAATTGTAGTGCATTATATCCTAGCACCAAAAACTAGTTTGGGTGAAATACTATTTCATATTAGATTTAGATTAATTAAAAGGTTATTAAATAATGTATTCAGCCACTGTTTGAGATTTTTATAATGACTTGTCATATTTCAATAATGTTGTTTACAATTTTATCCTAGCCTCTGATTTATCTACTATTTATTGAACATTTTAGTTTTTAAGTTTGAAAACTTTTGTTTTTTGCCTTTAATTCAATTTTGAATTTTAATCGGTTTTTGAACTAACCCGAGATTAACTAACAGTGAAAGAGGTGACGTGGCATCATTAACGTGGGATTACTGTAGGCTAATTATCCGGGCATCACAGCGCTTGTTCAACACTTATATCTTCCTCACTCTGAAAGATAAACAAGCAGACAGATGACAGCTTTTGCACATAAAAGTATCAGTGCTGACAATTCATCACATTTCTTACTAACGAATAGAGTGACACAGTTTAAAATTGCATTAACACAGTATGGCATTGTTCAGGTCAAGACATGGCAGGAAATGACATTGTGAAGGAGTTGGCAGCTTCATGACACCACTGGATTACAGATCAAGAACTCATAAGTATCGATGGTTAGTGTGTTGTCAATTTATACCATTTCAGATTGGCAAATAAAGAGACGGTTTAAATAATAGTAGAATGATACAACATTGTTCATAGTTAAGACATTGCAGAATATGACATTGTGCTGTAGTGGGTAGGTTCACCACACCACTGCATTACGGATGAAGAACAGAAGCATACATGCAGTGCAAAAGAAGATCACTTTCTCTGTATAGTTTAATTTACATGGTATGAAGAAGGAACTTGGTTGTACAACTGGAAACTTAAATTGAGAAAGGACAAACTTTTGTTTATGAACTACATAATAAACTTTAAACAAGCAATTTGATGCAAACACCAAAAATAAACAGTTGTTGCAGTCATGTCTAACCAAATATATACAACAAAGTTTGAAGCCTTGAGATGGACAAACTTACATTATTGGTGAAGACAGGCTCTATAAAGGCCTTGTCTGTGCTGATGGGGGGGGCAATTCAAGAAGTTTACCACAAAATCTTCTTCAAAAGCATTGCATTTATTCTACATTTTGTTAAGAGTAAATATAGATGTGATAATATACAAAAAAGTGGAGAATACTTAAGATTAGATGAAGAGTGATGCTACATAACCAAGTAGCTATAAATGTAAGTGCAGCGATACAAGCAAAAGGTACAGCCAAGAGCAATGCACAGCTAAACTTCTTCAGTACCAACCTTATGGTAAGAGGAAATTAATATAGATCTGATGTGTAGAAAATGGAGGGCAAAGGAAAATAAGCTGCAGAGTGATGGTACATGAACAACTACCTATCATTATAAGTACATTGATAAAGGACAGCATGTACTTACAAGAACAATGCAGAGCTAAAAAAACATTGGCATTGGATATATTCTACACTAATGTAACCATTCATACAGATCAGATAATTTGGAGCGGACAATTGATAAGCAAGCTACCATGCATACTGCTGTCACATAATGAACCAGGTATGTATGCAAGTACAGTGATACAGGACAACAGGTACTAACAAGAGCAAAGCAGCGGGTAGCATATTTGCGATATCCTGTCGTTCTTGTCAAACCGGAATTCTTCTTCGAGCAGATTTCCTGCAAAAAAGATCCATAAGGCACATGCGGAAAAGTAGAGGTTCAAATTGTCATGTGATTTCATAGACAGTACCTCATCCTGGGAGCGAGACCAATGCATGCCGGCATTCTGGGAACGGGGGTCCCCAGACTTGCCTGCCTGCGGCCTGCGGCGTGGCTCAAAGGGGGGCCAGCGCGGCCCATCTTCATCAACACAGACCCAAGACCCTCGCAAGGGGCCAAGCCTCGCGGGGCGGACGACACGGAGCTTCCTCAGGCGCGGCCTCATCAGACTGGCTCGCGAGGAGGCGGAGAGATCAAGGCGGGGTACCTCACGAGGTGCCCATGACACAAGCCATGACGACCGAGGGCGCCAGGCGGGCGCCATCCCGCGCAGTGTCCTCCCTTTCCTCTTTGGTGCAAAGGGAGCAAGCGCAGGCGGGAGGACCAAGCAAAGGCACCCATTTCGGTGCAACGAGATCAAGACCGGCTCTGCGACAAGGAGGAAGTCACTTTGGAGCCCAACCGGCGTCACCGCCAGAGCCTTTGGCAGGCGAGGACCAACTTTAGTCAGGATAAGTGTACCAGATGTTCCCCTTCAAACTGGCCAATTGTTGGCGCCCTTCCCGCTCAATATTTGGGAAGAGGCCCAGGGCCTTTGCCTATAAATAAGACTAGCCACCCCCAAGGTAGAGATATCTAGCAACCTGGCAATCAGTTAGATAGGCAGCAGACAGAGAAAGAGAGAGAAGGGAGATTGAACTCCTCCTAGCAGTTCATCCCCCTAGCCAAGAACAGACCCTCGCGAGGCTATTCTTCCTTGTATTGTTCATCATCAGCCCAAGAGGCAATCCACCACACCACCACACTGGAGTAGGGTATTACACCGCATCGGTGGACCGAACCAGTATAAACTCTGTGTCTCTTGTGTTGATCTTCTCGTATTTTAGATTCTTGCGAGGCGGAGGGATACATGTAGGTAGGAAGCGTAGTCTCTGCGCGCACCCCAGAGTTCGAACCTCAAGGGTCTGCCGGAACCCGAAATCCGACATTTGGCGCGCCAGGTAGGGGTGCCCCGGAATTCGTCTTCTGCGGCTCCGTTCTCCTCCGACCATCGCGTCCATGTCTGACGCTCGGCGGGCCCCCGCCGAGCGCCGAGCCGCTCTCGCTTCCTGCGTTGCCCAGAGGGCCCCTGTCGGCGGGCATCTCCACTGTTCCCCGTCGCCTGCCATCAACGCCGCCACTGGCCCGGCGGGGAACGAGCAGCAAGCGTCGTCTCAGCATCCTTCCGTGCGGCGAGACGGCCGCACTGCTACTCCCTCGCTCACCCCAGCTGGTTCTTCGTCCCGCGCGCTCCGCGCGCCCTTGGAGGCTCGAGCTGCGCTCATCGCGACAAACGAGATCCTACGCCACCGTCCCGTCGACGATGTCTACGAAGAGTGGCTCGACCGCATTGCTGAGCTCGTCCGCGCCGCGGGGGGCTCTCCTACACCATCCGTCCCGCTGCATCGTACCCCACCCTGCGCGGGCGACGAAGCTCCGGGTGCGCCCCAGCCGCCTCCTCACCAAGAAGACGCCCCGGCCGCAAGGCGCGTGGCCCCTGGCTGGAACCCGCTCCGCCAGGCACCAGCGCGGCAAGAGCAGAGCTACCAAGAAGTCCCTCGCCCGCAAGAAGCCGCCTGGGCACTCCATGCTGCGGCACGTCGCGGGCACGCTCCTGCTCCCGCGCGTCAAGACCCCGCGCTGCTCCAAGCTGCAGCATGCGGGGACCTGCAAGAACAAGCTCTCCGTCACCCAAGGCCTCCCGTGGCCACGGCGGGCTGCCGCGCCTTCACCACCGAGCTACGCAGCGTCGCGTGGCCCGGCAAGTTCAAGTCGGACTTGCCTCCTCGCTACGACGGCACGGCCGACCCTGCGGAGTTCCTCCAGCTCTATGAGCTGGTCATCGAAGCTGCCAACTGAGATGAGAAGGTCATGGCGAACTGGTTTCCCATGGCGCTCAAGGGCGGAGCCCGCACCTGGCTCCTGAACCTGGCCCCAGGCACGATCTCCTCCTGGGACGAGATGCGCACCCGCTTCATCGCCAACTTCCAAGGTACTCGCGACCGGCCACCCGCCGTGAGCGACATGCGCCGCATCAAGCAGCAGCCCAGAGAGACCTTGCAAAAGTACATCCAGCGCTTCAACAACGCACGCCTCAAGATTCCCAGGGTGTCCGAGGAGGCCATCATCTCAGCCTTCTCCGATGGCGTGCGCGACGTCAAGATGAAGGAGGAGCTGGCGATGCATGAAGACCTGTGCACTTCCTTGGAGCTGTTCAACTTGGCGACCAAGTGCACCAGGGCTGAGGAAGGGCGTCTCTCCCTCCTCGAGCTGCCTGCCGCAGATCCGGAAGAGAAGAAGTCCAAGGCCAAGGATGTGAAGCGCGAGGGGGCTGCCGTACTCACGGCAGAACCTGACACCAAGCGGGGTAGAGATCAGCCCGAGTCTTCCAAGGGCAGCCGCTACTGTGTGTACCACAACCTCCACACCCACAACACCAATGAATCCCAAGAGCTCTGAGCCGTGCGAGAAGGAAGGATCGGCCGTCGCCCCGACCGTGTCGACCGGGGCTACGGCCGAGGAGGAGGAAGAAACGCAGGACGCTGGGAAGACCGTGGCCCACGCCAAGGGTGGCGCGATCGACCTCGCGAGGACCGCTGGCAAGACCCGCCTCACGAGGGAGGCTGGAGGGATCAGCCTCGCGAGGATCGCCCGCAAGGTAACGCAGGCCTCCCTCCGCTGCCGCCTCATCCAAGAAGAAACGAGGACCGCCATCAGGACGAGGGGGCTGGGGGCTTCCAGGAGCCACGTGCGATCGCCTGCATCCTGGGCGGAGCTCAAGCCCCAGCCTCTCAGCGCATCTTCAAGCAGTTCGCCCGTGAAGTGAATGCAGTCCTCCCCAAGCTCGAAGCCACATGTCCTCTCAGGTGGTCATCGTGCGCCATCATGTTCAGCTCAACGGATCAGCTCAAGTGTGCAGCCACAGCCGGAGTCCTCCCGATGCTTTGTTCCCCAATCATCAGCAACGTGGTGGTCACCAGGACCCTCATCGACGGTGGGGCAGGGCTCAACGTCCTGCCCGTGGAAACATTCAACAATCTCCAAGTGCCCTACAACCAGCTTCAGCCAACCAAGCCTTTCTCCGGAGTCACTGGCGGCTCCACGGTCCCGATCGGGTAGGTCCGCCTCCCTGTCACCTTCGGAGCACACAACAATTACCGCACCGAGCTCATCGACTTCGGCGTTGCTCACATTCGCCTGCCGTACAACGCCATCCTCGGGTACCCAGCGCTAGCCAAGTTCATGGCCGTGACTCACCACGGCTACAACGTCCTCAAGATGCCAGGGAGTGGCGGAGTCATCACGGTGCCCTGTGAAGAGAAAGACGCGGTGTGTTCCCTGGAACGAGCTTTTCAGGCCGCATCACTGGAGGACCCGGATCGCGGAAGCAGGAGGCTTCCCGAGACCACCCCCAAGAAGAAGAAGACGTCGTCTAGCCCAGTTCCTCAGGAGGCAGGCCCCTCAGGGCCCGTGCCTGCCCAAGGTGAACCTCCTTCCGTCGCATAGGAAAGCGCGCCCGGCGCCCTCCTCAGGCAAGGCTCGGGGGCTCTCCCCTGGAGGGCCACCGACCTGGCTAAGGTCACGAGGGAGGCGCTTGGGCACCACGTGGAGGCGTGTTTCGAAGCACGTTTCCCTCAAGAAGGAGTAAGGCAAGGGGGGCCAGACCCTCGGGAGTTCGTCAGCAAGGTCATTCAAGAACTACAGGAATCAAGAGTCATGAGAGGCGGCCACCGCCTACCAGCTGTGGCTCCCCATCCAGGCGAGGATGGTGGGATGCGCGTCTGTGTCGACGTACCAGGGCTCAATCAAGTCGCCACTCTGGAGCGCCTCTGGCCCTCGCGAGTGGGGCGCTGTGAAGGTCCAACCCACAGCTACGTTCGCATGCCTTACGGCTTGCCGAGCGTGGCTGCCACGTACCAGCGCCTCATGAGGGGCATCATGGAAGTTCAAGAGGCCAGGTGTTCCGCAGCCTTGGCAAAAATGGAGATGGTCCGCGAGGAGCCGCCAGCGCCTCCGGAGCCTCCCGAGGCCCCCGGGCCTGGGGGCTCATGAGGATCGGCTTCCGCAGCCCACCGAGTCTGCTGCACCAACACTCGTTCGTCCTCAACATCATCAGGTGACATCTTTTAAGTTTCATTTCCAGCTGGGAGCGCCCCCAGGGCTGCATTATTCCCAGGCCGCGTGGATCCATCCCTGCGGCATGTATCCCTTTTATTTTCATGTTGTTAGCTTACTCTGTTGGGGGCGCCCCTTGGGCTGCATCATCCCCAAGCCGCTCGGGCCAGACCCAGCGGCATGTATCCCTTTTACGTTTATCTATGGCTATGCGTTGCCGGTCCACTGCACCTTTTCTTCTCCATGTCGACCACTTGCACGTTAAAGGGGGGGTGCCTGAGCATCGTGACTCAGCGCTCTTACTGGCTCTCCAGCCCTCACCCTCTGGCTTTGTCCATGGCATCGCGACCTGGCATACCAGCGACGGCTGAGACCACCTCGAGGGCCGGGACCCGAGAACGTAGAGTGTAGGCATCTAACCCAACTTGCAGGAACACATCACAAGATAAGGCCCAGTGCCAGGCGCAACCCGCCTAGAGGTAGGGCCCCGTGAGTCCCGCGCTGGCTCACGGGTGCCTAGATAAAGCTCACCAGGCCCTACCGTGCCAGCCACGTGTCAGGGCGGGGCTGTACACGCCCCGGGGGCTCCTCCCGGAGGGGAGCCCCCTCCCACGTACCAGTGGAAGCACCATCCTCCGCGCTGGCTGACGACACTGCCGAGGAGCGGCTATGCCCGTACACATACGGAAGCGCTATGCTCCGCGCTGGTGATAAACAACTGAGGGTTGCCCCCGGGCCGCATCAACCTTAGGGAGCCCAGAGCTCAGTGTCTAGCCTCATCGCAACGCCTCCCCCCGGGAGTGCCGCGCGAGGGGGCTGGGCACGGGGGCTGCGCCTGGGTCACGCCCAGACGCACGCCACCCAGCCAGGCCCCCCGAGCCTGGTTCGTCGCACGTGTCTCCCCGAGCGGAGCCAAGGTACGAAGGCTGTTTGAGCGTCAAGGGGGACTCCTGAGCATCGCGACTCAAGAGCCTAACTGGTCCCTTGGCCCCTCACTCCCTAGTTCCGAAAGGCTAGTGCTGGGTGAGGTACGCACGGGGCCGGGCTCTACAGACGTAGAACGGTAGATCCACCCACATCTCACCTCCCTACTTGTTGTAAGCGCGCCAAGGGGGACTCCTGAGCATCGCGACTCAGGAGCCTAACTGGTCCTGTAGCCCCTCACTCCTTTAGTTCCGAAAGGCTAATGCTGGGTGAGGTATGCGCGGGGCCGGGCTTTGCCGGCGTAGATGTTGGTGTTCTGGGAACGGGGGTCCCCAGACTTGCCTGCTTGCGGCCTGCGGCGTGGCTCAAAGGGGGCCCAGCACGGCCCATCTTCATCAACACAAACCCAAGACCCTCACGAGGGGCCAAGCCTCGCGGGGCGGACGACACGGAGCTTCGACAGGCGCGGCCTCATCAGGTTGGATCACGAGGAGGCAGAGAGATCAAGGCGGGTTACCTCATGAGGTACCCATGACGCAAGCCATGACGACCAAAGGCGCCAGGCGGGCGCCAGCCCATGCAGTGTCCTCCCTTTCCTCTTTGGTGCAAAGGGAGCAAGCGCAGGCGGGAGGATCAAGCAAAGGCACCCATTTCGGTGCAACGAGACCAAGACCAGCTCCGCGGCAAGGAGGAAGTCACCATGGAGCCCAAGCCAGCGTCATCACCAGAGCCTTTGGCAGGCGAGGACCAATTGTAGTCAGGATAAGTGTACCAGATGTTCCCCTTCAAAATGGCCAACTGTTGGCGCCCTTCCCGCTCAATATTTGGGAATAGGCCCAGGGCCTTTGCCTATAAATAGGACTAGCCACCCCCAAGGTAGAGGCAATTGAATCGGAGAGAGAAAGGGAGAGAAGGGCGATTGAACTCCTCCTAGCAGTTCATCCCCCAGGCCAAGGACAGACCCTCGCGAGGCTGTTCTACCTTGTAGTGTTCATCATCATCATCAGCCCAAGAGGCAATCCACCACACCACACTGGAGTAGGGTAATACACCGCATCGGTGGCCCGAACTAGTATAAACTCTGTGTCTCTTGTGTTGTTCTTTTGGTAGTTTAGATCTTTGCGAGGCGGACGAGTACGAGTAGGTAGGAAGCGTCATCTCCGCGTGCACCTCATAGTTCGAACCTTAAGGGTCTGCCGGAACCCGAAATCCGACATTTGGCGCGCCAGGTAGGGGTGCGCCAGAATTCGTCTTCCGCCGCTCCGTTCTCCTTCGACCATCGTGTCCATGTCTGACGCTCGTCGGGCCCGCGCCGGGCGCCGAGCCGTTCTCGCTTCCCGTGTCGCCCAGACGGCCCCTGTCGGCGGTCGTCCTCGCCGTTCCCCGTTGCCTGCCATCAACGCCGCCACTGGCCCGGCGGGGAGCGAGCAGCGAGTGTCGTCCCGACATCTGTCCGTGCGGCAAGACGGCCGCACCGCTACACCAACACCCCCGGTCGTCGCGGCCCTCCTGGGCGGCTCGCAGGCGCCGCCTACAAGTCACCGCGTCAAGCCGTTCGTCCGCCGGGTCAGCGCAGCTTCCGCACGGCAGGGGGCTCTCCCGGACCGAGCGGCGCCCAAGGCCGGCCTGACCTTCAGCTCGGAGGACCACCCAGCCAACTCGACCTGCTCGGGCGCGCTCCCCCTGCTGTGCACCCCCACCATCTGTCAGGTGGCCGTCACCAGGACTCTCATCGATGGCGGTGCGGGCCTCAGTGTGCTCTCGGTCGAGGCCTTCAACCTCCTCCGCATACCCCTGGAACGACTGCGACCCAGCCAGCCCTTCTCGGGCATTGGGGGCGGATCATCCAGCTCCTTGGGGCAGATCCGGCTCCCAGTGACCTTTGGCACCTACGACAACTTCTGCACGGAGATGGTTGACTTCGATATCGCCCCCATCATCCTCCCCTACAACGCCATCCTCGGCTACCCAGCGCTAGCCCAGTTCATGGCCGCGACGCACCCGGCGTACAACCTCATGAAGATGTCCGGGAGCAGCGGCGCCCTCGCTGTGCACGGGGACACCGAAGACGCGCTGCGAGTGCTCAAGCTCGCTTTCAAGACGGCAGCGTCAACGCAGCCCGCCGAGTCAGAGGCCCCCGAGCCCAAGGGGGCTGCACCCGCGAAAAAGAAGCAGTTGTTCACCCAAGACAAGGCATAAACCAAGAAGATACCCGTCGATGAGGACGGGTCCACCAGTGCCACTTTCACCATAGGCGCCAACCTCGAGCCCGAGCAGGAGGAAGCCCTGGTCAGGTTCCTGCGCGCAAATAAGAAGGTATTCGCTTGGGAGCCTGACCAGTTGGCGGGGATCCCTAGGAGTGTAATCGAGCATCACCTCAACGTGTGCCCCAATGTGCGCCCCGTGAAGCAGAAGGCGAGGCGGCAGTCCACAGAAAAGAAGGCCTTCATCGTCCAAGAGACTCGCAAACTAGAAGCCTCTGGGGTCATTCGCAAGGTCCGATACCCGGATTGGTTGGCCAACCCTGTCATTGTGCCAAAGAAGGGAGGCAAGGAGCGCATGTGTGTTGACTTCACCAACCTCAACAAGGCATGTACGCAAGATCCATTCCCGCTCCCCCGCATCGATCAGATCGTCGATTCCACCGCGGAATGCGACCTGCTATGCTTCCTGGATGCCTTCTCTGGGTATCACCAAATCAAGATGGCGGTAGAAGACGTTGAGAAGACAGACTTCCTAACCCCGTGTGGGGTGTACTGCTATGCATGCATGCCATTCGGGCTACGAAACGCAGGAGCGACCTTTCAGCGGCTGATGCACATCACCTTAGGCCGGCAGCTCGGGAAGAATGTCAAGGCTTACGTCGATGACATTGTGGTGAAGTCTCGGGAGGCCAAGACCCTGATACAAGACTTGGAGGAAACCTTCGCGAGCCTCGACGCGGTGAACCTGCGACTCAACCCAGAGAAGTGTGTGTTTGGGGTCCCCTCAGGCAAGCTCTTGGGTTTCCTCGTGTCCCACCGAGGCATCGAGGCCAACCTGGAGAAGGTCAAGGCGGTCGAGGACATGAGCCCGCCAAAGACCCTCAGAGAAATGCAGAAGCTCACTGGACGCGTGACCGCACTAGGGCGCTTCATCTCCAGGCTGGGGGAGCGAGCGCTGCCTTTCTTCCAGCTAATGAAGAAAAAGGGGCCTTTTGAATGGACTGAAGAGGCCGACAAGGCATTCCAAGATCTCAAGAGATACTTGACCAGCCCTCCGGTCATGGTGGCCCCGCGCCCTCAGGAGCCCCTGGTGCTCTACCTCGCCGCCACTCCTTACTCCGCTAGTGCAGCCCTAGTGGCGGTTAGGGAGCAGCGTCGAATCAAAACCGTAGCTGCACCCCGGGACAAGGCAAAACAGGAACAAAGAAGGCCCGCAGAAACCGCCGCGGCAGCTGAGGAGAATCAACCGCCGCAGAGGAGCGCGCCGGAGGTGGAAGGAGCTCCGCACCCAGATGGTCAGCCTCCGGAGGCCTCATCGCCTCCGAAGGCGCAATCATCTCTGGAGGGCACCACAAGCATTGACACACCCAGCCTTGTTGAGCATCCCGTGTACTTCGTCAGCACGGTACTGCGGGACGCGAGGGCACGGTACCCCATGCCTCAGAAGCTCCTCCTCGCGCTACTGGTGGCCTCACGCAAGCTGCAGCACTACTTTTAGGGTCACCCCATCAAGGTTGTCTCGTCATACCCCTTGGAGAGGGTGCTCGGGAGACCTAACTCAGCCGGAAGGGTCGCCGAGTGGAACATAGAACTGCAAGCGTTCCAGCTCGAATTCAGCATGACCAGGGTCATCAAAGGAGCAGCATTAGCGGATTTTGTGGCAGAATGGACGGAGGCACCAGGCCTCAAGGCTGAGGAGGATCGGTCCCTCTCCCCGGGGAGCGAGGCACCGGAAGGCTGGGTCATGTATTTCGATGGGGCGTTCTCCAGGCATGGTGCTGGGGCTGGGGCGGTGCTTATATCGCCCACTCAGGACAAGCTCTACTACACAGTACAGCTCTGTTTCCAGCAAGGCGAAAAGGTCTCCAACAACATAGCAGAGTATGAAGGTCTAATAGCGGGCTTGAAGGCCGCAGTTGCCCTGGGGATGAAACGCCTCACCATCAAGGGCGATTCGTAGCTCCTTGTCAATTTCTCCAATAAGGTGTATGAGCCGAAGGATGAGCACATGGAGGCCTACCTTGCAGAGGTCCGCAAGATGGAGAAGCAGTTCTAGGGGTTGGAGTTGAAACATGTACCCCGTGGCACCAACCAGGAGGCCGACAACATCGCCAGACGGGCGTCCAGGCGGCTACCTCAGGAGCCTGGCGTCTTCGAGGAGCGGCTCTTCAAACCCTCAGCCCTGCCGTCATTATCAAACACGACTCAGCCTCGAGAAGAGCTCCCCCAGCCGCCTGCCTCAAGAGCCCCGGTCTGTGGCCCGGCCTTAGGGGCACGCCTGCTCCTGACGATGGAGCCTCAGGAGGGGTGCTGGATCACGGAGCTCCGGAGCTATTTAACACAGGGGACCCTACCGGAGAAGCAGGAGGAAGCGGAGCGTGTGGCACGGCAGGCCGCGGCATACTGCATCAGGGATGGAGAGCTCTACCGGAAGCGACCAAACGATGTATCCCTGCGCTGCATCTCCAGGGAGCAAGGAAAGGAATTGCTGGAAGACATACACGGCGGGGACTGTGGGCATCATTCATCATCACGGACCCTCATCGGCAAGGCGTTTCGCAGTGGGTTTTATTGGCCCACCGCACTCAATGACGACGTCGAACTAGTGAAGGCTTGCGAGGCCTGCCAGTTCCACGCCAAGCAGATCCATCAGCCGGCGGGAGGCCTGCAGACTATACCCCTTTCATGGCCATTCACAGTTTGGGGGCTGGACATCCTGGGCCCGTTTCCTCGGGCGCCAGGGGGCTACCGCTACCTCTACGTCGCCGTGGACAAGTTCACCAAGTGGGCTGAAGTAGAGGTCGTCCGCACCATCCCCGCAGGATCTGCGGTCAAGTTCATCAGGGGCATCGTGAGCCGGTTCGGGGTGCCCAACCGCATCATCACACACAATGGTTCGCAGTTCGCCAGTAACCTCTTTAAAACATATTGTGCTAACCTTGGGACGCAGATATGCTACACTTCGGTGGCACACCCCCGAAGAAACGGCCAGGCGGAGCGAGCCAACGCAGAGGTCCTAAGGGGCCTCAAAGCCAGGACGTTCAAGAAAAAGTCGGAGGCCTGCGGAAGAGGTTGGCACGACGAGCTTCCGTCCGTGTTGTGGTCCATCCGCACAACCGCGACCAAGCCAACGGGAGAGACCCCGTTCTTCCTGGTCTACGGAGCCGAGGCGGTCCTCCCTCACGAGTTCAGACGTCGCTCCGCACGGGTCCTGGCATTCGACGAGGCACAGCAGGACGCCATGCGGGGATGGACCTTGTGCTGGGGGAGGAACGCCGCTGGGAAACCGCACTGCGGGCGGCGAGGTACCAACAAGCGCTGCGACGATATCACTGCCGCCACATCCGCCCCAGAACTCTCGAGGTAGGAGACCTCGTACTCAGGCGGGTCCTCTCCAGGGAGGGACTGCACAAGCTCTCTCCCATGTGGGAGGGCCCGTTCAAGGTTGTTCATGCTTCCAGGCCCGGCTCCGCGCGCTTGGAGACTCAGGAGGGGGTGCCGATCCAGAACGCGTGGAACATCCAGCACCTCCGGAGGTTCTACCCCTGAAAAGGCCCGGAGCCTGTGAAGAAGCCGAACGCCTATGAAGGCCATCCTTTTTGGAAAAGGCCCAGAGCCTGTGAAGAAAGCGAACGCCTGTGAAGACCATCCTTTTTGGAAAAAGGCCCAGAGCCTGTGAAGAAGGCGAACGCCTGTGAAGACCATCCTTCTTGGAAAAGGCCCAGAGCCTATGAAGAAGGCGAACGCCTGTGAAGACCATCCTTTTTGGAAAAGGCCCAGAGCCTGTGAAGAAGGCGAACGCCTGTGAAGACCATCCTTTTTGGAAAAGGCCCAGAGGCTATGAAGAAGGCGACTGCCTGTGAAGACCATCCTTTTTGGAAAAGGCCCAGAGCCTGTGAAGAAGGCGACTGCCTGTGAAGCTATCGCGTTTTGGAAAAGGCCCGGAGCGTGTGAAGAAGGCCAACGCGTGTGAAGCTCGCTGCCCCTGACACTCTCACGTAATAATGAGTGGGGCTGTACACGCCCCGGAGTCTCAGGAGCGCCAGTCTCACGCCCTGGGGCTCCCTCCCACGCCCAGTGGCAGCACTTAGCTCCGCGCTGGTGAGAAGACGTCAAAGACTAGATTAGGTGCCGCACGCGGCTTTTTCATTTGCTTTCCGCAGTTGGCTTGTTCATTCTCATTCGAAGTTTTATTGGAGCTATTGCCACATTTGACGTATGGTTCTTCGCAAGGTTGTCAGAATCACGATCCTGAATCGGATCGGAGCTCCAATGGTAGGATCGCAAATCATAGAATCTTCACTATTAGGATCGTAGAAACGTAGATTTTATGAACCAAAATCGTAGAATCAAAGGGGTTAGTTTGGATCGTAAAGTCGTAGAATCGTATAACAGAATCGCGATTCTGACAACCTTGGTTCTTCGACTTTTTCACTCTCCTGCCTCGATTTCTCTTATGCAAGGCCTCGCGAGGGGAAGGGGCGGCCGAGCACCCTCGCGAGTATTTCTATCCTAGGCGTTCAAAGGTTTCGCGACCTGGGTCCATTGAAGGAGCACCCCTCCAGTCCGTGCCCCACGGGCACCGCGACATGAACACAGGGCCTGGGTCGGTCGCCCCCCTCACGGCTGGGGTTGGAAACTATCTACACATGGGCACAGAGCCAGAAGGCACGATAACAAAAGCAGAGCGATAATTAACAGTGATAACCCAAACACGCCCCCACGGGGCCCCATGCTACTGTCTTTTAATGCAGGACAAAGGAAAAGAAAGAACAAATCGGGCGCAGCTCGCCTCACACCGGCCTACAGGGAAGACTCGAGCCGCTTCCCGGACTCAGGCAGACTCCCTCTCGCGCTTCACCGGAGCGCGACGGTGGGTAGACGCACCGCCGCCCCCCGGGCAGGTACGGCGGCGTGGAGGCTGGCTACGGCCACCGCTGGAAGAATCGCCGCATGAGAGAGAACCGGTGAGGCCTGGGGAACCCTGAGCACCGCCGATCACGCGAGCGCTGCCCTCTCCATCGTCGTCGGGGATTGGCTCCCGGCCGCGGTCGTCGTCCTCAGGGCAGCACCCTGCGTGGCGACCGTCTTCCCCAAACACCCTCACGAAGAGGGTGGCATCACCGTCAAACTTGAAGTGTAGGGTGCACCGACGGCTCAGGCCCCGCGCGCGGGCAAACGTCTGCCAGCCGCGAGCCAAGGCCAGGCTCCCAGCTGCGGAGACCTCCAGGGAAGCCCATGAGGCCCGGCTGCAGCAGCCATCTGCTTGGAGCCACAGGCCGCCCGGGGAACCGGCCGGGAGCTCACCAAGGAGGAAGCGAGGAAGATGAAGCCGGGTGCTAGTCAGCTCCGCCGATCACACAACGAACTCCGGCAGCACCTCTGCCACGCGAGAACGCGGCCTAGGGGGGCGCGCGACCGAGGCGTGCCCCCCGGTCGTCGCTACCCGCCCGTCACCCAGCTGGAAGTCGCCCCCGCGGCCGTGAAGGGCTGACGAAGTGGCCACGGGATGCTTGTGAGGACGCCCCCGACCGCGCTTGGGTGGAGGAGAGGCAGGCTCAACCTGGCGAGCCTTCCCTTTCTCCGCGGCAGAGAACCTCCTCGATGGCGCCATGAAGAAGAAGGAGAAGCAAAGAGGGATGGACTGGAAGGGCATGTGCCGTTCTGTACTTATAGCCGGCGAAGGCCAACCGTCGACCTCCATGATCGCAGGTAATCATGACCAGTTTTGCATGCAGGGACTTGTCCAATCCATGCAGATGCTGAGGCGTCATGGGGAAGTGGAGGCGCCCACGTCCAATCAACCGCCACACGGCGCCCAAGGCCGCAGGCTGTTAGGGCCCGCGGCACTTCGCCCTTGCCCTTTCTGTAACGCCCTCGATGCGGCTATATCTCCCACGTGTCGAGGCACGACTTAGAGGCATAACCGCATTGAAAGCAATGTCGCAAGTGAGGTAATCTTCACACAACCCATGTAATACATAAAGGGGAAGAGATACATAGTTGGCTTACAGTCGCCACTTCACACAGTACATAAATAAACATCCATCATTCAAATTACACTCAAGGTCCGACTACGGTACCAAAATGAAAGAAGACTACCCCAAATGCTTCATAGATCCCCGGATCACCCCAACTGGTCTCCACTATTGATCATCAGGAAAAGACACATAGTAACGGCCACGTTCCTCGTCGAACACCCAAGTGAGCTCGGTCGCGTCATCTGCACTGGCATCGTTGGTACCTGCAACTGTTGTGGTAGAATCTGTGAGTCACGGGGACTCAGCAATCTCACACCCGCGAGATCAAGACTATTTAAGCTTAAAGGTAGGAAAGGATTGTGAGGTGGAGCTGCAGCAAGCGACTAGCATATATGGTGGCTACAACACAAAAGAGAGCGAGAAGAGAAGGCAAAGCACGGTCGTGAAGTTAGAAGTGATCAAGAAGTGATCCTAAAACAACCTACGTCAAACATAACTCCAACACCGTGTTCACTTCCCGGACCCCGCCGAGAAGAGACCATCACGGTTACACACGCGGTTGAGGTTTTTTAGTTAAGGTCAACTTCGGGTTTTCTACAACCGGACATTAACAAATTCCCATCTGCCTCATAACCGCGGGCACGGCTTTCGAAAGATAATACCCTGCAGGGGTGTCCCAACTTAGCCCATGATAAGCTCTCACGGTCAAAGAAGGATGTTCCTTCTACCGGGAAGACCCGATCAGTCTCCGAATCCCGGACTACAAGACCTTTCGACAGTAATAAAACATATCCAGCAAAGCTGCCCGATTGTGCCGACAAATCCTGATAGGAGCTGCACATATGTCGGTCTCAGGGCACATCCGGATGAGCAGTCCGTACAACTAAAACCAAGTCTCGAGTTGCCCCAAGGTGGCGCTGCAAAGGGCTCTAGTTTGGACCAGCAATCGAAGGAGAACTGGCCCGGGGGGTTAAAATAAAGATGACCCTTGAGTCTGCAGAACCCAAGGGGAAAAGGCTTAGGTGGCAAATGGTAAAACCAATGTTGGGCCTTGCTGGAAGAGTCTTATTCAAAGCGAACTGTCAAGGGGGTCCCATAAATCACCCAACCGTGTAAGGAACGCAAAACTCCGGGAACATAACACCGGTATGACGAAAACTAGGGTGGCAAGAGTGGAACAAAACACCAGGCAAAAGGCCGAGCCTTCCACCCTTTACCAAGTATATAGATGCATTAATTAAATAAGAGGTATTGTTATATCCCAACAAGTAAAACATGTTCCAACAAGGAACAACAAGTCCATGTTCCAACAAGGAACAACTTCATCTTCACCTGCAACTAGCAACGCTATAAGAGGGGCTGAGCAAAGCGGTAACATAGCCAATCAACGGTTTGCTAGGAAATGGATGGTTAGGGGCTGACATGGCAATATAGGAGGCAATGATATACCAAGTGGTAGGTATCGCAGCATAGGCATAGCAAAAGAGCGAGCATCTAGCAAGCAAAGATAGAAGTGATTTCGAGGGTATGGTCATCTTGCCTGCAAGGTTCTCAGAGTTGTCGAAAGCTTGGTCCTCGAAAGCGTTCTCAACAGGTTCCTCGTTCACGTACTCGTCTCCCGGATCTACCCACAACAAGAACACAAGCAAAGAGGACAAATATCAATCACGATGCAATGCGCAAGCAACATGATGCAAAACATGGCATGATATGCGAGATGTGATATGCAATGCATATGCATGCTCCGGAAGGACAAGGATGAACAAGGCATAATCTTGGCAAACCAAATATGCCACTGGATAGATGAGGTGATTTCGGTTGAAATCGATATAAAGATCACCGGAATCGGATGCACGGTTTGCAAATGACAAGCAAAACAAGAATGACAATAATCTGCCATTAACAGCATGATGCTACTTAGCAAGCAACAAGAAATTAAGCTACTGCACCCAAACATATCAACAAAGCATATGACAGTAATCTACTCAAGATGCTTGACAAAATATGAACACTGAGATATGGCCAAATCACAGCACAACAGGTTCAAACAAGCATGGCAAAAGTGCAAAAGGTAACAGGTTCACAGACTTAGTGAAAATATCAACATGGCAGAAATTAACATCAGGATGACATGTTTAGAGCAATGAAACAACATTCTACATTATTAGTACATAGCATAGAGAGGCAAGGCATGAATCCACTCAAAGCACTTGACAAAAGTCCCTTACTGACCATAAGCCAAAAAGGATCATAAAATATGATTACACCCATGTCAATTAAGCAAATTTCGTTACAGGTTTCAGACTTAGCAGAAAACTGGACATGGCAAAAACAGATAACGAGTAGGCATGTTCGTGAGCTAGATGCACTCCCTACAGGGCATTACATGATAAAACTAAGCATACATACATCAAGAAGACATGGCATAGTAACTATAAATGGCAAGAATAACATCATATCATGCAAGGACCAACTACAACAAGCTTGGCAAAATTGAATAACATGTAAACAATCTGCCAGTAACATTTTATAGCAAAAGTAGAGCTCGATTGACTCAAGCTATGGGACTCCATAATTACAAAAAAAGGTATGAATGGATAGAGAAAATCCATATGCTCAAAACACTCTTACTGATCATGCTCAAAAGAGGCATAGATCTCTCTGAAACAATATGAACACATGGCATAAAAATAACAGCGGGCAGGGACTTAGTGAAATTACTAAGTCTCTGAAATTAGCAACATCAAGTACCATAGTTTGCATGCTTGTGCTAGTCACCACAAATACCAAAAAAATACATGGCATAATTCTCTGGAAAGGTGACATGGCATATTACAAAACTCATGTAGGACTCAACTTCATAGGAGGTACACATCAATAATGGCAAAAATAACAAAAGTGCATGTTCAGATAAGATCCAGCAACTAACAGCACATAGCCCTCTTATAACAGCATTTCGGGCATCAAGATGACCTCAAATGAAAATGATGCAATGGAACTAAATGATGTACCCTTCGAGGCTAACAATTTGACATATTAAACGCACAAATCGGATCTACGGACGCAAAGTTACGGCACGATGAACTAGTGATGATAATGCAACATTAAAAGACTTAGAAGAAATGGGGGGGGGGAGAGAAAAAGTCAACCGCGGGCGCGGAAACCGATGTTCGCCGCGGATCTCGCCGGAGATCTCGGGGAAGGCGGCGGCGAGGCGAGGGCCGGCCGGATCCGGGGTTGGGGCGGCCGGATCTGGCGCCGGAGAGCTCGGGGAAGGCGGCGGATCCTGGCGGCGCGGCGTGCGCGGGCGGGCGGCGGCCGGCGTGCGCGACGGCGGCGGGGCGGCGCTAGGCGGCGAGGCGCGGAGAGGAGGCGCGGGCGGCCGACCGCGGGGCGGCGGCGACCCGGGCCGGGGAGGGCCCCGTGCGGGCCTGGGCGGGCCCTGGCGGCGGCGGGTGGCCGGGGTGCCACATGGCGCGCGGCCACTGGCGGCGGCCGGTGCGTCCGGCCGGCGGCGGACGTGTCCGGCGCGGCGCGAGGATCGGGGCCAGGGTTAGGGTGGATTTTGCCCGTGAATGGAGGAGGGGGAGGTGTTTTTATAGGTAGAAGGAGCTAGGAAGCTCCAAATGGAGAGCGGTTTTCGGCCACGCGATCGTGATCGAACGGCGGAGGACATGGGAGTGTCTTAGATGGGTTATTGGGCTGTTTTGAAGGGGTGTTGGGCTGCAACACACACGAGGCCTTCACGGTTACCCGGTTAACCGTTGGAGTACCAAACGAACTCCGATTGACCCGAAACTTGACAGGCGGTCTACCGGTGCTATACCGAGGCCGCCTGACAAACCTCGGTCCACTCCGAGAAAGTTTAATACCCGCTCACGAAGAAATGTAAAAGGGGACGCCGGGGGACATAGGAGCGCCGGATTGCAAAACGGACAACGGGGAAAATGCTTGGATTTATGAGACGAACATGTATGCAAATGCGATGCACATGATGACATGAAATGAAATGCATGACATGAACAAAATGCAAAACGAAGGGAAACCCAACCACGGAGAGAATATCATAACACATAGCCGAAAATGGCAAGAGTTGGAATACAAATATGGCAAGTTATGTCCGAGGCGTTATAACACTCCACCACTACGAGAGGATCTCGCCCCGAGATCTAGGACTGAAAGAACTCCGGATACTCGGAACGTAGGTGATCCTCATGCTCCCAGGTGGCTTCTCGGTCTGAATGGTGTGACCATTTCACTTTGAGGAATTTGATTGACTTGTTGCGAGTCTTGCGCTCAGTTGTCTCAAGAATAGCAACGGGGTGCTCATGATAGGACAAATCTTCTTGAAGATCAATCTCTTCGAAGTTGACGGTGCGCTCAGGCGTCTTGAAGCACTTGCGAAGCTGTGACACGTGGAAGACATCGTGCACATTTGCAAAGTTGGAGGGAATCTCAAGTTGATAGGCGAGATCGCCTCGTTTGCCGATGATCTTGAAAGGACCCACGTATCTGGGGGCAAGTTTCCCCTTGATACCGAAGCGATGAGTTCCTTTCATTGGAGAGACGCGGAGGTAGACATGGTCTCCGATCTCGAATGCCAAATCACGATGTTTGCTATCGTAATAGCTCTTCTGGCGCGACTGCGCGGCTTTGAGGTTCTCACGAATCACCTTGCACATAGCCTCAGCCTCTGAGATCAAATCATTGCCGAGCAATTGGCGTTCACCGGTTTCAGACCAGTTGAGAGGAGTACGGCACTTTCTGCCATAGAGAATCTCGAATGGGGCTTTGCCCGAGCTGGCTTGAAAGCTGTTGTTGTAAGAGAACTCAGCATAAGGAAGACAATCCTCCCACTTCATGCCGAAAGAGATAACACAGGCTCTGAGCATATCTTCAAGAATTTGGTTGACACGCTCGACTTGTCCACTAGTTTGAGGGTGGAAAGCTGTGCTAAAGCGGATGTTGGTGCCCATGGCCTTTTGAAAAGAATCCCAAAACTTGGAGGTAAAGATGTTGCCACGGTCTGAAGAGATCAATTGTGGAATGCCGTGCAAGGAGACAATTCTGGATGTGTAGAGCTCTGCCAGCTGCGCTGCTGTGATAGACTCTTTGATAGGAAGAAAATGAGCCACTTTGGTGAGCTTGTCGATGACGACGAAGATAGCATCATTTCCACGCTTGGACTTGGGAAAACCAGTCACGAAGTCCATTTCATATGATCAAACTTCCATTCTGGAATAGCAAGAGGTTGGAGACGACCAGCTGGTCGTTGGTGTTCTGCTTTCACCCTTCTGCAGACATCACACTCATTCACGAATTGAGCAATCTCACGCTTCATTCGAGTCAACCAATACGACTGCTTGAGGTCATGGTACATCTTCGTACTTCCAGGATGAATTGACAGAAGAGAGTTGTGCACTTCGTTCATAATGACTTTACGAAGATCCCCCTTTGGAACCATGATCCGGTCCTTGAAGAAAGGAGTATCTCTGTCATCAACTCGATAGCACTTGTATTTGGAAATGCCCTTGTCAATACCACGTTTCACCTTCTTCACCATGGTATCCAACAGTTGAGCCTCACGAATCTGATCTTCCAAAGTAGGAGAGACGATGAGGTTGGCAAGAAAACCTTGAGGAACAACTTGGAGATTCAACTTGCAGAAAGCCTCACAAAGATCCGGTTGAAAGGGCTTGATGATTAAGCTGTTGCAGTAAGCTTTCCTACTCAAAGCGTCTGCAATCACATTAGCCTTGCCTGGAGTATATTCAATACTCGGATTATACTCTTGAATCATTTCGACCCATCGAGTTTGCCTGAGGTTGAGGTGGGGCTGAGTGAAGATGTACTTGAGACTCTTGTGATCAGTGAAAATGTCCACTTTCCTTCCCAACAGGAGATGTCTCCATGTTATTAGAGCGTGGACAACTGCCGCCAACTCAAGATCGTGAGTGGGGCAGTTCCTTTCGTTGGGCTTCAACTGGCGAGAGGTATAGGCAACAACCTTCTTCTCTTGCATTAAAACGGCACCGAGGCCCTGAAGAGAAGCATCACAGAATACCTCATAAGGCTTGGATTCGTCAGGAGGAGTCAGAACTGGAGCAGTGACGAGTTTCTCTTTGAGAGTGTTGAAAGCAACGTCACACTCAGGAGACCAGACATACTTCACATGCTTCTGGAGGAGGTTGGAAAGAGGCTTTGCAATCTTTGAGAAATTCGCAACGAATCTTCGGCAATAGCTTGCAAGTCCAAGAAAACTGCGAAGCTGCTTGACATTCTGAGGGGGTTCCCAATTCAGAACTGCAGACACCCTCCCTGGATTAATAGCAATGCCCTTGGAAGAGATGATATGACCAAGATAAAGAACTTCATCAAGCCAGAATTCACATTTGGAGAACTTCGCATATAATTGATACTCTCTGAGCTTGTCGAGCACCAATCGCAAATGTTTGGCATGATCCTCCTTATTCTTGGAGAAAACCAAAATATCATCGAGATAGACCAAGACAAATTCGTTGATGTAGGGGTTGAAGATGAAATTCATCAAGCGAGTGAATGCTGGAGGAGCATTGACAAGGCCGAAAGACATGACAGTATATTCATAAGAACCAAAGCTTGTTCTGAATGCTGTCTTGGGAATATCTTCTTCACGAATGCGAATCTGATGATAACCCATACGAAGGTCAAGCTTGGAGAACACCTTAGCACCTTTAAGTTGCTTGAATAGCTCATTGATGTTGGGTAGTGGGTACTTGTTCTTGATAGTCTTCTTGTTCAACGGACGGTAATCGACGCAAAGTCGGTTCGTGCCATCCTTCTTCTTGACAAAAAGAACAACACAACCCCAAGGAGAAGAACTCGGTCTGATCAGACCCAGACGCTCTTGTTCATCGAGTTGTTTCTTCAATTCCTTCAACTCATCTGGTCCAAGCTTGTAAGGACGCTTGTTGTCGTGGATTTGTCACGGCAGATGTCCTAGTGAGAGGACTTAGTCGTGGAGCCATCGCAACGGGTTAGCTTGAAGGGGTTAAAAGCGGACACAAGGACACGGTGTTTATACTAGTTCGGCCCCTTCGATGAAGGTAAAAGCCTACGTCTAGTTGTGATGGGATTGATGGGTTTCGAGGGCTTAGGGAGCGATAAGCTTCGCCTAAACCTCGAGTTCTTGTTCTCTGTCTCCAAACCGCCGTCGGGTCGTCCCCTTATATACACGGGTGACGCCCGTCGGTCTGCAAAGTCCCGACCTCCGGCTTATAAACGTGCCCGGGTCGGTCTCTCTATTCCTAACTTACAATACAAGTTTACCCCAGGCCGGTTTACACCATAAACCTTTAAACCGATTACAGGCCTTGGGCCCTTCTATTTCTCCTTGGGCTTTAACATCTCGGGTCTATTGACGGAGGTAACCCGGGCCCTGCAGGCCGGTTTACCCCAGATAGCAACATCCCCAACATTAGGCCCCAGATTGATTTGAACAGGTTCATGTCAATCCTTAATAAGAATTTCTGTCTTCAAATGTCTTCCAGTGACTTGTTAAACCGCCGTTTCTTCGTCTCCTTCTGCTGTGGTAAACCGATATGACGTCAGCGCAAGTTACCGTCTCCTTTCGCTAATCCACAATGATCAGGGCGACGGCTGGGCTCCCGAAATCTCCGGCCCCAGATTCGCGCGCCTGGCACACGCGCCGCACCTTATAAATAGGACTTGAAGGCCATCTTCCTTTCCTCCCTTTCGTCCCCTTCTTCGTCTTCCTCGCGACCCAGACCTCAGAGCTCCGCCGCCGCCGTCAGCTGCTGCATCAACTCTGGCCGCCGCATCAACCTGATCGGACCAGAGCACCGCGGCGACTTTCCACATCTGTTTGGATCCCGGTAAGCCTCTGTTCTTCCGCTTTTAGATCTGTTCTAGGGTTCGTCATCCTGTTACTGTTTCTTGTTCATCCCCATAGCAGTTTTGCGAACAGATGATGATACCTGTATCGTGATTTGTAATCCCTCTCAGCAGTCGCCATAAATCTGTACTCATCTCCTTAGATCTCACTCTTTTTCCTGCTTGTCGAACTTATGTTGTTCTGCTGTGAGCCAAACTTCATATTTTTATTTCTTTTTCGCCCTAGCTGTAGATCCATTGCTTTGAAAGAATCCGTACGGGATCTGTTTCTGCTTTCATACTCACAACTGTTAGATCTGGTCGGTTTAACTCTTAGCAAAACGAACAAACCGATCCACACATCCATTAGTCCCCTTGATGAACCGCTGGCTGATATCATTGTTGATAACCTGACTCTATATAAGAGCATCTTCGGTTTACAATCACACTTGTTCTCAAATCGGAATACCTTTATCTTGTAGATTTCCTCATGGCAAAACAGGTGTACGAATGCAACTGGGTTCCCTCTTGCATCACTGAGACCCAACTAAACAACTTAGTTCTGACTGGTGCCTTGAGTAGCAAAAATACCATCCATTGGAGGGTTCCAGGAGACGAATGTCCTCCTACCCCGCAGGAGGGAGAAGTGGTGGTGTTTGCGGATCACCTGGCTCGGGGTTTCAATCCACCCGGTTCAAAATTTTATCGGGACGTCCTGGCTAATTTTAGGTTGCGCCCACAAGATGTTGGTCCAAACTCAGTCACGAATATCTGCCATTTTCAAGTGCTTTGCGAGGCGTACTTCCAAGAGGAACCTACTGTAGAGCTGTTCCGGGACTTTTTCCATTTGAACCGACGTACTGAATTTACCGATGGCCCTAATATGGAACTGGGTGGTATGGCGATCCAAAAGAGGAAAGAGGTGACTTATCCTCACGCCAAGTTGCATAGTCATCCGCAAGAATGGAATTGCACTTGGTTCTATTGCAAGGATACTTCCCCTGCTGAAGAAAATCCACTGCCCGGCTTCCGTCCAGAGAGACTTAGCAATACACACCCCTTCCCCCCACGGCTAACCGCCAAAGAGAGGAGTAAGTATGCCCCTCAGCTGTCCAAGCTCAGAGCCTTCATGGCTAACGGTTTAACGGGGGTAGATCTTGCCCGCTGCTGGATTTCATGGAGCATCCTGCCCCTTAGCATCCGCTCCGGTTTAATGTGCCAATACACGGGTCGGCTTGATGATCCTTTGAGGCACTGCAACATTCAGCTGACGGAGGACGAAGTCGCTGAAGCTGTGAAAAAGATGCTGAATGAACCGGAACATGTTTGCGCCCGAACCGGCCTGCTTCCATTTTGCGCCACAAACAAACCACCTGCTGTAAGTAACTCCTCTCGGTTTGTTATAGAATTTTTGATCTCCTTATATATATTGTTAACTTCCAGTCCTTTCCGAGACAGGGAGATGATCCGTTTTGGAGCAAGAAGTTTCAGGAGCCAACCGAAAAGATAATCAGACCCAAGACAAGGGTGAAGAAGCCCGCTACAAAGAAAAGAAACACTGCTTCCTCTACCCCTGATTTAGAGGAGGATGATGTGGGTAACCCGGACCTTGGGGTAGACCTCGATTCAGTTGGCTTACTTTTTATACGTCTTATTGATGATGATATTTGTCAGGACGGCGCTGAAGCAAGCAATGCTGAAGGCCCAGAGGTAACTATTCTTTCTTCTGATGCCGTTCCTTTGCCTTTGAAAAAACCTCGCCAAGCAAACCGGAAAATTAAATTTTCTCACCCTCTTGCTTACTTGGACCCCAAATTTCTTGTGAAGACCCAGCAACATGAAGCTCGACGCACCACCCGGCATAGCGGCCAGGTAGTCACCTCCGCCGGTTTACCGAACAGCCCGGTTCGGAAACGCCGCTCAGAGGTCTCCGATTTATGCGCTAGCTTTCCTCCTAAAGCAGGTTTAACTCGTCAGCCTCTAAATCCATCTGACTCCGATTATCAGGTCACTTCCCATTCATCTTCCGGTGAATCTTCAGCCACTCAACTGCCACCGTTGAAGACAGTTATTGGGTAAGTTGGTCCGATCACAACATATCTCTGTATGGGTCTCTTAATCCATCTTATACCGTTTTTTCAATCTTTGGGCTTTTTTCAGGGCTAAACCTAGACCGAGCAAGAAGGCTCGTCTGGATAACCCGGCTGAAGGGACTGCCGCTCCTGAACCGGAGAAAACTCCTGGTGCTGACGCTCTGGGTCGTGAAGATATTCAGAATTATCTATCTCCGCAAGATGACACCTGCGCTGAAGAAAGGACTATCGAACCTGCCAGCCGTACTGATCCGCCTGCCAGTCCTGTTCGGGTTGAGGAATCCATCCCCCCTTCTGGAACTGTTGATAAACCGACTGGGCCACTGCAGAGCAGCGATTCCAAGGATGATGATGTTGTGATTACCGGCATTGGCCGCTCTGAACCGGGGAACAATGCTACTTTGGCCAAGCATACTGCCAAGGATGAAATCTCGGCCATAAAGGGCAAATGGGACCTTGACTCCTCTACGTACGCCGCTTTAAGCGCCCCGGATCTTTATTCTGGGTACCTGAACCGACTGTACACCAGTCGGGATTATGAAGCTGGCATGATCAAGATGATGAAGGAGAAACTTGAGGTAACTCCCTTGTGCTTCATTCCATTGCAACTTAGCTTATCAATATTTCCAAACCGAGAGGGTAAACCGGATCAGGCCGCTTTAACAATTAAGGTCCGGTTTAGAAAACCCAAGGCTTCAACATAGGTCATAACCAGAAAACATCATCAGATAACCATTAGCCCCCAAGTGCCAAGTTTAAATACTTGTATTAATCTTGGGACTTTTTGCAATGGAAAACTTGCGTTAAAATCAAGTATGCATTAGCCCCCAAGTATCGAGCACATAACTTGCTTGTGTGGTTGATACTTCCAAACCGTGCAATATTTTCTGAACACTGTTGACGACCTGCTGCAGGGGGATCTGAAGACCCAAGCGAAACAAGTCTCGGACCTTCAGGAAATCTTAAAAACCCAACAGGCTGAAACTGAAAAGACGAAGGACGAATTGGCCCATGCCTTAACCGTTATGGAACAGCTGAAAGAAAGCCGCAAAAAAGAACAAGCTGATTGGGCTACTGAGAGAGATCTTTTGACGAAGAGGGCTGAAAATGCCGAAGCTGCTCTTAAACCGGTGGTCGATGAATTATCCACCGTGAAGCGACAGATACACTCCATGACCTCTGCCGTCTTTGGTAAGCTTTTCGACGCCCTTCTTCCAATTTGTACCTTGTCTGCTACATCCTATGTCCGGTTTGTAATCCATCTTGAAACACTGCAGGCTCACGTATTGGACACTTGGGTTCTGATGTGCGGATGAAACTCAAAGCTGCTTATACTCTGATTGAACAGTTGTACACCGGAGCACAAAGAGCTATCACCACTGCGTCGCATAACAACCCTGCGCCGTCTCTGATTCAAGACACATTAAAAAGGCTGTCCATGCTTCCAGCCCGGATTGAAGAATTGAAAAGATCAGCTGCTCGAACTGGAGCCATCACTGCCTTGATCCGGGCCAAAGCGTGGGTACCAGATTTCGATCCTGTCGAAGCGGCCCAAGGATACCCCAGCTTGAAGGAAGACGGTTCAGACTTTGGTGAAGACGATTTGAGGGCGATAAACCGGGCAGTGCGCCCCCTAGCTTGTCAATTGGCTGAGGAAGCAGATCTGTCACATTACCAAGCCCAGTATGATAACCAGAATAAGCGAGTAGCTGCCCCGGTCCCTGAAGCGGGAAACCTTATTCCTCCAATCCGTAAGCATACTTACGCCCCTGACATTGAACCGTCTTTGCTGATTCACGAAGAAGCCGTCTTTCAAGCGCTAATGGGAATCGATTGGACCACTGCTGATTTCCAGCCAATGGGTAACAAGGATAGAGCTGAAGCGGCGCAAGACGATCCCCAGCCTTCGAACCGAGGCGAACAGGCGTAATCAACGCTCCGGTTCACCTTAATTGGTGACGTTTTAATCCGTCAACAAACAATATATTCAGGCACTACGTTGCCTTGTAATAAGATAGTTTAATACCTCTGCATTTGAATGTGCCTTCGCGCACGGGTACTGATGCTCTTTCCAATGACGTTTTCCAACTTTGTTTCCTGTCTTTACTGAGTACACAAGATCTTCCGACCCTATGAACCGTGCTGCGCCTTTGCCAAACCGGGCAACTTGCCTCTGGGTTAAAAAACGGACCAGGCTATGTCAGCTGAATCGGTTTAAAAATACTTGACGTTCCGAAGAACAAAAAATACCACAATAAAGGCAGAAAACAAAACCCAAATATGAAAAGGCAACGCGATAGTAAAACGCATGCAAATAGTGGTTACTATGAACCGTTCAGAAGGCGTGACCATCGTCAAGACAAAACCGAGCCCCCAAGAGGTGTAGCTACGGTTTAGGTCGACTAGGTTCCTAACTGAATCGTGGCAAATATGCCGGTCAAATGGCATTGCATTGGTTCGTCAACCAAGCCCCCAAGTGACTCAATGGCCAAGGGCCGATCAAGTGGCATTGCGTTGGTTCGGACACGACCAAGCCCCCAAATGATTCATTGGCTAAAAAGCCGACCAGAAGGCATTACCATCATCAAGACATGACCGAGTTACCATAAGGCATAATCTACGGTTCAAGTCGATTAGGTCCCCAACTGATTCAGTGGCAAATGTGCCAGCCAGAAGGCATTACCGTCGTCAAGACATGACCAAGCCCCCCGGAGGTGTAGCTACGGTTCAGGCCGACTAGGTCCCCAACTGACTTTATAGGGATAGCTATGTTCTCTTTGGTTCGAATACGACCTATGTTTGAACAGGAAGCCCCGTGTTTGAATAGCTATGTTCTCTTTGGTTCGAATACGACCTATGTTTGAACAGAAGCCCCGTGTTTGAATAGCTATGTTCTCTTTGGTTCGAATACGACCTATGTTTGAACAGGAAGCCCCGTGTTTGAATAGCTATGTTCTCTTTGGTTCGAATATGACCTATGTTTGAACAGGAAGCCTCATGCTTGAACCGGGATATTGAACCGGACATTAAGAGCTGCACAGCCTTGTAGGAGACATCTTCCCTTGAACCGGCTTTTAAACTGGAATCTATAATTTGAACTTCTGTGAAGCGACCTCCAGGGGTAAACACACATGATGTGAAGAACAGCAGAGACCCCGCTTTACTCGAGGCTCCGGTTTATTGTATTAATCATAATATATACATGGTCATGATATGTACATAAACAGAGCCCAAGGCTCATGTATAATAAGGCCGAAGATGAGCTATGTTCCATGGCCTGCTAGTCTCCTCCTCTGATGTGCGTGAATCCTTGCGCTCTCGAATATCAATCAGGTAATATGACCCATTATTCAGATTCTTGCTGACCACAAAAGGTCCCTCCCAAGGCGGGGATAATTTATGCTGATCAGACTGATCCTGGATGAGCCGAAGCACCAAATCCCCCTCCTGAAAGGTTCTGGTCCTAACCCGACGGCTGTGGTAACGGCGAAGATCTTGCTGGTAAATCGCTGAACGGGCAGCTGCCAAGTCACGCTCCTCATCCAACAAGTCAAGAGCGTTCTGCCGTGCCTGCTCATTGTCCGCTTCAACATATGCTGCCACGCGAGGCGAGTCATGTCGTATATCACTTGGGAGAACCGCCTCTGCTCCATAGACCATAAAAAACGGCGTAAACCCCGTGGATCTGTTAGGCGTGGTGTTGATGCTCCATAATACAGACGGTAGCTCCTCCACCCAACAACCCGGCGTCCTTTGCAAAGGGACCAGAAGCCGGGGTTTGATACCTCTCAAGATCTCTTGGTTCGCTCGTTCTGCCTGACCATTAGACTGTGGGTGCGCTACCGAAGAAACATCAAGCCGTATATGCTCCCGTGCACAGAACTCTTTCATGGCCCCCTTAGATAGATTGGTACCATTATTTGTGATGATACTGTGTGGAAAACCAAACCGGAAGATCACCTTCTTTATAAACCGAACCGCCGTGGCAGCATCACACTTACTGACAGGTTCTGCCTCCACCCACTTTGTAAATTTGTCAACCGCCACCAGTAGGTGGGTCTTCTTATCTTTGGAACGCTTAAAAGGCCCAACCATATCAAGCCCCCAAGTCGCAAACGGCCAAGTGATTGGAATCATCCTCAATTCTTGAGCCGGTATGTGTGCTCGTTTGGAAAATTTCTGGCAACCATCACATAATCTGACCAGGTCTTCTGCATCAGCATGAGCAGTTAACCAGTAGAAACCGTGGCGGAACGCTTTAGCCACCAATGATTTTGAACCGGCGTGGTGGCCGCAATCCCCTTCATGTATTTCTCGTAATATCTCGCACCCCTCCTTAGGGGATATGCACCGTTGCAGCGCTCCTGACACGCTGCGATGATGTAACTCTCCTTGGAAAATGGTCATAGACTTGGACCGTCGTACTATCTGTCGAGCCAAGCTTTCATCTTCTGGCAACTCACCCCTGTTCATATATGCCAGATAAGGGAGCGTCCAATCCGGGGTGGTGTGAAGAGCCGCCACTAATTGAGCCTCCGGATCAGGAACAGCCAACTCCAGCTCACCGGGCAGCTGTACCGATGGGTGATACAATACATCCAAGAAAACATTGGGTGGGACCGGTTTACGCTGAGAGCCCAAGCGACTTAAAGCGTCTGCTGCCTCATTCTTTCTGCGGTCCACATGATCCACTTGATAGCCTTTGAAATGCCCAGCCACCATATCTACTTCACGTCGGTATGCAGCCATAAGCGGATCCTTAGAATCCCAGGTGCCAGATACCTGCTGAGCCACCAGATCCGAATCACCAAAGCACCTAACTCTGCTCAGATTCATATCTTTAGCCACCCGAAGACCATGAAGCAAAGCTTCATACTCAGCCGCATTATTTGTACAGGGGAACATCAAACGGAGGACATAAAAAAACTTATCTCCTCGTGGGGAAGTTAAAACGACTCCAGCCCCCGAGCCTTCCAATTGCCTGGACCCGTCAAAATGAATAGTCCAATAGGTGTTATCTGGCTTCTCCTCAGGCGCTTGTAACTCTATCCAATCGTTTATGAAGTCGACAAGTGCTTGTGACTTTATAGCCGTCCGGGGCACGTATCTTAAACCGTGCGGCCCAAGCTCGATAGCCCACTTAGCAATCCGACCGGTCGCCTCCCGGTTCTGTATGATGTCACCCAAAGGAGCAGAACTGACCACCGTGATGGGGTGTCCTTGAAAATATTGCCTCAGCTTCCGGCTTGCCATAAAAACACCATATACCAGCTTCTGCCAATGCGGATACCTTTGTTTGGACTCGATAAGTACTTCACTGATATAGTAAACCGGTCGCTGAACCGGATGTTCCTTTCCAGCCTCCTTTCGTTCTACCACCATCGCCACACTAACCGCTCTGGCATTCGCAGCAACATATAACAGGAGTGGCTCTTTATCTACAGGGGCTGCCAAAACTGGCGGATTGACTAGCTGCCGCTTCAAGTCCTCAAACGCTTTATCCGCCTCCGCACTCCAGACAAATTGATCCGTCTTCTTGAGCATTTGATACAAGGGGATCGCCTTTTCACCGAGGCGACTGATGAACCGGCTTAACGCTGCAATCCGTCCGGCCATGCGCTGAACATCATTGACGCATTTCGGTTTGGCCAGGGAGGTGATGGCTGTGATCTTTTCCGGATTAGCCTCAATTCCTCTATGGGATACTAAAAACCCCAACAACTTGCCTGCAGGCACACCAAAAACGCATTTCGCCGGGTTGAGCATCATTTGGTACACTCTCAAGTTATCGAAAGTCTCCTTCAAATCGTCAACCAGGGTCTCCTTCTTTCGTGACTTGACCACAATATCATCCACATAAGCATGCACATTACGACCAATCTGCTTGTGGAGGCAATTTTGCACACACCGTTGATAAGTAGCCTGCGCACTCTTAAGCCCGAAGGGCATAGACACATAGCAGAAGGCTCTAAAGGGAGTAATGAACGCCGTCTTCTCCTGGTCCTTAACTGCCATTTTGATCTGGTGATAACCCGAATAGGCATCCAAAAAACTCAAACGCTCGCAACCTGCTGTTGCATCAATGATTTGATCAATCCGGGGGAGAGCAAAAGGATCCGCTGGACAAGCTTTATTCAAGTCTGTGTAATCCACACACATGCGCCAGGTGCCGTTTTTCTTAAGAACCAGCACCGGATTAGCAAGCCATTCCGGATGAAAAACCTCAATAATAAAACCAGCCGCCAGGAGCCTGGCCACTTCCTCACCAATCGCTTTACGTCTTTCTTCGTTAAACCGCCGTAAGAACTGCTTTACCGGCTTATACTTAGGATCCACATTAAGGGTGTGCTCAGCGAGTTGCCTCGGTACACCAGGTATGTCAGACGGCTTCCATGCAAAGATGTCCCGATTCTCACGGATGAACTCGATGAGCGCGCTTTCCTATTTTGGATCCAAGTTTGCACTGATGCTGAACTGCTTGGATGAATCGCCAGGCACGAAGTCAACAAGCTTAGTTTCGGCCGCTGACTTGAACTTCAAGGCCGGATCGTGGTCCGTAGTTGGCTTTTTTAATGAAGTCATATCCTCCGGATCAACACTGTCTTTGTACTGCTTTAGCTCTTCCGTAGCACAAACCGATTCTGCATAAGTCGCATCTCCTTCCTCGCATTCCAAAGCGATTCGACGGCTGCCATGAACCGTTATAGTGCCCTTGTAACCCGGCATCTTAAGTTGCAGATACACGTAGCAGGGCCGTGCCATAAATTTCGCATAGGCTGGCCGTCCGAACAACGCGTGGTACGGACTTTGGATTTTAACCACTTCGAACGTCAGCGTCTCTGATCTGGAATCGTGACTATCGCCAAAGACCACTTCAAGGGCTATATTACCGACCGGATATGCAGACTTGCCAGGCACCACCCCGTGGAACACGGTATGGGTTGGTTTGAGATCCTTATCCACCAGTCCCATGCGACGGAAGGTCTCATAATACAAGATGTTAATGCTGCTCCCTCCGTCCATGAGCACCTTGGTGAGCTTATAACCTCCCACCTGAGGCGCTACCACCAGTGCTAACTGACCCGGATTATAAACCCTGGGAGGATGATCTTCTCGGCTCCATATGATAGGCTGTTCCGACCAACGCAGATAGTGAGGCGTGGCCGGTTCGACATCACTGACTGCCCGCCTCTGAAGCTTTCTATCTCGTTTATCCAAGCTTGTAGTAAAGACATGATACTGTCCACCACTCAACTGTTTCGGGTTGTTCTGATAACCTGATTGCTGTTCGTAACCACTTTGATTACTTTGATTATTTTGGCTGACCTGTCCGCCCGGATTACCCTGGAACCCTGGACCGGAATTTCCGCCACCGTATCCTGATCCGGAACCTGAACCGCCGCCGGAGCTGTGATCATATTGGAAAGTGTTTGAGGTTTTGAATTCCTTCATGATATAACAATCCTTCCAAAGATGGGTTGCTGGTTCCTCTTTTGTTCCGTGCTTCGGACAGGGCTGGTTTAAGAAAAAGTTCAAACGCTCCGGATTAGGACCGGGATTTGTGCGGAAACTTGGCTGTTTCCCCTTGCGCCGCTGGCCCTTATTCTGTGCACTTGTGTTGGCCACAAAATCCATGCTCCCGTCCGGTTTACGCTTACCTCCGCCTCCATTACCTGTCGGCCGATGTTGCTGGCCCTTGGTGTTGCTATTCTTCTTTCCCTTCCCTGCTTTGTCATCACCAGAGTCAGGATCCTTGGTACTGTCAGAATCCGCATACTTCACTAAAGCGGTCATGAGCGTTCCTATATCTGTACAATCACGCTTCATCCGGCCCAGCTTTAGCTTCAAAGGGCCAAACCGACAGTTGCTTTCCAACAGCACCACGGCGGTGTCTGCGTTGATGCGATCTGACGAGTGCAAAACTTCTGATACCCGCCGTACCCAATGGGTAGTTGATTCCCCTTCTTGCTGAACGCAGGCTGCTAGGTCAACTATCGACATTGGCTGTTTGCACGTGTCCTTGAAATTCTTGATAAACCGGGCGCGCAATTGGGCCCATGAACTAATTGAATTAGGCGGTAAGCTCTTTAGCCAAGTCCGGGAAGTTCCTTCTAGCATCATAGTAAAATACTTGGCACACGCCGTGTCATCCACATCCAGCATCTCCATAGCCATTTCATAGCTCTCCACCCATGTCTCCGGAGGCTGATCTGCCGTGTAATTTGGTACCTTGCGGGGGCCTTTGAAGTCTTTGGGCAGGCGTACGTTGCGCAAAGCGGGAACAAGGCACGGTACTCCCAAAGAACTGGAAACCACCCCCGGTTCAACCGTAGCTGCTGGGAAGATTGGTGTAAGCTAACGAGCCTGATGCTGCGCTGCTAATCCGGCCTCCCGTGCACGGGTGCGATCCACATTCTCGTGAGCATTGTCGACGCCCGCCGGATTGTTGCCGCGGAGCGCTTCACGCCTGGCGTTACTTGAAACGGCCGGCTCCTCCACGCGCCTACTATAGCTCCCGCTGGGGCGAGGGGTGGAGTGAATCCGATCACGGCTTTGGGAATATGCTTCTTGCTGGGCCAACGCGGTCCTAAGGAGCTCCTTGACCCGGCGTGTCTCTTCATCCTGCGGTGAATCTCCTTCGATCGGAATGGCTTCCAACCGAGCCGCCGCCGCGACGAGGTTATCCATCGGGTTGGAATAATGACCTGACGGCGTTGGCATGGCCGGTGGTGTACCAGTGTTATGACGAGGCAGGTCTATTATCCGGTGCTGAACCGGGGCGCCGGCTGTCGTCTCCGCACGGTTTACCCCCGGGGTGTTGAAGAGATTTCGAGCGTCGAGGGCGGCGGGCAACCGAGATCGGGATTTTCTCTTCAGGACTTCCTGAGACGCCTTCTGATCCATCATGAGCCTGTAAGCCTGTGCATCTAAAGCGGCGCGCTCCGCCGTCATCCTGATCTCTTCTGCTGCCAGCTCCGCTTTAGCCCGAGTGATCTGCTCTCTCACTTTGGCAATCTCAGCATTGTGAACCTCCTGATCCACTGGGTTGTCTTCCGCCATGAGCGCTGCTAGTGCGTCAAACAGGTCTGACAAAACTTGGGCTGGTGAACCCGTAGGGCCTCCTGCCCGCGCAGCCGTTGCCGCTGCCGATCCGGAGATCGCTGCTGCTGCAGTTGATGATCGTGGCACCGCCTGCGTTCCAGCCATGAAGATCCCAACCCGATAGGGCAGATCAGTGGGGTCCGGAATACTGTTGCCATCGGAGCCGCCCCCAATCCGATCATCTTGCGGCTGGTAAAGAGATTCGGTTTCCCCGGTCGACGTTTCATCGCCGGAGTAGATGGCGGTTTCGTCACCGGATTCGGATCCTTCCTCGTAGCTTCCTCCGTGGGTGACTCCCACGAAGGCGTGCTTCCTGGTCGGTTTAGCCAGGGTCGATCTCGTGCACTGAGCTGTCTCGACGAGGTCGGCGCAGACGCCTAACTCGGGGCCTGGCTCTCCGATCTTGCCGATGAAAACATGGATGCCGCCAAAGGGGACCCGGTACCCGTACTCGATCGAGCCGGCGTCGGGGCCCCAGCCTGTGCTGTCGATGTAGAGTCTTCCGCGGCGGCTCTTGGTCATCCGTCCCACAGCGTAACCCTCGAGTCCTTCAAAGCGGCCCTCCAAAAACTTGAAACCATCTCGCGATAGCCCCACGGTGGGCGCCAACTGTCGTGGATTTGTCACGGCAGATGTCCTAGTGAGAGGACTTAGTCGTGGAGCCATCGCAACGGGTTAGCTTGAAGGGGTTAAAAGCGGACACAAGGACACGGTGTTTATACTAGTTCGGCCCCTTCGATGAAGGTAAAAGCCTACGTCTAGTTGTGATGGGATTGATGGGTTTCGAGGGCTTAGGGAGCGATAAGCTTCGCCTAAACCTCGAGTTCTTGTTCTCTGTCTCCAAACCGCCGTCGGGTCGTCCCCTTATATACACGGGTGACGCCCGTCGGTCTGCAAAGTCCCGACCTCCGGTTTATAAACGTGCCCGGGTCGGTCTCTCTATTCCTAACTTACAATACAAGTTTACCCCAGGCCGGTTTACACCATAAACCTTTAAACCGATTACAGGCCTTGGGCCCTTCTATTTCTCCTTGGGCTTTAACATCTCGGGTCTATTGACGGAGGTAACCCGGGCCCTGCAGGCCGGTTTACCCCAGATAGCAACATCCCCAACACTTGCAGACGGGTTCCGTGCCAGGCTCAAGATCAATAACGAATTCAACTGGCCTGCGGGGAGGCATAACCGGAAGCTCTTCTGGAAAGACATCTTGGTACTCACAAACGACTGGAATCTGAGAGATAGCCTCCAATTCATCATTCTCATTGAGAGAAAACAACCGAATGGTATCATCACGAGAGGCATAGATGATCACATCGTTAGAAGAGTGAGTCAATTGAATTTCCCTGGCAGCACAATCAAGCTGAGCCTTGTGCTTAGAAAGCCAGTCCATCCCGAGAATAAGATCAATATCAGAGTCACCAAGAAGAATTGGTTTAGCCAGAAATCTATAGTCACCCATCTTGATACCGACATTCGGGACCAAAACTCGAGAAGTCATTTGCTTACCCGGGGACACAATAGACAAAGGTCTCGGCAAAACTTGAGTACTCAAATCATGCATAGCCACAAAAGGTCTTGAAATGAAAGAATGCGATGCTCCAGTATCAAATAAGACTTTTGCAGGAATATCATTAACTGAGAGATTACCCATGATCACATCAGAAGAATCCTCCGCTTGAGCTGCATTCATCATGTTCACCTTTGCAGACTGGGAATTATGCTTGACCACTGCATTGCTGGAAGATTTCACAGGAGGAGGAGGCGGAAGGCGCCTTTGGTTGAAGCACTTGTTCGCATAGTGACCCTTTTGCTGACATTTCCTGCAAGTCACCTCTGAGAGCGGACGATGGTAAGGAGCACTTGGCCTTGGAGCTTGGTTCTGAGACTTGTTCTGATAGCCAGGGTTGGGTGGGTGGGAAGGTCCATGACCACTTGAGTCCTTCTGCTGATAAGGCTGACAGAACGGAGGAGGAGGAGGCAACCAGAACTTCTGTTGCTTTGCTGCCACAAGTGAGGAAGAAGAAGACTGAACTGCGTCTCTGACTCTCTTCTTAGATGCCTCACACTTGAGCTGAGCGGCTTCTTGTTTCAGTGCCATGTTGTAGAATTCATCATACTTTAACGGCTCAAAAAGCACAAGAGCAAGTTGCAGATCTTCCCTGAGACCACGCCTGAATTGGTAGATCATACTCTTCTCATCAGGCATGTCTTGCCTCGCAAAACGAGAGAGCTTCTGGAACTGAGTGTTGTATTGATAGACAGACATGGTGCCTTGCTTGAGATTGCGGAATTCCTCACGCTTAAGCTCAACAACACTTTCTGGAATGTGGTGCGCTTTGAAGTCACGGCGAAAATCATCCCAGGTAATCACAGGACCTCCTCTGGAATCTTTGTATTGCTGGAACCACTCAGCAGCTTGATCTTTGAGTTGAAAAGAGGCAAACTTGACAAAGTCCTTAGGTCTGACATTGCTGCACTCGAAATGCTTGCTGATGTCCACGAGCCAATCATCTGCGTCAGTGGCCTCGACACAGTAGCTGAAGGTCTTTGGCTGATTAGCAAGGAACTGGTTGAGTGAAGCGAAGTGCGGCTGATTGTTGCCTTGGCCTTGATTCTCTTGATTACCTTGCCCTTGGTTGCGATCTTGCAAGAGCTGAATCAGAATCTGAGCGTTGGCATTGGTGGCAGTCATCAGGGCTTGCCAAGCCTCCGGAGGCGGAGGTGGTGGCGGAGGATTAGCCTGACTTCCTTCATTGCGATCCGGATTCTGACGCGTTGGCGGAGCCATCCTGAAGAGGGTGACATCCATTAGCATCTTGACAGAGATATATTCAAGCTGAATCAAAGGAATGAAATTGCAACATATAGTCTTCACAATAAACATCCGAACGAGAATGAACGAATGAATTCCAAAGTAAATCATCACACTTCCTTAAGCTGAAAAGCCACTTAGAACAAGGTAAGGAATAAAATCAATAAGGTACGGATGTGAACAAATACTTGGTAAGGATTACCCAATCACGAACCAAATATCTGCGGAAGAAGTACTAGAGCTACATGAATTCCCACTTATAAACTCCCGAAACTTTCTGGTTAAGCAATCAGGTGTTGGGGATACAGGGGACACAAAATATATCACCCAAACTAACAATACCTAGATCCAGTTGTATCCATCCTTCAACACATAACCAAGAAATTCTCGGAAATCATCTACCTCAACCTTCGAAAAGCATCCGTTATACAAGTCATGGCAATACTCCCGCACTCTCCTCAGTACTGAGCTATCAGGGTTATCTCACCAACAATTGTACAAAAGAGATTTTCGATGTCGGCGTACTAAACTCAGGTATTCCAAAACCGCAACGATCAAATTATGACGACAACACCTCGGAGCTCAACTCCCCGGGACACCTCCTCTAAAACCCCTGCTGACGGGAGGCAACCAAGACAATGTTGTCATCATAAGACCATCGGAACGATTCTAAGATACCCGCGTGATCCTAAATTTTTTTTAGTGAAATTTGAGAAGAGAAGAGTCAAAACTCTACGTCAGGATGCCTTACCAGAGCGGTGAGGAGACTGGGAAGTAAAAAGAATTCCTAAACTCTCTGATATATAATTCCTAAATGACTCAAAACATTTTTCTAGACACAACTCGGCCGCTAAAACGATCAATCAGTGGGGGCTCCTAAGGTCGGGGAAGGCTCTGATACCAACTTGTAACGCCCTCGATGCGGCTATATCTCCCACGTGTCGAGGCACGACTTAGAGGCATAACCGCATTGAAAGCAATGTCGCAAGTGAGGTAATCTTCACACAACCCATGTAATACATAAAGGGAAAGAGATACATAGTTGGCTTACAGTCGCCACTTCACACAGTACATAAATAAACATCCATCATTCAAATTACACTCAATGTCCGACTACGGTACCAAAATGAAAGAAGACTACCCCAAATGCTACATAGATCCCCGGATCACCCCAACTGGGCTCCACTATTGATCATCAGGAAAAGACACATAGTAACGGCCACGTTCCTCGTCGAACTCCCAAGTGAGCTCGGTCGCGTCATCTGCACTGGCATCGTTGGTACCTGCAACTGTTGTGGTAGAATCTGTGAGTCACAGGGACTCAGCAATCTCACACCCGCGAGATCAAGACTATTTAAGCTTAAAGGTAGGAAAGGATTGTGAGGTGGAGCTGCAGCAAGCGACTAGCATATATGGTGGCTACAACGCAAAAGAGAGCGAGAAGAGAAGGCAAAGCACGGTCGTGAAGTTAGAAGTGATCAAGGAGTGATCCTAAAACAACCTACGTCAAACATAACTCCAACACCGTGTTCACTTCCCGGACCCCGCCGAGAAGAGACCATCACGGTTACACACGCGGTTGAGGTGTTTTAGTTAAGGTCAACTTCGGGTTTTCTACAACCGGACATTAACAAATTCCCATCTGCCTCATAACCGCGGGCACGACTTTCGAAAGATAATACCCTGCAGGGGTGTCCCAACTTAGCCCATGATAAGCTCTCACGGTCAACGAAGGATGTTCCTTCTACCGGGAAGACCCGATCAGTCTCGGAATCCCGGACTACAAGACCTTTCGACAGTAATAAAACAGATCCAGCAAAGCTGCCCGATTGTGCCGACAAATCCTGATAGGAGCTGCACATATCTCGGTCTCAGGGCACATCCGGATGAGCAGTCCGTACAACTAAAACCAAGTCTCGAGTTTCCCCGAGGTGGCGCTGCAAAGGGCTCTAGTTTGGACCAGCAATCGAAGGAGAACTGGCCCGGGGGGTTAAAATAGAGATGACCCTTGAGTCTGCAGAACCCAAGGGAAAAAGGCTTAGGTGGCAAATGGTAAAACCAATGTTGGGCCTTGCTAGAAGAGTCTTATTCAAAGCGAACTGTCAAGGGGGTCCCATAAATCACCCAACCGTGTAAGGAACGCAAAACTCTGGGAACATAACACCGGTATGACGGAAACTAGGGTGGCAAGAGTGGAACAAAACACCAGGCAAAAGGCCGAGCCTTCCACCCTTTACCAAGTATGTAGATGCATTAATTAAATAAGAGGTATTGTGATATCCCAACAAGTAAAACATGTTCCAACAAGGAACAACAAGTCCATGTTCCAACAAGGAACAACTTCATCTTCACCTGCAACTGGCAACGCTATAAGAGGGGCTGAGCAAAGCAGTAACATAGCCAATCAACGGTTTGCTAGGACATGGATGGTTAGGGGCTGACATGGCAATATAGGAGGCTATGATATAGCAAGTGGTAGGTATCGCAACATAGGCATAGCAAAAGAGCGAGCATCTAGCAAGCAAAGATAGAAGTGATTTCGAGGGTATGGTCATCTTGCCTGCAAGGTTCTCAGAGTTGTCGAAAGCTTGGTCCTCGAAAGCGTTCTCAACAGGTTCCTCGTTCACGTACTCGTCTCCCGGATCTACCCACAACAAGAACACAAGCAAAGAGGACAAATATCAATCACGATGCAATGCGCAAGCAACATGATGCAAAACATGGCATGATATGCGAGATGTGATATGCAATGCATATGCATGCTTCGGAAGGACAAGGATGAACAAGGCATAATCTTGGCAAACCAAGTACGCCACTGGATAGATGAGGTGATTTCGGTTGAAATCGATATAAGTCTCTGAAATCAGCAACATCAAGTACCCTAGTTTTCATGCTTGTGCTAGTCACCAAAAATATCACAAAAATACATGGAATAATTCTCTGGAAAGGTAACATGGCATATTACAAAACTCATGTAGGACTCAACTTCATAGGAGGTACACATCAATAATGGCAAAAATAACAAAAGTGCATGTTGAGATAAGATCCAGCAACTAACAGCACATAGCCCTCTTCTAACAGCATTTCGGGCATCAAGATGACCTCAAATGAAAATGATGCAATGGAACGAAATGATGTACTCTTCGAGGCGAACAATTTGACATATTAAACGCACAAATCGGAGATACGGACGCAAAGTTATGGCACGATGAACAAGTGATGATAATGCAACATTAAAAGACTTAGAAGAAATGGGGGGGAGAGAAAAAGTCAACCGCGGGCGCGGAAACCGGAGATCTCGGGGAAGGCGGCGGCGAGGCGAGGGCCGGCCGGATCCGGGGCCAGGGCGGCCGGATCTGGCGCCGGAGAGCTCGGGGAAGGTGGAGGATGCGGGCGGCGCGCCGCGGGACCGCGGCGTCGCGGGCTGGCGGCGCGGCGTGCGTGGGCGGGCGGCGGTCGGCGTGCGCGACGGCGGCGGGGCGGCGCTAGGCGGCGGGGCGCGGAGAGGAGGCGTGGGCGGGCGACCGCGGGGCGGCGGCGACCCGGGCCGGGGAGGGCCCCGCGCGGGCCTGGGCGGGCCCTGGCGGCGGCGGGTGGCCGGGGTGCCACGTGGCGCGCAGCCCTGTGGCCGGTGCGTCCGGCCGGCGGCGGACGTGTCCGGCGCGGCGCGAGGATCGGGGCTAGGGTTAGGGTGGATTTTGCCCGTGAATGGAGGAGGGGGAGGTGTTTTTATAGGTAGAAGGAGCTAGGAAGCTCCAAATGGAGAGCGGTTTTCGGCCACGCGATCGTGATCGAACGGCGGAGGACATGGGAGTGTCTTAGATGGGTTATTGGGCTGTTTTGAAGGGGTGTTCGGCTGCAACACACACGAGGCCTTCACGGTTACCCGGTTAACCGTTGGAGTACCAAACGAACTCCGATTGACCCGAAACTTGACAGGCGGTCTACCGGTGCTATACCGAGGCCGCCTGACAAACCTCGGTCCACACCGAGAAAGTTTAATACCCGCTCACGAAGAAATGTAAAAGGGGACGCCGGGGGACATAGGAGCGCCGGATTGCAAAACGGACAACGGGGAAAATGCTCGGATTTATGAGACGAACATGTATGCAAATGCGATGCACATGATGACATGAAATGAAATGCATGACATGAACAAAATGCAAAACGAAGGGAAACCCAACCACGGAGAGAATATCATAACACATAGCCGAAAATGGCAAGAGTTGGAATACAAATATGGCAACTTACGTCCGAGGCGTTACACTTTCGCCTCTCAGCACGGCCAAGTCCGGGCGCGCCTTGGGCCCGGGGGCTACTGTCGGCGTTCTGGGAACGGGGGTCCCCAGACTTGCCTACCTGCGGCCTGCGGCGTGGCTCAAAGCGGGCCAGCACAGCCCATCTTCATCAACACAAACCCAAGCCCCTCGCGAGGGGCCAAGCCTCGCGGGGCGGACGACACGGAGCTTCCTCAGGCGCGGCCTCATCAGGTTGGCTCACGAGGAGGCGGAGAGATGAAGGCGGGGTACCTCACGAGGTGCCCATGACGCAAGCCATGACGACCAAAGGCTCCAGGCGGGCGCCAGCCCGCGCAGTGTCCTCCCTTTCCTCTTTGGTGCAAAGGGAGCAAGTGCAGGCGGGAGGATCAAGCAAAGGCACCCATTTCGGTGCAACGAGACCAAGACCAGCTCCGCGATAAGGAGGAAGTCACCGTGGAGCCCAAGCCAGCGTCATCACCAGAGCCTTTGGCAGGCGAGGACCAACTTTAGTCAGGATAAGTGTACCAGATGTTCCCCTTCAAAATGGCCAACTGTTGGCGCCCTTCCCGCTCAATATTTGGGAAGAGGCCCAGGGCCTTTGCCTATAAATAGGACTAGCCACCCCCAAGGCAGAGGCAATTGAATCGGAGAGAGAAAGGGAGAGAAGGGCGATTGATCTCCTGCTAGCAGTTCATCCCCCAGGCCATGGACAGACCCTCGCGAGGCTGTTCTACCTTGTAGTGTTCATCATCATCAGCCCAAGAGGCAATCCACCACACCACACTGGAGTAGGGTATTACACCGCATCGGTGGCCCGAACCAGTATAAACTCTGTGTCTCTTGTGTTGTTCTTTTGGTAGTTTAGATCTTTGCGAGGTGGACGAGTACGAGTAGGTAGGAAGTGTAATCTCCGCGCGCACCCCAGAGTTCGAACCTTAAGGGTCTACCGGAACCCGAAATCCGACAGTAGAACATTAGCAAGTAGGAAGGAAAATCGTAAACTTCAAGGATCGCATCCCTACTTGCTGTTCATGCGCCAAGGGGGACTCCTGAGCATCGCGACTAAGGAGCCTAACTTGTCACGTAGCCCCTCACTCCTTTGGTCCCGTCCTGGTTTCCGGTCGGGGCTAATGCTGGGTGAGGTACGCGCGGGGCCGGGCTCTGCCGGCGTAGAACGTAAGCAAGTAGGAAGGAAAAACATAAATTCAAGGAATTTAAAAGCAAATATTACAGTCCACACTGTTATCTCAACGCCAAATGCAAGTTTAAATGCCTCGTCGAGGCATGATACATGTGCAGGAATTAAAAGCAGAACAGGAGCCGCAGCAGAGTCACTTGTCTGCGGTGGAGCAGCGCGGAGTGGCTTCGCCTCATGGAGCAGCAGGGTCGGCAGCGCCTGGCTTCGGCTTGGTCCTGAAGGCCCGGAACTTCCACAGCAGAGCCTCCGCGCGACCCTTCACGGCCTCGGTAGCAGCAGCGGCACGCTCGCCGCTCATTGGCTCCAGCAGGCTATCGAGGTCGACGTTGGGGTCGCGAAGGTAGATGTGGGTGAAGACCCGCGTAAGCGCTGCAGAAGACAGGACACGCGCCTCGGCCTCGGCCGTGGGGCCAAGACCAAGGGCGACATCCTCAAGAGCACGAACCAAGAAGGGAAGCAACTTGGCGGGACCGTCCTCTGAGCCAGCCAGCGGGCTCTCCAGGCCGCTAGCGTAGAGCATCTTCAGCGAAGCACGAGCCTTCTCCTCCATGTATGCGAAGGCCATGCAGTCCTCGGCAAGAACCCGGGCCTTGCTGTCCAGTTCGACCTTCGTCGCCCCCAACTCCTTCTCCAGCACACGTAGGCGGTCGCGGCGTTTCTTGAGCTTGGCCTCCTGGACCTCGAAGGCCGCCTCGCGAGCCTTCACGCCCTCTTCTTGCTCTTGGCGAAGCGGGCCTCTTTTGCGAGTTGGTCCCGCAGGCCTTGCAGCTCGTCCTCTAGCACCTTGTAGCGACCGCGGATGTCAGCCGTCTCCCCCTGGGCTGCGTCACGAGCAGCCTTCGCCTCAAGGGCGGCCTGCCTCTCCTCATCACAAGCCGTTGAGGCCTGGACCAGCGCCGCCCAAATCGAAGCATCGGAGCGAATCCATCATGAAGCCAGCTCCAAGCGCCCGGCCACCAAGCAAGGGTCGGCGCCAAGAAGATCCTGCTGGAGCCGGTCCAGCTCGACAGCAACACGATCCAGAACGGCGGGAGGAGCCGGAGAGACAGCAGTCGGTGGAGTAGGAGGAGGAGGTGGCGGCACGACCACAACACCCTGAGGTGGAGCCTGCTGCGCCCTGACGACTGTGGTGGCGGCGGCAGGCAAAGGCACCTCGGGAGTCACTTGGGCCATGGGGGATGGGCTCGCCCCAGCCATCTCGGCCAGACCTCGCGAGGACGATCGGGCAGGAGAGGCCCGTGCGTCGCGGTCACCTTCCTCCACGGGCAGAGGCGCTGCCGCGGATGGAACCTTAGGAGCCCCCTTCAGCTTCTTCGCCGCGGGCGCCAGCCTATCCAAGAGTCGCGGACGTCAAGCCTCAGCAGCAAAACAAGAGACAAAGACAAGAGTCAAGCACTTACGGGGCGTCGCCGGTGAGCTCGGGCAGCCTCCAGCCAAACTTGAAGCCTGATAGCCGGCTGGAAGGGTCAACCTCGGAAGTGGGAGGCGCGTCTGCGGACCGCCCCGGCGTCGGCGCAGACCCGCGGGAGATCAGCCCGGTCCTGTCCTTCTTCAGGATCGGGGGCGAGCTCCCGCTGCCCAACACGTCATCATCCTCGTCGTCGTCGCTGGGAGAGAGGAGGAGAGCACGGGACCTGCGCCGGGAGAGGGGAGCCCTTGACTCTCCATCAGTCGCCTCGGAGTCAGGCCCTTTCTCCCGCTCCCCTCTGCCCTCCTCGTCGCTAGAGTCATCGGAGGACACGTCCAGCGGACCCACGGGAGCCCCCGCGGGCACGGGCCCGTCCCCGTTCAAGACGGGCATGGACTCCACCACCTACTCCCAATCGTCCCGGAGGAACAAGGGCGTAGGAGCACCCTCCAACCTCGCCACATCGCCCCCGACCAGAGATTGGAGCACCGCTGCCAGATCTCCGTCACCCAAGGCCGCGGGGCTCGGATGAGGCCTCCGCATCGGAGGTGAGTACTGCCGAAGCGGAGCCAGCTGGTGCTCCAGGAATTCCCTCAGCAGCGAAGCGCCGGTCAGCTTCGCCGCCGCCATGCTGGCCGGCCTCAGATCCGCGTCCATCTTCTCCAACACCGGCTTCGCATGGGGGTCCGTGAGGTCTGCTCGAGCCCAATCACCGGAGCTCGTGGGCAGCTCCGTAGGCAAGATCAGCCGAGGGTGAATGCGCCCAGCGTCTGTCAAGACCCATTTGCTCCTGAAGCCTCGATCCTTTTCCCGGGCTTCGAAATGGCAATGGCGCCACTGTACGCGATGAAGCTCGCGCACGCGGAAGGAGAACCGCGAGAGACCCGGAGGGAGAAGTAGTGGCGCAGCAAGGCCACTGAGGGCTGCACCCCTACATGAGCCTCGCAGTAATAGGCGAAGATTGCCAGGAGAAGGACGGAGTTGGGGTGGAGATGTAATGCCTGTAAGTTGTAATGACGGAGGACAAAGAAGAAGAACTCGGAGAAGGGAGGCACCAGGCCAGCAGCAATGGCGCTTACAAAGAGCAGATAGAAGGTGCTCTCACGGCCCTCAGGGGTGGCGGAGCCGGCCTTGAACACCCTCGCTCCATCGATGCCCTGCGCCGCCGCCATCCGGCGCAACCGGGCAAGGTTCACCGCAGACACGTTCGGCGAGTCCAGGGCAGACGAGTACAAAGCTTCGGTCGGGGACTGACGAGGCGCCATGGCTTCTAGGTCACGCGCTCGAAGTGGATCTGGAGATTTGAAGGAAGGAAGGAGAGGCGCAAGAAAGGGGATCTGAGCAGCAACCGGAGAAAGCAAAAAAAGCAAAGCCGGGTGGATGCCGCTCCTTTATCAACTCGCGCGGTTGCGGAGACGCCCACGTCCAATCAACCGCCACACGGCGCCCAAGGCCGCAGGCTGCTAGGGCCTGCGTCGCTTAGCCCTTGCCCTTTCGCCTCCCTGCACGGCCAAGTCCGGGCGCGCCTTGGGCCCGGGGGCTACTGTCGGCGTTCTGGGAATGGGGGTCCCCAGACTTGCCTGCCTGCGGCCTGCGGCGTGGCTCAAAGAGGGCCCAGCGCGGCCCATCTTCATCAACACAGACCCAAGACCCTCGCGAGAGGCCAAGCCTCGCGGGGCGGACGACACAGAACTTCCTCAGGTGCGGCCTCATCAGGCTGGCTCGCGAGGAGGCGGAGAGATCAAGGCGGGGTACCTCACGAGGTGCCCATGACGCAAGCCATGACGACCGAGGACGCCAGGCGGGCTCCAGCCCGCGCAGTGTCCTCCCTTTCCTCTTTGGTGCAAAGGGAGCAAGCGCGGGCGGGAGGACCAAGCAAAGGCACCCATTTCGGTGCAACGAGACCAAGACCGGCTCCGCGACAAGGAGGAAGTCACTATGGAGACCAAGCCAGCATCACCGCCAGAGCCTTTGGCAGGCGAGGACCAACTTTAGTCAGGATAAGTGTACCAGATGTTCCCCTTCAAACTGGCCAATTGTTGGCGCCCTTCCCGCACAATATTTGGGAAGAGGCCCAGGGCCTTTGCCTATAAATAGGACTAGCCACCCCCAAGGTAGAGATATCTAGCAACCCAGTAATCAGTTAGATAGGCAGCAGACAGAGAAAGAGAGAGAAGGGCGATTGAACTCCTCCTAGCAGTTCATCCCCCCAGCCAAGAACAGACCCTCGTGAAGTTGTTCTTCCTTGTATTGTTCATCATCAGCCCAAGAGGCAATCCACCACACCACCACACTGGAGTAGGGTATTACACCACATCGGTGGCCCGAACCAGTATAAACTCTGTGTCTCTTGTGTTGATCTTCTCGTAGTTTAGATTCTTGCGAGGCGGAGGGATACAGGTAGGTAGGAAGCGTAATCTCCGTGCGCACCCCAGAGTTCGAACCTCAAGGGTCTGCCGGAACCCGAAATCCGACAGTGCATAACAAGGTTTTTCCATTCAATGTCTTCTAAATTTAGCACAGGAGACTTCACCGGAAATTCGTTTATAGACTTGCCATCAAAGTGTGATTTCCTCAGGTAACACCGATACTGCTGCAATGCTTCCTTGAAAAGCACAAGCAAGCTTTGCTCGTCATGACTATCCAGATTGACCCTCGCCTAGTTACAACAACGTAATAAATCATTGATGTGTTCAATCAGCAGAAAACAGGAAAATAATAACCATGAATAATAGCACTTACACGTAAGTTGGACAGGAAGATGTGAAAATGGTGTTTATCTTTGTCGTCCCCTACCCCGTCGACAAACCCTAGCCCCTCACATCTCCTCCTCGCGCCACCTCTTTCTTCCCCCGCGATGACCCGAGCCGTCGTCGTCGTAGCCTTCGTCGCCCGCGCGCTCTCCGTCGTCCTCGCGCCCCGCCGAGGTATCCAGCCGCTCCGCAGTGCTCGACTACGTCCTCCACGCCAACGAATGTGACTCGGGAGCCATCACCGTGTCGGGATTGGGTTGTCTTCCTCCTGTGCATCGCTGTCATCATCGCCGGAAAACGTCGCCGTCGAGCCCTCCCCGAGCTCGTTGTGCACCTCTACAGACCTCTGTGAGCTCCCCGTCGACCCCCCTCCGCTTCCCCCTTGGTTACCATCTGCTCCCGTCGCCGATTAATGCCGTACGCCGCCATGGCCGAGCTCACTGGAGCTCACGCTCACCGCGACCATACGCGCTCATGGGCGCGCTACCGCACGCTACAGCCGCCCTGATCAGCCCTCTGCGCGCGACCCACCCTGCCCCCTGTCCACCGCGATCAACGCATCCCCTCGCCGCGCACCTCGCCCCACTTGTAGTCGCCGCAGCCGAGCGGCCCCGTGCCCGCAGCAGCAGCTGCTCTTGCGCCACTACCACTGCTGCGCTACTGCTGTTACTAGTTGCCGCCGTCCGTTTCCCCTTATCCACTTGCTTGATTTGGTTGTCCCTCGCGCCGTCGCCACAAGGCCGAGCTCCGGCCGCCGTTGGGCTCGTGCGTAGGCACCGCTCCAGCCATCCCCTGCCTCGGCCGCTTGCGCCATTAGATGCGCGGCTGCAAGCTGAACTCGTAGGCTCAAGCCACGCCTCAAATGGCTGCCGGAGGCTCCCGTTTGGTCGTCGCCGCCGGCCGTCGTTCGTACGACCAACTCCGGCCGCTCGCCCGCTCTGCCTACTGTGCTGCTGCTGCGTGCTGCTCGAAACTGCTACTGCTTCTTGATGCTGTGCTGCCGCTGCTGCTAATTACTACTGCTGGTGCCCTTGCGCTGCTGCTACCCATGCTACTTCTGCTCTACTGCAGCCGTTAGTTGCTGCTGATGCTGCTTGGCCATGGCTACCAGCGCCGTTCGTGTGTGCTTGTGCGTGAACTTCACGTACAGCCACACAATGGCAAGCTAGTGCCATGCCATATGGGGCCTAATTAGATTAAAAGCTAATCGCTGTTAGTGCTACCCTACTACTAATAGTCAGTGATGCTGGCCCTGCTGCCTAAATAAAACAATTAAAATCATCTAATTGAAGTATAATACAATGGCACATGGGACCCACTTAGACTATTCATATGTTGACCAGTCAACCTTTGACTGGGTCAATCCAAACCCATTGGCCCCACTGTCATACACACATGCTAGAGTAGTACTAAGTGACAAGATTATTTATTGTTTTTTAATTCAAATTAATATACTCCAGAAAATAAATAAAACTTTGAAAATTAATATAAAAAAATCCGTAGCTCGGATGAAAATACTTTCTACATGAAAGTTGCTCAGAACGATGAAACGAATCCGAATATGCAGCCCGTTCGTCCGCCACACATCCCTAACCAATCGAACTCACAACTTTCCCCCTCCGGTTCACCGGTCCGAAAACGCTAAACACTGGGGATACTTTCCCGGATATGTTCCCCCTTCGCCGGTATCACCTCGTACTGCGTTAGGCCACCCCTAGCACCGCGTATCACCATGTTATGCTTTGTGTTGCTTTGATTGCTCTGTTATTTATTATGTTCCCCCTCCGTTACTTCTTTCCGGTAGACTCCGAGACTACTACCGATGTCCGTGTGTTCGGCTACATTGAAGATGACCCTTCCTTCTTGCCGGAGCAACCAGGCAAGCCCCCTTCCCTTGATCACCAGATATCGCCTACTCTGCTCTGTACTGCTTGCATTAGAGTAGTGTAACATGTTACTGCTTTCCGTTATTCCTATCCTGATGCATAGCTTGTCCTTGTTCCTACTGTTGTTACCTTTACCTGCAATCCTACATGCCTAGTATAGGATGCTAGCTTTCCATCAATGGCCCTACATTCTTGTCCGTCTGCTGTGCTATACTATCGGGTCGTGATCACTCTGGAGGTGATCACGGGTATATACTATATACTTATACATGATACATGTGGTGACTAAAGTCAGGTTGGTTCGGGGAGTGCCCGCGAGTGATTCACGGATCGGGGGCTGAAAGGACCTTTGTCCCAACGGCTCTCTGTGTGGATCTTTGTGTCGGAGCGACAGGGCAGGTTGAGACTACCTAGGTGAATGGTGGGCCTGGCCCTGGTCGGCGTCCGTGGTTACTACTTAACACGCTTAACGAGATCTTGGTATTTGATCTGAGTCTGGCTACTGGCCTATACGCACTAACCAACTACGCGGGAAAGATATGGGCACTCGGCGTCGTGGTATCAGCCGAAGCCTTCGTGACGTCAGCGACTGAGCGGCGCGCGCCGGATTGGAACGTAAGCCTGCTCTTGTATTAAGGGGGCTAGTTCTGCTTCCGGCCGCCCACGCAACGTACAGGTGTGCTCAGGGCGATGGGCCCAGACCCCTGTGCGCTTAGGTTTAGACCGGCGTGCTGACCTCTCTGTTGTGCCTAGGTGGGGCTGCGACGTCTTGATCTTCCGAGGTCGGGCATGACCCAGGAAAGTGTGTCCGGCCAAATGGGATCAAGCGTGTTGGGTTATGTGGTGCACCCCTGCAGGGAAGTTAATCTATTCGAATAGCCGTGATCTTCGGTAACAGGACGGCTTGGAGTTGTACCTTGACCTTATGACAACTAGAACCGGATACTTAATAAAACACACCCTTCCAAGTGCGAGATAAAACCCGGTGATCGCTCTCTAACAGGGCATCGAGGAGGGGATCGCCGGGTAGGATTATGCTATGCGATGCTACTTGGAGGACTTCAGTCTACTCTCTTCTATATGCTTCAAGACGGAGGCTGCCAGAAGCGTAGTCTTCGACAGGATTAGCTATCCCCCTCTTATTCTGGCATTCTGCAGTTCAGTCCACTGATATGGCCCTTTACACATATATCCATGCATATGTAGTGTAGCTCCTTGCTTGCGAGTACTTTGGATGAGTACTCACGGTTGCCTTGTTCCCCCTTTTCCCCTTTTCTCTACCCGATTGCTCCGACCAGACGATGGAGCCCAGGATCCAGACGCCACCGTCGATGACGACTCCTTCTACACTGGAGGTGCCTACTACTACGTGTAGCCCGCTGACGACGACCAGGAGTAGTTAGGAGGATCCCAGGCAGGAGGCCTGCGCCTCGTTCGATCTATATCCCCGTTTGTGCTAGCCTTCTTAAGGCAAACTTGTTTAACTTATGTATGTACTCAGATATTGTGGCTTCCGCTGACTCGTCTATGATCGAGCACTTGTATTCGAGCCCTCGAGGCCCCTGGCTTGTATTATGATGCTTGTATGACTTATTTTATTTGTAGAGTTGTGTTGTGATATCTTCCCGTGAGTCCCTGATCTTGATCGTACACATTTGCGTGCATGATTAGTGTATGATTGAATCGAGGGCGTCACACTCTCTCTCCTGTAGACACAACATTTGTTGCGGTCTCCTTTTCGTCTCCATCCTAGACTGACATTATTCATTTGTTTACCGATCAGACAACCCCGACTACCGTCTCCTCTCTCTCTCTCTCTCTCTCACAGACACACACACACAACTCCTTCTTCCACTCCCCTTCCCGACTACTGTCTCTCTCTCACACACATAAAACTCTCGCTTTCGCACCCCGACTCGTATTTCTCTCACAAACATTTATCGACTAGCTAGCCTCTAGACAGTTTTATACACCCGCACACTCATGCTTCCACCATCGCATACATGTCTCTCTCCCGCTCCTTGTATCTATGTAGATTTTTCTTCCCTTCTCGAGACACGCCCTCTTGATCATGCACACACACACTATCGCCTCATTTCAAGCTGATACCTATCGCACACACACTCCTTGTGTCTTTGTCACACATGCACTCCGTCCTCCTCTACTCTCCCTCTCTCTCACACACATATGAGCTTTTTGCAACAACTAGCAAGATGCCCATGCGTTGCACGAAACATCAAGATGCATTTGTATGAGTAATTTATCTTGTGGGGGAAAAGTATGAACGAGGTAAGGCCTTATTTGCAAATGTGGAGAGGGGTGTGGGTTTCTTTTTGCAAAATTGCCATAGTTTCCTTCCTATCCGTCAGATATAGATCAGATGGCCTATATTGCAGGATGGCAGGCACACGATCATCACTGACAATGCTTTTTATGAGAGTAGGGATAAAAAATAGAGTTGGTGATGATGGTGGGCCTGCCATCCTGCAATGTAGGTCGTCCGATTTATATCTGACGGATAGGAAGGAAAATATGGCAATTTACCCGCACTCTTCACCACATTTGCAGATAAGGCCTTCCCTCGTTCATCTTTTTCTCCCACAAGATCTTGATGTTCCGTGCAACGCACGGGCATCTTGCTAGTAAGAGTAGAAATTAGACATATACCACTTCTCGAATCTTGAAACCAACAACACTCCTCCCTTATCTCATCAAAACCGCCAAAGGAATATATTTTGAGTGAAACATAACATATTTTTATTGATATACGTTTTTCAAAACTAGACTTTTTTTCTATCAAATCGGTGAATATGGATTAATATACTTTGATCCTATGGCAACGCATTGGCACATTGCTAGCAGTTATTATAATTTTTTGGACACCAGACAAACGGTGGAGTACATATACGAAGAGAAGAGGCGCACGCATGCAGTCGGCCTCTCACTGTATCGCACACATGAGTGTTACGTAAAGGCGACGTTAACAAATAAACACTAAAACCCTAGGTGCACGATTGCTGCATTCGCGAGTACCGGGTACGTGGTGGAGCACCTTTGTAGGAATAGTCAGCTCGCGTGATAATTGGATCCGTAGGAGTTGATGGTCGGGACTACAGGTGAACGACTTGGAGCGCGGTGGCTCGCCAGTTGCCACAGATCGAGTAGCCACGTTTAAAATATCGTTTTTTTAGCGGGGTTAAGAGTTACGATTTTCAATGGTGCGTTATTAGTAGTAAGTAGTTTTTAGAACGATTGGTATGGAGCGAAAATGGAATTCATAGTACAACGTACCTCCTTGGCGTATGGTTGTATGTTTTTTTTTTGCGATGGAGGTTGTATGGGTTTATGTTGCGAGATGTTGAACCTGGTAGTTCTAGGGCAAATACTATCATTTAGATTTAGATGTTGGTTTTCAGTAGTGAAAATCGGAAGGGGAAACCCTTCTTTGATTAAAAAAACTACTACCTCCATTCTGGTTTACTAGCCCCCATCGTACTTTGGGTCAAAGTTTGTCCATGAATTTTACTTGTAAAATGTGAATAGAAAACGAGATTTTCTTAATTATACCCAAACAAAAAAGGACTGGAGGGAGTGATTGCTCTGACACAGACGCGACCTCTCATAGCGCAGGCATTGAACCGGCGCGCCGGCCAAGAGGGCCGCGCTTGCTGCAGGCCTGGCTGAGCACGGCTCCTCGCCGCGTGCAACCAGCTTAAGGCTGCCCCGCCTGCCTTCATTTAATCCGCGCGTGTGCCGGTAACACGTCCTTCCGCGAGCCGGTAGGCATTTTAGAACACAAAAAATGACTAAAATATAATTAATTTATGCATGGTCTTGACTTGTTGTGCTCGCACTGGTAGCAGGAACTAGTAGAGGATTTTCTTTATTTATAACTCTCTTCACATTTTTTTGGCTTTGAAGTGAATCATGGTTGTGGACATTATGTATGAATGTGCATATATCTGTGAACATGAGTTTGATGTAGAAGTTGAACTTGGAATGCCGGGCTTGCGCGTGAACTATACCATGTCCAATGCTTCATCTGTTATTGTTTGAAAAGTAATTGTTGTTATTACATGACCCGTAAAAACATTTTGTGCCACATCAGTAGATGCACAGACATCACAACAGGCATGCTGACTGGATAAACATTTGAACCTAACTATTATGAAGGAAATTTTGTATTGACAACAGTTTTAGATAGCAGGAGACGCCTAGCCTGCTCTGCCTCTGCTAGCTTATTTCTGGCTTCTTCCATCTCTTCTTTGGCTTGGGTGAAGAGAGCATCTGATTCCTCTTTTCGCTTCTTCAGGAACTCAGCTACATTCTCAAGGGCTGCTGCACACTTTCTTTCAGCCTTTACTAATGCCACGAGGACACGAACAACTGATGAGTCCACCTGGCTTGTGTGTAATCCAGCATCATCTGGGAATTTGCACCTTGTGTCTAATCCAGCATCATTAGGGAACTGGCACCTTGTGTGTAATCCAGACTCATTTTTTTGAATATTTACTGTGAGGCAAAGCCCCACAGCCCTTTATTAAATAACCAAACTGTACAAAAGGATAGAAAAAGTATTTACAAGGACTAAACTATTAAACAAAGCTAAAGGCTAGACTACAACAACCTACCTGGACTAACTAAACTAGAGAGTTAATCCAAGCTTTAAGCTTTATGCTGCTATCCTTCTTGAATCTATGGGATAGAAGTGTGATATCATGGACAAAATTAGACCTCCAAGCAGCAAAAGTAGCTCTTTCCCCTCGGAAAGTTCTGCCATTCCTGAGGATCCAAATGTTCCAGGCGGCTGTCAGCATTACTTCAAAGAAAAAGGTGTGCCTGAAACCTGATCTAGCATACTGGATGCATTGCACCATATCTGTCCCTCCTGACCAATCAATCGATAAATAGTTCCAAACTCTTTGACTGAAATTGCAGTTAAAGAACAAATGCATCCTGTCCTCAAAGGAGAGTTCCTGACAAATGACGCAAAGATTATCATCCAGAGGTGATCTCCAGTGTCTTCAGATTAGAAGATCCTTGGTGTTAAGCCTGTCAAAGAAGAGCAACCAGCCAAAGACTTTAATCTTCATGGTGCACCTGCTTGCCCACAACCATTGACATGGTTGAATTGTGGGTAAATGTGAATGCATCAAGATGTAAAAACTCTTGGCAGAGAAGGCACCAGATTTCCCTGGCCAAACCCAAACATCTGGTATGCTGGTGTCCCTATCCAAGTCCATTAACCAATCCTCAAGCACATGCAACTCCTGGGCAGCCTCGTGAGACAGAGGCAAAAAGAACATTGAGAATATATCCTGTGAGATGAGGAACTCATGCACTGAAACCTTGTCATTGTTAACAAAAGAGAATAACCTTGGTAGTCTCCAACATAAAGGTCTAGAAGAACCACCAACATACCATGCATCAGTCCAGAACAGAGCTGAATCACCCATATTTATGTGCACTGAGGCAATGGGTGTATAGACATCATGAAGTTTAAGGATATCTCTCCACCAAAAGGATCCTACAGGGGTTGTAGCATGTGGAACACCATCAGCATAATAGCTATTCCAGATGAGGGATACCCATGGTATATCAGCCTTATTATAGAATTTATGCAAATGCTTGAGTAGAAGCCCCTTGTTTTGAATATTCAAGTTAATCACTCCAAGACCTCCCTTTTCTTTGGGTCTGCAAACCAGCTCCCAAGCAGCTAAATATTGCTTCGGAGCATCAGTACTCCTCCTCCATAGGCATTGTCTGAAAATTCGGTCCAACTGTTTGATAATACCAGGTGGGATCTGCAAGCTACAAAGGAAGTAGATTGGCATAGAGGTGAGGACTGACGTTAGAAGCTGCAAACGTGAACCTTGATTGAGCATGCAAGAACTAGCAGTCAGGCGTCTCTCCAAAGAGTCCACTAGTGGCATGAGATCAATAATTCTGGGCCTGGTGGTTCCAAGGGGCAGCCCTAGATATGTAAAAGGAAGTTGGCCGATCTTGCAGCCCAACAGTGCGGCTAACCGAGTGGCTTCACCTTCCTCAATGTTGAGGGGGATCATGGACGACTTTGCAAAGTTGACCTTGAGACCAGTGGACTGTTGAAAGGTGAGCAGCATATTCTTTAGAACAACCAGCTCCTCATCTCTGGCTGACAGGAAGATGACCGTATCATCTGCATATTGTATAATTGGGAATTCCTGGTCATGAGTGGGGATTGGGAGGGATAAAACACCCTGAGCCAACATTTGATTAACCATAGATTGTAGAAGATCAGCAGCTATTACAAATAGAAGGGGTGATAAGGGATCCCCTTGTCTGACTCCACATTTGCACATGAACTGCTTGCCTGGTTTACCATTTAATACCACCGAGGAAGATCCTGAAGAATCTCTTTGATCCATCCAATCCATTTATCATCAAAACCTTTATGTTTAAGCATCAACAGAATAGCCTCATGATTGATAGTATCAAAAGCCTTAGCAAAATCCAATTTCAGAATAACGATGGGTCGCTTGGACTGCTTACATTGATGTATATATTCAAAGCTCCAAGCCAGACAGTCCTGAATTTTGGAAACATGATCTCGAGGTTGACCATACTTCCCTCCTCGCAGGAACTGCATCCTGACATGAAGTTACTTCTTTTTTAGATCAATACTCAGAGCAACCTAGATCCATTTAGTAGAAGCCAGATAAACAGAACTCGGAGACGTGAATTCAAAAGGAAAAAAAATTAAAACAGACTACAAGGTGAGAACACCCACTTCCTACATCAAGCTAAAAACGAAAGCATTAGGATGATTTAGACTCTTCTTATTACACATCAAAGAACACCACGCTTAAGAGAAACAGAAACTACAACATATACACATCGAAGAACACGAGGCTACACAAAAGTAATTGAAAGGGTGTTACTTACCAAAGCTCGTTTTACAGGTTCAGTGCAGCTCCTCTTTAACTTGCCACGCTCCTTGAAGATGTCTCGAATATCCCGTGTTTGGTCTTCATTGCTCCTCTGCATGTTCGCAGTCGTGGTTTTAAAATCTCAACATGGCAAGAAAAATATACTACTAGTAATACTCGCGCATCTTGTGGGCAACAGTAAAGCACTCGTCTGCCATGTTAGAGCATCTCCAACAGAACCGCAACACGCGGCGCTTTATAAAAGCGTTTATAGTGCTGAGATCGAGAAGTAGATACTAGAGAGTAGAGGATAGTTCTCAGCATAGATAGATTAAAAAAGATAATTCAACTACTCCTCGTCGTTCGACTCCTCCTCGGTGATGTCCTCCTCCGACGTCTGACTGTAGGCGTGAAGATATCGATCATCGTCGGATTCCCAGGGCGACGCTGCTCCTAGCCTCATGTTGAATCGAGCGTCCGCTTTTCGCCTACGCTTGTCCTCGCGATAGGCAGCTCGCTCCACCCTCCTCTTATCCCTCTCTGCCCTCCTTTGCGCGTAGAACTCGCACTCGTTGATGATGTCCTGCGGGAAGTGTTGGCGCCACAGTGCCATGGCTTCCTCGTCCATCCCAGTGACCCACTCATCCGTTGAACTGTTGAACATGCGTAGGAAGCGAGCAAGCCATGCTTTCACCGTCTTGGATCCATGTGTGTAGCAGACGATGAACTGATCACCGGTGATGGCTCTAACTTGGTACTCAGCGGCGACCATGGAGATTTGGGAGGCCATGGATTTTGGAGGAGGGTTAGGAGAAGTTGAACTGTTGTACCCCGCAAAAAAAACTGGGAGCAAACTAATGTGAAAGGACGGGACGACTGGGAGTGAACTGTTGTAAGGTAGAAGACGGGGACGAGTAGGGCGTGCGAACGACGTGGGGTTGCTGGCTTTCCCGGTGGATAAACGGCTGCAAGCCCCCAAAGAGTTGTCGAGAACTATGCGGGACCCACTAGATGTCATGTCTACTAGACCCATATCATAGGCCTGACGGTATAGCTTCTGCCTGTTCGCACGCCATGCCGGCGCATGGATGTAACTTCACTTAATTCCATCAAACGTTGTGCCTCCCACGACCTTCGCCTCCCTCGCGCAGTCGCGCCCTTTGAGACTTCGACCGGCTATAAATGAGCAATTTTTTTGTCTTTTTTTAGACAAGCATTTTTTTGCCTACTCCGCATGCATGATACTACCTCTGGTCCTTTTTACTCCTGGCAACCGTTTGCAAAGTGTTTGACCAAATTTATACTTTTTTTAACACCACCTTATATTAATTAACCAGCCACACCAGTACACTCATTCGATACAATATTCACCACACAGGGCGGTACGTTATTTACAAGAATACCATCTAATCTATTGTCAAAGCTATACTTAGCGATTAAGTGTGCCACCTTATTGGCCGAATGGCTAATCTTTGACAATAGAAGATTGTTGATCAACTTCGAGATGCTCAACGCTTTCATCTTCAGGTCACGCATAGCAGACCTGTCATAGTCCCCCGATGCAAGAGACGCTACCACAAAATCTCAATAATTCTCTAAAATTACAGTATTATGAAGAGAAATACCTATGTAGAGACCGGCAATGCAAGCCCTAAGCTCCGCTTCCTCCACACTTTAACAGGCATCAATGAAATCCCACGACCAAATTTATACTAAAAATATCAATATCTACAATATTGATTATAATGAGTATAAGAACTACATTTTATAATGAGTGTAAAAATATTGATTTGACATTGTCAATGTTGACACATTTTTCTATAAGTCTGGTGAAAGTAGAGGTACATTGACTTCAGACAAAACTTAAATGCACAATGCAGACTAGTTCCTCCGTCCAGGCGCGTGCCATGTCCTATCTTGTCATCACAACAAGGTTAGCTATTAGAGTACCACTACCTCCCTTCTAGTTTAAAGGGCAAAAATTTCACCTACTCTTAGCAAGATAGTAGAGGCGGTGGAATAGTTTTTGAAGTCTGCAAAAGTACTCAACTAGTGATGTCGTTCTTCACAAAAAAATGTGTTTACCAATGCATGCATGAACACTAGTTACTCTAAACCCCCTCTCTTCTTTAATTCTTTGCACATCAGCATGTTTGCTATTACCGTGTGCATGATACCAGCTAAGATACCACCATTATGGCCAGCGTTAATCATCGCATGCAATAATTAGGTGCACCTTGAAATATGAACATGTGTGGGCGTGTATGTTTTTAATGACTTGAGACTATACCTAGCCCGACATGCAAGATGACTTATTATGCACCGTTCCCCATACCTGCAGGAAGCCCGTTCGTCTCCAAATCTTTTCCTCTCCATGTGTGGAAACAATATGCCTGCCAAACTCTCCTTCTCCCTCCGGCGGTCCCACCACTCCACCCCCGTGTGAAAAAATCTGCATGCATGACTCTCCTCCCCCCACGCTCGTCCAATCTGTTGTGACCAGCAATATTTCCACCCCTTCGCTCCCCCGTAATTTACTCCAACAAATATGCCCATGTAGCTATTACTTAACTGCAGGTGCATTGGGTCACTGACATATGGGCCCAACAGGGGTCTGGCCCACATGTCAGTGACGCAACTGGACCTGAAGTTAAGTCAGTGCAGCTCAGTCCATATCTTACGTAGGTGTGCCATTGCTCGCTATAAATATTGCGCCTCCCACGACATCGCTATCTCCTCCCCCTCACGTTCACGTTCATCGCTATCTCCTCCCCCTCTCTCTCACGTCGACCACCATGGCATCGCCCCTCCCAAGCCCTAGGAGCCCCTCGCTGCACCGCGCGGACGGTCACGCGTTGTCGTTCTGTTCCTCGCCACCACTAGTCGAGGAGGACGCGTCGGTGTTCCTCTCCTCGCCGCTATGCGATGCGTCGCTGTTCTATTCCTCGCCGCCACTAGTCGAGGAGGACGCGTCAGTGTTCCACTCCTCACCGTGATGCGATGCGTCGTCGTTCCGTTCCGCGCCACCACTAGTCGAGGAGGACGCGTCGGCGTTCCGCTCCTCGCCGCGACGCGTCGAGGTGAACGCGTCGGCGTTCCCAATCTCGCCAGCACGTGCGCCGGAGGATGCGTCGGCTCCCCTCTACGAGGAGAACGCCACACCGCCCGCCGAGCCCCCCAGCCTTGGGGAGCTTTGGAAAGAAATGGATGTCGCCTTGTGGGAGGCTTTGCCTCCAGCAGAGCGCGCCAAAATAGAGGCGGAGAAGAAGGTCGAGGAAGACAAGCGCACCGCGGAACAAGCTTCCTGGGAGGCCTATGTCGTGTCCGAGAGAGTCAGGCAATTGGCTCTTTGGCAGAAGGCTCGTGCGAGGGCCGTGAGGGTGGTGGAGGACGCCCGTGCCGATGCCCTGAGTGCAGTCGGGCCCAAGCGCCTCATCTATGCTTGGCGGTATGTGGACCGGGTGCACGCTTCTAGCGAGGAGGAGTACCTATCACTACTAGGAAAAACCCTATACACAGAAGTTTATCAGCAGCGCGGTATAAAAATGGGCGCTACTGCTAATTAGTAGTAGCGGGGGTATAAAAACCGCGCTACTACTAAGTTGATAATAGTAGCGAGGGTTATAAACCCGCGCTGGTACTAAATGGTCTCCAACAATGCCCCCGGGATAGGCCATAGTAGTAGCGAGGGGTATAAACTGGCGCTACTAGTAAGTAAGTAGTAGTAGCGCAGGTAAGACCCCCATGCTACTACTAAGCGTGTCCACCCCGGCTTGGTCCACACTCCCATCCCACGAACCGTCCCACACCACCAACCCCCTGTCCGCCTCAGAAAAAAAAACACGCAGCCCGCTCGCCGCCAGCCTCTCTTCCACCTCCTCTCCTCCGTCCGTCAGCCCCCATGGCCCCCGCCGCGTGCACCACACCGGCGGCCGCGCGCCTGCCGCTCCCCGTCTCGCGCCGCTGCCCGCCCCCGTCCACCTCCGCCGCGCACGTGCCCGCCCGCCGCTGCGCCAGCTCCTCCTCCACCGCAGCCTCCTTCCACCTCCTCTCCTCTCCAAACGGCATAGCTGGCTTCTCGGGGCCCGGTGGCTACGACACCATCGCCGGATCCGGCGACGACGAGGACGAGGAGGCCATGAAGAGCCTCTACGCCGGCGTGGCCCCCGCCCTCGCAGAGGAGTAGGAGGAGGTCGACGAGCGGTACGCCGTCGCGGCGATGAAGGCGAGGGAGGAGAGGGGGATCGGGAAGGAGGGGCTGCGGAAGAGGCTGGTCAGGGAGGGGGAGGGGCCGCAGCTCCCCGGCGCCGGCGACGAAGTCGAAGGTAACGCGCCCTCCTCGCTCGCTGCTTCTCCGGCGTTAATGGGTTCGATTGGGTTGACTTGGGCGTTGACTTGGTTCTTTGTTTGTCGCGCAGTGCACTACACGGGGACGCTGGCGGACGGCACCAAGTTCGACTCTAGCCGGGATCGCGACGCCCCATTCAGGTTCACCCTCGGCCAAGGTACCGCCGCGCTCTGAGTCTGACTGACAGTCAACTCCTCCTCCTCTGCTTCTTCTCAACTGAATCTTTTTCAGCTAGTTAGGATCGGAACTTTGTAGATTAGGGGTACACGTTTACGACTAGCAACCAGGCAGATTGGCAGCAAATTTGGCATTTACAATGCTCACGCTTACAAGGGCTCATTAGGACCCAGTTTAATGTGATTCAAGGTCTCAAATAGCGGCTGCTACCCCCGCTATTGCGGTCGCTATTGCGGTAGAACTCCCCTAGCGCTATCTCTTTTGTGTTGCGTTATGATATAGCGGCTTTGGCATGATTCATCCGCTATTGCGTGTGTCAGAGCGATATTGCAGGCGCTATAGCGTTTTTGTGTTGCGGGAATAGCGCTCTGGCTACATAAACTTTGTTAGACACCAGTCGCCGGTGCTAGCATGTGTCTTGTCCAACCTTCAATCGTCAGCGCCTGCATGCATCTGATGCTACTACCCAAGTTCCAGTTCATGACCACTGTTGGTTCTGCTGCATGTCAAGTTGTCAAGGAACCAAAATGCTGCTAACCCTCTACACACTGGAAAGTGGATGGCCTCTCTCGAACCAAACAAAACTGCTGCTACACGTGCTCATGTCTTTCCAAGTTGGTTAATTTGAGATGGTGCTACCGGCCAGATAGGTTATTTAATTCAAAATATTTGAGCGTAACTGTGTAAGCCTTGATGCATGAGGACCATATATTTTCTTTAGTGTTTAGACTATACCAACGAACTTTCGACCATTAAGATAACTTGTGTGCATTTAACTTAGTGACAAAGAGCCTATACGAATTGATCGGTGCCTTTTTTTTATATTTGCATTGTTGTTTGTAGCTAACTGTTAATCTTGTGCATTGGTCACTCAAGTCAGGATGAGAAGTTGTTGCTCATGCATGACTCATTCAAGTGACACAGCTAAACTCAACCCTTGGCTTGTTACATGAGCTCAAACTAGTGACTAGTGAGTGTTTCATGTACTGAACTTGGATTTACAGCCAGAGTCACCCCACGAGCAGGCCTAATGTATGTACTGTAGGTCTGAAAGTCCGCTTCTCCAATTCTTCTTATTTAAATGAGGCCAACTTTGTCCAAAGCAGAGTTGAGTTAAATGAATCATTAGGTTCGCTGGGATCCCACCTATTTGTGGTGTCCTTCCTCTAGCTGCTGACTATTATTGGGAATTATTACTAGTTCATGAACTATTATTGAATGAATCATTAAGTAGTATGTGTGTGTATGACAGGCCTGTTGTTGTGTTCATGTCAATATCATCATACTGTCGTGTGGTAATTTCGTAGCGGATCAATGTGTTGGATGATGGATCAATCTCTATATATCTACTATTGAATGGCTGTCCTGTGAATGGTTCTACGCTCTGCGATGAACAAATCATTGCGCGGCATGGCTTGTCGGCCTGTTCATGTAATGTGTTTATTTTAACTCAGTTCAGTCCATTTTATTTTTTGCAGATAACAGATTGTAAACAATTTTGAGTTGCCCACAAGAGAAATAGAGGTTTGGAGTGACAATTGAAGCGGGCACAAACTAAAACTACCACAGGTTGCATGTGAAAATCCAGCTTATGCATATATTCATTTATTTTTTAAGTTACTATTAAGAAAAACTCGAATATGAAAAAATCCACCTTCATTTTAATATTCTGCACAATATTGGATCATAGTTCACTTTTCATTTTATAGTTGTTTGCTTTGTGCTAGTTAAATTACATATTGTCGTAAAATAAAATATGCTCTTGTCTGGTCCTTGAATAAAATTCCACTAGGCCTATGCGCCATTGGACAGGGGTTGCTCATGTCTATGTCCATGAGCAACAGCAAAAACAATCATTTAATAGCATATCGTCTTAGACCTTAGTACTTGCCCTACCAACTGGATATACCGGACTCTATAGTGCTAGTGCACTTTCATTTTTGTTAAATTTGTACACCCTGCCTGAGAAAACAGTAGCCGTCACTTAGCTTTGTGTTGGGTGCCTTATATAGGATGCACTTCCTCTATTATCGGACGACATCCACTAGGTTGATGATCCTAAACAGCCTGGGAGAGTGAATGCTTCAATGCTCATCACATACGTGTATGTAGAGTCTGGACTAGTTCATAATCTATTTTCAACATTTGTACTACTAGATATGTAGTAATTCTGAACAACTTTGTGGCTTGCAAAAACCAGATTGCAAGTAATTCCTAACATCTTTGTAGCTTGCAAGAACATACTTGAAATCAGTTGACACATGACCCCCGCGACAGAAGGCACTGATTAATGCTAATGATTTAGTAACTACAAATTTCTGTATTTTTCTTTGCCTTGTCCCGCCCAGCAATGTATTGTATTTGTCTTCCAAGACTGAACTTGGTGCCAAACATTGCGGCACAAACTAAACACATCACCCGCCTGATGTGGTACTATATATAGTGAATAACCTAACAAGAAATCTGCTAACACACAAAGTAATTTAGTTCACATATGCATTTCTATGTTTCTTTTGGACTTTATGTTTTTCTATGCATTTGCCAAACCTATATATTTAGTTTGAATAAGAACTGAGGAATTAAGCATATATATTCGTCATGGGCCCCTTTAAATTGCTAGATGATAAGGAATCTTAACTTAATGGGTCTTGTGAATTGTAACATACTATTTAGTTTAACTGATGCAATTTGTGTACTAACAAGTTTTCACTTTCCCGACGTGGGCGCAGGGGTGATCGACGCTGACTAGCGTGGCCCGGTGGGCGTTGTGCTCTTCAACCACTTGGAGGCGGAATTTGCTGTGAAGCACGGTGGCCACGTCGTACAGATGAACGTCCAGGTGATTTTGACACCGGAGGTCTTCAAGGTGGAGGTCCTCGACACCATCGTCCGGGGGAAGGAGGATTCGGGTACATTAGCGTCTGAACTCCAAGCCTTGGTAGATACATCTAGAGAAGTGATTTGTTTAGGTTGGTGGTGGACCACTAGGGGAGGTACTTCGATGATGGTTGTGTGTCTGATGTTAAATGGAATCCTGAGATGGTTCTGTGACGTTGGTTTGCTTTGCAATGGACGTATTGCCATTCATGAATACCACATCTAACTTTTATATTTTTTAATTCCTAAATTGTTAGTAGTAGCGTGGGTTAAAAGTGAGCGCTACTAGTAGTTAGGTTAGTAGTAGCGTGGGTGTTAGCTTAGTAGCAGCGCAGGTGCACCCGCGCTACTGCTAATCATTTAGTAGTAGTGCGGGTTTAGCCCACGCTACTAGTAACAGTTAGCTGTAGCGCCTTATTGGTAGCGCGGCTGCCCGCGCTGCTGATAGCCTAAAAACCCGCGCTGCTGCTAGCCTTTTCCCTAGTAGTGTATTGGCGCCGGATCACCACACCGGTGAGATCGCGCTCGCCCGCCGGCAAGCCGCCAATCAGCACCTCGCGAGTTGCGAGGCTGAGGAAGAGGCGTTGTGTCGGCACGCTGGGAAACGGCCGCGCACCAGGGCACTCGTGGCGCGTCACAAGTGCTCCTGCGAGCGTCGTGGCTTTTAGGAGGAGTATAATTTTTGTTTCGTAAGGCGGTCTCATTAGTTTTGGGACGCGAATGATAAATCCCGAACGTTCAGGAATTTCTAGCGTCCTTAATTTTTTTTGCGGGAAAGTTGGAGAGCTTTATTTCATGAAAGCACACTCGGTGCTGTCAGCCAGAAGGCTGGTCACCAAGAAGCTAGGAGTTTCATCGAGCCAACTTTCGGTCACATTCAGTGTGCAAGCTCGCTTCGCACACAGATGCGCCGGGACGTTTGCCGCTCGATTTACATGAATAATATCAAAAGAAGCAAAAGAGGTACATAGCTCTCCTATTTCTAAAAGCAAAGGAGCCACAATTGAACTAGAACTGTGGCGAGATTGCCAGAACATCACTAGCTCCAAACAGTCGACTTCCATGATCACATGCTGAAATCCACGAAGAGAAGCAAAGCAGACTCCATCGCGTAGTGATAAACACTCCATCATCAGGGGATCCGTGACTCCCGTGTATGGTTTACACCATGAGCCTAGGAGAGCCGAGGATGATCTGGCTACTCCCACAGCACCGCCCCGCCCTTCCGCCAGCTCCAAAGCGCCGTCCGTCGTGATCTTGACCGAACCCTCCTCAGGGGGCCGCTAACCATAACCCGGTAGGACCCGGGTTTCCTTACGTGGTAATTGGAGGAGGGAGATAGCCTCCTTGATATTTTTGATTGAAGTTACAGGATCTCTCCCCTCTTCACCATGTTTGATTCGGTTCCTGGAGTGCCAAATTGCCCACATAATAGTGGTGATCTTGGCACAATCATCGGATGTGAACTGAGGATCACAAGTGATATCTCGAGCCCACGTAACCGAGTGAAGAGGAGGAAGGCGAAGACCGAGCCATGTCCATGCCTCTTCCCAGAAGCTCTGTGCATGTATACAGTGTAATAGCGCATGCTTCAAGTCCTCCTCCGTAGAACGACAAACATTACACTGGCGAACATCTGCAATGTGTCGATAATTGAGAGTTGTTTCATCTGGAAGGATGCCACGAAGCACTCTCCACCAGAACACTCTTACTTTTGGGATAACATTCAACTTCCACAAGGATTTCCATAACTGTTGATCATCCGATGAGGTTTCGGTAGCCGTCCCTTCCTCTAGAGCCAAACGCTCGTTCTGAGTCACGAGAGCACGGTACGCCGTCTTCACAGTGTAGTTACCTGATATGTCAAATGCCCAAGCAAGAAAATCATCTCCACCGCCTTGCCTGATAGGAATATTAAGTATGGCCGCTTCATCTTGAGCCGTGAAGTTTTCCATGATCAACTCAATCTTCCAAGACCAACTCCGCGTGTCTATGAGATCTGACACCCTCTCAATATTTGTACTTGTGGAGACCGGAGTTGGAATCATTGTAATCGTACCAGGGATCCACTTGTCCTCCCAAACCGATATAGTAGAACCATCTCCCACTCTGGAGATCAACCCTGTCTTCAGGGCGTCCCTTCCCGCCACGATCGCCTTCCAAGTTGCAGATGCTGACTTGGGAACTGGAGCGTGCATGAAATCGGTATCCGGGAAGTACCGGCCCTTGAGTACTCTCGCACAAAGCGAATTTGGGTTGGTGATGAATCGCCACCCATGCTTGCCCAACATAGCTAAGTTAAACAGATGCGGGTCTCGAAACCCCATCCCCCCTCGCACTTGGGTTTAGATAACTCCTTCCAGGAAACCCAATGCATTGCTTTTTTATCAAGAGAGCTGCTCCAAAAATATTTTGCCATGGGAGAAGTATGACTCTTGCAAACTTTCTTGGTAAGAAGGAAAGTGCTCATGGGATAAGTGGGAATAGACTGAATAACAAACTTGAGCAAGGTTTCCCGTCCAGCACATGCAAGCAATTTTTCCGACCACCCTTGCATCTTCCCTCAGGCTCTCTCACTAATATGATCAAAAGTACCACTGGTGATACGTCCAACCGCAGTGGGAAGCCCCAAGTATCTCTCACTGAAAGCCTCGACTTGGATATTCAAGGTCGACTTCAAATCCTGCCTGGTGGTGTCCGGTGTATTGGTGCTGAAATAAATCGAGCTTTTGTCCCGGTTCACGCACTGACCCGAGGCATCACCATAGATCCTCAGAATTTCGTTCAGACGCAAAGCACTTGCAGCGTTTGCATTAATGAAGATTAGACTGTCGTCTGCAAACAGCAAATGAGAGACCCAGGGTGATCTATAGCTCACTCTTAGTCCCCGATCAATGTATCCATCATTGTAAAACTTCAACAATGAGGAGAAACCTTCTGCACAAAGAAGAAACAGGTATGGAGAAACTGGATCACCTTGTCGAAAACCCCGAGTTGGGGTGAAGAATGGAAGAAGCTCTCCATTAACCCGAACCGAAAACCGAACCGAGGTGACACACTTCATTATCAGGCGAACAAAATTAATACTGAAGCCCAAACGAGACAAAATCGCCTCGAGGTAGTGCCACTCCACCCGATCGTAAGCCTTCATCATGTCTAGCTTGACTGCACACAAGAGAAGTTCTTTCCTTTCTTCCTTCTTCTCATTGTATGTATACTTTCACAGGCAACAAGTACATTGTCCGTGATGAGGCGACCCGGAACAAAAGCGCTCTGCTCTTCACTAATAATATCATCCATAATGTATCGCAAGCGATTAGTAATAACTTTGGCCGCAATCTTGTAAAGGACCGGACACAAAGCAATAGGACGATATTGTGAAATCGACTGTGGGTACCGTACCTTGGGTATAAGAGTGATGCTGGTATCGTTCAGTCCTGACGGTAACTCGCCCCCATTCAAAAAATCTAGTACTGCCAGAGTCACGTCATTGCCAAGCAAGTCCCAATGCCGCTGATAAAACCCTGCAGTAAAGCCGTCAACACCAGGGGCCTTATATGGAGCCATTTGGAACAAAGCCACTTTGACCTCATTTGCGGTGTATGGCTTTGTAAGATCATCATTCATGCCCTGGGTCACTTTGACGGGCACATGAGATAATAGGTCGCTAGACTCAGAGAAGCCCTGTGTTTGATACAAGTTCTGGTAGAAAGCTAGCACCTCAGCCTTGTCCTCACTTTCAGTTTCACATACTGTCCCATCTACACGCCGTAAGCCATGTATCTTGTTCATTCTCTTGCGCTGGGCAGCCTGTGCCTGAAAGTAGGAAGTGTTCCGATCGCCCTCGAGGACCATGGAACCCGTGAACGCTGGCGAAGCCACACCTCCTCTTGGTGTAGCGCTTCCTTCATCTTCTTTACAGTACGTTTCTCCTCATCTGTTGGTCCCACCCCCATGGTAGAGCACCTGATGCGGTCTAGTCTCTGTTGAAGTTTCCTGACCGTGCGTGCCAAACAACCGAATTCCTTTGAACCCCATGGCTCAAGAATCGACTGGCGGGACCCCAAGGCCGATGCAATCCCCTGGAGCCCTGGTGTGTGTTGAATTCCCTGCCAAGTATCACATACTAGGCGATCGTAATCAGAATGCGTTTGCCAAACGTTCTCATAACAAAATTGTCTCTTAGCTCGTGGCCCGTAAGATAGCGTATCCTTCATTTCAGCAACTACAAAATAGTGATCAGACTCAACTGAGGGGAGATGTCTGACCCTTATATGTTGAAAAAGCTGCTGAAAATCTTCATTCCCAAAAGCTCGGTCCAGGCGTGCCTTTACATTTGCTTCACCTACTTGCTGATTGTCCCACGTATAAGGTGTGCCCGACCAGCCTAAATCTTGCATGGAAACCTCATCCATAACAGTCCGAAACGCTCGCATGTGTGCTTCTGATCTTGCTCTTCTGCTGAAGTGTTCGGATGCATAGAGAGTTTCATTAGAATCCCCCATACACAGCCATGCTCCATGGGGTATAGTAAAGAGAGTGCGCAGGAGCTGCCAGCTTTCACCACGATCTGAAGCTCTCGGCGCCCCGTAAAAACCAGTAAACCTCCAAACTGAAGCACTCTGATTGTTGCTATGAACAACCACATCAATGTGACATTTGCTGAATTTTTTTAACTCAACAGTCACATCACGTGACCAAAACAGACCAATGCCACCACTTAGGCCGACACTGTCGACTGCAAAACACCCTCCAAAACCGAGGGTAAACTTCAAAGCCTCAAGTCTTTTAGCTTGAATTTTCGTTTCCATCACAAAGAGAAGAGAGGGTCCTTCTAGCTTCACTATACTGCGAAGCTCACGAACTGCCTCGGGGTTCCCAAGCCCCCAGCAGTTCCAGCTCAAGCATGTCATTATGTCGTGCAGGACCGCGGCGCGGTCTCTGCCGAATTTTCTGGTGTGGGCTTCTTTTTCTTTGGGTCTCGTACAAAGTCATCACCTTCCACTTCATTGCTAGCAGAAGTCTCACCATCCTTGCCAAGAATTTCACCTCCATTGGCTGTACTCGGGTCCCCCTCTATGAGCAACATGGTTTTCACCACCGGTCTGTATACTTGGTTCGGAGCATCTTTCCTCTTTGGTGGAGGCCTGTGCTTGATCGGGGAAATAACCTCTTCCCCCGGCTCCTTGTTGTTGGTGCTTGAGTTTTTAGTAGTTGGCTTGTTGCTGGCACCTTTCTGTGGATCCTTAGAAGAATTGTCACCACTCGGTGACTTCCGGGACTCGTCAGGAGCTCGTAATTTTGGGCCAAAGGGGAGCTCTCCATTCTCGTCCCTAGAACCAGGAGTTGGGCAATACAAGTCTGAGTGCCCTAATCTACCACAGGAGAAACAGAAGTAAGGTATATTTTCATACTGGATATCGTACATATCTACCTTCTTCCTCGCAGAGTCTATCAAGATCCATCGCCTAATCGGCTTTGCAACATCGATGAAAATTCTCGCTCGCAGAAACCCACCATTGTGGTCAAATTTAACTGAAAGAGCGTTCTTGTCTATCTGCTGAGCTATTGGCTTCCACCATGCTTCATCACGCAAATTGTACGACAGGTTAACAACCCTAGCCCATACATGCAACTTATCAAACTTCACCTCATCCGGCCTCATGCAGTCATCAAATTCCGCTAACACCACCGCATTCTTATTGATATGCCATGGGGAACCCACCAAACACGATCCCTATCTCTCTGGTTCTCAAACTCTGCCACAAAGATATTAATCTCGGCAGATCTGAACTGAAGACCTCGTGGATTTCCCCATGCCGGCCGCAGGGCATTGGTGATAGTTTGTATATGGAGTTGATTACGGTGTAGCACCTTACCAGCCAACAACCACTTCACCGGTCCGTCCTCGATGCGATCATCAAGTATCAAAGGAGTAGCCTCTTCCTCGGAGATATCAAGTTTCCCTAGAGCTTCCTCCAGTTGTTTCCTAGTCGCGCGACCCGCGAGAGGGTCGCTCTCCGGCGCCGCCCCCGCCGCAGAGTTAGATCCTGCCATGCGCAAGTACTTCCCCTCGACGGATCTCTCGCACCGGCGATAGATCACCGGGCGAAGGCAGTTTTCACGTCCAAACCCTAATCGCCTCCAGCGCCGCCAGAGGTTTTAGGGTTAGAAAAAAAAAACAAAAAAAACTCCTAGCGTCCTTAATTAAGTATGTAAAAGGGAAAGTTTGGAAACCTTGTGTATTCGTACGCATTTTGCAAGTATGTGCATATAGCACAAACTTTACTATATACTATCGCACTACACGTCTCTCTCGATATATGTTTGCAGACTGTGCTACTCCCTCCGTCCAGGATAATAAGTCATCTTTGGTTGTGGACCGTGACCAAGAAGGAGGGAAGACTTATACACCTAGACGGAGGGAGTACTACTATTACTTATGTACGTGCAAATGGACGTTTTAACATTACAATGCGGTTTTTGTAAAAGTAAAAAAACAGCACTAGTCAAGCTTGTGAAATGGTTCAATGCAAAACAAATGCAAAAATGCTCGTTTGATTGTTTACATTTAGCTTCCTTCTCTGTGGTTATTTCTCTGTCGTACTTTGTACCGAGTATCTCACTGGTTGGAAAGGCATGCAAATTCCCAAACCGCTTCCTACAACCTGTATCAAATTTTTTGCCTAACAAGTTGTGTCGTGCAATTGGAATTCCAACTTGAGTACTACTACTAGTAGGAGTACCAGGGACCAGTTCTTTTAGGCTTCTAGATTAGTAATCCCATAACTACTACCACTAGTAGAAAACCGGCCTTTTGTCCTGGTTCATAAGGGCCTTTAGTCCTGGTTCCTGAACCGGGACTAAAGGGTCGTTACTAATACCCTCACCCTTTAGTCCCAGTTCAAACCAGAACCGGGACAGATGGGCATCCATGTGGCTGCTGCCGGCAGCCCAGGCAGGGGGGCCTTTGGTCCCGGTTGATGACATAAACCGGGACCAAAAGGCTTCCACGCGTCAGCAGCTGGCTGGAGCTGAGGTTTTTCTTTTTTTTAAAGTGGCTCTTTTAGGGGTTTAGGGGGTTATTTTTAGGTTGTTATTAGCTAGCTAATAGAGAGAAGTATCCTCTCTTATATGTAGTCCTTGCAAGGACTATATATGTTCATTTCACCTGCAGATACATATATATATATAACAACTCATGCATGCTCGCATCATACATCATCATATATAATAACAAGTCCTACTAATTAATCAAGCATCATCATACAAATTCTACTCATTATTAATAATAAGTCATACGATCATCATCCTCATAGTCATCGAACCCAACCCTACATAATTGTTCTTAGCACATGATCATCAGTATCAAGTAGGAACGGACCTAAACACACTTAAGGTAAAATAGCATAAAACAATATAGACCCTGACTCTCCATTATGAAGAATGGAGATCATCCTGTCTCCAATTCTTGCGCCTCGCTTCCTTTTTCTTCCAAGAAGTTCATTACGACTCTCCATACATTTTTTCCATCCTTTGATTGTCATGTATCCACTTCTTTTTGAAATCCGGTATGGACAGTTGAGATTCGTAGGATGACCTGGATATATGTTCAAAACACGAAGGCTGCCGCCATTCTGATACATCAAATGAGGCACACAATCCTCTGGGATTCTCTGTTGAAAAAAATAGTAATAACTTTGTAGTTAGCAATGATGTACTAGTTTTGGAAGTATGCAAAAAGATGCACGGATGTCGTAATAGTAAAAAAATCTTACCAGGGTATCTCCATGGTAGTTACCGTAGTTCAACACGTGCACTAGTGGCACGTATTGACCATAATGTTCAGGAGTTCGATTGTAGATATTGTAATTCTCAAGATAATTACAAAATCCAACCAGATGAGTTTTCTCCTTGTAAGTTAACTCAGAGCCATCGGTGTAGTAAGTTCTATCGACCATCTTCTGCACATTCTTTGAGACTTCAAAATAAGCTGTCAATGGAAATAAGCTGTCAACTATTTTGAAATGAACAATATAAGTTCTATTAATAATTAACTACGTTTGAGAAACTCACATAGCGGTAGAACTGGAGGAGTATCAACAAGGACCCAAATATCCATATTTTCTTGCTCGATTTCAGGATCACCAAGATCCATGGTGACAAGCATACCCTCATCAAAACCATACAATTTGCAAAATGCTTCCCAATTTTTGCAACCAAAATGGGTTACGCTCTCAGCATTATACAACTTTACTTCAAAATCCACATCATGATGGGTTCTTGGGTGAATTTTCTTCGTTTCAAAATTTTCATGGTCTTCAAAATCCATCCTCTCCAAGACATAGCGTCTTGCATGGCATGGGATCAACTATGCTCGAATTGTAAAAGATGAAAATTACACGTTGAAATAGTTGAAGTCATGCTTAATTATGAAAAAAACACTTGTCGTCGTTGCGTACCGTTTCAACTTCGAAGGTCTCCTCGAGCTTAATGCTGAAGCACCGACCATCGTCCAGGTGAGGCCTGTCGCACTCACCTCGATCGTCGTGGCACCAGTCGCACTCCCCCGGGAGACTTTCGTCGTCCGATGATGACATTTCATATACATTCATAATTCAAAGACTAAATTAGATCATTATTATTCAACTAATCATATGCATATACCTTGCATAGTGCTCTCCAATTTGAGCATTCAATAAGAAAAATCAAATCGCAAAATTAAGTAGTATTCAAATTAGGATGCCTTCAATTATAAGAAAAACTACATCATCTCCATTTGTTCGTACATCGAATATTATCACTAATACACATCGAATACTATATATCATACATATCGCCAGTACAGCTAGAACAGTAGTGCCCGACGAGTATCGGCGCGGGCGGTGGACACCCAAAGGGAAGGAACCATCACAGGATCATAGTTCCAGTGAGATCCCTGAAGAACCTGCCAGGTATTCTCGAACCTGCCCTCCAACGCAACCATGTACCGACGGACGTGCTGGTCCTCCTCGCTGACACGGTGACGTACCGCCTCCGCGGTGTCCGGAAGTCTCTACACCGTCACTGGCCCACGCGACCGCCACCAAACAAGGATCGGGTCAACGACGGGCTGGCTCCTCACCAAGCTACGCCCCCCGGAAGGTAGCGCCTCCCAGTACCACCCCGGCGGAGCCCAGTGCCGGACATGGCCCATCTGGTCAAGCAGGTGTCGTCCGCCCCCGACTCGATGACGAGGATGCGGGATAGGTATCGTCCACGTCGATGCGGGAATAATTGCTTTAACTAAAAAAATAAACTAGTTCTATTAATTTTCTTGCTAAAAATAAACTACTTCTATAGTAAAATAAACCAGTTTTATTAAATCAACTAGTTCAACTACTAAGCACTTACTATAAATAGAATAATGTAGTACTTACTAAAAATAAACAAGTTTACCTAGTTCTAACTAATTCCATTAAACACTTTCTAAGTAGTACTAGTGCTCTCCAATTTTAGCATTCAAAGTAGGAGTACTTTTCCAATATGAGCATTCAACAAGCAAAACCAAATCATAAGATAAAGTAGTATTCAAATTAGCATGTATTCAATTATAAGCAAAAGTACATCATCTCCTCGAATACTATCATACATATAGCATCACTAACGCAGCTAGTACCGTCGCGGGCGGTGGACGTCGATGCGGGAACTACTTCTATATATAGTTAAATAAAGTAGTTTATTAAATCAACTAGCTAGTTCAACTATATATGAAGCACTTACTATAAATAAAATAAAATAGTACGACTTACTAAAAATAAACTAGTTTAACTATAGTTCTATTATTTTTCTAACTAATTATATTAAACACTTTCTCTTCTTATTTTTTCCTTTTTCCTCTATTCTAAATATGAACATATTCATAAATGACATATATCATTCACAATTTTCCTATACATACACAATAAATTGACAAAGAAAATACTATGAACAAAAAAATCATTAATAAATCTAAATTACAATAGAAAAAATCATAAATAAATCGAACACAATATGAACAAATTAATTACACAATATGAAAAAAAATCTTACAGAAAAAATCTATGAACTACACATCTAAATTACTACACATCTAACAAAAAAGTCTATGAACTACAAAAAATTCTTACAAAATCTAACTCAATTAACTACTAGTAACATCAAATTAAATCAGTTGCTCACGGCGACGGTGTCGGGGACGGCGACGGTGACGGCGAGGTGCGGCGCGGGGCGGGGCGGGGCGGCTCGGCGACGGGCAGGGGCGGGGCGGGTCGGGGCGGGTTTATAAGCTCCGCTGCCTCTTCCCTCTCGAACTCCTCTGAAATGCAGGCTTATGGGCCTAATTGGACACTGCAATGCCTGTGGGCCTTCTGGGCCTACTGCGGGCCTGAATCCTGGCCCATGGTGGGGTTTCTAGTCGTATTCAGGCATGCTGGCCCAGCAGGTGGCATTTTTTTCTTTTTTTCTATTTATTTTTTCGTTTCTACTTAGAACTAAATACTTATAGTTTTTTAGTGATTTCTTTTTTATTTTAGGTCACAAAAATTATAAACTTTCTGTTAGTACCATTACTTTTCAAATTAGAATAGTTAAAATTTGAATTCTTTGAAATTTGTGTGAATCTCAAGTTTGTGATTAACTTTACTAGTGCCATTATTTTTTCATTTCTACTTAGAACTAAATACTTATAGTTTTTTAGTGATTTCTTTTTTCTTTTAGGTCACAAAAATTATAAACTTTCTGTTAGTGCCATTAGCTTGAAAATTTGAATAGTTTAAATTTGAATTTTTTAAAATTTCTGTGAATCACTAGTTTATGAATCACTAGTTTACTAAATTTCTGTGAAAACACTTTGTAGAATAGTTAAAATTGATTTTTAAGTCAATCTTTTTCCTGCTATTTAATAGTAGGTGGCACTTTTTTTTGTTTTTTTGCTTTGTAGTGATTTCTTTTTTATTGTAGGTCACAAAAATTATAAACTTTCTGTTAGTGCCATTAGTTTTAAAATTTGAATAGTTTAAATTTCAATTTTTTTTAAAATTTGTGTGAATCACTAGTTTATGAATAAATTTACTATAAACTTTTTGTTACTGCCATTATACTCAATTTGGTAATTTTAGTTAGTCATAACAAATATTATAGGCATTTTTTTATTTTTTGCTATTTATTTTTTCATTTCTACTACTTAGTGTGAATCACTACTTAGTGCATATAGGCATTTTTTTCTTTTTCTTTTTTAGTCATTTCTATTTATACTAAATACTAATAGTTTTTTTAGTGATTTCTTTTTTCTTTTAGGTCAAAAAAATAAAAACTTCTCTGTTAGTGAACATAGATGCACTTATAGAGAATATTAAACATAAATTCATAATCAATTTCTATTTATGAATTTATGTCCAATTTTCCTCTATAGGTGCATCTATTTTCACTTTGAGGGGAGCTCAACAATGCAGAGAGGGGCGGGCTTATAAACAGGTGTCGGCGCCCTTCGGTTGGCGAGGTGGGACTAAACTGTGGGTGCAGCGAGGGCCGACCCTTTAGTCCCGGCTCATGCCAAGAACCGGGACCAATGATGGTGGGCCAGGAGCCAGGCCCATTGGTCCTGGTTCGTCCCACCAACCGGGACCAAAAGGTCCAGACGAACCGGGACCAATGGCCCACGTGGCCCAGCCGGCCCCCTGGGCTCAGGAACCGGGACCAATGCCCCCATTAGTTCCGGTTCTAGACTGAACCGGGACTAATGGGCTAACCTGGCCTGGACCATAGCCCCCTTTTCTACTAGTGTACCTCTGTCCTGGTTTATTGGTCCCCATTGTAATCTGTGTCAAATTTTGATCATAAATTTAACTAATGAAATGTTAGTGCATGTCACATGCACTACTCCATCCGTCTAGGTGAGTAAGTCATCTTAGGTTGTGCACAGTGACCAAGGAGAAGGAGAAAACGAGAAACATTAATGTTTATTTGCTAATTAATAGTATTGCATGCAATGAACTAACCATTGCATGTCGTGTTTGATACCTCAAGTCATTAAAAGCATGCACACTCTTTATCCCTTATTGGTTGATATATCAAGAAACAAGAAACGAGGTAGAAGTTAATGCACCGCGCCTAAGTGTTTTGGGATTATTTGGTTTTCGTAAGATGACTTCCACACCTAGACGGAGGGATTACAATGGTGAGGAATAAACCAGTTAAATCTTTGGTCAAAATTTAGCACAAATTACAATGGTGAGGAATAAACCAGGACGGAATAGTAGTTTAGAAGCCCAAATAAATGAGTGAGGCGCCTTATTGTTACTCTCCACTTTGACTAGTCTTGTGGGAAAAGCTGGGGAAGCCGTCAAAAGAACTGGCCCTAGGAGTAGTAGCTAGGAATTGAGTGTGCGAGATGAACCGGACAAAGTAAATGCAGAGAGATGAAATGCAAAAAAGTCGGAGGGATGTGATGGTTGCTTGTCCGTTTATTTTACCAGGCCACTTATTACTGGGAGTGGTTGGGTTTTGTGATATGACGGCTTTACTGTCGCGCCACGAGCAGGGTGAGAGGTGAGACTCCTGTGCAGCACCGCCCTCTACACTTGTAATACATCGGTCGTGGTTTATTAGTCCCCCATTGAATTTGACTGAAGATTTAACTGACAAAATGTTAGTTCATGTCAACAAAAACTATATCGTTGGATTCGTATTTGATCATAGTTTTGAATGATATAATTTTAGGTGACATGCATCAGCATTTATCATACTATATATAATGTTAGTTCAATTTTTAGTCGTACTAATCTATAGTAGTAAGGTGCCCGTGCGTTGCACCGAAGAGTGTAGTGCATTGATCGGGGAGTTGTTTATTTTGACAAAGGATGTGGGGGTCATCTCATGTGTAACGGGTATCGATGGGTTTCTTCGGATATTATTTCATCTCTAGAGCTCACAAACATCCGGGTGAAATAGATAAAAAGGTATCTTTTGCAAACAAAAGTGTTCAACTGTTCAACCTGCATCCAAAACTTGTGAAGAAATAACACTTATTGTGCTTTGGAAGAAATGATCTTTAAGAACTAGTTTTTGAGTATCGATTGTTATACTTGTTGGCTACATATGACATGGCACTTTCTTATAGTCAACAGTTGGCTATACTATTAAGTAATATTAACCATGCCCTTATACACCTAGACCGAGGGATTAAATCAGGATGACTTGCAAGCGGGCAGAGGAGATGTAAGAAATGGTTCATCGTAAGTCTTTCACCAGTACTGTAGTAAAAATTCATAAATGGATACACTTTTATTCATGCGCGATACTCCAATAGAGCAAGATCATGCATGGAAGTCTCCACATGCTTAGACATCGGATTACATTGAGCGAAGACTAATGATCAACATTTAACTTGATGATGCCTATGTCCAGGTGAACCTCCTTGGAGTCCCCGTGCATCGCGTCGGCGGGTAAAGGATGCCATGGGTTTTCCAAGTACACATTGGCGGGATAGTCCCAGCTCCCCAGAGTCCAAGTCCGTTCTATGAGGCTGGTGTCGCCGCCCACATGACCCGGAGGGGTAATAACACTGACCACGCACCCATACATCGGCCTCGCGTCAGTGTCAGCGTCAGCGGCGTTGCCCCCGACGCACATTACAGAGACGGGGCGGCGGCCTGCGCGGGCCTCGCCGGTGCCCACGATCAAGAGGAAGACGTTGTCGTCCACCTCCGAGACTAGCAGGCGGCGGTGATCCTCCAGCGACTCCGGCATGGTGAACGGGTAGCACGTCTCGTACTTGATGTTCTCCGCTAAGGGCCAGCAGTGACCGTTGCACGCATCCGTGAGGTGATGCACCATGTCTGCCGGCGAGCCACAAAACGGCATCAGGCACTCATAGCAGTGGACGAAGGGCTCCTTGGAGGCATCGACCAGGTCATCCATGAAATTGGAGTGGCTGTAGGGGACGTTGCGCCAGTTGAATATATGAGCAAGTTACTACGAGATTTAATCTGAATAAGCACAAAATAAATCATGACGGCTATAACAGAGATGAAACTAATCATGTGGACTAGCATAGTAGTAGGATACATAGTAGAAACATGAATTCTACCACGATTTCGAACAGGAAGGACAGAAACACATACGGTGCAATGGGAACTCTTCACGCATCAGAATTCGACCTAGCCCTCCCACCTAGCCCTCCCACCTAGCGCCGGTGGCCGCTCCGGCCCCGGCGGCCACAAACCCTACCAGTGGCCACTCCGGCGCTGGTAGCCACCCCTCCCTTCATGATGGCTCCTTTTGCCCTTAACTTTGATCGTGGGAAGAAGTTTCAAGCGGATATGAAGGCCAAGTTTGGGCACCCGGTGGTCTTCTCCCCGGGCTTTCGTCAAAAGGAATTCACCATGGTGGTTTCATTTCGACGTGCCTCCTTTAGGCTCAATGTGCACTCAGTTAGTTTATCTCTCCTTGCCATGTTTGGGGGCTATGCCCAAGGATTTCGTGTTCGTTTCTTGAAGGATAGGTCTTTCAAGTTCTCGGTAGCTTCAAAAGCAGTGGGTTTTGAGATCTACAATGCTGGTAGTATTGTTGAGAAAGATTTTGATGTGGGTTTCAATCTTTGGAACTTTGGGGGCCCGAATTGGCAACGGGAAGAAGCTTTATACTATGCCGAGCTTGATGAAGAATGGACCCTAGTGGGTAGGTCCGGCAAGGCCATTGTTCCTCACTCCAGCGATCATCGGAGTTATTCTGCGGTGGTCCGGGACGGTAGATCGGTTTTCGAAAGATTATCGGGACCCATTCAAGAGGGCTCTAATCAAGGTCTTAACGACACTTCAGTGCACATTAATCCTGGTCAAGACAGGCCCCAAATGGAGCACCAGGTCACGCAACGTTCTTTTGCACGTAATGATGTGGTTTGCCATGCATGCGGGGCCAACGGTCACATGACCCGTTTTTGCACCACCCCGAACCTTCCTGGGCTTTGGCCGTTTATCCATTTTGATTCTTCCCCGAGCCCACCAGCAGAGGTTTGGGCCGAAGGGTGTCGGGGGGAATCGGCTTCCTCGAACACCTATGGGGACCGTGCCCCTTACTGGTTCGGCGGGGGGCGGAGGTTGCACAAAGAGCAGATCGAGGCGGTGCACACAAGGGATTTTACCCAGCTTCGGGCTGCAAAGATGCGTAAAACCCTACTGCTGCTTGGTGGATTGTATTGTGTTCTTGCTCGGGAGCGCGCGGTGCTAAAGTGCACACGGGCCGCTGGCGAGGTCGAGCGTAAAGATCGGTCTCCTCCCCCCTCTACGTGCGCATGGGGCCTCCTTTTATATGCTCAAGGGGTTACCCGCAGGTGGCAGCGTAGGTGGGGGCAAAAATGGTAGAATGCTGTAGTGGGTACAGCTGCCTGCACAGTGGCTGTACAGTGCTATCATACCTAACTCTGACGGCGGTGGACAAAGGCATTAAATGCCCGTCCGCGTCGCCCAGACGGAGCTGGGAAGTGGACCGTCAGGAGCGCCACCGTTTGCCACGATGGCTACTCTGTCAGCTTCGCTTCGCCACCGCATGCTCCTGGCTGCACAGCCTCCCGCCACATGCGCCTGGGATGCCCCCCAGAGCGACACGTTGGTGGGTGAGCTGGAGCGCAGGCACGAGGTGGTAACTTGCCGCGGCAAGCGCCTTGCTGCGGTGGATGTCTTGTCGCGCCCGGGAGCTTGTTGCTCACTGGGCCTTGCCGGGGCGCGGGGCGCGCCGTGGCAGGGTCCTTGTCGTGCCGTGGATGGCCTTCCCGGCAAGCTCCTCTTGCCGGGGTCTTGTGCTTCGAGCGGTAGTCCCGGCAAGCTCCTCTTGCCAGGGCCTCGCTCTCTTCGGGTGGCCTTCCCGGCAAGCTCCTCTTGCCGGGGCCTTGGCTCAAATACTTTCTTCTTGAATGGCCCAAGAGGGGACCATTGAGGGTCTTGGCGATCGCCTGGCAGGCCTTGCCGCGGGGTGCTACAACTGCCCGTGCACAAGTTCGGGGTACTAAGTTACCCCTACTTTAGTACACCGACAGGAGCCCCCGGACCTGGGCCATACACGGTGCCGAGCGCTGTTGGGCCAGGCCCAAAACAGTGCACGGGCACGCGCAGCCTGGGCCACGTTGCATCTTTTTCTGCGCCCACCACGTCCTCCCCGAACGGCACGCGTCGAATGCGGCGTCGTGGGGAGAGGCGTGCATGACGTGGGCGGCTTCCGCGGGGCCGAGCCCTGCAGGCATGTGTCACGTCGCAATAAATGGGGACGGTTCGCGCCATCTTCATAAGTAGAGGGAGGCGTGGAGGCGTGGCTCCTTCGCTGGACGGGGCCGAGGCACGGTTCCCGAGGCGCCCGTTCCCCATGATCACGGGGTGGGGGAGAGGTCGCCTCATCCGTCGCCTCGGTTCTGCGCGTCAGCCACGCGGCTTCCATGCACCTGGAGTTGCGGGCGGCGGAGGCAGGAAACCGGGCCGTTGCGGGTCGAGGCAGCAGGCCGGCCCCGGTCGCCTGGCCTCCCTGCGCCCTGATTGGTTGAGCGGGGCGGTCGAGTCCCCACCCTACTCCTTTATAAGGAGCAAGAGGGGGGGCGACGGGAACCCACACTCCCCCATCTCTTCCTCCTCTTCATCCTCTGACCCCCTCTCTCCATTAGCCATGGAGAAAGGGAATCCGGGTCCTTCATCGGTGGCGGCGAGGGTTGCCGCCAGGTAGCGCGCCCCTCCTCCCCTTGCACTCGCGGTGCCGGAGCCAGCCGCAAGGGGAAGGGGGAGGGGGCGAGGTCGTGGACGAGGGCGTGGACGAGGCCGCGGCGCTCAGGGAAGAGGCGGGCGGGGCGACGTGCCGGCCTCGCCTCCGCCAGCGGCCCCTCTTCCCACGGTGGTCCATCTCGGGGACGATCCTTGCGAGTTCTTCGTCAGGCTGCGCCGGGCGCCTCATCGCCGCCTCCGCCTCCCGGCTCCTATCGCGAGCGTGGTGGAGATGGAGCAACCCGAGACGCTAAGGCTGCGCATGAAGGGCTACGGGATCAGCGGCACGCGGGTCCACGTCGAGTTCCCAGCCCCCGGCGTAGTTTATCTTGGCCGAGGGTGGAAGACATTCGCCCGTATCCACACCTTGACGGAGGGGTTCACCCTCCATTTCAAGTTGATGGAGGGGGATCTCCTCTCCGTCAAGGCCTTCGGGGACTTCGGGACCCGGGCCAGGTGCTGCGTGGATAGCTCCTCCGATAGCGAAAGCTCCTCCTCGAGTGAGAGCGATGAGGAGGGAAGCGACAACGACGACGAGGGCAGCGGTCGTCGGGATGACGGGTCCGACTAGGCGCCGATCGCAGGTCCGTGTGGCACCGGCGACCCCATCATCCGGGTCGGTGGCTCCTTGTGCTTCTCTGGGTCGTCTTCCCGGGCGGCTAGAGTGGTGAGGCTGCGGAAGAAGAGGAGGACCGGCGGCAAGGCCGTCAACTCGGAGTACGAGGGCTAGGTGCCCCCGACAGCGTGTTGACATCCCGCTGCCTCATCTTCGAGCTCCATCTCCGGTGCCACCGCTACCATCCAGCCTCCGGAGCCCCCAGGGCGTTCTGTTGGTGTCTTCTGCCACCCGTAGCTCGCCTAGGCGCCCCTTTTGCCCTTTTCGCCTCCTTGTCCTACCTCCTGAGGAGAGAGACAAGAAAGGGATTACGGGCATCTTATCTTTTTTCAATCTGTAAGCCCTCGGGCCTTAGTTACATTTAAAACTTGTAATCCCATCTTTTCATGTTTTTCATTCTCTCTGAACTGTACCTGAGCGGAATGTTTTTAATGAAAAAGGGGGAGTTTGCCGGGTCATTTGTCCCGTGGGTGGAACCCACGCCAAGGAGCGAACCCTTTGTATCGTTAGGATAGACATTTCTTCACCCGACAATAGGCCCTGCCGTCTTCCCACGCCGCTCGGCCCTCCTCACGCCCTTGGCGGAGGCGGGGAGAAGGCGGGATCCGGCCCCCCGCTTCGCCCCTTTGCCGCCGCGACTACTACCAAGACGGGCCCCAGGAACGCGCTCTGGGGCCTGTCGTCGAGGGAGCACGGCGGCTTTTAGGGGGAAAAAGGGTTTTCGTATTCCACAGTTCATGAGAGAATGCATGACAAGGGATGCCAAAACTTATCTGGGATTGCAGCCCCCGGCAACTTTGGCTTGCCGCGGACGAATCTTCGTACTTGCAGCCCCCGGCAATACGGCTTGCCGGGGACCAGATGCTGGCCCGCCCTTCTTCTCTTCTTCGCCCTTAAGTGGTCTGGCCAGGATGTACAAACCCCTGCGAACCAAAGGGAACGAAAGAATAGGAAAAAGGACGCAGACTCGACCTCTAAGCTAGGGGTTAGCAGCTGTTAGGCACTATCAACCCTAACCAAGGACGAGACTCGACTCAGCATGCATGCTAAAACTTAGGGCGCCAACGCTTCATTTCTGCTGCTCAGGGTCTGCGCCTGGCTTTGTACAAAGGATTACATGCAACTGCTGTAAGACTTGTACAAAAGGTTGGTTGCCGGGCGGGCCCCGACAACCGCGCCTTACGGGTAAAACTTACGAAGATGCTCAATATTCCAGGAGTTGCTCACCGGAGTGCCATCTTCGGTCTCGAGGCGGACAGCACCGGGCCTCGTGACTCGTCTCACCCGGTAAGGGCCTTCCCACTTCGGCGTCAACTTGTTATGATTCTTGGCGGACGGGGCGCGCCGAAGAACAAGGTCGCCTTCCTCGAAGCTTCTGGCTTTAACTTTGCGGCTATGGTAGCGACGCAAAGCTTGCTGGTAGCGAGAGGCTCGCACAGCAGCCTGAAGACGATCTTCCTCAAGGAGCAGCGCGTCATCTTCACGCAGCCGCTCTTGCTCAAGCTCATCATAAGCGAACACTCAAGGTGACCCGTATACGAGTTCCGTGGGGGTAACTACTTCTGCTCCATAGACTAGAGCGAATGGTGTCTGGCCAGTGGCTCGATTTGGCGTTGTTCTGATCGACCAAAGAGCCACCGACAGCTCCTCGATTCAGTTTCTTCCACACTTGTGCAGCCTGTCGGAAGTTCTGGTCTTGAGCCCGCGCAGTACTTCGGCGTTGGCCCTTTCAGCTTGACCGTTGCTCCTGGGATGAGCAACAGAAGCGAAGCAGACCTTGGCGCCGAGATCTTGGACGTATTGCATGAAGGCGCGGCTCGTGAATTGCATACCTTTGTCGGTGATGATCCTGTTGGGGACCCCGAAGCGGCAGACAATCGACCTGAAGAACTTGATGGCTGACTGTGCTGTCACCTTCCTCACTGGTTCCACTTCCGGCCACTTTGTGAACTTGTCGATTGCGACGTACAAGTACTCAAAGCGCCCGACAGCTCGGGGGAAAGTGCCGAGGATGTCGAGCCCCCAGACCGAAAATGGCCAGGATAAAGGGATCGTGTGGAGAGCTTGAGCTGGCTGGTGTATCTGCTTGGAATGGAACTGGCACGCTTCACACTTGGTTACTTGTGCAGTTGCATCCTGGAGGGCTGTCGGCCAGAAGAAACCTTGCCGGAACGCTTTGCCGGCAAGTGCTCTTGCGCCAATGTGGTGACCACATATGCCTCCATGTATCTCTGCCAACAGCTGCTGTCCGTCTTCCCGGGGAATACACTTCAATTTCACACCATTGCGCCCTCTTCTGTATAGTGTGTTGTCGACGAACTGGTACATACTCGAGCGCTGGGCTACTCTTTCCGCTTCTTCTTGTTCTTCAGGAAGTTCTCCGTACTGGAGGAAATGGACAGTCTGCCGTGCCCATGCTGGAGCCTGCGGCTCGACAACAAGGACTGAAGGCACTTCTACCGCTGCGGGAACGTCGGCTTCTATGGCGAGGATATGGGGCTCGGCCGGAGCTTGACGTTCCCCGGCAAGCTTGCCGGAACAAAACTTGTCGGGAGCGCCTGCTTCTACGGAACAAACCCTGGGGTTTTCCGGAGCAGACGGTTCCTCAGCGCTCTTGGCGTCGATTCTGGGGTCCTTCTTGGCGGCGGCTCCGGGGAGCTCTGCCGGAAGATAGTCGCTGGAGACCAACTTCCTCTTCTTGCTCTGTCTGGTTGATGGCGTTACGGATGGCTGAGTCAGCTTGAGCACAAAGGTCCCTGGTTCCACAGGTAACTTAAATGCCGCACACTTTGACAGGCCGTCGGCGATGTCATTCTCAGCTCTTGGAATGTGTTCCATCTGCAGGCCATCAAAGTGTTCTTCCAGCTTCCTCACTTCATCAACGTACGCTTCCATGAACGGACTCTGGTAATCCTTGTTCACTTGGCGGACGACGAGCTGTGAGTCACCCCTGACAATGAGCTTCTTGATCCCAAGTTCTGCCGCGATCCTGAGACCGGCAAGCAAACCTTCATACTCTGCAGTATTGTTGGTTGCTTGTTCCTTGGGGAAGTGCACCTGGACTACGTACTTGAGGTGCTCTCCGGTGGGCGCGACAAGTAACGCGCCGGCGCCGGCGCCTTGCAGCGAGAAGGCACCATCAAAGTACATCAGCCACTCTTTGCCTGCTTCTTTGGCGGGGATGCTCGTCTCTGGGATATCTTCATCCGGTGTTGGTGTCCACTCCGCTATGAACTCCGCCAATGCTCTGCTTTGGATAGTCGAGGTGCTCTCGAACTGGAGACCGAAGCTCGACAGTCCTAGTGCCCACTCGACAATCCTGCCTGTTGCTTCTGGATTTTGCAGTATCCTCTTCAGCGAAAAGCGGGTGACAACTGTAATCTCGTGTGCTTGGAAGTAATGGCGCAGCTTTCTCGAGGCCATGAGGAGGCCGAAAAGCAATTTCTACACACCAGAGTACCTTGACCTGGCCCCCTGCAAAAGGGAGCTGACAAAGTAAACTGGGCGCTACACCATTTTCTTCTTACGCACCTCCACTTGCTCCTGTGCAGATTCATCCTCGTCGGGGCCAGAGCTTGTCGGGGAAGCCCCCTGCTTGTCGCTGGACGTGCTTGCCGCGGTCGCTGGCTCATCATCTGCCTCCCTCTCCGCTACTAACGCAACACTAACCACTTGATTAGTTGCCGCCAGGTACAGCAGCAGCTTCTCTTGTGGTTTAGGCGCGACAAGTATCGGAGCGGAGGACAGGTATTTCTTCAGGTCCTGCAGCGCAGCCTCTGCTTCCGGAGTCCATTTTACTGGACCTGCCTTTTTCAAAATTTTGAAAAATGGCAGGGCGCGTTCTGCAGACTTAGAGATAAACCTGCTGAGAGCCGCGACGCAGCCGGCAAGCCTTCGCACGTCCTTGACACGGGTTGGTGCCTCAATCTGCTCGATGGCCTTGATCTTGTCTGGGTTGGCTTCTATTCCTCGCTGAGACACGAAGAACCCGAGAAGCTTGCCGGAAGGAACTCCGAACACACACTTCTCGGGGTTGAGCTTGAGGCTGATCCTGCGCAGATTCGCAAAGGTCTCTTCTAGGTCTTGAATCAGGGTTGCCCTGTCTCTGCTCTTGACCACTATATCATCCATGTAGGCCTCCACATTCCTGTGGATTTGTGGCTCAAAAGCGGTGTGGACAACCCTCGCAAATGTCGAACCGGCGTTCTTCAGTCCGAAAGGCATCCGTACAAAACAGTACGTGCCACATGGAGTGATGAACGCGGTCTTCTCTTCATATTCTTCAGCCATGAAGATCTGATGATATCCAGAGTAGGCGTCAAGAAATGAAAGCAGGTCACATCCGGCCGTGGAGTCAACAATCTGGTCAATGCGCGGCAAGGGAAAGGGATCTTTGGGACAAGCTTTGTTAACATCAGTGAAGTCGATGCAAAGCCTCCATTTCCCATTTGCTTTGTGCACGACAACAGGATTGGCCAACCACGTCGGATGGAGCACACCTCTGACGAGGCCTGCCGCTTCCAACTTCTTGATCTCTTCCGCGATGAACTCTTGGCGCTCCACTGCTTGCTTCCTGACTCTCTGCTTGACGGGCCACGCGTGGGGACAGACGGCGAGGTGGTGCTCAATCACTTTCCTGGGAACGCCGGGGATGTCAGATGGCTGCCAGGCAAACACATCGACATTCGCCCGCAGGAAAGTAACGAGCGCGCTTTCCTATTTGGGGTCGAGCGTGGCACTGATGGTGAAGGTACCACCAGTGTCGTCCTCCTTGGCGGGCACCTTCTTGGTCGTTGGCGGAGCCGCCATTGTCTTCTTACTCTTGCCGGTGGATCTCGATGGCGCGTCCTCGACGGTAGCGCAGCACTCCGGAGAGGTGCGCTTGCCGGAGTGGGCGCCAGAGCACTTGCCGGGCTTGGTCCTCTTCTTTCCTCCGGGAGCTTCAGCGGCAAGCGGCTTGTGATCCGCTGCGGCTGCTGCTTCCCGGTAGATCTTGTCGGCACAGATAGGGGCATCCTTCTTGTCGCCGGGGACAGAGATGACGCTTATCGGGCCTGGCATCTTGAGCATGTTGTAGGCGTAGTGAGAGGCCGCCATGAACTTGGCGAGCGCTGGACGTCCGAGAATTCCATTGTATGGCAATGGAAAATCGGCGGCGTCAAAAGTGATCCTCTCTGTCCTGAAGTTCAGCTCGCTGCCAAATGTTACTGGCAACGTTATCTTCCCCTTCGGCTTGCTCCTTCCCGGGTTGATTCCTTGGAACGTGTCGGTTTCTTCGAGCTCGCTGTCGGGGACTTGGAGTTTCCGGAGCACAGCGGAGGAGATCAGGTTCAAGCCGGCCCCGCCATCTACCAGCATCTTAGTGACCTTGAGGTTGCGGACTGTTGGTGAAACCAACATCGGCAAGCACCCGATCGCAGTAGTGCGATCAGGGTGGTCCTCAATATCAAAGATGATAGGCGTGCCGGACCATTTCAGAGGCTTGCGCGACTCGACGGGTGGCTCTGCGGCATTGACTTCCCGCGCCCACTGCTTGAGCTGGCGGTGAGAAGTATGCAGGGAGGCGCCGCCGTCTACTCAGAAAACCTCTGTGGCTTTCTGAAACTCTTGCTCGCTGGTCTCGATGTCATCCATGTCTTCGTCTTCGTCGTCGTCTTCGTTCATGTCGCGGCCGCGGGGAGGTCGCTCCGCTTGCCGCTGCTTGTCCTTGTCGCGGCGTCCTCCCTGGCCGGGGCGCTTCGTGCCTGATCCTCCGCCACCTCCCCGGGCTCTCTCCTTGTCGCGCCGCTCGTACTCGGCCTTTTGCAGCTCGATGAGCCGCTCGACTTGCTTGCAGCTCTGGAGGTCATGGCCCTTGGTGCGGTGGATCTTGCAGTATTGTTTGCTGGTGCCGTCCCGTTTGTCGGCGGCCGCCACGGCCTGGCAGTGGACGCATCCGTCAATCCCCTTGCCAGAGCTGCCAGCCTGGGCCTTCTTGGCGGCGCCTTCATCGCCTGACTGCTCAACAACCAGTACCTCTTGGCTCTTCTTCTTCCTGTTGCTCCGCCGCTGGCCCTTCTTCGCCGGGGCGGTATCCTCACTGTCAGATCCTCCCGCTCTAGCGCTCTCTCCGGGGAGTTTCCTCCCTTCCTCAGCACGGTCACACTTGTCGGCCAGGGCATATAGCTCGCTGACGTCTTTGATCTTGCACATCGCCATCTCCTCCCGCATCCTGCGGTTACGCACGTTCTGATGGAACGCGCTGATGACCGCGGCGGGGTGGACGTCTGGGATGTTGTAGTGTACACGGCTGAATCTCTGGATGAACTTGCGCAGAGGTTCTCCCTCCTTCTGGACGAGCAGGTGAAGGTCGCTCGCTTGGCCATGGGGTTTGTGGCCTCCCGTGAAGGCGCCAACAAACTGATGGCACAAGTCTGTCCAGGAGGTTATGGAGTTGTCCGGCAAGTGCATGAGCCAGGATCTGACGTTGGACTTGAGCACCAGCGGGAAGTAGTTGGCAAGGATCTTGTCGTCTCGCCCCCCGGCAGCCTGCACCGCAATGGTGTAGATGCTGAGGAACTCCGACGGGTGTGACTTGCCGTCGTACTTCTCTGGCACGTCTGGCTTGAAATTCTTTATGCTGGGCCACTGGACTTGCCGCAGCTCACGGGTGAACGCAGGGCAGCCCACCGCGTACGGCAGGTCACCTGGTTCCCCTGGTGCATGCATGTCGACAGAGGGCCCAGCGCGGTGGTCTGACTGACGCGGTGCTTCTCTCCGACGCTCGATGCGAGTACGAGCGTCCTCTTGCTCTCGCTCGTGAAGAACTTGGCGTTGATCGCGACGAGTTCGCGGATTCGACGATGCGGTGGAGTCGTTGTCATGGTGATTCCGGCGAGTCAGCGATCTTGGCCTCTGGGGCGGGGAGTGCACGGTGGTCGCACCCCCGCCGGTCCTGGCGCCATCGGTCCTCGCCTGGCCGTCCCGCCGCGGCTGCGACGCGCTGTGCTGCCGCGGGGTGTCGCCGTTAGCGAAACCGATGAGGCTCTGTATCATGGCCCTCCAGTCGTCGAGCTTGTCCGCCGTTGGAGGGTAGTCTAGGAGCAGTTGGGCTCGCGCCAGAGCTTCTGCTGGAGTGGCGGGCAGCGGCGGCGAACGGCGCGTGGAGCGGGATGCGCTCGAATTTCTAACTACGTTAGAAGGAGCAACACCCGGGCCAGGCAGCCGCGCCACGCTCGCGCCAGCACATTGGTGTGAGTGCTGGCCTTGAGCGCCTGGGGATCCGTCGGCTCGATTTGGGTCCAACGAGCGTATGGTACCGTGGGCGCCAAGACGCTGCTGGTCCCGTGCCTCCTGAGAGGGGCGCGGTGCATGTTCGGACGCCGTGGCGCCATGAGCTGGCTCGACGACGCCCGTCCCGCCGTGGGTGCCGTCCCCGCCACCCGTTTGCTCCAAGGGCGGCGGGTTCGACGCGAACGGACCGGCCACCTCCGGAGCCTTCTTCTTCGGTGGCATGTCGACGAGGATGAAGGAGATCTAGCTGGTGCAGGCGCCGGATCGGGTTCGCACAACCTCGACGCCCCCTACCTGGCGCGCCAAAGATGTCGGGGGGGATCGGCTTCCTCAAACACCTATGGGGACCGTGCCCCTTACTGGTTCGGCGGGGGGCGGAGGTTGCACAAAGAGCAGATCGAGGCGGTGCACACAAGGGATTTTACCCAGCTTCGGGCCGCAAAGATGCGTAAAACCCTACAGCTACTTGGTGGATTGTATTGTGTTCTTGCTCGGTAGTGCGCGGTGCTACAGTGCACACGGGCCGCTGGCGAGGTCGAGCGTAAAGATCGGTCTCCTCCCCCTCTACGTGCGCATGGGGCCTCCTTTTATATGCTCAAGGGGTTACCCACAGGTGGCAGCGTAGGTCGAGGCAAAAATGGTAGAATGCTGTAGTGGGTACAGCTGCCTGCACAGTGGCTGTACAGTGCTATCATACCTAACTCTAATGGCGGGGGACAAAGGCATTAAATGCCCGTCCGCGTCGCCCAGACGGAGCAGGGAAGTGGACCGTCAGGAGCGCCACCGTTTGCCACGATGGCTACTCTGTTAGCTTCGCTTCGCCACCGCATGCTCCTGGCTGCACAGCCTCCCGCCACGTGCGCCTCGGATGCCCCCCAGAGCGACACGTTGGTGGGTGAGCTGGAGCGCAGGCACGAGGTGGTAGCTTGCCGCGGCAAGCGCCTTGCCGCGGTGGATGTCTTGTCGCGCCCGGGAGCTTGTTGCTCACCGGGCCTTGCCGGGGCGCGGGGCGCGCCGTGGCAGGGTCCTTGTCGTGCCGTGGATGGCCTTCCCGGCAAGCTCCTCTTGCCGGGGTCTTGTGCTTCGAGCGGTAGTCCCGGCAAGCTCCTCTTGCCAGGGCCTCGCTCTCTTCAGGTGGCCTTCCCGGCAAGCTCCTCTTGCCGGGGCCTTGGCTCAAATACTTCGTTCTTGAATGGCCCAAGAGGGGACCATTGAGGGTCTTGGCGATCGCCTGGCAGGCCTTGCCGCGGGGTGCTACGACTGCCCGTGCACAAGTTCGGGGTACTAAGGTACCCCTACTTTAGTACACCGACAAAGGTGTAGTGGAATCTTGGTTTCGTTGTATTGGGCCGGCGCTACAGACTCGGCAGGTGCCTTCATTTGAGGAGTTGGTCAAGGATTTTTCCCAAACTTCCAGCCGAGACCGTCGCTTGCCTCCTCGCCTTCCACTTCACTTTCCTTCTCTCCCACCAACTCTGCTTCTGCCTCGGCAAGCTCGCCTCCGCTGCCATTGCTGTCAGACAGGGCACTGGTCACCACCTCGCCGGAGCTGTTGCCTATGGCCAACATTCCCATTGACCCTCAACCTTTCGTTCCTCATGGCTTTCAGATTCAGGTGATTGAAGGCCGCAATGGGGTTTCTCGTGCGATTGTTCCTCATCGCCCGAGACGGCACAAAGACTGGGCGATTGCCACTATCCACCCGCATCCAGATGAGGTATTTTTCCCAAATGTGCGTGAGGTTCTTGAAGAGTTTCTTGAGGGAGAGGAGCAAGTAGGTTTTAGAGAAATCCAACCCTACCCTTTTGGAGAGGCTTATGTCAAGTTCACGCATGTCAGAGACAAAGATAGACTCATTCAGCAGGGTCCGCATGCTTTTGGTGATGTTTTTATTTCATTTACTAAGCACAATCAAGGAAGGAATTGGCGTAGGGTTCATTTCAACAGAACTTGTTGGTTGCTGTTTGTGGGAGTTCCATTTGATTTCTGCAATACTGAAGATATTGCTTCTGCGATTTCTAAGTGGGGCAAGATCATTAGTTGGGAGAAAGAAGATTCTTTGAAGGGTAAGATTCTGGTCAAGGCTAGAGTTACTGAACTTGGTGATATCCCTAAGAGTATAAGATGGTCTGAAGGAGAACTATTTGAGGAGGAGTGTTGGACCTGCTCTGTTGAGGTACTCCTTGAGGAAATGTTGGGGGGTGGGCCTGTAGATGAGGATCCTTTTCCACCTGAGGGGGTGGACCCACACCCTATACCACATCATGCAAATGATTTTCCAGGCTTTCCACCACTGCCTAATCCTAACAATCAAGCTCCTAATGAAGAATGGGATGATTGGGAAGAGCAGGCAGAACAAGAGGATCACTGGGATTTCCCACAGCCAGCACCTGTCCTTCCTCTGCAGCATCAAGTTGAAATCCCTGCCTTGGCAGAAGAAGGGGCTCCAAACAGCAGCATTACTACCACAAGTCTCTCTGTCTGATGGTTTGCTTTCCTTAACCCACTCTGCTAGTGAGGAGGTCAGCCAAGGTGCTCAGGCCCCTCCTGTTGGTCAAGGGCTCCTAAACATTGCATTAGCTTATGATGAAGTTGAAGAAGAGGAGGATTTACAGGATGTACAACCCAATGTTGAAGAACCATAGAATGTGAACCTGGTGCCTGCTGAACAGTCTCTAAATGTGGTTGCTATAAACCAACAAAACCTGCAGACAGAGGGTGATGTAGTTCCCACTCTAGGCATGTCCTCTTCTGTCAGAGATATTGAAGCTTCTGGCTCCTCTTTGCCCATTATTCAACAAGACAAACAGCCTGAGATTTTGAAGGAAGTCCCTGGTACTGAAAATTGTGTTGTGCCTCTGGAAGTTGCTACTAATGCAATTGTGGGAGAGTCTATTCCTTCACATCCAGTACTTATCCCAGATATCAAGGGCAAGGCTGATGTTCTAGTGCCCAACATTGGATCCTCACCTGCAGCAAACCCTAAAGGTAACTATGGGTCCTTCTCTTTGCCAGGTTCTCCTTCCTTGCTTACATTTCATACATTGGCCCAAGATCATGCTTTGCAAATCATTGATGGTTAACATTTAATATCTGAAGAAGGACTGATTTATGGATACAACACTTTGCACCAGCAACACAAGGAGCTACACCAACTTTCAAAATAGAAATACCAGTAAGTTGGTTTAACTTCATAATTCACTTACTGTTGACACCTGACAAGTTTGGATGGACCATGCATTTGCTAAAGTGTGATGTCTGGAAATTTTTGACTGCTAATTGTGAGCATGAGGACACTTTGCGTTTTCACATACTTGATGAATGTGCAACCTCTCAGGCACCTGCATGTAAGGACTTCATCCTGGGACTAGGCAAAGAAAATGAGGGTATTAGCCCTGCTGCCCACTCTTCCACTGGGGCTAGCAGTCCTCTTCAGCAGGTATCCCCAAATAAAGTCATGCCCCTTGGAGAAGCCATATCAAGGAAAAGGAGGGAGAAAGAACCTATGGTAGAAACTGAGGTAAGAAGAAGTGATAGGATTAAAAAGGATAACAATGGCTATAGAAAGAAGTCTTGTGCCACTCAGTCTTTTTTACAATGTAATGCCATACCTCGAGTTATTCACAATTCGGTGGTTAAAAACCTGTCTAAATCTTTCTGCAAGGTTGCTGAGGAAGAGATATAGGAGAAGTTGACCAAGAAACCCAAGAAGAAGGGGCAGGAAGATGTGGCTAAGGTGTCCAAGGCCACAACAGAAGCAGCAAAATCCAGGCCTGTGTGATGATGTATCTACAACAACAGTCTATGATAGATAGCAGGATGGCCTGCTATTCTCTTTTGGGAATTACTTGTCTTATATATGTAGTCAAATGTAATGTTTGCTACTGCTGCACAATGCTTGTTTGCCCGGGTAGGCACCTTTTGTATGTTATATGTACTTTGCTGCTGTGTCAGCTCTGGTATCTCCTTGTGGTACAGACTACTATACTATCTGATGCTATGGAAGTTTCTGGCCATCATATGTGGTTGCTTTGGTTCACCTGCTCTTCTGCTTATGTTTCCTGCTGGAATGTTTCAACTTGCTTTCAATGTTTTGTCCTTTTTGTGCATCCCAATAATTTTATGGCCTGGGATTGTCATCAGGGGGTGGGCCTTGCTGACTATAGTAACATCAATTTGATTGTTTATGAATAACAATACAACATGGAATATCTTAAACTGGAATGTGAGGGGCATTAATTCCTCAGATAAGTGGTTGGCTATCAGGCAAAAAGTGGAAGAAAGTGCTGCTAGATTTTTTTGTATACAGGAAACTAAGAGAGAAAACTTTGATGTGTCCTACATCCATAAAGTATGTCCTCAAAGATTTAATAAATTTGAGTACTTACCTTCCATTGGGGCATCAGGTGGCATACTCACTGCTTGGAATGGAGCTCTATTCTCTGGGGAGCTAATGTTTCAGAACAAATTCTCATTATCTATTCAGTTCACATGCAGGACATCCTCCAAAAGTTGGGTCCTCACAAACATCTATGGTCCTTGCAATCATGAGGATAAAATTGAGTTCATTGACTGGTTTGGTAATATTCAAATGCCTAATGATATAGATTGGGTTATTATGGGGGATTTTAATTTCATCAGAATTCCTGAAGATAGAAACAGACCTGGAGGGGATGTAAATGAAATGCTCATGTTTAATGAGGCAATAAGCGAACTTGGCCTGATTGAATTACCCCTAAAAGGCAGACAGTTTAGCTGGAGCAACATGCAAGACAACCCACTACTAGAGAAATTAGACTGGTTTTTTACCTCTGCAGCTTGGATGACCAGCTATCTTGATACCTTAGCTCTTCCCATGGCTAAACCAATTTCCGATCACCTCCCTTGCATGATTAAAATTGGCACAAATATCCCAAAGTCTAGAGTGTTCAGATTTGAAAACTATTGGCTTAATCACAGTTCTTTTAAACAGGTGGTTCAGACTGCTTGGACTATTCCAGTAGGTCATTCAGACTATGCTAAGAAGATTACTGCAAAATTCAAGAATGTCAGAAGAGCTCTAAAGCTATGGGCCAAAAACCTTGCATGCCATAAGAAGCAAATTGCTGATCTAAATGACTGTATATTTCTCTGGGATATGATTGAGGAATTCAGGGACCTTACTCTATTTGAAAATAATTGCAGGACCTTACTCAAGGAGTATCTATTAACTATGCTCAATGATCAGAAGATTTATTGGAAACAGAGGGGGAAAATTGAAGGAGTAAAGTTTGGAGATGAAAACACAAAATTCTTCCACACTAAAGCCTCTATTAATCATAGGCACAATAAGATTGCTATGCTACTGAACAAAGATCAAGTTGAAGTAACACATCATGATGGAAAGGCTGCAATCCTCTGGGAGGCTTTTAAAAATACATTGGGCAATCTAATGGACACTCAATGCACTTTGACCTTAATGATCTTTATGAAAACACAGTGGAGCCCCAAATCTTCATTGATCTAGAAAAGCCTTTTACCCAAGAGCAAGTTGAGGAAGTGGTCAAAAACCTACCTACTGATAAATCACCAGGGCTAGATGGATCCAATAATGAGTTTATTAAAAGTTGTTGGGATATTATTAAGACTGATGTCTTTGAGCTTATATTGGCATTTCATGCTGGGAATGTAAATCTTGAAAGCATTAACTCCTCTTTCATCACTCTAGTGCCAAAAAAAGAGGTGCCACTTTCCCCTAATGACTTCAAGACAATTTCTTTACTAAATGGAGTTCTGAAAATCATTACAAAAATGTTGGCCAATAGACTACAAAGAGTTATTCTACAGTTGGTGCATATTAATCAATATGGCTTTCTCAAAGATAGAGTGATCCAGGACTGCCTTGGCTGGGCATATGAATACATTCACGAGTGTCATAAATCTAAGGAAGAAATCTTAGTAATAAAACTGGATTTTGAGAAGGCTTTTGATACAATTGAGCATAATGCAATCATTGATATTTTTAGAGCTAAAGGATTTGGAGAGAAGTGGATTACCTGGATGGAAGCTTTGTTCACAACTGCATCCTCTTCTGTATTGCTCAATGGAGTTCCTGGGAAAAGAATTTACATAAAGAGGGTAGTAAGACAAGGAGACCCTTATTCTCCTTTAATTTTTGTGCTGGCTGCTGATTTGCTACAATCCATTCTTAATAAAGCCATGAGTTTAAACCTGATCACTGCTCCACTGCAAGTAAACTCATGCCCTCACTTCCCAATTGTGCAATATGCAGATGACACCCTACTGGTTATGACAGCTGATTCTAGGCAGTTATTCTACTTAAAAGCACTTCTGAATACTTTTGCCATAGCAACTGGGCTAAAAGTTAATTATGGGAAGTCCATCATGGTACCCTTGAATATTGCTGAAGACAGGGTAGAAATTTATACAAACACCTTGCAGTGTGCAAGAGGACAATTCCCATTTACCTACCTTGGTATGCCCTTGGGAATATACAAACCAAGTGTTGAGCAATGTCTCCCCCTAGTTAATAGGATTGCAAAAAGATTGGCTGGTATCTCTATCTTCATGACCCAAGCTGGAAAATTACTGCTGGTCAAGTCAGTGATGACATCTTTGTCAGTCTTCTTCATGTGCTGTTTGGACATCCCTGTTACAATAAAAAAGCAGATCATTAAATACTTGAGACACTGTCTTTGGAGAGGACCTGATATGGAGGACAAAAGGCCTGCCTTGGTGGCATGGACTACAGTGTGTAGACCAAAAGACCAGGGAGGCTTAGGTGTTCTAGATATCTTTACACATAATAAAACCCTTCTCATGAAAAATCTTCACAAATTCTTCAACAGACATGATATTCCCTGGGTCAACTTGATTTGGGAAACATACTATAATGATGGAAAATTACCAGGGGACACCATGATTGGAACATTCTGGTGGAAGTCCAACTTAGCTCTCATTGATCAGTACAAAGCTATTGCTAGATGTAATGTGGGAGATGGTGTCAGTGCTTTCTTCTGGGATGATCTATGGAGCCAAGCAATTCTTAAACACCAATTTACTCACTTGTTCTCTTTTGTCAGAAACCCCCAGATGAATATTCAACAAGTATTACAGACTGAGTAACTGCAGGATTTATTCTTTCTCCCCTTGACAACTGAGGCCTATGAGGAATTCTTGCAAATGGAAGACATTTGTATAACCATGAGACAATCTGAGCATTTAGACTCTTTAGACACATGGAGTTACATTTGGGGGACTGAGCACTATTCATCCATCAAAGCATATAAAGTCTTAATTGGTCACAAATAGACACCCCCACACTTCAACTGGATCTGGCAGAGTTCATGCCAACCAAAGCATAAAGTTTTCTTATGGCAACTTCTTCATGATCGAGTCAACACCAGAAACTTACTTAGAAGGAAGAATTTTGCGTTAGAAGATTACAACTGTGCTGTTGGAGGCTGTCAACAAGAAGAAACACTGCACCATCTCTTTTGGGCTGTCCATTTGTTCAACAATGCTGGGACTTCATTTGTCCAACAAGAGCTCCAAACCTGTCTGTGTTAGAAGCATTCCAAGACCTCAAAGAAAAGCTAAGGTATCCATTTTACATGGAGATAATCATTCTCGGAGCATGGGCCATTTGGATCACCAGAAACAATAAGATTTTTGAAAATATTGTACCTTCATTCCAAGGGTGGAAGTTCATATTTCTGGAGGAACTGAAGCTTCTCAAATATAGAATGAGGAAGAAGCATGAGAGACAATTTTCAGTTTGGCTTGACAGCTTGTTGTAATTACTTTGTGCTTAGGCTAGTTGGTTGTTTAGTTTTTTTCTTTTTTCTTTCTTCTTTCTTCCTTTGTTTCCTAGGTTTTAGGTTTTTAGTATTCTTGTTTCTTGGGCTTACCTCAAGCCTTTCAGACTTCTTTGTTTCTCTGCATTATTTTTAATAAAAAATGCAGTGGGGTTTTACCCTACTGTTTATAGTCAAAAAAAGGTTGTCATCCATGTCCAAACACCACGTAGACACGGTCTTTGAGCATGGTTCATATTCATTCCATGCTCAGGCATTGAAGTTTGTAACTATTTTAGATTAGAATATACTACTCCTCCGGTGCTAGTAGTAGAGCAGAGTCCTACTCTACTACTCTACTCAAGCAAGTTAGGGCATAGCACTATAGGGAGTACCAGTACTGTGATCACTCAAGCAAGTTGTCTGGCATCGACATGACCCTACGCTGCTGGTATGTGTCTTGTAAGTCAAGCGGCGTGTTGTAGTCGTCATCACCTGTCCAGTTCCCGCAGCACGTATTCGCTTTTCCATCTTTGTCCGCACATAATCTCGTCCAATCTTCCATCCCCGCTAAGGCGCCTCCCCCCTCGTCCGAAACCCAAGCACTAACAATGGCAGAACTAAGCAGCGTACGCCGAAAGAGTGGCTGGAATTCGCTCCCCACAGAGGTAATCAAGCTCATTGTTTCGCGTGTGGACAATCTCAGTACCATGCCGCTCGCCGCGTCCTCGTCGGGGTTGTACCGTTTACTCAAAGCCCTCAGGCCAGAGCTTTTTAAGCCAGCTCCTTGCTTGCTGATGCCACCTGATCTTCAGAAACGGCGTGTTACGCAGCATAACGATCGTAGGGTGGCGAGCATCAACCCCCTTGACTGCGATCCGATCCCCGTCAGCCTCAACTACATTAACGGTATGTACTGGGTCGGCATGAACACGTCTTGGATGGCGCTCGGTCGCGGCAGCTGGATGCTCGTGGATGTCTACACCCGGCAATTGATCCCCCATCCTTCGATTAACATGCACTGCTTTGGCACCGCGGCCCAGAATACTCGAAATCTTAAAGTAGCCAACATGATACCAAGTTTGATTTGCTCAAGGTTGTAATCTGCCAAGTGCCCACAAGATCTGCTAATTATAAAGACTTCAGGCTAATTGCGTTCTTCAACCGCGCTCTCGCCCATCTGACAAGTCACTGTGGTAAGTGGATAAATCTGCACGTCCATCGCAGGATCATACATCCTCCATGGTTCTCTGATGCCATTGAACACAAAGGCTTCATTTACACTGTCAACTCCTTCTATGGCTGGACGTATTGCTGGCCTGCTCCATTCATCGCTACAAACGGCTGTTACAGCAGTATGTTACTTTCCTATGATATCATGATGGCTTGCTTATATTACCGCCAACATTTGCTGAAAAAATATGCATGCTCATAACATGTTGTTCTTAAGATTGACTAAATCAAGAGCCCTTTTTTATTTGACTCCAACTAGATATGATGTTGTAGGCTGCCTGGTGTCCCTACCCTTCCTAACCCCAGAACCTTTCAAAGAAAAGAGGCATGGTAGTTGCAGGTGGTTACTGGCTCGATTAGACGACGGAAAAAGATTCATGATCGTTCGCACGTACCGCACGTGTTGTTTCGCGGAATACAATCACAGTCACTGCAAGGTCTTTGAGCAGGATCCCAGCTTCTCTGGGCCTTCAGGAAGTTTTTACTGGAGGCTGGTAAGTAGCCTTGGTACACGCTTTCTGTTTGTTGGACTGAATTATCCGACTAACCAGGAGATAACCGACGGCAAGGATCATGATGGCAGCGCGGTTTCGTTCATCAGGCAAAACTGCGTGTACACAGTGTACCATGCGTCTCTGCATGCACCATACCCTGATATGTGCCACCATGCTCTGCAGCCCAAAGTAGGAGAGAGGGTCGCAAGTATCAGACTTCGACCTGCTGGCTGGAGTTTCCCCCGTCAGGCACCCATCTGGTTCAAGCCGTCAGCCAATCTCCACAGCTTAATAAATAGTTACGTCTAACTGAGACAATTAGTTAGATGCGTACACTTGGCGTAGTAGGATCTTTATTTAGTTTGATGCATACACTTGTTCTTTTTTGGTAGCCCTTTTGTAATGATGGCTGATGTTTGGTTTGGAAGAGAGAGTTGCGCCTTCACTCTTCTGGCCTGCTTACTGCTTCTGTTGCACCCCCAGCCCTGGTTGTTGCTGCTACTGTTTCCAATTTACAATCAGTAGTACATTTCATTTGTTGGTTGAATAAATGTGTTAATAGAACGACAAACACAATGTTTTGGAAGTCGTTGCACAGTTTGATCCTTTAGTGCCCCGTACCGTACGTAGAGCATACTATTTTTCGTATGGAAAACATTTTCCACTTGTTGATAACATGCAGCCCACTGATGAAGGCCCAATAGAGAAGCCCATAATTAACTGGAAGGGAGGCCCTCACATGAATCCGGCCCAGGTACATGCTCATGGTCCCCTAAACATAAATAAGTAAATAAATAAATAAATAAAGCTAAATGCTCATGCACCAGTTCTTTGGGAAAATAGGTAGCCCAGTATTTCTTTTTGAAGAATACCCAAGCTAGGCCTATTTGTTTTCTCCGAATTACTGGGCTGCAAATTTTTCAAGATGAGGAGGGATGCATTCAAGCCTGGCTTAAGAGTATGGTCAATGTCTGTTAAAAGTAGTATCAAAAGGGGTTGAAAATTCCAAAAAAATTATAGCAAATGGGATATAAGTTTCTTTTTCTGTTTTTGTTCTTCACTGATATCTTATACATATTTCATTGGATTTAACATGACATAGTACTAATTTATTTTTAAATTTGTTTTAGTATGGCTATTAATTTTTGAATTAAGAATATTCCGTTCCCCAGCAAACATTTGCGAATTTTCAAAATTTCCCACATATTTAGTTAATTTTCTGACCCTGGTACTGACCAGAAAATGGCCAGCAATTCTAAAAATGGAAAAACGGGCTGCAATAAATTCCATATGAATTAGAAAATGAGTAAAAATTATAAAAATAATAGCAAACGGGCTGTACACGCCACAGATTTCGAGGCTGACTTGTTTACGCAAGGCTTTGTCAGTGAACACACGATTCTAGCAGCAGTGACTGTTGGATGTCCATCCAACGGCCGACGTGCTCTGATCTTCCTGCTCCAGCCGCCTAAACTAGCGCCGGCGGGACTGCCTGCTCCCTCCTCTTGTGGCCCGCTGTGATGCCGCACAGGCTTCCCCGTCCCACCCTACTCCCTCCGTTGGCCTGGCCGCACGCAATCAACTGCCTCCTTATTACGCGAAAAAAAGATTCCTTCCACTGACATCTGGGGCGCACCGGTTGGGAGGCTGGCCTGTGGGCCTACTAAGTTGACGCATACGCAGGGCTTGTCAACATAGTCAACAAACAATTCTAGCAGCAGTAACCGTTGGATTTGAATCGAACGGTCCTGGTGCTTCTTCAATCGCTGCTCTTCTTGCACCAGCCGCCCAAACCAGCGCCGGGGAGACCGCCTGCTCCTGCCTCCAGTGGCCGGCTGTGCTGCCGTTGAGGCCTCATCGCCCCCTACTACTCCCACCGCTAGCCAGGCCCTGCGGCGACGGCAGCCTCACACCACAGCCGAACCAGTGAACCCTCGTACTCCTCTCCGCGTAGGCATCCACTGTCGCGTCTTCCCCGGCTCCGCGTCGTCCCCTTCCTAGGCCTCGCCATTGTCCACCGCCTTGGTGCTCTCGGCACGGCGTGGTCAACGTGGTCAATGACATTCCATCGGAAGAGTACTGTATGTGGAGAGGCTGACAGCTGGGTCCACAGCCACAGCCCAGTTTTTTTGTGATTTGCCAAGTAAGTCGCTTTGTCAGGCCTGTTGGGCTGCAAATCTTTCAAGACGAGGAGAGCTTTCATTTGACTCGCCGAGAAAATGGCCCATCAGTAATGAGAAATGGGTTGTACATTTTTAAAACACATCAAACCGGCAATTAGTTTCAAATATCTTTTTTTTCATTTCGTGACTTTAAATTTCATTAATTTTTATGCGTGGAGAATTTGTTGGATTTTATATTGATATACATTTATTTTTTAAATCAGTTTGACTGTGAGTCGAAATTTCAGGATTAAAAACAGTTCGGACCGCACCGAAATATGCAAAATTTCGTATAATTTTTTAACCGTGGCCACAATATGGGCTGTAATGCTAACAAAAAGATTATGGGCTCCAAAAATACCTTAAAAATTAGCAAATGGGCTGTAAATTATTAGAAATAATGGCAGATGGACTGTATGCTATTTTCCACAGATTTGAGGCTTTCCTAAAAAAAAAGGTTGACGCACAAGCAGTGGCTGTTGGATGGCCATCCAACGGCCGTCGTGCTTCTTCAATCTCTGCTCTTCCTGCTCGAGCCGCTCAAACAAGCACCAACGGGACTACCTGCTCCCTCCTCCCCACGGCCGGCTCTGCTGCCACGCAGGCCTCACCACCCCACCGTACTCCCATCGCTGGCCTAGCCATCCCTCAACTCACCCACACCTGTTGTTATTCTCTGGCGACCGCAGACGAACCAGTAAACCCTCGTACAGTCGTACTCCCCTTCGCGTGGGAAACAACTGCCGAGTCTTCCCTGCCTCCGTGTCGTTCCCTTCCTAGGCCTCACCGTCGTCCACCGCCCTGGTGCTCTCGGCGCGTCCTGGTCAACATGGTCAACGACCGACTTGCATCTGAAGTGGACTGTACGTGGAGAGGCCGACAGCTAGGTCCACGGCCGCATGCAAGGAAAGGCCTCCTTATATCGTGCAAAATAATGATTCCTCCACCTGACATCAGGGACCCACCGAAAGGGCCTCTGTATTTCACGAAAAAAATGTTACCGCCGCTGACAGCTCGGACCCACCAGCTATATCTTCGCACGCAAGTAAGTGCCTCCTTATTACGCACAAAAAAATGAATACTCCCCCTGTTAGCTGGGACCCAGTATAGTGGCGGGCTGACTTGTGGGCCTACTAAGTTGACGGGGATGGAGGGCTTTGTCAACTTAGTCAATATGCACAATTCTAGCTCCAGTGACCGTACGATGTCCACCCAACGGCCGTAGTGCTTCTTTAACCTCTGGTCTTCTTGCTCCAGCCGCCCAAACCTGCGATGGTCGTGCCTCGTGCTCTTGCCTCCTGTGGCCGGCTACGATGCGATGGAGGCCTCACCGCCCCCTGCTACTCCCACCGCTGGCCAGGCCATCCCTCTACTCACCCACACCCCCTGTTATTCTGCGGCGACGGCAGCCTCACACCGCAGCGAACCAGTGAACGCTCGTACTCCTCTACAAATGGTCATCCAGTGCCACGTCTTCCCCGGCTCCGCGTCGTCTCCTTCCTAGGCCTCGCCGTCGTCCACTACCCTGGTGCTCTCGGCGCGGCGTGGTCAACGTGGTCAAGGAACCGCTTTCATCGGACGTGGACTGTACGTGGAGAGGCTGACACCTCGGTCCACGGCCGCAGCAAGGAAGTGCCTCCTTATTATGTGCAAAATAATTATTCCTCTACCTGAAAGTGGGGACCCACCGGACGGGCCACCTTTTTTGGCGAAAAAAAGTTTCCCCCCTGACTATTGGGACCCACCAGCTACATCTTCGCACGCAAGGAAGTGCCCTGGTCGAAGCGTACGTAGCGTTGTCATTCTGGTCGCGAACGTGTACGTACATATATACTGGTGGATGTAGAGGCGCGCATGTGTCGTAGTAGAGGCACACAAGTAGCATGTACATGTATGTACAGCGGCCTGGGTGCAAGAAAGAAAATACGGCCACGTATGTGTACATACGGGCGGGGTCTCGACGCCTACTCGCGCATATGTACGGCCAGGGCTCGTGTACATGGCTGGGTCGAAACGGAGAAACAGCATCGTCATCGTGTTCATGGGGAGGCAACGGAATGCGTCATGTTCATGGGGAGGCAACAGAATGCGTCGTGTTCATCGGGAGGCAAGGGAACGCGTGGGAGCCAACCGGCTGGGTCGGAACGAAATGCTGGTCGTGGTCATCGGGAGGGCTTGGACGGAATAGGCGATGGAAACGAGGCCTGACGTACCGCAAAACGGACGAAACAGACCTCCTACGTTCGGAACGGGGTCCTGTTGATCGAGAGGGGTGTGGCGTACCGCAAAATGGAGGAAACAGACCTCCTACGGTCGAAACGGGGGTCCTGATGATCGAGAGGGGTGTGGCGTACCGCAAAACGGACGAAACGGACCTCCTATTGTCGAAACAGGGTCCTGTTGATCGGGAGGGGTGTGGCGTACCGCAAAACGGACGAAACGGACCTCCTACGGTCGAAATGGGGGTCAGGTTCATCGGGAGGGGTGTGGCGTACCGCAAAACGGGACTCCATGGGATGCTGTTCATCTCCACCGTCGACATCCTCCGGCCTCCACGGGCTACCGTCGACCTCCTCCAGCCTCCACGGGCTCCTGTTCATCCAGCCTCCACCGCGCGCTACTCCACTGGCTACTGTTCAACCACCCCTCCACGGGCACCCCTCCACCATCTACTGTTCATCCAGCCCTACACACCACGGGGTCCTGTTCAACCACCCCTCCACGGGCACCCCTCTACTGTCTATTGTTCATCCAGCCCTCCACACCACGGGGTCCTGTTAATCCAGAGGCAACGCCACAGCTCACTATTCATCCAACCCCCCCCCTCCCCCCTCCCGCAACGCTCACTGTTCATCCAATCAATCGGCTTCAGTTAGCAGCAGTAGCGAAGGAATCGCTCGATCGGGTTCAATTAACAGCCATCGACCGATCGCTCGGGTTCAGTAACGCGTAGCCTGCAGTGCAATCGCTCGGGTTCAGTTAGAGCCCAACGCCTCGCTCGGGTTCAGTTAGAGCCAATGCCTCGCACACACGCACGTACGTGTACAAGAGAAACGCGCATCGCTCGGCCCCCGACCTCCCACCGTAACCGGGAACTCCCCGAAATTTTCCTCCCCCTCGCTTCTACCACGGTTTTCTCCGTCATGGACGGCCCAAAGAATGTCATGCAGCTGCGTCTCTGGCCCTCCCAGGACAAAAAGCCCATTTTCTGTCATGATTTTTTGTCATAGAAGTAGGAGCCCACCACATCTATGATGATACCGGATTTTGTCACAATTATCGTCATAGAAGTGTCATATGTATGACAAAAAAAATTCGTTCGGCCCAAAATGTCACGGATGTGTCTTTTTTTGTAGTGCCAGTTGCATGTTTTTCGTTTCACAGAATATCCATATAAAACAAAGTCCAAACGCGATAAAAATTTACAGAGAATTATTTTGGAATATATGTGTTTTGGGGAGGTGGAATCAACGCAAATGGAGGCCCACGGCCTCCACTACCCACTAGGGCGCGACCCACACCCCCTGGCGCACGGTGGTGCCTAGTGGGCACCCTGTAAGTCATTTGGGGCCCTTCTTTCACCACAAGAAAGATAATTTATGGAATAAAATCGTGTAACTTTTTTAGCGAAATCAGAGTTAGGGATCTCCGGGAATTTAATAAACAGTGAAGGGCCAAAATAGGGGAACATGAAACATCAGAGATTAGAGATATAGTTCCAATCTCGGAGGGGCTCTCTCTCCTCCATTGCCATGGAGGCCATGGAATAGAGGGGAAACCCTCCTCCCATCTAGGGGGAGGCCAAGGAAGAAGAAGAAGGTGGGGGCTCTTCTCCCCCTCTCTCCAAGTGGCGCCGGAGTGCCGCCGGGGCAAGGATCGTGATGACGATCTACATCAACAACCTTGCTACTGTCAACACCAACTTTATCCCCCTCTATGCAGCGGTGTAACCTCTCTATTCCCTCTATAATTCTCTACTTAAACATGGTGCTCAACACTATATATTGTTATCCAGTGATATGTGGTTATCCTATGATGTTTCAGTAGATCTATTTTGTCCTATGGTTTGATTGATGATCATGATTGGTTTGAGGTGTATAATTTATTTTGGTGATGTCCTATGGTGCCCTGCGTGTCGCGCAAACCTGAGGGATCCCCGATGTAGGGTGTTGCAATATGTTCATGATTCTCTTATAGTGTGTGGCGAGAGTGACATAAACTTATACCCGAGTAAGGGGGTTGTTGCGTATGGGAGTAAAGAGGACTTGATACTTAATTCTATGGTTGGGTTTTACCTTAATGATCTTTGGTAGTTGCGGATTCTTGCTAGAGTTCCAATCATAAGTGCATATGATCCAAGTACGAAAAGTATGTTAGCTCATGTCTCTCTCTCATGTAAATTTGCAATGATGATTACCGGTTTAGTTATCGATCACCTAGGGACAAATAACTTTCTTGTGTGACAAAAGCTTTCAACTAAACTACTAAATTTATTATCTTACAGTTTAGTCATAGTTTTATTCTTGCAAAATACTTCTAGTTTTTATTCTTGTTCTAGGTAAAGAAAACATTTAAGTGTGCCTAGAGTTGTTTCAATGGTCGATAGAACTTGAGGGAATATTTGTTCTACCTTTAGCTCCTCGTTGGGTTCGACACTCTTATTTATTGAAAAAGGCTACAAATGATCCCCTATACTTGTGGTTATCACTTACAACCATGAGAGTAGCGGGAGGAGACAGTGAAAAACTTGGAGGAGAGGAGTAAGAAGGATCGCCAGTGGGGAGGAGCTAGTGAACAACTCAGAGAAGGGGCGAAAGAAGGATCATCGCTGCCGACCACCATCAATCGGAGAAGATGGCACCGCTTACTTGCTCTTCAGTGAAGAAATAGCCCGACATGGAAAGCTCGGAGGGGGGAAATGGTGGTATGGGTTCATGCAGTGAGCAAAGGGAGCATAATAGGCGAGGCTATCAGCACAAGGTGACCAAATTACTCCTGCCAATTTTTCGGGGACATGTGTGAGCTCGTGCCATCTCCCCACTTGCACGAGCTCGGTGTCACATTCCCCTTGCCTGCATGAGACGAGACGAGGTTGGCTGAGTGGAAACTACCGATCCGATCGTTCCTCACGTGAGAGCTCCTATTCCCGCCAGTTCGACCATTCCCCAACTGGCCCTCATGCGTGTGAACTGTTCGTCGACCCATGAAGCTAGGTTAAACCGGTTGACCACTGGACCAGTTGACCATTGACTTGACGATCGTTGACTTAAAGAAAAACAAGGACTTAAAAAATTAAAAAATAAACAAAAATAAAAAAGTTCATGAAATTGAAAAAGTCCATAAAATGTGAAAATAACTTCAGAAAACATGAAAAAGGTCAGAAATTCAAAAAAGTTCACAATTTTATGAAAAGTTCACACATTTGAAAAAAAATCATGAGAAAAAAAGAAAAAGCTAAACAGAAAAACAGGAAAAAGGAAAGAACAAAAAAAATTGATCAAAGCTTCTAGAAGCTCGAGAAAAGGCATTGATGAAACATGCGAAAACTAAATAGCGACTGCTCATGGATTGGTCGGTCCATTACCACCGACATCCTAAAGAAAGGTTAGTGCCTACACAGACTGCAAATAGCACTATAAGGGTCAAATAGATATTGACTTCTCACGGCCTGGCTGGGAGGTGTTTGAGGTTCGTGAAGGCTAAAATTTCAATGCAACTTAGCTAAGCCCAAAATTGGGCCAAAATCATTGTTTCGGCCTTTTTCAGTAACTTTAGCAAACCCGTCTAAAAACTTTAGCATGATTTGCCCCTTTTTGAAAACATTAAAAGCCACAATGTTTCTGCTACACTATGCAACGTTGGTGATATTGACATTTTTGGCCACGAACGCTAATATTTTGGCTTGGGATTTGAGGACAGCGGTTTTGTTTGCTCCCCGCTCCTAGTGCTCCCTCCCCGCTCCTGCCGGCGGCCACTCCGGCCCCAGCATCCACGCCTCCCGCTGGCGGCCACTCCGGCCCCAGCGTCCACGCCTCCCGCCGGCGGCCACTCCGGCCCTGGCATCCATGCTTCTCGCCTGTGCCCACGTGGCCCCTTTCTCCTCCTTCCCCTCCCCTCCCCTCTCTCCTCCAGCTGGCGTCAATGGCTTCCGGGTCACGCAGCCCCCCTCGGCCTCCTCGGCTTTCCCGCGCACAGATCGGTGGTGTCCGGCCTCGGCCTCTCTGGCTCGCCGGGGTCAGCTGGCTCCTCGTCAGCGGGCGCTGCTGTGGTCGGTCCTGTGGCCCCGGTGGCCCCTGCGCTCAAGGCGGGGTGGCACAAGCCAGGGCCTTCCCGCAAGGCCATGTGGCATCGCCGACGCGCGTTGCGGCGCCAGCAGGGTGCTGGCACGCAGGATGGCCGGGGCTCCCCACCTCATCGGAGCGTCGTCAGATCCCGCCAGACCTTTGGGGCCTCTGTTTCAGGTGTTTTGAGGATGGTCACCGGTGGCAGGATTGCATGAACGACCCCATGTGCATTCGTTGCGGGCTCCCTAGACATGTCTCCTCCCAGTGCAAGAGGCCGCGCAGCCCCATCTCGGCAGATGAGCTTCGTCGCGTGATGATTTCCATGGTCGCCAGGACTGGGCTGGTGCCAGCATCGCTACATTGTGTGGGGGTGCTGATGGAGCCTAGGCAGGATGCACCGCATGTGCTGTCTTCGCCTGTTGCGCCCACCTTCCCTCCCATGGTGCCCGCCTACACTCCCTCGGTCCCGGCGGCGGCGGAGGTCTGCATCTTGCCGCGCTCGAAGGGGATGGATGATCTCGAGCGCCGGCTGCAGCTGGCCGTGGTGGCTTACGTCGGGGGGTCAAGGCCGCCGATTTCCTGCGTGGACGCGTCTATCGCCATCTTAGAGCAACTCAGCATCCCACGTCATCGCTTCTCGGTGCACAAGTATCACCCGGAGGATTTCCTCATCGTGTTCGCTTTGCCTGAAGTCCGAACAGGGCTTTGGCGAGTCAGTCATTGGAGCACCAGGGTTTCAAGCTCTTCAACAAGCCGTGGTTGAGGAAGGCTCGGGCCAAATCCAGGCTGATGCGTGTTCAGGTTGATCTGATGATCGAGGGTTGATACGTCTCCAACGTTGTCGGTGTACTATAGTAGGGGTACCCTAGTATCCCGAACTTATGCACGGGCAGTTGCAGCGCCCCGCGGCAAGGCTTGCCAGGTGACCGCCAAGGTCCTCCGTGGTTCCTTTGGAGCCATTCAAGAACAAAGTATTCAAGCCAAGGAGACAAGGCCCCGGCAAGAGGAGCTTGCCGGGAAGGCCACTCAAGACATAGAGACCCCGGCAAGAGGAGCTTGCCGGGAAGGCCACTCAAGGCACAAGACCCCGGCAAGATGAGCTTGCCGGGAAGGCTAACCAAAGCATCTCAAGGAACTTGCCACGACGCGCCACGCGTTCCGGCAAGGCCCGGCGAGCAACAAGCTTCCGGATGCGACAAGACAATGACCGCGGCAAGGCGTTTGCCGCGGCAAGCGACCACCCTGTACCTACGCTCCAGCACACCCACCAACGTGTCACTCTGGGACCCTTCTAGGGGTACGTGGTGGGAGGCTGTGCAGCCAGGGGTACGCGGTGGCAAGCGGCGCTGACAAGATTGCCATCGTGGCGAACAGTGGCACCCCTGACGGTCCCTTTTCTGCACTGTTTGGGCGACGCGGATGGGCATTTAATGCTCTTGTCCCCTGACGTCAGGGTTAGGTATGATACACTGTACAAGTAGCTGTACCTACCGCAGCAACATTACATTTTTACCCTTGCCTACGTTGCCACCTGTCGGTGACCCCTTTAGCGTATAAAAGGAGGCCCATGCGCAACGTAGAGGGGGGAGGAGGAACAGAAGCACGCTCGGTCTCGCTAGCTGCTTGAGTGTACTATAGCACTCAGCGCTCCCGAGCAAGAACACAATACAATCCACAAAGCAGCAGTAGGGTTTTACGCATCCGTGCGGCCCGAAGCTGGGTAAACCGCTCGTGCGCCTCGCCTCGATCTGCTCTTCGCGCGACCTCCGCCCCCCGCCGAACCGAAAAGGGGCTCCGTCCCCATAGGTGCTCGTGGAGTCAGTTTCCCCGACATCTTTGGCGCACCAGGTAGGGGGCGTCGAGGTTGTGTGAACCTGATCCGGCGTTCACACGAGCTAGATCTTCATCTTCATCGACATGCCACCGAAGAAGAAGGCTTCGGAGGCGGCTGATCCGCCCGCGACGGACCCACCACCGCCGGAGCAAACGGCTGGTGGGGAAGACGTCGACGGAAGAACGGGCGTCGACGAGGGAGCCCATGGTGCCGCCAGGTCCAAGGACAAGGCCGCGCGGCCCATCGGCAGCGTAGCCGGCTCCCACGACGACAGGGCGTCCGTAGATGCGCCGCGCCCATCTCAGGAGGTGCGGGATCGGCAGCGTCATGGTACCCACGGTACCATACGCTTGCTGGACCCAAATCGAGCTGGCGGATCTCGGAATGCTCAAGGCCAACAAGCTGGCGCGAGTGAGGCACGGTCGCCTGGATGGGATATTGCTCCTTCTAACATGGTTAGAAGTCCGAGCATATCCCGCTCCTCGCACCGTTCGCCACCGCTGCCCGCCACTCCAGCAGAAGCTTTGGCGCGAGCTCAACTGCTCTTAGATTTCCCTCCAACGCCGGACTAGATCGACGACTGGAGGGCCACCATTCAGAGTCTCATCGGCTTCGCCAACGGCGACACTCCACGGCAGCCGACTGCATCGCAGCCGCGGCAAGCCAGCCAGGTGCGAGCCGATGGCGACAAGACTGGTGGGGGTGCAACCACCGTGCACTCTCCGCCCCGAAGGCCAAGATCGCTGACTCGTCGGGTCCACCACGACAGTGACTCCACTGCGTCATCAGATCCGCGAGCTCGTCGCGACCAGCGCCAAGTTCTTCACGAACGACAGCAAGAAGACGCTCGTACTCGCATCGAGCATCGAAGAGAAGCGCGGCGTCAGTCAGACCGGCGCGCTGGGCCCACTGTCGACATGCATGCGCCAGGGGAACCAGGCGACCTGCCGTACGCGGTAGGTTGCCCTGCGTTTACCCCTGAGCTGCGGCAAGTCCAGTGGCCCAGTACGAAGAACTTTAAGCCAGACGTACCAGAGAAGTACGACGGCAAGTTGCATCCGTCGGAGTTCCTCAGCATCTACACCATCGCGGTGCAAGCTGCCGGGGGGCGAGACGATAGGATCCTTGCCAACTACTTCCCGCTGGTGCTCAATCCTAACGTCAGGTCCTGGCTCATGCACTTGCCGGAAAACTCCATATCTTCCTAGGCAGACCTGTGCCATCAGTTTGTCGGTGCCTTCACAGGCGGCCACAAACCTCATGGCCAGGAGAGTGACCTTCACCTGCTCGCCCAGAAGGAAGGAGAGCCTCTGCGCAAGTACATCCAGAGGTTCAGCCAAGTACAACGCAACATCCCAGACGTCCACCCTGCCGCGGTCATCAGCGTGTTCCATCAGAACGTGCGTAACCGCAGGATGCGGGAGGAGATGGCGATGTGCAAGATCAGAGACGTCAGTGAGCTGTACGCCCTGGCCGACAAGTGTGCACGTGCTGAGGAAGGGAGGGGACTCCCCGGAGAGAACACAGGAGCAGAAGGATCTGACAGCGAAGATGCTGCCCCGGCAACGAAGAGCCGGCGGAGGAACAACAGGAAGAAGAAAAGCAAAGAGGTGCTAGCTGTTGAGCAGTCCGGCAGCGAAGGTGGCGCGAAGACAGCCAAGGTTGGTAGCTCCGGCAAGGAGGCCACCGACAAACAGGACGGCACCAACAAGCAGTACTGCAAGATCCACCGCACCAAGGGCCACGACCTCCAGAGCTACGAGAAGGTCGAGCAGCTTGTCGAGCTGCAAAAGGCCGAGTACGAGCGACGCAACAAGGAGAAGGCCCAAGGAGGTATCGGAGGATCTGGCACGAAGCGCCCCGCCCGGGGAGGACGCCGTGGCAAGGCCAAGCAGCAGCAAGGAGACATACCTCCCCGCGGCCGCGACAAGGATGAAGATGACGACGACGAAGACATGGATGATGACGAGACCAGTGAGCAGGAGTTTCAGAAAGCCACAGAGGTCTTGTGCGTTGACGGCGGTGCTTCTCTGCATACTTCACACCGCCAACTCAAGCAGTGGGTGCGGGAAGTCACTATGGCAGAACCACCCATCGAATCGCGCAAGCTTCTGAAATGGTCTAGCACGCCTATCGTCTTTGATATTGAGGACCACCCTGATCGCACAACTGCGGTCGGGTGCTTGCCGATGTTGGTTTCGCCAACTATCCGCAACCTCAAGGTCACTAAGATGCTAGTTGACGGCGGGGCCAGCTTGAACCTGATCTCCTCCGCTGTGCTCCGGAAACTCCAAGTCCCCGACAGCGAGCTCGAAGAGACCGGCACATTCCAAGGAATCAACCCGGGAAGGAGCAAGCCGAAGGGGAAGATCACGCTGCCGGTGACATTTGGCAGTGAGTTGAACTTCAGGACTGAGAGGATCACTTTTGACGTTGCCGATTTTCCATTGCCTTACAATGGAATTCTCGGCCGTCCAGCGCTCGCCAAGTTCATGGCGGCCTCTCACTATGCTTACAACATGCTCAAGATGCCAGGCCCGATAAGTGTCATCTCTGTCCCTGGCGACAAGAAGGATGCTCTTATTTGTGCCGACAAGATCTACCGGGAAGCAGCAGCCACAACTGATCGCGAGACACTTGGCGCTGAAGCTCCCAGGGGGAAGAAGAAGACCAAGTCCGGCAAGAGCTCTGATGCCCACTCCGGTAAGCGCACCTCTTCGGAGTGCTGCGCTACCGTCGAGGACGCACCATCGAGCTCCACCGGCAAGTGTAAGAAGACGATGGCAGCTCCGCCAGCGACCAAGAAGGTGTCCGCCAAGGAGGACGGCACTGGTGGTACCTTCACCATCAGTGCCACTCTCGACCCTAAATAGGAAAGCGCGCTCATTGCTTTCCTGCGGGCGAACGTCGATGTGTTTGCGTGGCAACCCTCTGACATCCCCGGTGTTCCCAGGAAAGTAATTGAGCACCACCTTGCCGTCTGTCCTCACGCGCGACCCGTCAAGAAGAAAGTCAGGAAGCAAGCAGTGGAGCGCCAAGAGTTCATTGCAGAAGAAATCAAGAAGTTGGAAGCAGCAGGCCTTGTCAGAGGAGTGCTCCATCCTACGTGGTTGACCAATCCTGTAGTCGTGCGCAAGGCAAACGGGAAATGGAGGCTTTGTATCGATTTCACCGATGTTGACAAAGCTTGTCCCAAAGATCCATTTCCCTTGCCGCGCATTGACCAGATTGTTGCTCCACGGCCGGATGTGATTTGCTTTCATTTCTTGATGCATACTCAGGATACCATCAGATCTTCATGGCAGAAGAGGATGAGGAGAAAACCGCATTCATCACTCCATGTGGCACATACTGTTTCATACGGATGCCTTTTGGTTTGAAGAACGCTGGTTCAACGTTTGCAAGGGTAGTCCACACCGCTTTTGAGCCACAAATACACAAAAATGTAGAAGCCTACATGGATGATATAGTGGTCAAGAGCAAGGACAAGTCAACTCTGATTCAAGATTTAGAAGTGACTTTTGCAAATCTGCGCAAGATCAGCCTCAAGCTCAATCCCGAGAAGTGCGTGTTTGGAGTCCCTTCCGGCAAGCTTCTCAGGTTCTTCGTGTCTCAGCGGGGAATTGAGGCCAATCCCGACAAGATCAAGGCCATTGAGCAGATCGAAGCACCGAAGCGCGTCAAGGATGTACGAAAACTTGCCGGTTGCGTGGCAGCTCTCAGCAGGTTTATCTCCAAGTCTGCTGAGCGCGCCCTGCCGTTTTTCAAAATATTGAAAAAGGCAGGTCCAATGAAATGGACTCCGGAAGCGGAGGCTGCGCTGCAGGACTTGAAGAGATACCTGTCCTCCACTCCAATACTTGTCGCACCTAAGCCACAACAGAAGTTGCTGCTGTATCTGGCGGCAACCAATCAAGTGGTTAGTGCTGCGTTAGTAGCGGAGAGGGAGGCAGATGATGAGCCAGCAACCGCGGCAAGCGCATCCGGCGACAAGCAGGGGGCTTCCCCGACAAGCTCTGGTCCCGACAAGGATGGATCTGCGAAGGTGTGCGAGGAGATACGGAAGAAGAAAATGGTGCAGCGCCCAGTTTACTTTGTCAGCTCCCTTCTGCAGGGGGCTAGGTCAAGGTACTCTGGTGTGCAGAAATTGCTTTTCGGCCTTCTCATGGCCTCGAGAAAGCTGCGCCATTACTTCCAAGCACATGAGATCACAGTTGTCACTCGCTTTCCGCTGAAGAGGATACTGCAGAATCCAGAAGCGACAGGCAGGATTGTTGAGTGGGCACTGGAACTGTCAAGCTTTGGCCTCAAGTTTGAGAGCACTTCAACTATCCAAAACAGAGCATTGGCAGAATTCATAGCAGAGTGGACGCCAACACCAGATGAAGAAATTCCAGAGACGAGCATCCCCGTCAAGGAGGCAAGCAAAGAGTGGCTGATGTACTTTGATGGTGCCTTTTCGCTGCAAGGCGCCGGTGCTGGCGTGCTGCTTGTCGCACCCACCGGAGAGCACCTCAAGTACGTAGTCTAGATGCACTTTCCCAAGGAGCAAGCGACAAACAATACTGCAGAGTATGAAGGGTTGCTTGCCGGTCTCAGGATCGCGGCAGACCTTGGGATCAAGAAGCTCATTGTCAGGGGTGACTCGCAGCTTGTCGTCCGCCAAGTGAACAAGAATTATCAGAGTCCATTGATGGAAGCTTACGTTGATGAAGTGAGAAAGCTAGAAGACCACTTTGTCGGCCTATAGATGGAACACGTTCCAAGATCTCAGAACGACATCACCGATGGCCTGTCAAAGTGCACAGCACTTAAGTTACCTGTGGAACCAGGGATCTTTGTGCTCAAGCTGACTCAACCATCTGTTACGCCATCAACTGGACAGAGCAAGAAGAGGAAGTTGATTTCTGGTGACTATTTTCCGGCTGACCACCCCGAAGCCGCCGCCAAGAAAGTCCCCAAGATCAATGCCAAGAGTGCTGAGGAGCAGTCTGCTCCGGCAAACCCCATGGTTTGTTCCGTCGAAGCAGACGCTCCCGACAAGTTTTGCTCCGGCAAGCTTGTCGAGGAACGTCAAGCTCCGGCTGAGCCGCAGGTTTTCGCCGTAGAAGCGGATGTTCCCGCAGCAGCAGATGTGCCTTTAGTCCTTGTTGTCGAGCCACAAGCTCCAGCATGGGCACAATAGATCGTCCGTTTCCTTCAGACAGGAGAACTTCCCGAAGAGCAAGAAGAAGCGGAAAGAGTAGCCCGGCAGTCAAGTATGTACCAGTTTGTCGACAACACACTATACAGAAGAAGACTCAACGGTGTGATATTGAAGTGTATTCGCCGGGAAGACGGACAGAAGCTGTTGGCAGAGATACATGGAGGCATATGTGGTCACCACATTGGCGCAAGAGCACTTGCCGGCAAAGCTTTCCGACAAGGTTTCTTCTGGCCGTCAGCCCTCCAGGATGCAACTGCACAAGTAACCAAGTGTGAAGCGTGCCAGTTCCATTCCAAGCAGATACACCAGCCAGCTCAAGCTCTCCACACGATCCCTTTATCCTGGCCATTTTCGGTCTGGGGGCTCGATATCCTCGGCCCCTTCCCCCGAGCAGTCGGGGGCATTGAGTACTTGTACATTGCGATCGACAAGTTCACAAAGTGGCCGGAAGTGGAAGCAGTGAGGAAGGTGACAGCACAGTCAGCAGTCAAGTTCTTCAGGTCGATTGTTTGCCACTTCGGGATCCCTAATAGGATCATCACCGACAACAGTACACAATTCACGAGCCGCACCTTCATGCAGTACGTCCAAGATCTTGGCGCCAAGGTCTGCTTCGCTTCTGTTGCTCACCCCAGAAGCAACGGTCAAGCGGAGAGGGCAAATGCTGAAGTGCTGCGCGGGCTCAAGACCAGGACTTTCGACAGGCTGCACAAGTGCGGAAGAAACTGGATCGAGGAGCTGCCGGTGGTTCTTTGGTCAATCAGGATGATGCCAAATCGAGCCACTGGCCAGACACCTTTCGCTCTAGTCTATGGAGCAGAGGCAGTTATCCCCACGGAACTCTTATACGGGTCACCTCGAGTGCTCGCTTATGATGAGCTTGAGCAAGTGCAGCTGCGTGAAGATGACGCGCTGCTCCTTGAGGAAGTTCGTCTTCAGGCTGCTGTGCGAGCTGCTCGCTACCAGCAAGCTTTGCGCCGCTACCATAGCCGCAAAGTTAACGCCAGAAGTCTTGAGGAAGGCGACCTTGTTCTTTGGCGCGTTCAGACCGCCAAGAATTCCAACAAGTTGACGCCGAAGTGGGAAGGCCCTTACCGGGTGAAACGAGTCACTAGGCCTGGCGCTGTCCGCCTTGAGACCGAAGATGGCATTCCGGTGAGCAACTCCTGGAATATTGAGCATCTTCGTAAGTTTTACCCGTAAAGGCGCGGTTGTCGGACCCTGTTCTGGCAACCACCTTTTGTACAAGTCTTGCCGCTGTTGCATGTAATCCTTCGTACAAAGCCAGGCGCAGACCCTGTGCATAAATAAAGCTCGTGTGCTCCGCACACCCTGTCAATATCATGCTTTTTATTTTTTGCATGAATTATCTGACACTTTCTGCAGCGCCAATCCCCGGTAAGCAATAACGAGCCATAAGGCTCCATATCTTGATTTTCTCTTCTTTCTTTTCTCAAGGAAAGGAAGGTTCCCATCGCCCACAAGTTTGCCGGGGGGAAGGAGGAGATAAGAGTGAGGACCAGGTGTCGTTCAAGCAAGTTACGCCTTGCCGGAAAGCAAACGACAGAAAAGCTAAGTTGCCAAAGTTTGAGCAATCAGATTTTTAAATTTTAAAGTTATCTCCCTTGAACGACCATGCTTTGTATGGAAAACCTGTGCGCGGAGGAACCAGCTCATGGCTAGTTGCGCCCTTACTTTGTTTCGAGTTTGCTCAACAACTTAAGTGTGCTGCAACTAGAGTTGCGCCCTTACTTTGTTTCAAGTCCGCTCAACAACCTAAGTGAGCTGCGACTAGTTGCGACAAGGTTTCTTGTCGGTAACGGCACCGCCAGCAGGCTGCTGAAGTCCCGCACTCAGCGCTCGCGACAAAGGTGCCTACGCCGGCAAGTTCCCTAAAAGCGTAGGGCAAAAACATACAAAGGAAGGAATCAAGTAAAGGAAATAACGTTGCAATCATGACCCAAAATAAAGTTATATATTACAAGATAGCTTGTTGCAGCTCTAATAGATTGTTTTCATAACACGACCAGCAGTGACGAGAAAAGAAGAAAATAGGCGGCCTAGTCCACGCGGTCGCCCTCAACCCTCTTGATCCCGCTCACCCTGTCCATAATGGGTGCGACGAGGGCCTCGAGCTCCTCCATATCAGCTTCCGGCCGCAGGGACCTGAGGACGTTGGTGAGGCGGAGGCCCGGGTTACGGAAGGCCACCTTCATCAGCACCTTTTGGAGAGCTCCCGCGCAAATCTCGCGCGACTCGTCGGCCAGCTGCTTTGGGATCCTCTCCCAGAGTTGCTGGAGGGCCGTCGCCACGCCTTTGAAGAACAAGGTGAGCTTGGCACTAGATGGGAGGCTTTCGTCAGAGGGATATCCATTAGGAGCCAGTCTCGAAGCAGCGGCTGGGAGTACCTTCGTGCGCGGATGCACTCGCATCTCCGTCGACCAGAAAAGGTAGTAGAACTCCTTCAGCTCCTCCGCGGCAAGCTTGGGGGGGAAGATTGCCCGCTCTTTTCGCATCGCCGCGAGCCGCTGCGCCTCGGCCGACTTCACCTTCTCGGCTTTCAGAGCCATGGTGGGAATGGTGAGGGAGGACGACGGCGTTGGTGGTGCAGGTGGCGATGGGGGCGGGGCGCTGCTCTCCTTCGGCTTTGGGAAGAGGGGGAGCGGCGGAGATTTTCGAGGAAGGAACAGCAACGGGCAGATGGGCGAACTGCCCCTGTTTCTCCTGCTTATAAGGAGGGAGGGGGCGGACGTTCTGCATTTCCGAATAAACAAACCACCCACGATCTCTCCCACGATGCCACAATTGAAGCGTGCCGTTCGGGGAGGGCGCGGTGGGTGCGGAGTCAGATACGGCGTGACCCAGGCCGCGCGTGTCGTGCCCTGTTATGGGCCTGGCCCAACAGCGCTCGGCACCGTGTATGGCCCAGGCCCGGGGGCTCCTGTCGGTGTACTAGAGTAGGGGTACCCTAGTATCCCGAACTTGTGCACGGGCAGTTGCAGCGCCCCGCGGCAAGGCTTGCCAGGTGACCGCCAAGGTCCTCCGTGGTTCCTTTGGAGCCATTCAAGAACAAAGTATTCAAGCCAAGGAGACAAGGCCCTGGCAAGAGGAGCTTGCCGGGAAGGCCACTCAAGACATAGAGACCCCGGCAAGAGGAGCTTGCCGGGAAGGCCACTCAAGGCACAAGACCCCGGCAAGAGGAGCTTGCCAGGAAGGCTAACCAAAGCATCTCAAGGAACTTGCCGCGACGCGCCACGCGTCCCGGCAAGGCCCGGCGAGCGACAAGCTTCCAGACGCGACAAGACAACGATCGCGGCAAGGCGTTTGCCGCGGCAAGCGACCACCCTGTACCTACGCTCCAGCACACCCACCAATGTGTCACTCTGGGACCCTTCCAAGGGTACGTGGCGGGAGGCTGTGCAGCCAGGGGTACGCGGTGGCAAGTGGCGCTGACAAGATTGCCATCGTGGCGAACGGTGGCGCCCCTGACAGTCCCTTTTCTACACTGTTTGGGCGACGCAGACGGGCATTTAATGCCCTTGTCCCCTGCCGTCAGGGTTAGGTATGATACACTGTACAAGTAGCTGTACCTACCGCAGCAACTTTACATTTTTACCCTTGCCTACGTTGCCACCTGTCGGTGACCCCTTTAGCGTATAAAAGGAGGCCCATGCGCAACATAGAGGGGGGAGGAGGAACAGAAGCACGCTCGGTCTCGCTAGCTGCTTGAGTGTACTGTAGCACTCAGCGCTCCCGAGCAAGAACACAATACAATCCACAAAGCAGCAGTAGGGTTTTACGCATCCGTGCGGCCCGAAGCTGGGTAAACCGCTCGTGCGCCTCCCCTCGATCTGCTCTTCGTGCGACCTCGGCCCCCCGGCGAACCGAAAAGGGGCTCCGTCCCCATAGGTGCTCGTGGAGTCAGTTTCCCCGACAAACGTATCTATAACTTTTGATTGTTCCAGGCTTTATTATATTCTGTTTTGGAAATTATTGGGCTTTATTATTCACTTTTATATTACTTTTGGGAGTAACCTATTGACCCAGAGCCCAGTGCCAGTTTCTCTTTTTTTCCTTGTTTCAGTGTTTCGCAGAAAAGGAATATCAAACGGAGTCCAAACGGAATAAAACCTTCGGGAACGTGATTTTTGGAACGGAAGCAATCCAGGGGACTTGGAGTGCACGTCAGGGAATAAAGGAGGAAGGCACGAGGCAGGGGGCGCGCCCAGGGGGTGGGCGCGCCCTCCACCCTCATGGGCCCCTCGTGGCTCCCCTGACGTACTTCTTCCTCCTATATATACCCATATACCCTAAAAACTTCGGGGAACAGTATAGGTCGGGAGTTCCGCCACCGCAAGCCTCTGTAGCCACCAAAAACCAATCGGGACCCTCTTCTGGCACCCTGCCGGAGGGGGGAATCCTCACCGGTGGCCATCTTCATCATCCCGGCGCTCTCCATGACAAGGAGGGAGTAGTTCACCCTCGGGGCTGAGGGTATGTACCAGTAGCTATGTGTTTGATCTCTCTCTCTCTCTCTCTCTCTCTCTCTCTCTCTCTCTCTCTCTCTCTCGTGTTCTTGATTTGGCACGACCTTGATGTATCGCGAGCTTTGCTATTATACTTGGATCTTATGATGTTTGTCCCCTCTACTCTCTTGTAATGGATTGAGTTTTCCCTTTGAAGTTATCTTATCGTATTGAGTCTTTAAGGATTTGAGAACACTTGATGTATGTCTTGCCGTGCGTATCTGTGGTGAGAATGGGATATCACGTGATTCACTTTATGTATGATTTGGTGATCAACTTCCCATTCTGCCCATTAACCTATGCATAAGGGTTGGCACACGTTTTCGTCTTCATTCTCTGGTAGAAACTTTGGGGCACTCTTTGAAGTACTTTGTGTTGGTTTCAATAGATGAATCTGAGATTGTTTGATGCATATCGTATAATCATACCCATCGATACTTGAGGTGACATGGGAGTATCTAGGTGACATTGGGGTTTTGGTTGATTTGTATCTTAAGGTGTTATTCCACTACGAACTTTTGAATAGATCAATCCGAACGAATAACTTTGAGGTGGTTTCGTACCCTACCATAATCTCTTCGTTTGTTCTCCGCTATTTGTGACTTTGGAGTGACTCTTTGTTGCATGTTGAGGGATAGTTATATGATTCAATTATGTTATTATTGTTTAGAGAACTTGCACTAGTGAAAGTATGAACCCTAGGCCTTCTTTCCTATCATTCCAATACCGTTTGTGCTCACTTTTATCATTAGTTACCTTGCTGTTTTTATATTTTCAGATTACAAAAACCTATATCTACCATCCATATTGCACTTGTATCATCATCTCTTCGCCGAACTAGTGCACCTATACAATTTACCATTGTATTGGGTGTGTTGGGGACACAAGAGACTCTTTGTTATTTGGTTGCAGGGTTGTTTGAGAGAGACCATATTCATCCTACGCCTCCCATGGATTGATAAACCTTAGGTCATCCACTTGAGGGAAATTTGCTACTATCCTACAAACCTCTGCACTTGGAAGTCCAACAACGTCTACAAGAAGAAGGTTGTGTAGTAGACATCAAGCTCTTTTCTGGCGCCGATGCCGGGGAGGTGAGTGCTTGGAGGTATATATATTTAGATCTTGCAATCGAATCTTTTTGTTTCTTGTTTTATCCCTAGTTTAGTTTATAAAAGAAAACTACCAAAAAATGTAATTGAGTTTGTCTCACATGCTTCACCTTTTTAATATCTTTCGTGAGTATGATGGAAAGGAAAATTGTGCCAAAGTGTTAGAAGAAGAATGCATTAAAATGTTTGGCACTAAATCTTTGAATGATGAGCATGATTGCAATGTTGTTAGTATGAACTCCTTGAATATCCATGGTACAAACGATGATTGCTCTAGTCATGATGAAAATGTCTCCTATAAACATGTCAATTTTTGTGGAGTGCATTGGGTTTGCAAGTACACATCAAATAGGGAATATAGATATTGCAAGAGGCATAAGCACTTAGAAACTAAATGGTTGCAAGAGAGGCTAGTTGTTTGTGCTGAAAATTTAAATTTTCTTAGCCGTACTTGTGAACTTTGCAATGAATATGATCATTTCAGTACCCAATGCAAATTGGTTCATGATCGTATCATGTCCAAAAATTGTGATGACTTGATTTCCCTTGCACATCATAATGAACTTAGTTTTCTCTTGGGTTATGAAGAAATGAAACGTATAACTAAGGATATTCCAGAATTTGCCCTTGATAGAGTTCTTCATTTTGATCTAGAGGAAATTTATATGTATTGTGCGGTGAATTGCATTGAAAATCCTTATGTTGCCAATTACATAAAGAAAAGAAAACAAATATAAGATGAAGAGAATACTAATGAAAGGGAAGAGACTTCCCAATATCCTCCTATTATTTCTTATGATGAATCACGTAACGAGGAGGTGCCTTCTATTCAACAAATTTCATTAATAAGGAGCTCCAAAAAGAGGATTGAACCCACACATGATGCGGTGTAGACGAAGAAAAGAAAAAGGAAGAGAGGTAAAAGGATATCTCTCCCAAATAATGGTGCTCCTATTATTGTTGTGCCTCATGAAAATGAATCAAAAATAATCGTGGAAGATGATGCAATTGATGATGATCTCGTTATGCCTATTGCTTGTTGTGATGATTATGATTGGGAAGATAATGATACTGCTTATGATCTTGAAAAAAATTGGCACTTGCTTGGAAGAATATGATAATTGCTATACTATTGGTGCTATCCATACTATTAATAATGAGAGTGATTATGCTTATGATATGAAAAGGCCCAAGCTTGGGGATGCTATGTTTGAAGAATATGATGTTTTTGAGAATATATTTGCTGCAATTAATGTTTGTCCCAAGCTTGGTGATGCTACATTTAATGAAGATGATATTTTTAGTCTCCCAAGTTTTGATATGCAAATTTGTTACGATGATAGCATGCCTCCTACTTATGATGATTATATTTATGAAAGTGCGTTTGGAAGAGTGTCAACTTTACGAAGTAATAATCCCACTATTTTGGAGGATGTTGAATCTTATAATATTTATGAAAGTAGATTTGGAGAGGCCGTGACTTTATTTAGTGATGTATCCACTATTTCGGAAGAGGTTTCAATCGATTATGATGAGAACAAAGTTGCTACTTATGATGTTTATTGTGATAAAACTTATGCTATAAAGAGTAGTGACGATTATATTTATAAAACTTGTCATGATTATGATTACTCTTTTTCCGAACATTACTCTTTTAATGTGGAAACAATTTATAGTATTCAAATCTCTTATGATACTCCCACTATCCCGAATGAGTAGAATTTTGCTTATGTGGAGAGTAGTAAAATGTCTATGCTTGTAGATCATGAAAAGAATGCTTTAGGTGCTGGTTATATTGTTGAATTCATTCATGATGCTACTAAAAATTATTATGAGGGAGGAATATATGCTTGTAGGAGTTGCAATAATATCAAGTTTCTTCTCTATGTGCTTAAAGTTTTGAAGTTATGCTTGTTTTGCCTACCTATGCTAGTTGATTATTGTTCCCATAAGTTGTTTGATCACAAAATCCCTATGCATAGGAAGTGGGTTATACTTAAATGTGCTAGCTATATTCTTCATGATGCTCTCTTTATGTTACAATTCCTATCTTTTATGTGAGCATCATTGAAATCATCATGCCTAGCTAGGGGTGTTAAACGTTAGTGCTTGTTGGGAGGCAACCCAACTTTATTTTAGTTTCTTGCTTTTTGGTTCTGTTTAGGAATAAATAATCCATCTAGCTTCTGTTTATATGTGGTTTTATGTTTTAATTAGTGTTTGTGCCAAGTAGAACCTTTGGGAAGACTTGGGTGAAGTCTTTATGATCATGCTGTAAAAAACAGAAAAATTAGCGCTCACGAGATTAGCTAAAACGTTTTACTGGAGAGTGCTATTTAGTTGATTATTTTTGAAGATGATTACTATACAAATTCCTTAGGTCCACCAATTTATTTCAGAATTTTGGAGTTCTAGAAGTATACGTTTGATACAGATTACCACAGACTGTTCTGTTTTTGACAGATTCTGTTTTCATTGTCTTGTTTGCTTATTTTGATGAATCTATGGCTAGTAAAATAGTTTATAAACCATAGAGAAGTTGGAAAACAGTAGGTTATCACCAATATAAATAAAGAATGATTTCAATACAGTACCTTGAAGTGGTGTTTTGTTTTCTTTCGCTAACGGAGCTTACGGGTTTTCTGTTGAGTTTTGTGTTGTGAAGTTTTCAAGTTTAGGGTAAAGATTCGATGGACTATGGGATAAGGAGTGGCAAGAGCCTAAGCTTGGGGATGACCAACACACCCCAAGGTAATATTCAAGGACAACCAAGAGCCTAATCTTGGGGATGCCCCGGAAGGCATCCCCTCTTCCGTCTTCGTTAATCGGTAACTTTACTTGGAGCTATATTTTTATTCACCACATGATATGTGTTTTGCTTGGAGCGTCATTTTATTTTCTTTTGTTTTGCTTGTTGTTTGAATAAAATACCAAGATATGAAATTCTTAAATGTTAGAGAGTCTTCACATAGTTACATAATTATACAACTACTCACCGATCTTCACTCATATCTTTTGGAGTAGTTTGTTGTTTGCTCTAGTGCTTCACTTATATCTTTTAGAGCATGGCGGTGGATTTATTTTGAAGAAATATATGAACTCTCATGCTTCACTTATATTATTTTGAGAGTCTTAAATAGCATTGTAATTTGCTTAAATAATCCTAATATGCTAGGTATTCAAGATTAGTAAAAACTTTCTTATGAGTGTTTTAAATACTAAGAGAAGTTTGATGCTTGATGATTGTTTTGAGACATGGAGGTAGTGATATCAAAGTTGTGCTAGTTGGGTAGTTGTGAATTTGAGAAATACTTGTGTTGAAGTTTGCAAGTCCCGTAGCATGCACGTATGGTAAACATTATGTAACAAATTTGAAACATGAGGTGTTCTTTGATTGTCCTCCTTATGAGTGGCGGTCGGGGACGAGCGATGGTCTTTTCCTACCAATCTATCCCCCTAGGAGCATGCGCGTAGTGCTTGGTTTTTGATGACTTGTAGATTTTTGCAATAAGTATGTGAGTTCTTTATGACTAATGTTGAGTCCATGGATTATATGCACTCTCACCCTTCCATCATTGCTAGCCTCTTCGGTACCGGTACCGTGCATTGCCCTTTCTCACATTGAGAGTTGGTGCAAACTTCGTCGGTGCATCCAAACCCCGTGATATGATACGCTCTTTCACACATAAACCTCCTTATACCTTCCTCAAAACATCCACCATACCTACCTATTATGGCATTTCCATAGCCATTCCGAGATATATTGCCATGCAACTTTCCACCGTTCCATTTATCATGACACGTTCATCATTGTCATATTGCTTTGCATGATCATGTAGTTGACATAGTATTTGTGGCAAATCAACCGTTCATAATTCTTTCATACATGTCACTCTTGGTTCATTGCATATCCCGGTACACCGGTGGACGCATTCATATAGAGTCATACTTTGTTCTAGTATCGAGTTGTCATCATTGAGTTGTAAATAAATAGAAGTGTGATGATCATCATTTTCTAGAACATTGTCCCAAGTGAGGAATTAAAAAAAGATAAAGGCCATAAAAAAGAGAGAGAAGGCGCAAAAAAAGAGAGAGAAAAAGAGAGAAAAAGAGAGAAGGGACAATGTTACTATCCTTTTCACCACTCTTGTGCTTCAAAGTAGCACCAAAATCTTCATGATAGAGAGTCTCTTGTTTTGTCACTTTCATATACTAGTGGGAACTTTTCATTATAGAACTTCGCTTGTATATTCTAACAATGGCTTCCTCAAATGCCCTAGGTCTTCGTGAGCAAGCAAGTTGGATGCACACCCACTTAGTTTCTTTTGTTGAGCTTTCATACATTTATAGCTCTAGTGCATCTGTTGCATGGCAATCCCTACTCCTTGCATTAACATCAATCGATGGGCATCTCCATAGCTCATTGATTAGCCGCGTTGATGCGAGACTTTCTCCCTTTTTGTCTTCTCCACATAACCCCCATCATTATATTCTATTCCACCCATAGTGCTATATCCATGGCTCAAGCTCATGTATTGCATGAAGGTTGAAATTTTTTGAGATTACTAAAGTATGAAACAATTGCTTGGCTTGTCATCGGGGTTGTGCATGATGAGAGCATTCTTGTGTGACGAAAATGGAGCATGACTAAACTATATGATTTTGTAGGGATAAACTTTCTTTGGCCATGTTATTTTGAGAGGACATATTTGCTTAGTTAGTATGCTTGAAGTATTATTATTTTTATGTCAATATTGAACTTTTATCTTGAATATTTCAGATCTGAATATTCATACCACAATTAAGAAGAATTACATTGAAATTATGCCTAGTAGCATTCCACATCAAAAATTCTGTTTTTCTCATTTACCTACTCGAGGACGAGTAGGAATTAAGCTTGGGGATGCTTGATACGTCTCCAACGTATCTATAATTTTTTATTGTTCCATGCTATATTATATTCTGCTTTGGACATTATTGGGCTTTATTATTCACTTTTATATTACTTTTGGGACAAACCTATTGACCCGGAGCCCAGTGCCAGTTTCTGTTTTTCCCTTGTTTCAGTGTTTCGCAGAAAAGGATTATCAAACGGAGTCCAAACGGAATAAAACCTTCGGGAACGTGATTTTTTGAGCGGAAGCAATCCAGGGGACTTGGAGTGCACATCAGGGAATAAACAAGGAAGGCACGAGGCAGGGGGCGCACCCACCCCCCTGGGCGCGCCCTCCACCCTCGTGGGCCCCTCGTGGCTCCCCTGTCGTACTTCTTCCTCCTATATATATCCATATACCCTAAAAACTTCGGGGAACAGAATAGATCGGGAGTTCCGCCGCCGCAATCCTCTGTAGACACCAAAAACCAACCTGGACCCTGTTCCGGCACCCTGCCGGAGGGGGAACCCTCACCGGTGTCCATATTCATCATCCCGGCGCTCTCCATGACGAGGAGGGAGTAGTTCACCCTCGGGGTTTAGGGTATGTACCAGTAGCTATGTGTTTGAACTCTCTCTCTCTCTCTCTCTCTCTCTCTCTCTCTCTCTCTCGTGTTCTTGATTTGGCACGACCTCGATGTATCGCGAGCTTTGCTATTATAGTTGGATCTTATGATGTTTCTCCCCCTCTACTCTCTTGTAATGGATTGAGTTTTCCCTTTGAAATTATCTTATTGGATTGAGTCTTTAAGGATTTGAGAACACTTGATGTATGTATTGCCATGCGTATCTGTGGTGACAATGGGATATCACGTGATTCACTTAATGTATGTTTTGGTGATCAACTTGCGGGTTCCGCCCATGAACCTATGCATAGGGTTTGGCACACGTTTTCGTCTTGATTCTCCGGTAGAAACTTTGGGGCACTGTTTGAAGTACTTTGTGTTGGTTTGGATAGATGAATCTAAGATTGTGTGATGCATATCATATAATCATACCCACGGATACTTGAGGTCACATTGGAGTATCTAGGTGACATTAGGGTTTTGGTTGATTTGTATCTTAAGGTGTTATTCTAGTACGAACTCTTGAATAGATCGATCCTAACGAATAACTTTGAGGTGATTTTGTACCCTACCATAATCTCTTCGTTTGTTCTCCGCTATTTGTGACTTTGGAGTGACTCTTTGTTGCATGTTGAGGGATAGTTATATGATTTAATTATGTTATTATTGTTGAGAGAACTTGCACTAGTGAAAGTATGAACGCTAGGCCTTGTTTCCAATCATTGCAATACTGTTTGTGCTCACTTTTATCATTAGTTACCTTGTTGTTTTTATATTTTCAGATTACAAAAACCTATATCTACCATCCATATTGCACTTGTATCATCATCTCTTCGCCGAACTAGTGCACCTATACAATTTACCATTGTATTGGGTGGGTTGGGGACACAAGAGACTCTTTGTTATTTGGTTGCAGGGTTGTTTGAGAGAGACCATCTTCATCCTACGCCTCCCATGGATTTATAAACCTTAGGTCATCCAGTTGAGGGAAATTTGCTACTGTCCTACAAACCTCTGCACTTGGAGGCCCAACAACGTCTACAAGAAGAAGGTTGTGTAGTAGACATCAAGCTCTTTTCTGGCTCCGTTGCCGGAGAGGTGAGTGCTTGGAGGTATATCTTTAGATCTTGCAATCGAATCTTTTTGTTTCTTGTTTTATCACTAGTTTAGTTTATAAAAGAAAACTACCAAAAATGGAATTGAGTTTGTCTCACATGCTTCACCTTTTTAATATCTTTCGTGAGTATGATGGAAAGGAAAATTGTGCCAAAGTGTTAGAAGAAGAATGCATTAAAATGTTTGGCACTAAATCTTTGAATGATGAGCATGATTGCAATGTTGTTAGGTTGAACTCCTTGAATATCCATGGTACTAACGATGCTTGCACTAGTCATGATGAAAATGTCTCCTATAAACATGTCAATTTTTGTGGAGTGCATTGGGTTTGCAAGTACACATCAAATAGGGAAGATAGATATTGCAAGAGGCACAAGCACTTAGAAACTAAATGGTTGCAAGAGAGGCTAGATGTTTGTGCTGAAAATTTAAATTTTCTTCGCCGTACTTGTGAACTTTGCAATGAACATAATCATTTCAGTACCCAATGCAAATTGTTTCATGATCGTTTCATGTCCAAAAATTGTGATGACTTGATTTCCCTTGCACATCATAATGAACTTAGTTTGCTCTTGGGTTATGAAGAAATGAAACGTATAACTAAGGATGTTCCAGAATTTGCCCTTGATAGAGTTCTTCATTTTCATCTATAGGAAATTTATATGTATTGTGCGATGAATTGCATTGGAAACCCTTATATTGCCAATTACATAAAGAAAAGAAAACAAATAGAATATGAAGAGAATACTAATGAAAGGGAAGAGACTTCCCAATATCCTCCTATTATTTCTTATGATGAATCAGGTAACGAGGAGGAGCCTTCTATTCAACCAATTTCATTAATAAGGAGCTCCAAAAAGAGGATTGAACCCACACATGATGTGGTGAAGAAGAAGAAAAGAAAAAGGAGGAGAGGTAAAAAAGATATCTCTCCCAAATAATGTTGCTCCTATTATTGTTTTGCCTCATGAAAATGAATCAAAAATAATTTTGGAAGATGATGCACTTGATGATGATCTCGTTATGCCTATTGCTTGTTGTGATGATTATGATTGGAAAGATAATTATACTTCTTACGATCTTGAAAATCTTTTTGGCACATGCTTGGAAGAATATGATAATTGCTATACTATTGGTGCTATCCATACTATTAATAATGAGAGTGATTATGCTTATGATATGAAAAGGCCCAAGCTTGGGGATGCTATGTTTGAAGAAGATGATGTTTTTGAGAATATATTTGCTGCAATTAATGTTTGTCCCAAACTTGGTGATGCTACGTTTAATGAACATGATATTTTTAGTCTCCCAAGTTTTGATATGCAAATTCGTTATGATGATAGCATGCCTCCTACTTATGATGATTATATTTATAAAAGTGGGTTTGGAAGAGTGTCAACTTTAGTAAGTAATAATCCCACTATTTTGGAGGATGTTGAATCTTATGATATTTATGAAAGTGGATTTCGAGAGGTCATGACTTTATTTAGTGATGTATCCACTATTTCGGAAGAGGTTTCAATCGATTATGATGAGAAGAAAGTTGCTACTTATGATGATTATTGTGATAAAACTTATGCTATAAGGAGTAGTGACGATTATATTTATAAAACTTGTCATGATTATGATTACCATTGTTCTGAACATTACTCTTTTAATGTGGAAACAATTTATAGTATTCAAATCTCTTATGATACTCCCACTATCCCGAATGAGAAGAATTTTGCTTATGTGGAGAGTAGTAAAATTTCTATGCTTGTAGATCATGAAAAGAATGCTTTAGGTGCTGGTTATATTGTTGAATTCATTCATGATGCTACTGAAAATTATTATGAGGGAGGAATATATGCTTGTAGGAGTTGCAATAATATCAAGTTTCTTCTCTATGTGCTTAAAGTTTTGAAGTTATGCTTGTTTTGCCTTCCTATGCTAGTTGATTATTGTTCCCATAAGTTGTTTGATCACAAAATCCCTATGCATAGGAAGTGGTTTAGAATTAAATGTGCTAGTCATATTCTTCATGATGCTCTCTTTATGTTTCAATTCCTATCTTTTATGTGAGCATCATTAAAATCATCATGCCTAGCTAGGGGCGTTAAACGTTAGCGCTTGTTGGGAGGCAACCCAACTTTATTTTAGTTTCTTGCTTTTTGGTTCTGTTTAGGAATAAATAATCCATCTAGCTTCTGTTTAGATGTGGTTTTATGTTTTAATTAGTGTTTGTGCCAAGTAGAACCTTTGGGAAGACTTGGGTGAAGTCTTTATGATCATGCTGTAAAAAACAGAAACTTTAGTGCTCACAAGATTAGCTAAAGCTTTTTACTGGAGAGTGCTATTTAGTTGATTCCTTTTTAAGATGATTAATATAAAAATTCCTCAGGTCCACCAATTTATTCCAGAATTTTTGGAGTTCTATAAGTATACGTTTGATACAGATTACAATAGACTGTTCTGTTTTTGACAGATTCTGTTTTCATTGTGTTGTTTGCTTATTTTGATGAATCTATGTCTAGTAAAATAGTTTATAAACCATAGAGAAGTTGGAATACAGTAGGTTTAACACCAATATAAATAAAGAATGATTTCAATACAGTACCTTGAAGTGGTGTTTTGTTTTCTTTCGCTAACGGAGCTTACGAGTTTTCTGTTGAGTTTTGTGTTGTGAAGTTTTCAAGTTTAGGGTAAAGATTCGATGGACTATAGAATAAGGAGTGGCAAGAGCCTAAGGTTGGGGATGACCAACGCACCCCAAGGTAATATTCAAGGACAACCAAGAGCCTAAGCTTGGGGATGACCAACGCACCCCAAGGTAATATTCAAGGACAACCAAGAGCCTAAGCTTGGGGATGCCCCGGAAGGCATCCCCTATTTCGTCTTCGTTAATCGGTAACTTTACTTGGAGCTATATTTTTATTCACCACATGATATGTGTTTTTCTTGGAGCGTCATTTTATTTTTCTTTTGTTTTGCTTGCAGTTTGAATAAAATACCAAGATATGAAATTCTTAAATGTTAGAGAGTCTTCACATAGTTACATAATTATACAACTACTCATTGATCTTCACTCATATCTTTTGGAGTAGTTTGTTGTTTGCTCTAGTGCTTCACTTATATCTTTTAGATCACGGTGGTGGATTTATTTTGAAGAAATATATGAACTCTCATGCTTCACTTATATTATTTTGAGAGTCTTAACTAGCATGGTAATTTGCTTAAATAATCCTAATATGCTATATATTCAAGATTAGTAAAAACTTTCTTATGAGTGTTTTGAATACTAAGAGAAGTTTGATGCTGATGATTGTTTTGAGACATGGAGGTAGTGATATCAAAGTTGTGCTAGTTGAGTAGTTGTGAATTTGAGAAATACTTGTGTTGAAGTTTGCAAGTCCCGTAGCATGCACGTATGGTAAACATTATGTAGCAAATTTGAAACATGAGGTGTTCTTTGATTGTCCTCCTTATGAGTGGCGGTAGGGGACGAGCGATGGTCTTTTCCTACCAATCTATCCCCCTAGGAGCATGCGCGTAGTGCTTGGTTTTGATTACTTGTAGATTTTTGCAATAAGTATGTGAGTTCTTTATGACTAATGTTGAGTCCATGGATTATACGCACTCTCACCCTTCCATCATTGCTAGCCTCTTCGGTACCGGTACCGTGCATTACCCTTTCTCACATTGAGAGTTGGTGCAAACTTCGTCGGTGCATCCAAACCCCATGATATGATACGCTCTTTCACTAATAAACCTCCTTATATCTTCCGCAAAACATCCACCATACCTACCTATTATGGCATTTCCATAGCCATTCCGAGATATATTGCCATGCAACTTTCCACCGTTCCGTTTATCATGACACATTCATCATTGTCATATTGCTTTGCATGATCATGTAGTTGACATAGTATTTGTGTAAAAGCCACCGTTCATAATTATTTAATACATGTCACTCTTGGTTCATTGCATATCCCGGTACAACGGTGGAGGCATTCATATAGAGTCATGCTCTGTTCTAGTATCGAGTTGTAATATGATGACCCACAAGTATAGGGGATCTATCATAGTCCTTTCGATAAGTAAGAGTGTCGAACCCAACGAGGAGCAGAAGGAAATGATAAGCGGTTTTTAGCAAGGTATTCTCTGCAAGTACTGAAATAAGAGGTAACAGATAGTTTTGTGACAAGATAAATTGTAACGAGCAACAAGTAACAACAGTAAATAAAGTGCAGCAAGGTGGCCCAATACTTTTTGTAGCAAAGGACAAGCTGGAATGAACTCTTATATAAGGAAAAGTGCTCCCGAGGATGCCTCGGAATATCGTCAAGCTAGTTTTCATCACGTTCATATGATTCGCGTTCGGTACTTTGATAATTTGATATGTGGGTGAACCGGTGCTTGGGTGTTGTTCTTACTTGAACAAGCCTCCCACTTATGATTAACCTCTATTGCAAGCATCCGCAACTACAACAAAAGTATTAAGGTAAACCTAACCATAGCATGAAATGTATGGATCCAAATCAGCCCCTTACAAAGCAACGTATAAACTAGGGTTTAAGCTTCTGTCACTCTAGCAACCCATCATCTATTTATTACTTCCCAATGCCTTCCTCTAGGACCAAATAATGGTTAAGTGTTATGTAGTCGACGTTCACATAACACCACTAGAGGCTAGACAACATACATCTCATCAAAATATCGAACGAATACCAAATTCACATGACTACTAATAGCAAGACTTCTCCCTTGTCCTCAGGAACAAACGTAACTACTCACAAAGCATATTCATGTTCATAATCAGAGGGGTAATAATATGCATATAGGATCTGAACATATGATATTCCACCAAATAAACCAACTAGCATCAACTACAAGGAGTAATCAACACTACTAGCAACCTACTAGCACCAATCCCGGACTTGGAGACAAGAATTGGATACAAGAGATGAACTAGGGTTTGGAGATGAGATGGTGCCGGTGAAGATGTTGATGGAGATTGCCCTCTCCCGACAAGAGGAGCGTTGGTGATGAAGATGGCGATGATTTCCCCCTCCCGGAGGGAAGTATCCTCGATAGAACAGCTCTGCTGGAGCTCTAGATTGGTTCCGCCAAGGTTCCGCCTCGTGGCGGCGGAGTCTCGTCCCGAAAGGTTGCTTCTGGTTTTTTTCTTGATGAAAGACTTCATATAGGAGAAGATGGACATCGGAGAGCCACCAGGGGGCCCACGAGGTAGGGGGCGCGCCCCCCACCCTTGTGAGCAGGGTGTGGGTCCCCTGGCCTTCATCTTTGGCGGCGATTTTTCTTTATTTATTTTAAGATATTCCGTGGAGTTTCAGGACTTTTGGTGTTGCACAGAATAGGTCTCTATTATTTGCTCCTTTTCCAGCCCAGAATTCCAGCTGCCAGCATTCTCCCTCTTCATGTAAACCTTGTAAAATAAGAGAGTCTAGCCATAAGTATCGTGACATAACATGAAATAACAGCCCATAATGCGATAAATATCGATATAAAATCATGATGCAAAATGGACGTATCAACTCCGCCAAGCTTAGACCTCGCTTGTCCTCAAGCGTAAAGCCGATAACAATAAACATGCCCCATGTTTAGAGGTAGAGGCGTCGATAAAAAATAGAATACGGTCATGAAGGCATCATGACTATTCTCAAAACAGCAACATATATAGATATTGTCATATGATTGCTTATGTTCAAGTGATGATCTACTCACAATGCAAAAGTATGAATCAGAAACCATATCAAGAACCTACAAACTATAATCTCAGTCATTGAAGCAATTGCAATTTATCATAACATTGGAAATAGTCTATGTCAGAGCTAAAAAGCAAGTCCACATACTCAACTATCATCTAGTCCTTAATAATTGCTAACACTCACGCAATACTTGTGGTTATGGGGTTTTAATCGGACACGGAGAAAGATAGGGGCTTATAGTTTTGCCCCACAACCTTTTACCTCAAGGGTAATGTCAACAATAATAACTCATGCTCCCCTACATCCAATTAGATATATATATCATGTTCGTTCCAACATGTTGTGCTTGCCAAAGGATAAAATGAAAAAGGAAAGGTGAAGATCACCATGACTCTTGCATAAGGTAGAAGAAAATAATAAAATATAGGCCCTTCGCAGAGGGAAGCAGAGGTTGCCATGCGCTTTTATGGTTGGATGCACAAAATCTCAATGCGAAAGAACGTCACTTTATATTGCGCCTTGTGATATGAACCTTTATTATGCAATCTGTCGCTTTTATTACTTCCACATCACAAGATCGTATAAAGCTTATTTCTCCCACACCAATCAATCATACATATTTAGAGCAATTTTTATTGTTTGCACCGATGACAACTTACTTGAAGGATCTTACTCAATCCATAGGTAGGTATGGTGGACTCTCATGGCAAAACTGGTTTAAGGGTTTTTGGAAGCACAAGTAGTATCTCTACTTGGTGTTGAGAATTTGGCTAGCATGAGGGGGAAAGGCAAGCTCAACATGTTAGAGGATCCATGACAACATACTTTATCTCAAATATAAGAAAACATAACTCATTATGTTGTCTTCCTTGTCCAACATCAACTCTTTAGCATGTAATATTTTAATGAGTGCTCCCAATCATAAAAGATGTCAATGATAATATATCTATGTGAAACTTCTCTTTCCTTATTACTTCCTATTAATTGCAACGATGACTAAAACTATGTCTGCCAACTCCCAACAACTTTTAATCATCATACTCTTTCTATGTGAAGTCATTACTCTCAATAAGATCAATATGAACTTTTGTTTCTTTTTGTTCTTTTTCTTCTTTTCTTTTATTCACTCAAGATCATGGCAAAAATAATCAAGCCCTTGACTCAACACTAATCTTTATTATATATAGCTCACGGACTCGATTACATAGAGAGATCATAAGCAAAACTCAAAACTAGATCATTCCATCAACTTTATTCTACTAAATCAAAATACTACTAATAGGATCGAACTAAGAAAAAGGTAAAGATAGGAGTTGTGATGGTGATACGATACCGGGGCACCTCCCCCAAGCTTGGCAGTTGCCAAGGGGAGTGCCCATACCCATGTGATTATGTCTCCTTCTTTGTTGTTGGTGAAAAAGGTAGAGGTGTTGTTGATGATGCAGGCTTGTCGTCCATCTTCCAAGGCATAGGCTCACCATTATAGAAAGATGATCGAGTCTCCGGGATCCTCAAATTTGCAGCCAAACTCATCCTTTTGAATCTATATTCATACTCACAGTTTTGGTTTTGCAGGTCATAGATTTGGGCTTGGAGGTGCTCGATCTTCTCATGAAGCTTGAAGATGGCCTTCCCGATGTTCTCAGCATCCAACTTGTGGTTACTAGTGAACTCCACGATCATCATGTGATTGGAGTTGAGTCCACGTTCCACCATCCCTTGACACTTGAAAACTTGTTGCTCCACTGCTTCGAGCCTCGTCTCCACGCTTCCAGTTCCCTTTGGTCCCTCTTCATCGCGGATGTGCAGCAACCCATCACGCAACTCAATGGTTTGAGGGTGTCGCGGCACCTCCGCGAGGTAAGGGTTGATGACCTTCTCGAAGAACATATCCTTGGAAGCACTTGGGGACGTCATGATGATCTAGATCTATCAGAAAAACAGCTCGAAACAAGAACAGAGGAGATTTACGTGATACGGGAGTCAAAACCTTCGGGAGAATATATAATGAATTTTTACCGACAAAAATATGTATCGTGCAAGAAAATGGAGTTCGGAGGGCACACGAGGTGCTCACAAGGTAGGGGGGCGCGCCCAGACAGGGAGCGCGCCCACCACCCTCGTGGGGCCCTCGTGTCCTTCCCGGACTGCCACTTATTTTTCTATATATTCCAAAACGGAGAAATGTTGCCTTAAAAATTGTTTTGGAGTCAGTTTACTTACCGTACCACATACCTATTCCTTTTCGGAGTCTGAAACAGTCTGGAAAGTGTCTCTTATGTATTCCTTCGGGGTTACGGTTTCAATAATATTGGTTTCAACATTTACGGGATTACCTGAGATATAATGTTTAATTCTTTGATCGTTTACCACCTTCGGATTTGTGCCTTCGAAGTTGTTGATTTTTATGGCACCGGAACGATAGACCTCCTCGATAACGTAGGGGTCTTCCCACTTAGAGAGAAGTTTTCCTGCAAAAAATCTTAAACGAGAGTTGTATAGCAATACATAATCACCTACGTTAAACTCACGCTTTTGTATCCTTTTGTCGTGCCATCTTTTAACTTTTTCTTTAAACAGCTTGGCATTTTCATAAGCTTGGGTTCTCCATTCATCAAGTGAGCTAATATCAAATAACCTCTTCTCACCGGCAAGTTTGAAATCGTAGTTGAGCTCTTTGATAGCCCAATATGCCTTATGTTCTAGTTCGAGAGGTAAGTGACAGGCTTTTCCATAAACCATTTTATACGGAGACATACCCATAGGATTTTTATATGCAGTTCTATATGCCCATACTGCATCATCAAGTTTCTTGGACCAGTTCTTTCTAGACCTATTGACAGTATTTTGCAAAATTAATTTGAGCTCTCTGTTACTCAATTCTACTTGACCACTAGACGTGATAAGGAGATGCAGTTCTATGATTAACATCATACTTAGCAAGCATTTTATGGAAAGCACCATGAATGAAATGTGAACCACCATCAGTCATTAAATATCTAGGGACTCCAAACCTCAGAAAAATAACTTCCTTAAGCATTTTAATAGAAGTGTTATGATCAGCACTACTAGTTCGAATAGCTTCTACCCACTTAATAACGTAATCAACATCAACTAAAATATGTGTATATCCATTAGAGGCAGGAAAAGGTCCCATATGATCAAAGCCCCAAACATCAAATGGTTCAATAACAAGTGAATAATTCATAGGCATTTCTTCACGTCTACTAATATTACCAATTCTTTGGCATTCATCGCAAGACAAGACAAACTTACGGTCATCCTTGAAGAGAATAGGCCAATAAAAACCGTATTGCAATACCTTATGTGCAATTCTGTCTCCAGCGTGGTGTCCTCCATAAGCTTCGGAGTGGCATTTGCGGAGGATATGTTCCTGTTCATGCTCATGTACACAACGTCTAATAACACCATCTACTCCTTCTTCATAAAGATGTGGGTCATCCCAAAAGTAATGTCTCAAATCATAGAAGAACTTTTTCTTTTGTTGGTATGTGAAGCTAGGTGGTATGAATTTAGCAACTATGTAATTAGCATAATCAGCATACCATGGAGAGCTACGAGAACTGCTTATGACATTTAATTGTTCATCAGGAAAGCTATCATCAATAGGTAGTGGGTCATCAAGAACATTCTCTAACCTAGATAAGTTGTCTGCAACGCGGTTCTCAGCTCCTTTTCTATCAACAATATGCAAATCAAACTCTTGTAGCAAGAGAACCCATCTAATAAGTCTAGGTTTAGCATCTTTCTTTTCCATAAGATATTTAATAGCAGCATGATCAGTGTAAATAGTTACTTTAGAATCAACAATATAAGGTCTAAACTTATCACAAGCAAATACAACTGCTAAAAGTTCTTTTTTTTGACAGAAAGACTGTAAGGGAACCCCTTATAGTATAATTGGTGCAACAAACCCGAATTGCATGTACCATGCCTTGAACCTGGGTGGGTGGGAAGGCATCAGCCCCTTCCCACCACTAGGCTATGCCTTAGTATGCTAAAAGTTCTTTTTCGGTAGTAGCATAATTTCTTTGAGCATTATCTAGAGTCTTACTAGCATAATGGATAACATTTAATTTCTTATCAACTCTTTTCCCTAGAACAGCACCTACAACATAGTCACTAGCATCACACATAATTTCAAAGGGTAAATTCCAATCAGGTGGCTGAACAATAGGTGCAGAGACTAATGCTTCCTTAAGTATTTCAAATGCTTCTACACAATCATCATCAAAGACAAATGGTATATCTTTTTGTAATAAATTAGTCAGAGGCCAAGAAATTTTTGAGAAGTCCTTAATGAACCTCCTATAAAATCCGGCGTGACTAAGGAAACTTCTTATACCTTTGATGTCCTTGGGACATGGCATCTTTTCAATAGCATCAACCTTGGCTTTATCAACTTCAATACCTCTTTGAGAAAGTTTATGCCCCAAGACAATACCTTCATCAACCATAAAGTGGCACTTTTCTCAATTCAAGACAAGATTAATTTCTTCACATCTCTGCAAAACTCGATCAAGATTGCTCAAGCAATCATCAAAAGAAGATCCATAGACGAAAAAGTCGTCCATGAAAACCTCACAAATCTTTTCACAGAAGTCAGAGAATATAGCCATCATGCATCTTTGAAAGGTAGCAGGTGCATTAATAAACCAAAAGGCATACGTCTATAAGCAAAAGTACCAAAAGGACATGTAAAAGTAGTCTTTGGTTGATCTTTAGCCGACACAGGTATTTGAGACAAACCAGAATAACCATCTAGAAAGCAATAATGTGTATGTTTGCATAATCTTTCTAGCATTTGATCAATAAAAGGTAAGGGGTAATGATCTTTCTTAGTAGCCTTATTTAATTTGCGGAAATCAATTACCATCCTATAACCTGTAATAATTCTTTGCAGGATCAATTCATCTTTATCATTAGGAACAACCGTAATACCTCCCTTCTTAGGGACACAATGGAAAGGACTTACCCACTGACTATCAGCAACGGGATAAATTATACCTGCCTCCAGAAGCTTGAGTATTTCTTTCTGTAAGTGCATCTAGTGCCCCTTAGTGATTTTGGTGTATTGAAGACTTATAGGTTAAGTATCTAATGCGTTTATGAGTGTACACAGGTCTATAAGTCTATGAGGAGTTTGATATTTACAGAGAAAGTCGACCCCTAAAAATGAAGTTCTTCGAGTGAAGACTTTGATATACTGAAGACTTTCTAAAGACTTTGAAAGTGAAGAAATTGGTGTGACCTTGAAGACTTGGTATTCATTCGAGGAACATGAAGCGTGAAGACTTTTGTTTCTGTAGTTTCATTTTCTCTTTCTTGAGTCATAGGAAACACCGTACTGTTAAAGGGGTCGAGGAAATACTAAGGAGAAAATTTCCAAGTGATGCTCAACTCAAATCCTACACCTACCAATCCCTTCGAGTGAAGCCATTGGAAATCTCATACAGTTCAGTCAATTTCTTCAGTGACAGAGACGCAGTTCTTCTGGTCACTGAGGACTTTGCTCTAACTGAGGAGTTAGGTATTCGCCAGTGCGAATTGCCTACACAGTGAGGAACATGATAGCCCTGAGGAATTTGTACCTCAAATTTCCGACCGTTGCTGTGCTACGCGCCAGCTGTCCCAAAATATCTTATCCATCCAACGGTCGTATCATTGAAGGGCATTTATGTCTTATCATGTCGGGCTGCTCCCTAGGCTATAAATAGCCGCCCCCTACAACCACTAGCTGGTTGGCTGCTCCGCGAGAACTTGACACTTGTCATTTGAGAGCAACCCATCCTCCGAGGACTTTGAGCGTAAATCATCAAGTGAGGAAAATCCAAACCCAAACCCAAAACACCTACAAACCCAAAGTGATTGAGCATCACTGAAGAGATTGATCCTGCGTGGATCCGACGCTTGTTACCTTTGAAGACTGTGCTTCTTCCAGACGGTTAGGCGTCATGGTCTAGAGCATCCAAGAGGAATTGTGGATCGCCGAGTGACCTAGTCTATGAAGGTTTGGAAGTCACCTGAAGACTTACCACGAGTGATTGGGTGAGGACTGTGTGTCCTTAGCTCAAGGAGAATACGGTGAGGACTGTGTGTCCGGGACTAGGTGTCCTCGAGTTTAAATACTCAGCCGCTCCAACCAGATGTACAACTGAGACAGCAGTTGGAACTGGTCTACCAAATCATTGTCTTCACCAAGCTTACTGGTTCTATTTCCTCAACACTTTCATTTCCTCATTACTGTGTTGTGTACTTGTTCATATCTGTGTTTGAAGACTTTGACTGAAGACTTTCTCAATTTCCATAGTTCAATTTCTTCAGTCTGTTTGTCTTCATCTTGTGCTATCCTGTGTTTACGCTTTCTGTACTCTGTGTTTGTCTTCATTTCATCATGATGACCATGCATGTATTCTGCTATGTTTACCTCTGAGTACTTATTCCGCTGCTAGTAGTTCTTCGCTAAGAAATTTCCTCACGATCAAATTCCTCAGTGAAGAATTTCATAAAAATCGCATATTCACCCCCCCTCTAGTTGATATAACGCACTTTCAATTGGTATCAGAGCAAGGTACTCCCTTGTTCTGTGTAATTTTGGTTTAACCGCCTGGAGTTTTAGTTATGTCGACTGCAGGTATGATCAAGGTCTCTGCTGGGTGTCCTACCTTTGATGGGATGGACTACCCCTACTGGAAGAACAAGATGCGCATGCATCTTGAGGCAATTGATAACGATCTCTGGTACGTTGTGGAAAATGGTGTTCCCTCCGTCTCACCCTCACTGAATGCTACCGATGTGAAGAGATTCAAGCAACTTGATTCCCAAGCGAAGAATATCATATGTGGCCATCTGAGTAAAGGACAGTATGGTAGAGTGAGTGCTTTGGAAACTGCAAAGCTTATCTGGGATAAGCTATCCAAGGTCAATGAAGGAGTTTCAACTCAGCGTGACTCACGAGTTGATGTTCTTCGCAATCTCTTCAACCGCTTCAAAAGACTCGACAATGAAAATGTTCAGCAAACCTTTGATCGCCTTACTAACATCTCAAATGAGCTTCAAGCACTTGGTGCCACTGACATCACCGACCATGAGGTGGTGAAGAAATTGCTGAGATCGCTTGATTCCTCATTTGATACTCTGGCACTGATGATACAAGAGTGTGCTAATTACAAGTCACTTGACCCCGCTGATATCCTCGAGAGGCTAAACACTCATGAGTTCCAGCTTGCTGAGAAGAGAGATCTCTACGGTTCGAGCTATGGCAGATCACGTGCACTGAAGGCCAAGGTAGTATCTGAGTCCGAAGATGAAGACTCTGGTAGCAGCCTTGGTGATCCTGAGGAACTGAGTCATGATCTAGAACTGCTGGTGAAGAAATTCCAGAAGTTCTCAAGACGTGGTCGCTTTGGAAAACCCTCAAGAAGCAATGATTCCTCATCCAGTGACTATAAGAAGAGGCTGTGTCACAAGTGCAAGAAACCAGGACATTACATTCAAGATTGTCCTAAGTGGGAAAAGGAATCAAAGAAGAAGAAATACAAGGATTACAGTTCTGATGATGCAAAGAAAAAGAAGAAGTCCTCAAAATCTTCATCATCAAGATCCTCAAAGTCTTCGTCTCACAAGAAGAGCAGCTCCAAGAAGGCTCGGGCATTCATTGGCAAGGAAATGGACTCTGAGGCTGAATCTGAAGAAAATGAAGCAGAAGAGGAATCTGATGATTCTGAGTCTGGTGTGGCGAGCCTAGCCCTCGCTACTGCATTCGTCAGCAAATCCATCTTCAACGCTGAAGAAAGTGATCTCACCAACAAGGCTGATGAAGGCAGTGATGACTACGCTCCCACCTATTGCTTCATGGCAAAGGGTGCCAAGGTACTCAAATACGCCTCCTCTGAATCTAGTGAGGATGAATCTGATGAAAATCTTAAGCCTAGCTACTCTAAACTTGCTAAGATTGCTGTGCAACAACAAAAGGCTTTTGAAAAGGTTCAAAACATGCTAGACAAAAGTGATGATATGTTGGGTGAAGAAATGGATCGCACTAAGTCCTTAACTGAAAATCTTCAGAGACTTCAGACCAGGTTTGACAACCTTCAAAGGCATCATAACACTCTCTTGTATGATCATGAGAAGCTTTCTTATGAATACCTTCAAAAGAAGCAAGATCTTGAGAAGCTAAGAGTGAGTTATGAAGATCTTCAGAAGGAGCGCGATTCATTACTTGCTCAACAAATCAGCGCTGCTCAGGAAGAATTTATTCCTCCATGTTTAAAATGCATTGAACGATAATCTGCTAATTCTTCACCTGAATGTTCAAATGCTTCAAATGTTACAAATTCTTCACCTGTCTCTGCTATCACTAATTCCTCATCTGAGGACATTGCTAGTACTACTGACGATGCAGGACTGAAGGAATTGTACATGACAGGCATGTACAAAAGCCTCAAAGGGCATCAAACTCTTTGTGATGTGCTTAAAAAGCAGATCCTCAACGGGAACCCTAGGAAAGAGGGTATTGCCTTTGAGAGGAAACTCAATGCTGATGGTACATATTGGAAGCCTGAGCAGTACCCCAAAACCTCATGGGTTGCTGCAAAGGGACCTCCAGTTGATCCATCTAATTTATCTGGCTATACATGTGAATCTCATTCTTTTGATGAGTCATTTGACTCCAACTATAAACTGTTCAAAAATCAGAATGGTGAAGTATTTGCTAGATATGTTGGCACTAACTGCAGGAACGGTTCCCCTATGAAGAAAATCTGGGTTCCCAAAAGTTGCCTTGAAAGTCTTCAGGTGAATGTCCTCATGACACCACCTGTGAAGAAAATGAACCCCAGATCAAATACTTCATATGGACCAAATTCTTCATATGGATCCAAGTCCTCATACAGACCAAATTCCTCAAGGGGATCAAATTCCTCACATGGATCAAAGTCCTCATATGAACATCATCGTGCTAACAACTCTGTTTCGCAGGGAAGAGCCAAGGGATATGGATATGAGCATTATTCTTTTAATTATTATGTTCATAAGTCCTCGAAGAATTTCTCTGCTTATTCATATGCTTATCCTAACCCCTCTTATGTGAAACGAAATGGTTTGGCTGCTTTGCCACCATTCTCATATGGAGCTCGCAGAGTGATGAACTCTTTGCCACCCCTTCAGATGTGGGTGGTGAAGAAAAAGAACTAATCTCTTCTGCAGGGTCAGGTCTCCAGACGTGCGATAACGTCTGAAGAATTTGCTGGGGACCTGACAAAATGCCTGAAAGGACGCAGGCTAACCATGATGAAATGAACTTTCATTTCACACGTCCTCCGTCTGTTTTATCTGTCTTACTGCTTGATGAAGTTGATCTGATGAATTGTGATATCATATTCTTCACTGCTGAAGTATATGAGGTCGTAAGTTGCACTAATTCATCTGCAGGATGATCAATCCAAAGCCACTGAATGGGTACTTGATAGTGGATGTACAAATCACATGACCGGTGACAGGAATCTGTTGACGGATGCTCCCTTATCAGCGTCACACATGAAGCATATCATCTTCGCTGATAAAAGCAAAAGTCAGGTATTGGGTCTAGGTAAGGTTGCTATCACAAAGGATCGACACATGGACAAAGTCATGCTTGTTGAGTCCTTAGGATACAATCTTATGTCTGTCTCAATGCTTTGTGATCTTGATATGGTTGTTGTCTTTGGCAAGTATCGTTGTGTTGTGATTATGGAAGCTGACAAATCCAAAGTCTTCGAAGGCTTTAGGAGAGGAGACTTGTATATTGTTGATTTCTCTGCAGATTCACAACCAGCCGTGTGCCTACTTGCAAAAGCTTCAGAAGGATGGCTATGGCATCGACGACTTGGTCATGCAGGCATGAGGAATTTGAACACGCTTGCGAAGAAGAAGCATGTCATTGGCATTGAGAATGTCAAATTCCTCAAGGATCAATTGTGCGGTGCCTGTGAAGCTGGAAAGATGACCAAGGCCAAGCATCCAGCGAAGACTATCATGACCACCACTCGTCCATTCGAATTGCTTCACATGGATCTCTTCGGTCCCAATCATTATTCCTCTGTTTCAAATGAAGCATCTCAATATGGATTTGTTATTGTTGATGATTACTCTCGTTACACATGGGTACACCTTGTCTCTTACAAAACTGAAGTGCAGGAAGTCTTCAAACGATTTTCCTGGAGGGCTTCAACCAACTTTGGTGTGAAGATCAAGCACATCAGAAGTGACAATGGCACTGAGTTCAAGAATTCGGGTCTCGATGACTATCTTGATGAACTTGGTATTACTCACGAGTTATCTGCTCCTTATACTCCTCAACAGAATGGCGTCGTGGAGCGCAAGAACAGGATTCTTGCTGAGATGGCTCGCACTATGCTCGATGAGTACAAAACCCCTCGTCGTTTCTGGGTTGATGCAATTGATACTGCGTGCCATATCATCAACAGAGTATATCTTCACAAATTCTTCAAGAAGACTGCATATGAACTCCTCACTGATAAGAAACCCAATGTGAGTTATTTCAAAGTCTTCAGTGCTAAATGCTGGATTAGAGATCCTCATCACAACTCTAAATTTGCACCGAAAGCACATGAAGGTTTTATGCTTGGTTACGAAAAGGACTCGCACACCTACAGAGTCTTCAACAATGTTCTTCACAAGATTGTTGAAACTGTAGATGTGCGATTTGATGAAACTAATGGCTCGCAAAGAGAGCACCTACCTTCTGTGTTAGATGAACCAGCACCTGAGGATTCTATCAAGCACAAGGCTACTGAAGATGTCATTCCGACTGAAGAATCTGCTGAAGAATTCATTCCAGAACGTGAAGAACGTCGATCTGATGCACCTGAAGAAAATGCTGAGGAAATTGATGCTGAAGAAAATGCTGATCAAATTCCTCAACGACAACCAGCTCACCCTCGCGTTGCAAAAGAAGTGCAAGTGGAGAAGATCATCGATGACATTAGAGAACCAGGTCCTCTCACACGCTCAAAAGCTTCACATTTATCTAACTTTTGTGGGCACTTTGCTTTTGTCTCTATCACAGAGCCCACTAAGGTAGATGAAGCATTTCTGGAGCCTGAGTGGATTCAGGCCATGCAAGAAGAATTACATCAGTTCAAGCTCAACAACGTATGGGAACTAGTCAACCGTCCCGATCCTCGCAAGCATAACATCATTGGCACAAAGTGGATCTACCGCAACAAGAAAGATGAAAATGGTGTCGTGGTGAGGAATAAGGCACGACTAGTAGCTCAAGGCTACACACAGGTTGAAGGAATTGACTTCGATGAAACTTTTGCACCTGTTGCTAGACTTGAGGCTATTCGCATATTGCTTGCTTATGCTAACCATCATGATATCATCTTATACCAAATGGATGTGAAAAGTGCATTCCTCAATGGTAAGCTTGAGGAAGAAGTATATGTTGCTCAACCCCCAGGTTTTGAAGATCCAAAACATCCTGACAAAGTCTTCAGACTTAACAAGGCCCTCTATGGCCTCAAGCAGGCCCCACGGGCGTGGTATGATACATTGAAGGAATTCTTTATGAATAAAGGCTTCACACCCGGTTCACTCGATCCTACTCTCTTTACTAAATCCTATGATGGTGAACTGTTTGTGTGCCAAATATATGTTGATGATATCATCTTTGGCTGTACTAACCAATGTTATAGTGATGAATTTGCCTATATGATGAGTGAAGAATATCAAATGTCTATGATGGAAGAGTTGAAATTCTTCTTAGGTCTTCAAATTCGTCAACAACGCAATGGCATATTCATATCTCGGGAGAAATACCTCAAGGATGTCCTGAAGAAATTCGGCATGCAAGAATGTAAAGGCATCAAAATTCCTATGCCCACAAATGGTCATCTATGCACTGATGAAAATGGTACTGACTTCGATCATAAGGTATACCGCTCCATGATTGGCTCTTTATTGTACTTATGTGCATCTTGGCCAGATATATAATGCTTAGTGTTTGCATGTGTGCACGATTTCAAGCTGCACCGAAGGAATCACACCATAAGGTTGTGAAGCATATTCTTCGATATCTAGCTCACACACCAACACTAGGATTATGGTATCCCAAGGGCTCGGATTTTGATCTCATTGGATATTCTGACTCTGACTATGCTGGTGACCATGTGGACCGCAAGTCAACATCTGGTACTTGTCATTTCCTCGGACGATCTTTGGTCTGTTGGTCCTCGAAGAAACAGAACTGCGTATCACTGTCTACTGCTGAAGCTGAGTACACTGCTGCTAGTTCTTGCTGTGCTCAATTACTATGGATGAAGCAAACGCTCAAGGACTATGGCATCAACGTGAAGAATGTGCCTCTCTTCTGTGACAATGAGAGTGCCATCAAGATTGCTCACAACCCAGTTCAGCACTCGAAGACAAAGCACATTCAGATTCATCATCATTTTCTTCGTGATCATGTGTTGAAGGGCGACATTTCTATTGAGCATGTGAATACTGAAGAATAGCTAGCCGATATCTTCACTAAGACCTTGGATGAGAAGAGATTTAGCAATTTGCGGTGTGAGCTAAATATCTTAGAATCTTCGAATGTACTTTGAAAATGCACTCATCCTAACACTTATGCAAAATTGATTACTTAGATGTGCAACACATGAAGAAACGTTTTTCTTCAATCAATGAAGAATAACACTCTAAGTGTGAAGAAATTAATGAAGAATTTGATTCTCAGAACCCTACGACAATTGTACGCAGTGTGTGAAATCATCATTCTTATACGGTGGGTCACGCCACCACAAAAGTTGAAATTTTTTCAATTTGAGTTTTTCTTCATTTTTGAAATTCCTCAGTTTTTCAAATCCTTCAACTTTGCAAAATCTTCACTTGTGCCGTCGTTTTTCTTCATTGGCTATATATATATATATGAGTTTATGTCCTCTATAGCATTGACATATAGCTATTTCTTCAAGTTGGATTTTTTTCTCCTAAGTGAATGTGATCGGACCCTTCCCCTCTATGCTATACTCAATCCAATCTGTTCACAAATTCTTCATGTGCGTTCTATTTGAAACTCGTTCAAATTCTTCACTGTGTCCTTGTCAGCTGAAGAAATTGCGAACAGAACGTTAAAACTAATCTTATCCAAACTTTCGATCTTGCCGCTCAAACCGTTCCGCATCCCACGATGCATTATTTTACTCACCCACGATCTTACACGATCGCCACCACACAGTACGTGGGTGACACATGTCATGAGAAGGAGAACGGCCAGGGGCACGTTCGTCATAAATCTTCGAACGAGCAGTTTTTCACCGTGGCTATAAATACCCCTGTCGCCGTCCTCACTTCTTTTACCCCGCTCGATCTCACTCTCCCGCTCGAGCTTCCAAACCCTAACGCCGTCGCTACTCCATCGTCGCCGATGAGGAAGAGCTTCACTGCCTCGACCTCGTCGCCGTCGTACTCGCGCCGACCGCGGAAATCTTCACCTCCGCCGCCGCCATAGACGTCTTCCTCCGCCAAGTTAGGGCGTGGAAGATCTGCATCGATGAACTTCACTGTTTCAACTCCCAGTTCGTCGTGTTCTTCGTTCAGGGTAATTAAAAGCTAATTTCACTGCCCTCTTTGATTCGAAACTTTTCTACAAAATCTTCAAAGGTGTTTTATTCTTCAAATCCTCACACACAAAACACCTCACATGTTATCTGTTCTTGATTCATTTCCCTAAGCCTCATTTTCTTCAAGATTCCTCAATTGTGTGGATCCTCGATCTATACAACTCTGGAACCTAAGATATAAAGCGCTTAGTGAAATTCCTCAAGACGAATCTGGTCAAATTCCTCAAACTTGTTCTTTATGAAAAACCCTCTGAGAACGCATATGACCTCTCCAAATTCCTCGCAACTATACTCTGTTCACAGGTACACATGTCCGCTGTTGAATCATTAGGTTCTCATCAACTTAACTCATTTGCAGCGTTCCTCGAAGAAAAGTTGCATAATTCTTCAGAGAATTCAATTGTTCAAATTCCTCATCTGAAGAAAATGGCTGAAGGTAAAAGGCCACAGAAAGGAGGAAAGAAGCCTGAAGTCATGACTGCTTTTGAAATCCCAGAGGATATTTATAAAGAGTACTGCACGCCTGATGAAGCCAAGTTTGGCAAAGAAGATAAAAATCAGCGCAAGGTGCGAATCCAGAGGATTGAACGGAGATGGGCACGAGAATGGAGGGAGTACAGATACGTCACTCCTAAGTATATGAAGAAATTCGCACTGAACCCTCCATGCCCAAGAGCCCCATTGGCACCTGGCCAAGTGGCTGATCCCACCAGCATCAAGCATGGTGAGGATTTTCCTGAGGAATGGGCCAAGCGCCAAGCTAAACTGGCAAGGCAAGCCAGAGAAGCAGTGAGGAAATTTAATGAAGACTCTGTTGCTGCTGCTGCCACTGAGGCTTCTGCCAAGCCGAAGAAAGCGATGCTCAAGAAGCCCGCTCGCAAGCCAAGTGCTTCAACATCAATGCCCTCATGGCCAAGTTCCTCAGCTGCGCCCTCACGGCCAGAATCTTCAAAATCTTCAAAGCAAATTCCTCATGCTGCTCCTGCTCCACCAAAGTCCTCAGCACCTCCTCCACAGTCCTCAGTTGTCCCAACAAAGTCCTCAGCACCTGTGCATCTGGCCTCGTGCCAAAGGACTACTGGCACCTCAATTCCCTCTGGTGTCTCAGCTAGTTCCTCAGCTGCACCAAATTCCTCAGCTGGACCCTCTCTACTGAAGAAAAAGGCTACTGCTGGACGCGGCACTCGCCCAAGTCCTCAGAAGAAGCAGGTAATCTTCACTGTGCCATCTAATGATGATGAAGCTGATGAAGAAGAACTCGCTGAAATCATCAGAGACCGACAAGAAAGGGCTGCTAAAGCCAAAGGCACACCTGTGCCACTGCTATTGGATCCAAGGGCGATCCTAGACTATATTGATCTATGGCATAAGGACCCCAACACACCTATGCCTGATTTCAAGCTGACACCTGGACAAAGTCACATGCTGACTCACTTCATCCAAGAGGAGAAGTGGAAATATGACAAGGCCAGAGAGATCAAGAAATCACAGTATCGCAAAGAGAAGCTGCTGAAGAAAAATGTTGTCAAGATGACACCTGAGGAACTCGTCAAGATGCAGGCTGAGATTAAAGCCCTCAACGACAACTTTGACTCTTACTATGATGATTGGCAAGGAGCCAAGGTCAGATTTGTGAGGCTGACTGATACTTTCACCAAGGGTGCCGCCTCAACACAACAAATTCCTCAAGCTGAAGCATCTGTTCAGCCCACTGAAGAACATGCCAGCACCGCGGATGAAGTTCAGGCTGTTGAAGAAAATGCCAGTTCCAGGGCTGATGACTCTACTCCAGCCTCTGAAGAAATTGCCAGGGCATCCACTAGTGGTGCGCCTGAAGAAAATGAAGAAACCAGGGCAACTGCATCAGTTGCGCCTACTCAACCAGATTCCTCAGCTCCACCTGCACCTACTCCCACTCCTATTCTTCCATCTGCGTTAGATGTGAAGAAAACCAAAGCTACAGAGCGAGCGGCCGTGAAGAAAAGGAAGGCATCAGCTACTTCAGAATCTTCAGCTCCTAAGAAGATGAAGCCGATGACCAGCTTGTTTGCAAATCCCATTGATGCCATTCCTATCTCCTCCATTCCGTCAAAGGACCTTGTTCCTTTTGGTGAAGATTATGAGATCCCAAGTGGATCAGATGAAGAAACTCAATCTGCTGCTTCCTCAGAGCAGATTGATGAAGAAATTGAAGTGGATGCAATCCCTTCAACCCCAATGGTCTCATCACCAATGCCTCAGTTTGATGCTGAAGAAGGTGGTGTTGAAGAAATTGATGATGAAGATGTGGACATTGGAAGCACAACTCCAGTGATGCATGACGACTTTTGGGAAAGTCAGCATCCCAATTCCCCACTCTTCACTCCCCTGCAGCAAATTCCTCACTCTCCTTCACCAACAGTAAAATTGGGCTCTGAAGAAACTCATCCCACTGCATCTGTGAATGAAGAAATTCCAGCCACTAGTGCTGAAGAAACTGCTGCTGAAACTGACAAGGTGACTGCACCTGAGGAACATCCTGAAATTCCTCAGCCTGAAGAACCATGCAACTCACTGACACTCCTCTGCCAAGGACAAAGGATCCGTTCTCGAGGAAACAGAAATTCAAGGCCGAAGACTTCTATGGTGAGCACGTGTTCTTCACTGAATACAACCCATATGACTCTGCTCGCATACGGAAGAGGCGTTTCTGGACAGCCAGCCAAGCCAATTTCTATTCCTCAGTGCTTTACAACAAAGACAAAGTCTTCGACCATGCACATATTCCTCACGTGGATACGGAGTCTTTGCTGTGCTTCACGACAGTCCTCAGTGTTCTTCACGACGTTGGGCTGCTCAATTTCTGCACAGACATATGCGATTGGAATGAAGAACTCATTCTTCAATTCTATGCAACGTTGCACATCACCGGCAACTCTGAAGATGTGAACTCATGGGTTCTGGACTGGATGACTGAGAACACACATCATAAGGCCCCAGCATCTGAATTGCTTCGTGTCCTTCCTCTGAGTCCACCCACTGAAGATGCACGTTGTGTGTACAACGAACCTGAGCTTTCAAATCACTATATGCAAGTGCTGATGAAGCCTTTGAAGCCAGGACAAGCTCCTAGAACCAAATTCCTCGTCAAGGAATTGTTGTATGTGCCAAGGACTGTCTATCGCCTTCTGACGAAGACAATGAGTCCCATCAAAGGCCACGACTCGACTGATGAAGAAGTCGTTGGCATCATGAAGAATTTGCTTTTCAACATCATTCATGGCGTTCCCGTCAACTTCCATGATTTCTTCATGAGGACTCTGGCCAACATTGCTATGTCACCATTTGAGCTGAAGCCTTATGCACCTTGGATAATGAGATTCATCAGGACAAGGTCTTCACTCAACTACAAGGTTGAAACTCTCAACCACTGCAGCTACTTGCCTCCCATTGAAGTCCTCAAACGGACATTTTCCTCAGCTGAAGAAAAGGGCAAGGCCACTACTGTGATAGATGAAGGCATTCGTCCATTGGATGGTCAATTTCGCAAGAATGCTTCTTATTCCACCAATGATGACTCTGCCACACATGACTCTGCTGCCAACACTGCCAAGCCAAATCCTCAAGCCACAGCACCCAGGGTGATGACTGACCGTGAGTTACTCCTCAGTCTTCATCAAAAGGTTGATCGCAATCACAAATGGGTCAAGCGTCAGTTTGGTTCAATTCTTCACAACATGACTTCCACACACAATGCAGTGAAGAAAGACCATTACTACCTTCATGAAACCCTCAACCGCACCTGGGCTGTTCTGTCTAAAGTGTACAGTGCTGAAGACTTGGAGAAAATGGGTCTCAAAGAAGACTTTGACTGGTTTGCACCTCCTCCGAAAAAATACAAGAAGGTCAAGGTTCCTTCTCTGGTGGCCAGTTCCTATTCTTCATCGCGTGAGACTGATGAAAATTAAGACTTGGACGACACTACAGCAGGCCCTACTTCAACGACCGACCCCAACAACGCTGGCGCTCCTTTATCAACTTGAATATCTTCAGGGGCGTTAGTCCTCAGTTTCGATCCTTTTGGTCATTTGATGACAAAGGGGGAGAAATCTGAGTTAGTCTTCAAGCGGGTCTATAATAAGGGCATATTGTTTTTGCTAAGTTACAACTCTCGTTCTTTTGAAACTTTTATTGGATCGAGTTGTAATCTTAAACCCGATGGTGCGCTGATACTTTTGTTGCACTATGCTTTGATACTTTGATGCGCTATTCTGCATGCTTATTCCTCGTTAATATTATTGCATGCATGCTGAATTACATCAGGCACCATATTTCATCATGCATTTCAAATTCTTCATATTATATATCAAATGCGTGTATGAATTACAAGATATAGGAGGAGATCTCCATGATTCAACTCTTCAAGTGTGCATTGCTTCAAAAGCAAATTCTTCACTATGCACATCATCAGGGGGAGTTCTTCTATATCTTGCAATCAAATTCCTCAATATCAGTATTTACACTTCATATATTTATCCCCGTTGAAAACTTAACCTATGTTGTCATCAATCACCAAAAAGGGGGAGATTGTAAGTGCATCTAGTGCCCCTTAGTGATTTTGGTGTATTGAAGACTTATAGGTTAAGTATCTAATGCGTTTATGAGTGTACACAGGTCTATAAGTCTGTGAGGAGTTTGATATTTACAGAGAAAGTTGACCCCTAAAAATGAAGTTCTTCGAGTGAAGACTTTGATATACTGAAGACTTTCTGAAGACTTTGAAAGTGAAGAAATTGGTGTGACCTTGAAGACTTGGTATTCATTGGAGGAACATGAAGCATGAAGACTTTTGTTTCCGTAGTTTCATTTTCTCTTTCTTGAGTCATAGGAAACACCGTACTGTTAAAGGGGGTCGAGGAAATACTAAGGAGAAAATTTCCAAGTGATGCTCAACTCAAATCCTACACCTACCAATCCCTTCGAGTGAAGCCATTGGAAATCTCATACATTTCAGTCAATTTCTTCAGTGACAGAGACGCAGTTCTTCTGGTCACTGAGGACTTTGCTCCGACTGAGGAGTTAGGAATTCGCCAGTGCGAATTGCCTACACAGTGAGGAACATGATAGCCCTGAGGAATTTGTACCTCAAATTTCCGACCGTTGTTGTGCTACGCGCCAGCTGTCCCAAAATATCTTATGTCTTATCATGTCGGGCTGCTCCCTAGGCTATAAATAGCCGCCCCCTACAACCACTAGCTGGTTGGCTGCTCCGCGAGAACTTGACACTTGTCATTTGAGAGCAACCCATCCTCCGAGGACTTTGAGCGAAAATCATCAAGTGAGGAAAATCCAAACCCAAACCCAAAACACCTACAAACCCAAAGTGATTGAGCATCACTGAAGAGATTGATCCCGCGTGGATCCGACGCTTGTTACCTTTGAAGACTGTGCTTCTTCCAGACGGTTAGGCGTCATGGTCTAGAGCATCCAAGAGGAATTGTGGATCGCCGAGTGACCTAGTCTGTGAAGGTTTGGAAGTCACCTGAAGACTTGCGACGAGTGATTGGGCGAGGATTGTGTGTCCTTAGCTCAAGGAGAATACGGTGAGGACTGTGTGTCCGGGACTAGGTGTCCTCGAGTTTAAATACTCAGCTGCTCCAACCAGATGTACAACTGAGACAGCAGTTGGAACTGGTCTACCAAATCATTGTCTTCACCAAGCTTACTGGTTCTATTTCCTCAACACTTTCATTTCCTCATTACTGTGTTGTGTACTTGGTCATATCTGTGTTTGAAGACTTTGACTGAAGACTTTCTCAATTTCCTCAGTTCAATTTCTTCAGTCTGTTTGTCTTCATCTTGTGCTATCCTGTGTTTACGCTTTCTGTACTCTGTGTTTGTCTTCATTTCATCATGATGACCATGCATGTATTCTGCTATGTTTACCTCTGAGTACTTATTCCGCTGCTAGTAGTTCTTCGCTAAGGAATTTCCTCACGAGCAAATTCCTCAGTGAAGAATTTCATAAAATTCGCCTATTCACCCCCCCTCTAGTCGATATAACGCACTTTCACTTTCCTTACCACTTCTTTCATTTTAGGATTCAGACGTCGTTGAGGATCACGAACTGGTTTGGCATCTGCTTCCAAATTTATTTTATGTTGACATAGAGTGGGACTAATGCCCTTAAGATCATCAAGAGTATATCCAATAGCGGCATGATGGTTCTTTAGAGTTTTCAATAATCTTTCTTCTTCATACTCTGAAAGGTTAGCACTAATAATAACAGGATATATCTTCTTTTCATCAAGATAAGCATATTTAAGATTATCATGCAACGGTTTATGCTCAAACACGGGGTCACCCTTGGGTGGAGGAGGATCCCCTAAGATTTCAACAGGCAAATTGTGTTTCAGAATAGGTTCCTGTTTAAAGAATACTTCATATATTTCCCTTCTTTCATTCATGAACATATCATTTTCATGGTCTAGAAAATAGTGTTCTAAAGGATTACTAGGAGGTACGATAATAGAGGCAAGACCAATAATATCATCCTTACTAGGCAATTCTTCCTCACGATGTTGTTTACTAAATTTAGAGAAATTAAACTCATGAACCATATCATCCAAGCCAATAGTAACAACATTGTTTTCGCAATCTATCTTAGCATTAACAGTGTTCAAGAAGGGTCTACCAAATATGATGGGACAAAAGCTATCTTGTGTGGAACCAAGAACAAGAAAATCAGCAGGATATTTAGTTTTCCCACACAAGACTTCAACATCTCTAACAATACCAATTGGTGAAATAGTATCTCTATTGGCAAGCTTAATTGTGACATCAATATCTTCTATCTCAGCAGGTGCAATTTCATGCTTAATTTCTTCGTATAGAGTATGCGGTATAACACTAGCACTAGCGCCCATGTCACATAAGCCATGATAACAATTATCTCCTCTTTTAACAGAAATAACAGGCACGCCTACCACAGGTCTATGTTTATCTTTATCACAAGGTTTAGCAATTCTAGCAGTTTCACCGTTTAATTGAATAACATGCCCATCAATATTATCAGACAGAAGATCTTTAACAATAGCAATATTAGGTTCTACTTTAACTTGTTCAGGAGGTGTATAAGTTCTAATATTGCTTTTACGAACAACAGTTGAAGCTTTAGCATGATCCTTTATTCTAACTAGGAAAGGTGGTTTCTCAACATAAGAAGTAGGAACAATAGGATCATTATAAGTGACAGTCTTTTCTTCAACTTTAATAGGTGCAGCTACTTTTACTTCTATGGGAGGATGATATTTAAACCACTTCTCCTTAGGGAGATCAACATAAGTAGCAAAGGATTCACAGAAAGAGGCTACTATCTCAGAGTCAAGTCCGTATTTAGTGCTAAACTTACGGAAAACATCGGTATCCATGAAAGATTTAACACAATCAAACTTAGGTGTCATACCTGACTCCTTACCTTCGTCGAGATCCCAATCTTCAGAGTTGCGTTTAATTCTATCCAATAAGTCCCATTTAAAATCAATAGTCTTCATCATAAAAGAGCCAGCACAAGAAGTATCGAGCATGGTTTGATTATTATGAGAAAGCCGAGCATAAAAAGTTTGAATAATTATTTCTCTCAGGAGCTCACGATTGGGGCATGAATATAACATTGATTTAAGCCTCCCCCAAGCTTGAGCGATGCTTTCTCCTTCGTGAGGCCAAAAATTATATATATAATTGCGATCACGATGAACAAGATGCATAGGGTAATACTTTTGATGAAATTCCAATTTCAATCTTTTATAGTTCCATGATCTCGTATCATCACATAGCCTATACCATGTCAATGCGTCTCCCTTCAAAGATAAAGGGAAGTCCTTCTTCTTAGCAACATCATCGGGTATACCTGCTAGCTTAAATAATCCACAAACTTCATCCACATATATTAAGTGCTCATCAGGATGCTTTGTTCCATCTCCTGTAAAAGGATTAGCTAGCAGTTTTTCCATCATACCCGAAGGAAATTCAAAAGGAGTTTCATTTTCAATAGGTTCAGTAGGTTGAGGAGCAACTCTTTCCTCTACTGGACGGGGTGAAGATACCCCGAACAAGCCCCTCAGAGGATTACTTTCCATAGTAACAAGTGACAGTAAATTTCAGCACACTATATAAATTTTTCCTTACCAAATTCCACATACCAAAGGCGCTACACTCCTCGGCAACGGTGCCAGAAAAGAGTCTTGATGACCCACAAGTATAGGGGATCTATCGTAGTCCTTTCGATAAGTAAGAGTGTCGAACCCAACGAGGAGCAGAAGGAAATGATAAGCGGTTTTCAGCAAGGTATTCTCTGCAAGTACTGAAATAAGAGGTAACAGATAGTTTTGTGACAAGATAAATTGTAACGAGCAACAAGTAACAAAAGTAAATAAAGTGCAGCAAGGTGGCTCAATCCTTTTTGTAGCAAAGGAAAAGCCGGAACAAACTCTTATATAAGGAAAAGTGCTCCCGAGGACGCATGGGAATATCGTCAAGCTAGTTTTCATCACGTTCATATGATTCGCGTTCGGTACTTTGATAATTTGATATGTGGGTGAACCGGTGCTTGGGTGCTTTTCTTACTTGGACAAGCCACCCACTTATGATTAACCTCTATTGCAAGCATCCGCAACTACAACAAAAGTATTAAGGTAAACCTAACCATAGCATGAAACATATGGATCCAAATCAGCCCCTTACGAAGCAACGTATAAACTAGGGTTTAAGCTTCTGTCACTCTAGCAACCCATCATCTACTTATTACTTCCCAATGCCTTCCTCTAGGACCAAATAATGGTGAAGTGTTCTGTAGTCGACGTTCACATAACACCACTAGAGTCTATACAACATACATCTCATCAAAATATCGAACGAATACCAAATTCACATGACTACTAATAGCAAGACTTCTCCCTTGTCCTCAGGAACAAACGTAACTACTCACAAAGCATATTCATGTTCATAATCAGAGGGGTAATAATATGCATATAGGATCTGAACATATGATCTTCCACCAAATAAACCAACTAGCATCAACTACAAGGAGTAATCAACAGTACTAGCAACCTACTAGCACCAATCCCGGACTTGGAGACAAGAATTGGATACAAGAGATTAACTAGGGTTTGGAGATGAGATGGTGCTGGTGAAGATGTTGATTGAGATTGCCCTCTCCCGATGAGAGTAGCGTTGGTGATGAAGATGGCGATGATTTCCCCCTCCCAGAGGGAAGTATCCCCGGCAGAACAACTCTACCGGAGCTCTAGATTGGTTCCGCCAAGGTTCCGCCTCGTGGCGACGGAGTCTCGTCCCGAAAGGTTGCTTCTGGTTTTTTTCTTGACAAAAGACTTCATATAGGAGAAGATGGGCGTCGGAGAGCCACTAGGGTCCCACGAGATAGGGGGCGCGCCCTAGGAGGGGGGCGTGCCCCCCACCCTCGTGAGCAGGGTGTGGGACCCCTGGCCTTCATCTTTGGCGACGATTTTTCTTTATTTATTTTAAGATATTCCGTGGAGTTTCAGGACTTTTGGAGTTGCGCAGAATAGGTCTCTAATATTTTCTCCTTTTCCAGCCCAGAATTCCAGCTGCCGGCATTCTCCCTCTTCATGTAAACCTTGTAAAATAAGAGAGAATAGCCATAAGTATCGTGACATAACGTGAAATAACAGTAGTACATAATGCCTGATAAAGCAGTTTTAGCCGTGGAGCCCCTCCTAGCCCCTCCCGCCGGTGGCCACTCCGGCCCCGGCGGCCACACCCTCCCCTGTCGGTGGCCACTCCGGCCTTGGCAGCCACCATAAGAGCCACGATGGCTCCTTTTGCTCTCAACTTTGATCGTGGCAAGAAATTCCAGGCAGATATGAGATCCAAGTTTGGCCACCCAGTGGTTTTCTCCCCGGGCTTTCGTAAAAAAGAGTTCACCATGGTGGTTTCTTTCTCCAGGGCATCCTTCAATCTTGATGCTCACACAGTTAGTGTCTCTCTCCTTGCTATGTTTGGAGGCTATTGTCGGTGTCAAAACCGGCGGATCTCGAGTAGGGGGTCCCGATCTGTGCGTCAAGGTCGGATGGTAACAGGAGACAAGGGACACTTTATTTTACCCAGGTTCGAGCCCTCTCGATGGAGGTAAAATCCTACTCCTGCTAGATTAATATTGATGATATGGGTAGTACAAGAGTAGATCTACCACGAGATCAAGGAGGCTAAACCCTAGAAGCTAGCCTATGAGTATGATGATGGTTATCATGTGTTCGTCCTACGGACTACAACCCTCCGGTTTATATAGACACCAGATAGGGTTAGGGTTACACAGAGTCGGTTACATTGGTAGGAGATCTTGAATATCCGCACGCCTAGCTTGCCTTCCATGCCAAGGAAAAAACCTTCTGGACACAGGACGAAGTCTTCAATCTTGTATCTTCATAGTCCTGGAGTCCGGCTGAAGATATAGTTCGGCTATCCGAACACCCCCTAATCCAGGACTCCCTCAGTAGCCCCCGAACCAGGCTTCAATGACGTCGAGTCCAGCGCGCAAATTTGTCTTCGGCATTGCAAGGCGGGTTCCCCCTCCGAATCTTGTGTACCTGTATGAATAATGTCCGTAGCGCTCCTCGGTCTCGGTGCCCAATAATTGCTGTCTTCCACGTGTTGAACGAATGCGAAAAGCCCGGGGGTGTTTTTATATTCACACCCTTGGTCATATAAACGAGCCGCCTATTTAACGGGATGGGGATCTAGATCCAAACCACATCTTCTTCTCCCCGCGAGTTATCATCAGAGCGTCTCCAGCAAAGGTCCATTCCAACATGGTCAGCCGTCGTAGCTCCTCCCCTCGCCCCTCCAGCCCCAAATCCGGAGACTGGGAGAGTTGCACCATCCCACACAGCGAGCTAGTGTCACTGCAGGCCAAGGGATTTCTTCCCCAAGCATATATGGTCCCGGTCCGAGCCGGACTCGCCACCTACAACGGCGGCAAGCAAGCGGAGAGCACCCCCAATCCTTCTAAAGGAGAGCGGGTGTGCCTCGTCCCTTATTTATTAAGGGGTCTGGGATTTCCAATTCATCCATTCCTCCGCGGGCTTCTGGAGTTCTACGGCCTCCAGCTGCACAATCTCACGCCTGGCTCAGTGCTACATATTGCAGGCTTCGTTGCCCTTTGCGAGCTATTTTTAGGCGTCGAGGCTCACTTTGCGCTGTGGAAGAGGTTGTTCTGCTTGGTGCCCTGTTCTCGGAAGGGGTCTATATACCAAGTGGGCGGAGCCGAAATATGGCGCATCGCCGGGACCGTATACCTATCCGGAACCCCAAAGAAGGCGTCCGAGGACTGGCCTTCAAAATGGTTCTACATAGACGATGTCCCGCTGCCGGACCCTGTCCGGGTCGGCCTCCCTGAGTTCAGCATGGCTCCCTTAAAGAAACGCTTAAGTTGGCGTCCGCGGAGCTCTCAGAGAGAAAGCAACAGAGACGTTCTTTACCTGATGGGCCGGATAAGACTATTGGCTCATTCCGGACTAACCATGATTGGAGTCATGGCCGCATGTATTATGCGGGGGGTGCAGCCGCTTCAATATAGGAGCCACCCCATGTGGGATTTCATCGGGGAGGACGACGCCACCAGTTACGGCCGCAAAGGGCCAGACACAGCTGCCGCTCTAGTAAAGATTCTAACATCTTTGTACAAGGGAGAAAAGGAGGACTTCCTCCGCGTCAACCCGCGGGCCGGATTCACTATGTATGAACCTCCAAGTTGGGTAAGTGAACAATTGTACTTGCCTGTTTGTTTAATGCTCCCATGACTAGATACGTAATCTGATGGTTTCAATGCAAGAGCTGCGACAGGAGGTAAAGGATATCAGCAGCTGCCCTCCACAGCCTGAGGACCCAGAACGGTCCCTCGATCCGGACTCCGAAGAGGATTCGGACATATCGGTGGAGCTCATCGACGGGGTGTTCCACCAGTTAAGCAAGGATAATACCTTGGTGGCCATTACGGCTGATTATCCCGGGTTAATCCCGGCCTCCCAGGTGACAGAAACTGGAGTGTTTATTCCCGCAAGAGAGATTCCGTCCTTACATATTCCGGTGTTTCTGACGACAACCGTATTTTACAGGGGAGATTTCTGAGGAGGGAGGCCGAACCTGCGGCGACTAGCCAACGAGGAGCCGCCGGGCCCCGTGGGGTAAAAAGGGATGAAGTCCGGACTGAGAGTTCGGCACAAAGGTATAACGCGCCCTCTGTCTTCCTAGCGTTATTCTGTCAGGGCATGTTAACATCCGTACTGTTTCCAGGACGAAGAGGCCTCGCCGGACTATATCCGGAGGGGCCGCCAACCGCGCCTCTACCAGCCAGGCTCTAACGTCTGGTCCGGAGGCGGGGACGAACACCAGGCTTGCGCCGGACGCTCCTCCAACAGAGGATGCGGACCGTCTATCTGCCACAAATTCAGAAGTGGAGAGCGCCATGAACCATAGGCGTCGCCGGACAGTTCTACGCGACGCTTGTTTCTCCCGAGAGGCCTTAGACGCCTTCAACTCGGGAGATGCGTACCTTCGTGCTGCTCAAGATGGTTTAGCCAGGGCCACGGAGCAGTATGTGAAAGACATACGGGTAAGAAAATTTAAATATATATATACCAGTAGCCCCCAAGACTTGAAACAGTTAAACTAACTGATTTAAGGATCATATAATATGTAGGTTCTTACTGAGAAGAACACCGTGCTGTCCCAGGAGCTGGAAAAGTGCAAGGCCCAACTAGAGGCCGCACTAGCCGCAACAGGGGAGCCCAAAGGGACCCCCTCAGGTACGATATACGTTGAGAGATTGGTATTGTGCGGCTTATGTGCGAATCTGACAATTAATGTTGCAGATGGTGCCGGACTAGATCCGGAGAGGCAACAACTCTTACGCCAGTTAAAGGCTGGCGAGAGTACGTTGACAAGGGTGAGGCGAGAGAAGAATGATCTTCAGGATGCCAACACCAAGCTGGATGTTGAACTGAAAGACGTTCGTGGCCAGCTATCTGACTCCACGAAGGAGAATCAGCGTCTTCGACGCGGCATATTTAGTAAGTGCTTGAGCGAACTCTTGAAAAAAAAGGAGTTCGACGAGGAAGACGAATAACAGAATTATGTCTGTAGGTACGCTCACAGGTTGTCCTGCAGAGGAGATGCCCAGTTCTACGGGTGACCTTCTCCCCGAACTCCTGCAACTGCACGAACGAATTCGGCGGGCAATGCAAGGGGTTGCCCGGGCCTTATGGCCTGCCCACTCCACGCCCGAGGGCCTTGGAGAGCTTGCGGAGAAGCTGACGGGAGCTCGGCAGCGCATCCGGTTGTGGAAGATATCAGCCTGCCGACAAGGCGCTAGGGAGGCCTGGGCCATGGTGAAGACCCGCTTTACGAAGTCTGACCCCAATCACATGGCCGAGGTCGGACCAGTGGGGCCTGATGGGAAGGAGATCCCCGTGAGCTTGGTATATGGCCAGGTAGAGCTGGCCGCAAAGTATTCCCAGCAGGACTGTAAATTAGACAGCCTGTTAGATGGTATAGAGGAGGAATACGATCAGTCAAGATGACTATGTAATTTATAATTGACATGTGTAATGCCTTCTAGCCGGATTGTAGATCGTTTGTCGTTGCCGACCTTTTCGCTTCGACCTTGGGACCTGACGGTCCGAAGTGTGTCTGAATACCATAACGGCTATATAGAAGTCGGGGTATGCATGGAGACCAGGCGTAGGGGTCATTAGTGCTTTATCAGACAAGTGCCCAACTAGTTATGTTATATTACATGGTTAGTAAGAAACATCTTCCAGAGAGAATAGTTCCATTAAGGGTTCCTTTCGCTGGGGTGGCGTGCCCTAAAGTGCACGTCCGGACTGCAAATGCAGAAGATCATCTGGGGGCATGTATAAAATAAAAAGGTTCATCTTTAGTTCACCGACCGAATATTCCCTTAAGAACGCTAGCTTTCGGCTTCACCCAGTCTGAGGTACACATCCGGCTTATCCGGCAGTAACAATCGCAGAGGTGCTCCCTTTACCACCTAGCCGAACAATCGGGAACGTAGGGGTAAGCACAGGAGCCAGGCAACCCATCTTGGCCAAAACTTAAGTCATATTGATGCATATAATGGCGAAGAAAAGGTGCATGCGGAAGTCTGACGCATGCGTTGGGTGTGAAACCCATATAGACAAGCTTCCGTTAAAGAAGCCCCCAGGTTTGAGGAGCGCGGATAGCGCGTCACATAATGAGCCTTTTAAGGGCTAGAAAAGAAAAGAGTAGGAGACAAAGTAAAAAAAGGTATAAATGTAAATAATGGACAGAGGAAGGAGACAAACACAGAGTCCGGCGCTAGGCATAGAATCTTCGGAGACGTGTGGCGTTCCATGGGTTCGGCTCGAGTCGGTTGTCCGACGCATCATGCAGGCGGTACGCTCCACCAGTTAGGAATTGGTCGATTATGAATGGACCTTCCCATTTGGGCTTGAGTTTGTTCTTTTGCTTATCCGGCAGGCGCAGAACTAGTTCACCAACGTTGTAATTTTTGGCCCGTACTTCTCTGCTTTGATATCTTCGAGCTTGCTGTTGATAGAATGCGGAACGGGCCTTAGCCACGTCACGCTCTTCCTCTAAGGCGTCCAGGTTGTCCTGCCGATCAAGCTCGGCTTCTCTTTCTTCGTACATGCGCACTCGAGGTGAGTCATGAATTATGTCGCAGGGCAGAATCGCCTCAGCGCCGTACACCATAAAGAATGGCGTGAATCTGGTGGTACGATTTGGCATGGTTCGCAGCCCCCAGAGTACGGAGTCGAGCTCCTCTACCCAGTGCATATCAGATTCCTTGAGGGACCGCACTAGTCTGGGTTTGATGCCGCTCATAATGAGACCATTTGCACGTTCGACCTGACCGTTAGTTTGTGGGTGATAGACAGAAGCATAGTCGAGCTTAATGCCCATGTTTTTGCACCACAGCTTTACTTCATCAGAGGTGAAGTTTGTGCCGTTATCAGTTATAATGTTGTGGGGGACACCATAACGGTGTACGAACCCGGATACGAAGTCTATCACAGGTCCGGATTCAGCCGTCTTGACAGGCTTGGCTTCTATCCATTTGGTGAATTTATCCACCATGACCAATAAGTATTTTTTCTTGTGGGTTCCTCCTTTAAGGGGTCCCACCATATCGAGCCCCCAGACCGCAAAAGGCCAAGTGATGGGGATAGTTCGGAGGGCGTTGGGTGGCATATGGCTTTGGTTGGCAAAGAGCTGGCAACCGACGCACCGTTTGACTAGGTCGTGAGCGTCTGCTCTAGCCGTCGGCCAATAGAAGTCAGTACGGAAAGCCTTGCTTACCAGGGACCGAGCCGCGGCGTGATGGCCACCGAGTCCGGCATGAATTTCAGCCAACAGACTCCGCCCTTCCTCTTCGGAGATACACCTTTGAAGGACTCCTGTAGTGCTTTTCTTATATAGCTCTCCCTCGTGGACTTTATAGGCTCTAGATCGCCGCACTATGCAGCGTGCCTCGTTTTGGTCCTCGGGGAGTTCCTGCCTAGTAAGGTAGGCTAGGAATGGTTCCGTCCATGGGGCGATGACCGCCATTATTGCGTGGGCTGAGGGTGTAATTTCGGTGGCGGGGTCGCCGATTATGTCTGATTGTTAGGCATTGGGTTGTGCGGTTATGCCTGGGCTATTATCCGAGGGTTCCCCCTCCCATGTTACGGATGGTTTGTATAATCTTTCTAAGAAGATGTTGGAGGGGACTGCGTCTCGTTTTGCTCCAATGCGTGCCAGGACGTCCGCTACCTGATTATTTTCTCGGGCTATGTGATGGAACTCCAGTCCCTCGAACCGAGCTGACATTTTTAGTACGGCATTGCCATAATCTGCCATTTTTGGGTCTTTGGCGTCGAAGTCGCCATTTATTTGGGATATCACGAGGTTTGAGTCCCCGCGTACTTCCAGGCGTTGAATGCCCATGGATACCGCCATCCGGAGGCCATGTAGAAGGGCCTCGTATTCGGCTGCATTGTTGGAGTCCGTGTACATAATTTGGAGTACATATTGGACTGTATATCCTGTAGGGGACGTCAAAACGACGCCAGCCCCCAGTCCGGCCAGCATTTTGGAGCCGTCGAAATGCATGATCTAGTTTGAGTACGTGCCGTACTCTTTAGGGAGTTCGGCCTCTGTCCATTCGGCGACGAAGTCGGCTAGGACTTGTGATTTAATTGCTCGCCGTGGCTTGTAGGTTATATCGAACGGGAGGAGCTCTATGGCCCATTTTGCTATCCAGCCCGTTGCATCACGGTTGTTGTTAATATCGTTGAGCGGTACTTCCGAGGCTACTGTAATAGAACACTCTTGAAAGTAGTGTCGTAGCTTCCGGGATGCCATGAATACCGCGTATGCGATTTTTTTATAATGCGGGTACCGTGATTTGCATGGTGTGAGGACAGTGGACACGTAGTAAACCGGCCTTTGAAGGGGTAATTTGTGTCCGTCTGTTATCCGTTCGACGACGAGTACTGCGCTAACAACTTGATGGGTTGCGGCAATGTACAATAGCATGGGTTCGCCGGTATTCGGCGCGGCCAGGACGGGGTTTGTTGCCAAGATGGCCTTTATTTCCTCGAGTCCGGCCGTGGCAGCGTCCGTCCACTCTAAGTGTTCGGCGCGCCTAAGGAGGCGGTAAAGGGGTAGTGCCTTTTCTCCCAAGCGGGAGATGAAGCGACTTAAGGCCGCCACGCAACCGGTGAGTTTCTGAATTTGCTTGAGATCTTTTGGGACATCCAATTGTGACAGAGCTCGGATTTTAGCTGGATTTGCTTCAATTCCTCTGTCGGATACAATGAAGCCCAGGAGCTTTCCGGCTGGGACGCCGAAAACACATTTTTCCGGATTGAGCTTGATGTCGTATTTTCGCAGGTTGTCGAATGTAAGTCTCAAGTCGTCTACTAGAGATTTGACGTGTCTTGATTTAACGACCACATCATCTACGTACGCCTCCACTGTTTTGCCGATCTGGTTTGCCAAACATGTTTGAATCATGCGCTGATATGTCGCGTCGGCGTTTTTGAGCCCAAAGGGCATTGTGTTGAAGCAGAATGGGCCGTATGGCGTGATGAATGATGTTGCAGCTTGGTCGGATTCTGCCATCTTTATTTGATGGTAACCGGAGTATGCGTCGAGGAAACACAGGGAATCGTGTCCTGCGGTGGCATCGATGATTTGATCAATTCGAGGGAGGGGAAAGGGATCCTTTGGGCAGGCCTTATTAAGGTCTTTGAAGTCGACACACAGGCGCCAGGATTTGTCCTTCTTTGATTCCATTACCAGGTTTGCTAGCCAGTCCGGGTGTTTGATATCTCTAATTAATCCGGCCTCCAATAATTTGGCTAGCTCCTCTCACATGGTCTGTCTCTTTAGTTCGGAGAAACGCCGAAGGGTTTGTTTGACAGTTTTGAATCCTTTCTGCATATTTAAGCTGTGCTCGGCCAGCCTGCGTGGGATTCCTGGCATATCTGAGGGGTGCCAAGCGAAAATGTCCCGGTTCTCTCGTAGGAACTCGCGCAGTGCGGCGTTTACATCAGGGCTCAATTGGGCCCTGATGGAGGCTGTTTTATTCGGGTCCGTTGGGTGGACCTGGAATTTGACTATTTCGTCCGCTGGTTTGAAGGATGTGGATTTGGATCTCTTATCGAGTATCACATCATCCTTGCTAACCGTGGATTGCAGCGCCGTCAGCTCTTCGGCCGCTAAGGCTTCAGATAGTGCCTCGAGGGCCAATGCGGCTGTCTTGTTTTCGGCGCGGAGTGCTATGTCCGGATCACTAGCGAGAGTGATAATTCCGTTTGGCCTAGGCATCTTAAGCTTTATGTACCCGTAATGGGGTATGGCTTGGAAAACTGTGAATGCCTCTCGTCCTAATATAGCGTGATATCCGCTTCTGAACGGGGCCACCTGGAACGTGATTTGTTCAGACTTGTAATTATCCGGCGTGCCGAATACCACATCTAGTGTGATCTTTCCGGTGCAGCGCGCTTCCTGAATGGGGATTATTCCTCTAAAGGTTGTGCTGCTTCGCTCAATGCGGTTCCAGTCTATTTCCATCTTTTGGAGGGTTTCCTCATAGATGAGGTTCAATCCGCTGCCTCCGTCCATAAGTACCTTTGCGAGGCGACAGCCGTCCACTATGGGACTGAGAACCAATGCGCCTGGCGCTCTGGTTGTTCGGAATTTAGGTTCATCACTCGCATTGAAGGGATGGCAGTATTGCTCCATGGATTTATTGTCGCTACTTGGTAGACTTCGGCGAGGCTGCGAAGTGTTCTTTTTCGCATGTTATTTGATGCGAAAGTCTCGGAGATTGTGAGAACGGTACTGAAATTCCCGGGCTGGTTTCCTTCGACCTCTGGATTTAGGAGGTCCTCACCAATTTTGGCCACCTGCCGGAGTATCCAACATGCCCTGAGGCTGTGAGTTGGGGTGGCATCCTCTGTACTATGAATCTTGTAGGGTCCATCGAGCCACCTTTCTAGCACGGTTCCGTGCCCCCTAGAGGGTTTTGATTTTTTACTTAATCCGGGCGCTTTGCTGTAGTGCGCCCTTTTGATTCGGACGGGATTGCTATTCAAGGCCGGATTATCCCAAAATTTAATTTCAGTTTTCCGAGCACTTTCCATCGCACAGTATTTTTGTACTATGGACGCCAAGTCAGCAAAGAGCGTAATATTACGACGACTTATGGCGTTGAGTATCCCCTTGTCCGTGCAGTTACTGCAGAAGATTGAAATCGCGTCTCCCTCTTGGCAGTCCTTTATCCTGTTCATAAGCAGGAGGAATCTGGCCCAGTAATGATGTACTATTTCTTCGGGCATCTGCTTGATTTGGGAGAGATCGCTTAAGATCGGACGGGCGGAATTCATTAGATCTGATACTTCACCCTGTTTGCTGTTCGGAGGCCGAACGACCTCCGGATTCCGAGATCCGGAGTCCTGTATGTTTTCCGGTTTGCCTGGTTCCAAGCCCAGGTCTTGGGTTGTATCCTCCCCTTCGTGGATATCCGGCATGGAGGGTTCCGGAATTCGGACGTAACTGGTCCTTAAGATTGACGAAGGGTCACCGCATTGTGTTTCCACCACAGCAACATGATGGGTGGCTTGGGGAGAGTTGATTTCCCTTAGATCGGGTTTAGGCCCAACCTGGTCGTAGTTTGTAGCGACCCCCAAGGCGGCGATGCGATCCAGGAGCTCGTTTATGGAGGAGAGCTCCACCGGATCTAGCTGCTCGGCCAATTCCGAGCTGACGCGAAGGTTGTTTTCGATGACCCGAGAGGTCACCGTCGGCGTAATGGCCGAACGGGCGGTCATGAGAAAACCACCCAGCCGGAGGGTTTGGCCGATAGCCAAAGCTCCCTCAGTGACGGCGCCGTCTTTAAAGACGGGAAAAGGCATCCTTCCTGATCGCGACGGCACAGAGGAACTCTCAATGAAAGCACCAATGTCGATGTCAAAACCGGCGGATCTCGGGTAGGGGGTCCCGATCTGTGCGTCAAGGTCGAATGGTAATAGGAGACAAGGGACACTTTATTTTACCCAGGTTCGAGCCCTCTCGATGGAGGTAAAACCCTACTCCTGCTAGATTAATATTGATGATATGGGTAGTACAAGAGTAGATCTACCACGAGATCAAGGAGGCTAAACCCTAGAAGCTAGCCTATGAGTATGATGGTGGTTATCATGTTCGTCCTACGGACTACAACCCTCCGGTTTATATAGACACCGGATAGGGTTAGGGTTACACAGAGTCGGTTACATTGGTAGGAGATCTTGAATATCCGCACGCCTAGCTTGCCTTCCAGGCCAAGGAAAAAACCTTCCGGACACGGGACGAAGTCTTCAATCTTGTATCTTCATAGTCCTGGAGTCCGGCTGAAGATATAGTTCGGCTATCCGAACACCCCCTAATCCAGGGCTCCCTCAGCTATGCACAAGGATTTAGAGTCCGCTTCTTAAGAAATAGATCTTATCAGTATTTGGTGGCTTCAAAGTCAGTGGGGTTTGAGATATACAATGCGGGTAAAATTGTGGAAAAAGACTTTGAGATGGTTTTTAGCCTTTGGAATTTCGGCGCTCCTAATTGGATCAGAGAAGAACGTGCTTATTATGCTGAACTTGACAATGAGTGGACTCTAGTGGGTAGGAATGGGCGTGCCTTCATTCCTAACTCCGGCGATCGCCGGAGTTACAGCTCAGTGGTTCAGGGAGGCCGGTCAGTTTTTGAGCGTTTATCGGGGCCTAGTCATGACGGTCATAATCAAGCAATTATCGCCTCTTCATCACAGCCTAATCACGGTGTTAACCAGCCTCAAATTGAGCCTCATAATGCTTCACGTATGCATGGGGTGTCGTACGTTACTTGCCATGCATGTGGAGACACGGGGCACTTCGCGCACAACTTTTCCACCCCAAACCTTCCTGGGCTTTGGCCTTTCCTTAAATTTGATTCTTTCCCTAGCCCACCTGCTGAAGTTTGGGCTGAGGGTCTCGTTGAGGCCTGGTTCCACTGTATTGGGCCGGAAGCACCCATAAGGCAGGTCTCGTCATTTAAGGAGCTAGTCAAGGACCATTTCCCAAATTTCCAACCGAGACCGTCGCTTGCCTCCTTGCATTCCACTGCACCAACCAACTCTGCTACTTCCTCTGCTCCCACCTCAACAAGCTCGCCTTGTTCCTCCTTGTCGCTGGCAAGGGCTGTAGTTGCTGCCTCGTCGGTGAATGATCTGATGGCCAACATTTCAATAGACCCTCTCCCGTTTGTGCCAGAAGGTTTCCAGATACAAGAAATCGAGGGAAGAACTGGGGTTTCTCATGCCATTCTTCCCCACCGCCCTTGACGACACGAAGATTGGGTGATAGCTTCCATCCATCCACATCCTGATGAGGTATTTTCCCCAATTTCCGTGAGGTCCTAGAGGAGTTTTTTCAAGAGGATGCTCATGTTGGGTTCAGAGAGATCCAACCCTGTCCCTTCGGAGAAGCATACGTCCAGTTCTTGCATGTGAGAGATAGAGACAGACTCATTAGGCAGAGCCCGCATGCATTTGGAGATGTATTTATTTCTTTTACTAAACACAATGAGGGCAGAAACTGGCGTAGATTCAATTTCAATAGGATTTGCTGGCTGCTGTTCTTCGGTGTTCCGTTTGATTTCTGTAATACTGAAGACATTGCTGCTGCCATTTCCAAATGGGGAAGAATCATCGGCTGGGAAAGAGAGGATGCTTTGAGAGGGAAAATTATGGTTAAGGCTAGGGTGACTGAACTCATTGATGTACCTAAAAGTATCAGGTGGTCCGAGGGTGAAAGATTTGAAGAAGAATCATGGACAAGTTCGGTTGAAGTTCTCCTGGAGGAGGTGCTGGGTGGTGGGCCAGCAGATGAGGACCCTATGCCACCAGATGGTGTGGACCCACACCCTGTCCCACAGCATGCTAATGACTTCCCAGGCTTCCAACCTCTGCCAGTGCACAATATTCACATTCAGAATGAAGGCTGGGATGCCTGGGAGGATCCTGTTGAACTAGATGAGCAGGAGCAGCATTGGGCTTTTCCACAGCAAGACCCAGTGGCACCACTGCAGCAACAGGTAGAACTTCCAATGCAGCAAGATGATGGACACCCCAATAGCAGCATCACTACAACTGTCTCTCTGTCTGATGGCCTGCTATCTCTCACTCATTCTGCAAGTGAGAAGGTAAATCAGGCCATGCAGGTGCAGCCTATGGCCTTGGGACTGCTGAACATTGCATTGGCCTACCAGGCAAAAGATGAGGAAGAAGATCTGCAGATGGATAACAACCTGCATCTTAATGATGGGCAACGGAATTTTTCTGAAGGTCTACTAGTTGACACTGAAGCTACTAACCAATCTGCTGAAATGACATCCACTGTCAAAGAAGGGGGAGAACCTTCTACTGTTAATCAACATAACTAGTTGCAACAGACCCAGTCAGATGAGGGGATTGCTACTGCTCCCATTGAACAAACTTCTGACACTGTTGTCAACAATTCTGCTGAAGAACCAATATCTCAGCCATAGTCCTTATCTGCATTAGATAAAGGGAAAGAAGATGTGTCAATCCCTCAGGGGGGAACATCCTCCAATTTCAGCAATAAAGGTACTTCTGGGAATACCTTACCCTTTGTTTCTTCAGCTATGTTTGATTTCCATTCAATTGCTGAGGAACATGCTCTGGATATTATTGATGGTTCTCACCTAATTTCTGAAGAAGGTCTGGACCTTTGGATTCAAAACTTTGCCCCAGCAACTCAAGGAGACAAAAACACTTTCAAGATTGAAATACCTGTAAGTTGGTTCAACTTCATAATACATCTGCTGCTGACACCAGATAAGTTTGGTTGGACAATGCATCTGCTTAAGTCTGATTTATGGAAATTGCTTACTGATAACTGTGACAATGAAGAGACTATCCTCTTCCATATTCTTGATGGCTGCATAACTTCACAGGCCCCAACATGTAAGGAGATCTTCCAGGGTGTGGGCAAAGAAAATGAAGGGATAAGCCCAGCTGCACATTCTTCAAGTGGAGCTGGCAGCCGTCTATACCATGTGTCTCCCAACAAAATCATCTTTTTGCCTCCTGGAGAAGCCACATCTAAGAAAAGAAGAGAGAAAGAGCCACTGGTTGAAACTCAGGTAAGAAGAAGTGATAGAATTAAGAAGGATAACAATGGTTATAGGAGGAAAATCTGTGATACTCAATCTTGCTTACCATGCAATGCCATTCCCCATGTTATTCAGAATAAAGTGGTTAAGAACCTGACAAAATCTTTCTTTAAGGTGGCTGAGGATGATGTCGGCCTTCTGGGAACGGGGGTCCCCAGACTTGCCTGCCTGCGGCCTGCGGTGTGGCTCAAAGGGGGCCCAGCACGGCCCATCTTCATCAACACAAACCCAAGACCCTTGCGAGGGGCCAAGCCTCGCGGGGTGGACGACACGGAGCTTCCTCAGGCACGGCCTCATCAGGCTAGCTCGCGAGGAGGCGGAGAGATCAAGGCGGGGTACCTCACGAGGTGCCCATGACACAAGCCATGACGACCAAGGGCACCAGGCGGGCGCCACCCCGCACGGTGTCCTTCTTTTCCTCTTTGGTGCAAAGGGAGCAAGCGCAGGCGGGAGGATCAAGCAAAGGCACCCATTTCGGTGCAACGAGACCAAGACCAGCTCCGCGACAAGGAGGAAGTCACTTTGGAGCCCAAGCCAGCGTCACCACCAGAGCCTTTGGCAGGCGAGGACCAACTTTAGTCAGGATAAGTGTACCAGATGTTCCCCTTCAAACTGGCCAATTGTTGGCGCCCTTCCCGCTCAATATTTGGGAAGAGGCCCAGGGCCTTTGCCTATAAATAGGACTAGCAACCCCCAGGGTAGAGACATCTAGCAACCCGACAATCAGTTAGATAGGCATAGACAGCAGACAGAAAGAGAAAGGGAGAGAAGGGTGATTGAACTCCTCCTAGTAGTTCATCCCCCCAGCCAAGAACAGACCCTCGCGAGGTTGTTCTTCCTTGTATTGTTCATCATCATTAGCCCAAGAGGCAATCCACCACACCACACTGGAGTAGGGTATTACACCACATTGGTGGCCCGAACCAGTATAAACCCTGTGTCTCTTGTACTATTCTTTTGGTAGCTTAGATCCTTGCGAGGCGGAGGGGTGCAGGTAGGTAGGAAGCGTAATCTCCGCGCGCACCCCAGAGTTCGAACCTTAAGGGTCTGCCGGAACCCAAAATCCGACATTTGGCGCGCCAGGTAGGGGTGCGCCGGAATTCTTCTTCCTCCGCCCGTTTCTCCTCCAACCACCGCATCCATGTCTGACGCTCGTCGGGCCCGCGCCGAGCGCCGAGCCTCTCTCGCTTCCAGCGTCGCCCAAACGGCCCCTGTCAGCGGGCGTCCCCGTCGTTCCCCGTCGCCTGCCGTCAACGCCGCCACCGGCCCGGCGGGGAACGAGCAGCAAGAGTCGTCTCAGCATCCTTCCGTGCGGCGAGACGGCCGCACCGCTACTCCCTCGCTCACCCCAGCTGGCTCTTCGTCCGGCGCGCTCCGCGCGCCCTTGGAGGCTCGAGCAGCGCTCATCGCGGCAAACGAGCTCCTGCGCTACTGTCCCGTCGACGACGTCTACGAAGAGTGGCTCGACCGCGTCACCGAGCTCGTCCGCGCCGTGGGGGGCTCTCCTGCGCCCTCCGTCCCGCTGCACCGCACCCCGCCCCGCGCGGGCGACGAAGCTCCGGGGGCGCCCGAGCTGCCTCCTCACCAAGAAGACGCCCCGGCCGCAAGGTGCATGGCCCTTGGCTGGAACCCGCTCCGCCAGGTACCAGCGCGGCAAGAGCAGAGCTGCCAAGAAGGCCCTCGCCCGCAAGAAGCCGCCTGGGCGCTCCATGCTCCGGCACGTCGCGGCCACGCTCCTGCTCCCGCATGTCAAGACCCCGCGCTGCTCCCAGCTGCAGTGCACGAGGACCTGCAAGACCAAGCTCTCCGTCACCCAAGGCCTCCCGTGGCCACGGCGGGCTGCCGCGCCTTCACCACCAAGCTGCGCAACGTCGCGTGGCCCGGCAAGTTCAAGCTAAACTTGCCTCCTCGGTACGACGGCACGGCCGACCCTGCGGAGTTCCCCCAGCTCTATGACATGGGCATCAAAGCTACCAACGGAGATGAGAAGGTCATGGCGAACTGGTTTCCCATGGCGCTCAAGGACAGGGCCCGCACCTAGCTCCTGAACCTGGCCCCAGGCACGATCTCCTCCTGGGACGAGATGCGCACCCGCTTCATCGCCAACTTCCAAGGTACTCGCGACCGGCCACCCGCCATGAGCGACATGCGCCGCATCAAGCAACAACCCGGAGAGACCCTGCAAAAGTACATCCAGCGCTTCAACAGCGCACGCCTCAAGATTCCCAGGGGGTCCGAGGAGGCCATCATCTCAGCCTTCTCCGATGGCGTGCGCGACGTCAAGATGAAGGAGGAGCTGGCGATGCATGAAGACCTATGCACTTCCTTGGAGCTGTTCAACTTGGCGACCAAGTGCGCCAGGGCTGAGGAAGGGTGTCTCTCCCTCCTCGAGCTGCCTGCCGCAGACCCAGAAGAGAAGAAGTCCAAGGCCAAGGACGTGAAGCGCAAGGGGGCTGCCGTGCTCGCGGCAGAACCGGACACCAAACGGGGTAGAGATCAGCCCGAGTCTTCCAAGGGCAGTCGGTACTGTGTGTACCACGACCTCCACACCCACAACACCAATGAATGCCAAGAGCTCCGAGCCGTGCGAGAAGGAAGGATCGGCCGTCGTCCCGACCGCGTTGACTGGGGCTACGGCCGAGGAGGAGGAAGAAACGCAGGACGCTGGGAAGACCGCGGCCCGCGCCAAGGGTGGCGCGATCAACCTCGCGAGAATCCCTGGCGAGACCCACCTCGCGAGGGAGACTGGAGGGATCAGCCTCGCGAGGATCGCCCACAAGGTAACGCGGGCCTCCCTCCATTGCCGCCTCATCCAAGAAGAAACGAAGACCGCCACTAGGACGAGGGGGCTGGGGGCTTCCAGGAGCCACGCGCGATCGCCTGCATCCAGGGCGGAGCTCAAGCCCCAGCCTCACAGCGCATCTTCAAGCAGTTCGCCCGCGAAGTGAATGCAGTCCTCCCCAAGCTCGAAGCCACACGCCCTCTCAGGTGGTCGTCGTGCGCCATCACATTCAGCTCAGCGGATCAGCTCAAGTGTGCAGCCACAGCCGGAGTCCTCCCGATGCTTTGTTCCCCAATCATCAGCAACGTGGTGGTCACCAGGACCCTCATCGATGGCGGGGCAGGGCTCAACGTCCTGTCCATGGAAACATTCAGCAATCTCCAAGTGCCCTACAACCAGCTTCAGCCAACAAAGCCTTTCTTCGGAGTTACTGGCGGCTCCACGGTCCCGATCGGGCAGGTCCGCCTCCCTGTCACCTTCGGAGCACGCAACAACTACCGCACCGAGCTCATCGACTTCAACGTCGCTCACATTCGCCTGCCGTACAACGCCATCCTTGGGTATCCGGCGCTGGCCAAGTTCACGACCATGACTCACCACGGCTACAACGTCCTCAAGATGCCAGGGAGTGGCGGAGTCATCACGATGCCCTGTGAAGCAAAAGACGCGGTGTGTTCCCTGGAACGAGCTTTTTAGGCCGCATCACTGGAAGACCCGGATCGCGGAAGCAGGAGGCTTCCCGAGACCACCCTCAAGAAGAAGAAGACATCGTTTGGCCCGGTCCCTCAGGAGGCAGGCCCCTCAGGGCCCGTGCCTGCCCTGGGGGAACCCCCTTCCATCGCATAGGAAAGCGTGCTCGGCGCCCTCCTCAGGCAAAGCTTGGGGGCTCTCCCCTGGAGGGCCATCGACCTGGCTAAGGTCATGAGGGAGGCGCTTGGGCACCACGTGGAGGCATGTTTCGAAGCACGTTTCCTTCAAGAAGGAGTAAGGCAAGAGGAGCCAGAACCTCAGGAGTTCGTCAGCAAGGTCATTCAAGAGCTATAGGAGTCAAGAGTCATGAGAGGCGGCCGCCGCCTACCAGCTGTGGCTCCCCATCCAGGCGAGGATGGTGGGCTGCGCGTCTGCATCGACATACCAGGGCTCAATCGAGTCGCCACTCTGGAGCGCCTCTGGCCCTCGCGAGTGGGGCGTTGCGAAGGTCCACCCCAGAGCTACGTTCGCATGCCTTACGGCTTGCCGAACGCGGCTGCCACGTACCAGCGCCTCATGAGGGGCATCATGGAGGCTCAAGAGGCCAGGCGTTCCGCAGCCTTGGCGGAGATGGAGATGGTCCGCGAGGATCCACCAGCGCCTCCCGAGCCTCCCGAGGCCCCCGGGCCTGGGGGCTCATGAGGATCGACTTCTGCAGCCCACCGAGTCTGCTGCACCAACACTCGCTCGTCCTCAACATCATCAGCTGACATCTTTCAAGTTTCATTTCCAGCTGGGAGCGCCCCCCCAGGGCTGCATTATTCCCAGGCCGGGTGGGTCCGTCCCTGTGGCATGTATCCCTTTTATTCCATGTCGCTAGTTTACCTTGTTGGGGGCGCCCCTCGGGCTGCATCATCCCCAAGTCGCTCGGGCCAGACCCAGCGGCATGTATCCCTTTCGTGTTTATTTCCGGCTATGCATTCAACCCACCATGCTTGATTATTTGATGCCGGTCCATGGCACCTCTTCTTCTCCATGTCGACCACTTGCACATTAAAGTGGGGTGCCTGAGCATCGCGACTCAGGGCACTTACTGGCTCTCCAGCCCTCACCCTCTGGCCTTGTCCATGGCATCACGACCTGGCATACCAGCGACGGCTGAGACCAGCTCGAGGGCCGGGACCCGAGGATGTAGAGTGTAGGCATCTAACCCAACTTGCAGGAACACATCACAAGATAAGGCCCAGTGCCAGGCGCAACCCGCCTAGAGGTAGGGCCCCGTGAGTCTCGCGCTGGCTCACGAGTGCCCAGATACACCTCACCAGGCCCTACCGTGCCGGCCACGTGTCAGGGCGGGGCTGTACACGCCTCGGGGGCTCCTCCCGGAGGGGAGCCCCCTCCCACGTACCAGTGGAGGCACCATGCTCCGCGCTGGCTGACGACACTGCCGAGGAGCGGCTATGCCTGTACACATACGGAAGTGCTATGCTCCGCGCTGGTGATAAACAACTGAGGGTGGCCCCCGGGCCGCATCAACCTCAGGGAGCCCAGAGCTCAGTGTCTAGCCTCATCGCAACGCCTCCCCCCGGGAGTGCCGCGCGACGGGGCTGGGCACGGGGACTGCGTCTGGGTCACGCCCAGACGCACGCCACCCAGCCAGGCCCCCCGGGCCTGGTTCGTCGCGCGTCTCTCCCCGAGCGGAGCCAAGGTACAAAGGCCGTTTGAGCGTCAAGGGGGACTCCTGAGCATCGCGACTCAGGATCCTAACTAGTCCCGTAGCCCCTCACTCCTTAGTTCCGAAAGGCTAGTGCTGGGTGAGGTACGCGTGGGGCCGGGCTCTGCAGACGTAGAATGGTAGATCCACCCACACCTCACCTCCCTACTTGTTGTTCGCAAGCCAAGGGGGACTCCTGAGCATCGCGACTCAGGAGCCTAACTGGTCCTGTAGCCCCTCACTCCTTAGTTCCGAAAGGCTAATGCTGGGTGAGGTACGCGCGGGGCCGGGCTCTGCCGGTGTAGAACATAAGCAAGTAGGAAGGAAAATCGTAAACTTCAAGGATCGCCTCAGTACTTGTTGTTCGTGCGCCAAGGGGGACTCCTGAGCATCGCGATTCAGGAGCCTAACTTGTCCCGTAGCCCCTCACTCCTTTGGTCCCGTCCTGGTTTCCGGTCGGGGCTAATGCTGGGTGAGGTACGCGCGGGGCCGGGCTTTGCCGGCATAGAACGTAAGCAAGTAGGAAGGAAAAGCATAAATTCAAGGAATTTAAAAGCAAATATTATAGTCCACACTGTTATCTCAACGCCAAACGCAAGTTTAAACGCCTCCCCAAGGCATGATACATGTGCAGGAATTAAAAGCAGAACCGGAGCCGCAGCAGAGTCACTTGTCGGCGGTGGAGCAGCGCGGAGTGGCTTCGCCTCATGGAGCAGCAGGGTCCGCAGCGCCTGGCTTCGGCTTGGTGCTGAAGGCCCGGAACTTCCCCAGCAGAGCCTCCGCGCGACCCTTCACGGCCTCGGCAGCGGCAGCGGCACGCTCGCCGCTCACTGGCTCCAGCAGGCTGTCGAGGTCGACGCTGGGGTCGCGATGGTGGATGTCGGCGTGCTGGGAACGGGGGTCCCCATACTTGCCTGCCTGCGGCCTGCGGCGTTGCTCGAAAGAGGGCCCAGCACGGCCCATCTTCATCAACACAAGACCCAAGACCCCCACGAGGGGCCAAGCCTCGCGGGGCGGACGACGCGGCGCTTCCTCAGGCGCGGCCTCATCAGGCTGGCTCGCGAGGAGGCGGAGAGATCAAGGCGGGGTACCTCATGAGGTGCCCATGACGCAAGCCATGACGACCAAGGATGCCAGGCGGGCGCCAGCCCGCGTAGTGTCTCCCTTTCCTCTTTGGTGCAAAGGGGGCAAGCGCAGGAGAGAGGATCGAGCAAAGGCATCCATTTCGGTGCAACGAGACCAAGACCAGTCCAACGGTGGGAAGGAGGTCATCGTGGAGCCTAGAACGACGTCACCACAGGGCCTTTGGCAGGCGAGGACCCACTTTAGTCAGGATAAGTGTACCAGATGTTCCCCTTCAAATTGGCCAATTGTTGGCGGCCTTCCCGCTCAATATTTGGGAAGAGGCCCGGGGCCTTTGCCTATAAATAGGACTAGTCACCCCCAGGGTAAGAGGACAGATCAAGAAGCCAGCTAGAAAGACTCAGGCAACACACAGAGAGAGAGAGGGAGAAGGGCGGCTGAACTCCCCTAGCAGTTCATCGTCCCAGCTAAGAGCAGACCCTCACGAGGTTGTTCTTCCTTGTACTGTTCATCATCATCAGCCCAAGAGGCAATCCACCCACCACAAACTAGAGTAGGGTATTACACCACAATGGTGGCCCGAACTAGTATAAACCCTGTGTCTCTTGTGTTGTTCTTTCATTAGTTAGATCTTTGCGAGATGGGGAGGTAGAGGGCATAATCTCCGCGCGCACCCCAGAGTTCGAACCTTAAGGGTCTGCCGGAACCTGAAATCCGACATTTGGCGCGGACGGTAGGGGTGCGCCAGAATTTGTCTTCCACCGCTCCGTTCTCCTCCGGCTGTCGCGTCCATGTCTAACGCTCGTCGAGCCCGCGCCGAGCGCAGGGCCGCCATCGCTTCCCGCGTCGCCCAGACGGCTCCCGTCGGTGGGCGTCCTCGTCGTTCCCCGTCGCCCGCCATCAACGCCGCCACTGGCCCGGCGGGGAACGAGCAGCAAGCGTCGTCTCAGCATCCGTCCGTGCGGAAAGACGGCCGCACCGCTACTCCATCGCTCACACCAGCTGGCTCTTCGTCCCGCGCGCTCCGTGCACCCTTGAAGGCTCGAGCTGCGCTCATCGCGGCAAACGAGCTCCTGCGCTACCGTCCCATCGACGACGTCTACGAAGAGTGGCTCGACCATGTCACCGAGCTCGTCCGCGCCGCAGGGGGCTCTCCTGGGCCGTCCACTCCGCTGCGCCGCACCCCGCCCCGCGCGGGCAATGAAGCTCCGGGGGCGTACCAGCCGCCTCCTCTCCAAGAAGACGTCATGGCTCCAAGGCGCGTGGCCCCTGGGCGGAACCCGCTCCGTCAGGTGCCAGCCCAGCAAGAATGGAGCTGCCAAGAAGTCCCTCGCCCGCAAGAAGCTGCCCAGGCGCTCCCTGCTCCGGCTCATCGTGACCCTGCTCCAGCTCCGGCACATCAAGACCCCGCGCTGCTCCCAGCTGCAGCGCATGGGGACCCGCAAGGCCAAGCTCTCCCTCAACCAAAGCCTGCCGTGGCCACTGCTGGCTGTCGCGCCTACACCACCGAGCTGCGCAACGTCGCATGGCCCGGCAAGTTCAAGACAGACTTGCCTCCTCGTTACGACGGCACGACCGACCCTGCAGAGTTCCTCCAGCTCTATGAGCTGGGCATCGAAGCTGCCAGCGGGGATGAAAAGGTCATGGCGAACTGGTTCCCCATGGCGCTCAAGGAAGGATCTCGCACCTAGCTCCTGAACCTGGCCCCAGGCACGATCTCTTCCTGGGAACAGATGCGCACCCGCTTCATCGCCAACTTCCAAGGTACTCGCGACCGGCCGCCCGCCATGAGCGACATGCGCCGCATCAAGCAACAACCCGGAGAGACCCTGCAAAAGTACATCCAGCGCTTCAACAGTGCGCGCCTCAAGATCCCCAAGGTGTCCAAGGAAGCCATCATCTCAGCCTTCTCCGATGGTGTGCGCGACGTCAAGATGAAGGAGGAGCTGGCGATGCATGAAGACCTGTGCACCTCCCTGGAGCTGTTCAACTTGGCGACCAAGTGCGCCAGGGCTGAGGAAGGGCGTCTCTCCCTCCTCGAGCTGCCCGCCGCAGACCCAGATGAGAAGAAGCCCAAGGCCAAGGACGTGAAGCGCAAGGGGGCCGCCGTGCTCGCGGCGGAACAGGACACCAAGCGGGGCAAGGATCTGCCCGAATCCTCCAGGGGCAGCCGGTACTGTGTGTACCACGACCTCCACACCCACAACACCAATGAATGCCAAGAGCTCCGCACCGTGCGAGAAGGAAGGATCGACCGTCGTCCCGACTGCGCTGACCGGGGCTACGGCCGAGGAGGAGGAAGAAACGAAGGACGCTGGGAAGACCGCGGCCCGCGCCAAGGATGGCGTGATCAACCTCGCGAGGACCGCTGGCGAGACCTGCCACGCGAGGGGGACTGGCGGGATCAGCCTCGTGAGGATCGCCTGCACGGCAACGCAGGCCTCCCTCCACTGGCGCCACAGCCAAGGAGGAACGAGGACCGCCATCAAGACGAGGGGGCTGGGGGCTTCCAGGAGCCGCGCGCAATCGCCTGCATCCTGGGCGGAGCTCAAGCCCCAGCCTCGCAACGCATCTTCAAGCAGTTTGCCCGCGAAGTGAATGCAGCCCTCCCCAAGCTCAATGCAACGCGCCCTCTCAGGTGGTTGGCGTGCGCCATCACGTTCAGCTCAGCAGATCAGCTCAAGTGTGCGGCCACAGCCGGAGTCCTCCCGATGCTTTGCTCCCCGGTCATCAGCAACGTACTGGTCACCAGGACCCTCATCGATGGTGGAGCAGGGCTCAACGTCCTGTCCATGGAAACATTCAACAATCTCCAAGTGCCCTATGACCAGCTTCAGCCAACTAAGCCTTTCTCCGGACTCACCGACGGTTCCACGGTCCCGATCGGGCAGGTCCGCCTCCCTGTCACCTTCGGGGCCCGCAGCAACTACCGCACCGAGCTCATCGACTTCGACGTCGCCCACATCCGCCTGCCGTACAACGCCATCCTCGGGTACCCAGCGCTGGCCAAGTTCATGGTCATAACTCATCATGGCTACAACATCCTCAAGATGCCAGGAAGTGGCGGAGTCATCACGGTGCCATGTGAAGAGAAGGATGCAGTGTGTTCCCTGGAGCGAGCTTTTCAGGCCGCGTCACTAGAAGACCCAGATCGCGGAAGCAGGAGGCTTCCCGAGACCACCCCCAAGAAGAAGAAGGTGTCGTTCGGGCCAGCCCCTCGAGAGGCAGGCCCCTCAGGTCCCGCGTCTGCCCAAGGGAAACCTCCTTCCATCGCATAGGAAAGCGCGCCCGGTGCCCTCCTCAGGCAGGGCTCGGGGGCTCTCACCTGGAGGGCCACCGACCTGGCCAGGGTCACGAGGGAGGCGCTTGGGCACCACATGGAGGCGTGCTTCGAAGCACGTTTCCCTCAAGAAGGAGCGAGGCAAGGAAGGTCAGGCCAGCAGGAGTTCGTCAACAAGGCTGTTCAAGAACTACAGGAGTCAAGAATCATGAGAGGTCGCCGCCGTCTACCGGCTGTGGCTCCCCATCCATGCGAGGATGGTAGGCTGCGCGTCTGCATCGACATGCCAGGGCTCAATCAGGTCGCCACGATGGAGCGCCTCTGGCCCTCGCAAGTGGGGCGTTGTGGAGGTCCACCCCACAGCTACGTTCGCATGCCTTACGGCTTGCCGAGTGTGGCTGCTGCGTACCAGCGCCTCATGAGGGGCATCATGGAAACTCAGGAAGACAGGCGTTCCGTAGCCCTGGCGGAGATAGAGATGATTCGCGAGGAGCCACCAGCGCCTCTGGAGCCTCCCGAGGCCCCTGGGCCTGGGGGCTCGTAAGGATCGGCTTCCGCAGCACACCGAGTCTGCTGCACCGGCACCACTTCGTCTTCGACATCTTCAGGTGACATCTTTCAAGCTTCATTTCTAGCTGGGAGCGCCCTCCCAGGGCTGCATCATTCCCAGGCCGCGTGGGTCCGTCCCTGCGGCATGTATCCCTTTTTATTTCTCGGTCATTAGCTTGCTTTGTTGGGGGCGCCCCTCGGGCTGCATCATCCCCAGGCCGCTCGGGCCAGGCCCAGTGGCGTGTTTCTCCTTTGCGTTTATTTCCAGCTATGCATTCGCCTATCATGCTTGATTACTTGATGCCTGTCCACGGCACCTCTTCTTCTCCATGTCGACCACTTGCACGTTAAAGGGGGGGTACCTGAGCATCGCGACTCAGGGCTCTTACTGGCTCTCTAGCCCTCACCCTCTGGCCTTGTCCATGGCATCGCGACCTGGCATACCAGCGACGGCTGAGACAAGCTCGAGGGCCGGGACCCGAGGACATAGAGTGCCGGCATCTAACCAAATTTGCAGGAACACATCACAAGATACGGCCCAGTGCCAAGCGCAACCCGCCTAGAGGTAGGGCCCCGTGAGTCCCGCGCTGGCTCACGGGTGCCCGGATACACCTCACCTAGCCCTACCATGCCGGCCACGTGTCAGGGCGGGGCTGTACACGCCCCGGGGGCTCCTCCCGGAGGGGAGCCCCCTCCCATGTACCAGTGGAAGCACCATGCTCCGTGCTGGCTGACGACATTGCCGAGGAGCGGCTATGCCCGTACACATACGGAAGCGCTATGCTCCGCGCTGGTGATAAACAACTGAGGGTGGCCTCCGGGCCGCATCAACCTCAGGGAGCCCAGAGCTCAGTGTCTAGCCTCATCGCAACGCCTCCCCTCGGGAGCGCCGCGCGAGGGGGCTAGGCACGGGGGCTATGCCTAGGTCACACCCAGACGTATGCCACCCAGCCAGGCCCCTCGGGCCTGGTTCGTCGCGCGTCTCTCCCCGAGCGGAGCCAAGGTATGAAGGCCGTTTGAGCGTCAAGGGGGACCCCTGAGCATCGTGACTCAGGGGCCTAACTGGTCCCGTAGCCCCTCACACCTTAGTTCCGAAAGGCTATGCTGGGTGAGGTACGCGCGGGGCCAGGCTCTGCAGACGTAGAACGGTAGATCCACCCACACCTCACCTCCCTACTTGATGTTCGCGCGCCAAGGGGGACTCCTGAGCATCGCGACTCAGGAGCCTAACTGGTCCTGTAGCCCCTCACTCCTTAGTTCCGAAAGGCTATGCTGGGTGAGGTACGCGCGGAGTCGGGCTCTCCAGACGTAGAACGGAAGATACACCTACATCACACTTCCCTACTTGTTGTTCGTGCGCCAAGGGGGACTTCTGAGCATCGCGACTCAGGAGCCTAACTTGTCACGTAGCCCCTCACTCCTTTGGTCCCGTCCTGGTTTCCGGTCGGGGCTAATGCTGGGTGAGGTACGCGCGGGGCCGGGCTCTGCCGGCGTAGAACACAAGCAAGTAGGGAGGAAAAGCATAAAACTCAAGGAATTTAAAAGCAAATATTACAGTCCATACTGTCGTCTCAGTACCGAATGCAAGTTTAAATGCCTCCCCGAGGCGTGATGCATGTGCAGGAACTAAAAGCAGGACAGGAGCAGTAGCGGAGTCACTTGTCAGTGGTGGAGCAGCGCGGAGTGGCTTCGCCTCATGGAGCAGCAGGGCCGGCAGCGCCTTGCTTCGGCTTGGTGCTGAAGGCCCGGAACTTCCCCAGCAGTGCCTCTGCGCGCCCCTTCACGGCTTCGACAGCGGCGGCAGCACCCTCGCCGCTCACCGGCTCCAACAGGTTGTTGAGGTCGGCGCTGGGATCACGAAGGTAGATGTGGGCGAAGACCCGCGTCAGCGCAGCAGAAGACAGGACACGCGCCTCGGCCTCGGCCGTGGGGCCAAGGCCAAGGGCGACATCCCCAAGGGCACGAACCAGGAAGGGAAGCAGCTTGGCGGGGCCGTCCTCGGCGCTGGCCAGCGGGCTCTCCAGGCCACTCTCGTAAAGCGTCTTCAGCGAAGCACGGGCCTCCTTCTCCATGTCCGCGAAGGCCACGCGATCCTCGGCAAGGACCTGGGCTTTGCCGTCCAGCTCAGCCTTCGTCACCTCCAGCTCCTTCTTCAGCGCGCCTAGACGGTCGCGGCGCTTCTTGAGCTTGGCCTCCCGGCCCTCGATGGCCGCCTCGCGAGCCTTCATGCCTTCTTCCCGCTCCTGGCGAAGGTGGACCTCCTTCGCGAGCTGGTCCCGTAGGCCTTGCAGCTCGTCCTCCAGCTCCTTGCAGCAACCACGGACTTCAACCACCTCCCCCAGGGCCACGTCTCGAGCAGCCTTTGCCTCGAGGGTAGCCTCCCTCTCTCCGTTGCAGGCCGTCGAGGCCTAAATCAGCGCTGCCCGAATCGAGGCGTCGGAGCGAATCCATCCCGAAGCCAGCTCCAGGTGCCCGGCCACCAGGCGAGGGTCGGCGCCAATAAGATCCTGCCGCAGCCGGTCCAGTTCAGCAACGGCATGCTCCAGAACGGCAGAAGGGGACGGATAAACAACAGTCGGAGGAGCAGGAGGAGAAAGCAACGGCGGCACAACCACAGCATCCCGAGGCGGAGTCTGCTGCGCCCCGACGGTCGTGGTGGCGGCGGCAGACAAGGGCACCTCGGGAGTCACCTGGGCCATGGGGGCTGAGCTTGCCCCAGCCAGCTCAGCCAGGCCTTGCGAAGGCGACCGGGCAAGAGAAGCCCGTGCATCACGATCACCATCCCCCACGGGCACAGGCGCTGCCGTGGTCGAAACCTCAGGGGGCCCCTTCGGCTTCTTCGCCGCGGGCGCCAGCCTATTTAAAAAGGGTGGACGTCAAGCCTCAGCAGCAGAACAAGAAATAAAGACAACGATCAAGCACTTACGGGTCATCGCTGGTGAGCTCAAGCAGCCTCCGGCCATACTTGAAGCCAGAAAGCCGGCTGGAAGGATCGCCCTCAGGGAGCCCAGAAGCAGGAGGCATGTCTGCGGTGCGCCTTGGGGCAGGGATAGACCCGCGGGAGAGCAGCCCAGTCCTGTCCTTCTTCGGGATCGGGGGCAAGCTCCTGCCGACCTGCTCGTCATCCTCGTCATCGTCACTCGAAGAGAGGCGGAGAGAACGGGGTCTGCGCCGAGGAAGGGAGCCCTCGACTCTCCGTTGGTTGCCTCTGAGTCAGGACCCTTCCCCCACTCCTCTTCGTCCTCCTCTTTGCCGGAGTCGCCGGAGGACACGTCCACCAGTCCCTCGGAAGCCGCCACGGGCACGGGCCCGTCCCCGTTGAAGACGGGCATGGACTCCACCACCTGCTCCCAGTCGTCGCGAAGGAACAAGGGCGCGGGCGCGCCCTCCAACCTAGCCACCTCGCCCCCGACCAGAGATTGGAGAACCGCGGTCAAATCCTCGTCGCCCAAGGCCGCGGGGCTCGGATGGGGCCTCCGCATCGAAGGTGAGTACTGCCGAAGCGGAGCCAACTGATGCTCTAGGAATTCCCTCAGCAGCGACGCGCCGGTCAGCTTCGCCGCCGCCATACTGGCCGGCTTCAGGTCCGCGTCCATCTTCTCCAGTACCGGCTTCACGCGGGGGTCCGTGAGCTCCGCTCGGCACCAGTCGCTGGAACTCGCGGGCTGCTCCGCGGGCAGGATCAGCCGAGGGTGGATGCGCCCGGCTTCTACCAAGACCCACTTGCCCCTGAAGCCCTCAATCCTCTTCCCGGGATTCGAAATGGCAATGGCGCCGCCGTACGCGACGAAGCTCGCGCATGCGGAAGGGGAACCGCGGGTGACCCGGAGGGAGAAGTAGTGGCGCAGCAAGGCCACTGAGGGCTGCACCACCACATGAGCCTCGCAGTAGTAGGCAAAGATCACCAGAAGAAGGATGGAGTTGGGGTGGAGATGCAGAGCTTGTAATTTGTAATGGCGGAGGACAGAGAGGAAGAACTCGGAGAAAGGAGGCACCAGGCCCGCAGTAATGGAGCTTACAAAGAGAGGGTAGAAGGTGCTCCCTCGGCCCTCAGGGGTGGCGGAGCCGACCTTGAACACCTGTGCCCCGTCGATGCCCTGCGCCGCCGCCATCCGGCGCAGTCGGGCACGGCTCGCCTCCGACACATTCGGCAAGTCCAGAGCAGGCGAGAACCAAGCTTCGGCCGGAGGCTGGCGAGGCACAATGGCTGCCTAGGTCAAGCAGATGAAGCAGATCTGGAAACTTGAAGGAAGAGAGGATAGGCGCAAGAAAGGGGATCTAAGCAGCAACCGGAGGAAGAGAAGAGCAAAGCCTGGGCAGACGCCGCACCTTTAATAACCTGCACGGTTGCAGAAGCACTCACGTCCAATCAACCGCCATGCAGCGCCCAAGGCCGCAGGCTGTTAGGGCCCGCGGCACTTTGCCCTTGCCCTTTCGCCTCTAAGCACAGCCAAGTCTAGGCGCGCCTTGGGCCCGGGGGCTACTGTCGGCGTTCTGGGAACGGGGTCCCCAGACTTGCCTGCCTGCGACCTGTGGCGTGGCTCGAAAGAGGGCCCAGCACGGCCCATCTTCATCAACACAAGACCCAAGACCCTCGCGAGGGGCCAAGCCTCGCGGGGCGGACGACGCGGCGCTTCCTCAGGCGCGGCCTCATCAGGCTGGCTCGCGAGGAGGCGGAGAGATCAAGGCGGGGTACCTCATGAGGTGCCCATGACGCAAGCCATGACGACCAAGGGTGCCAGGTGGGCGCCAGCCCGCGCAGTGTCTCCCTTTCCTCTTTGGTGCAAAGGGGGCAAGCGCAGGCGAGAGGATCAAGCAAAGGCATCCATTTCGGTGCAACGAGACCAAGACCAGTCCAATGGTGGGAAGGAGGTCATCGTGGAGCCCAGAATGGCGTCACCACAGGGCCTTTGGCAGGCGAGAACCAACTTTAGTCAGGATAAGTGTACCAGATGTTCCCCTTCAAATTGGCCAATTGTTGGCGCCCTTCTCGCTCAATATTTGGGAAGAGGCCCAGGGCCTTTGCCTATAAATAAGACTAGTCACCCCCAGGGTAAGAGGACAGATCAAGAAGCCAGCTAGAAAGACTCAGGCAACAGAGAGAGAGAGAGAGGGAGAAGGGCGGCTGAACTCCCCTAGCAGTTCATCGTCACAGCTAAGAGCAGACCCTCGCGAGGCTATTCTTCCTTGTACTGTTCATCATCATCAGCCCAAGAGGCAATCCACCCACCACAAACTAGAGTAGGGTATTACACCACAATGATGGCCCGAACTAGTATAAACCCTGTGTCTCTTGTGTTGTCTTTCAGTAGTTAGATCTTTGCGAGACGGGGAGGTAGAGGGCATAATCTCCGCGCGCACCCAAGAGTTCGAACCTTAAGGGTCTGCCGGAACCTGAAATCCGACAGTGGATGTGGGTGAAGACCCGTGTCAGCGCTGCAGAAGACAGGACACGCGCCTCGGCCTCGGCCGTGGGGCCAAGGCCGAGGGCGACATCCTCAAGAGCACGAACTAGGAAGGGAAGCAGCTTGGCGGGGCCGTCCTCCGAGCCAGCCAGCGGGCTCTCCAGGCCGCTGGCATAGAGTATCTTCAGCGAAGCACAAGCCTTCTCCCCCATGTCTGCGAAGGCCACGTGGTCCTCAGCAAGAACCCGGGCCTTGCCGTCCAGTTCGACCTTCGTCGCCTCCAACTCCTTCTCCAGCACGCGTAGGCGGTCGCGGCGTTTCTTGAGCTTGGCCTCCCGGACCTTGACGGCCGCCTCACGAGCCTTCACGCCCTCTTCTTACTCTTGGTGAAGGCGGGCCTCTTTCGCGAGCTCGTCCTCCAGCACCTTGCAGCGACCGCGGACGTCAGCCGCCTCCCCCTGGGCTGCGTCGCGAGCAGCCTTCGCCTCAAGGGCGGCCTGCCTCTCCTCATCACAAGCCGTTGAGGTCTGGACCAGCGCCGCCCGAACCGAAGCGTCGGAGCGAATCCATCCTGAAGCCAGCTCCAAGCGCCGGGCCACCAAGCGAGGGTCGGCGCCAAGAAGATCCTGATGGAGCCGGTCCAGCTCAGCAGCAACACGATCCAGAACGGCGGGAGGAGTCGGAGAGACAGCAGTCGGTGGAGTAGGAGGAGAAGGCGGCGGCACGACCACATCATCTTGAGGCGGAGTCTGCTGCACCCCAACGGTTATGGTGACGGCAGCAGGCAAAGGCACCTCGGGAGTCACTTGGGCCATGGGGGCTGCGCTCGCCCCAGCCAGCTCAGCCAGGCCTCGCGAGGACGACCGGGCAGGAGAGGCCCGTGCGTCGCGGTCACCTTCCTCCGCAGGCAGAGGCGCTGCCGCGGATGGAACCTCAGGAGCCTCCTTCAGCTTCTTCGCCGCGGGCGCCAGCCTATCCAAGAGACGCGGACGTCAAGCCTCAATAGCAAAACAAGAAACAAAGACTAGAGTCAAGCACTTACGGGTCATCGCCGGTGAGCTCAGGCAGCCTCCGGCCAAACTTGAAGCCTGACAGCCGGCTGGAAGGGTCATCCTCGGAAGCGGAAGGCGCGTCTGCGGACCACCCCGGAGTCGGCGCAGACCCGTGGGAGATCAGCCCGGTCCTGTCCTTCTTCGGGATCGGGGGCGAGCTCCCGCTGCCTAGCATGTCATCATCCTCCTCGTCGTCGCTCGGAGAGAGGAGGAGAGCGCGGGACCTGCACCGGGAGAGGGGAGCCCTTGACTCTCCATCAGTCGCCTCGGAGTCAGGCCCTTTCTCCCGCTCCCCTCTGCCCTCCTCGTCGCTGGAGTCATCGGAGGACACGTCCACCGGACCCACGGGAGCCTCCGCGGGCACGGGCCCGTCCCCGTTGAAGACAGGCATGGACTCCACCACCTGCTCCCAATCGTCTCGGAGGAACAAGGGCGTAGGAGCACCCTCCAAACTCGTCACATCGACCCCAACCAGAGATTGGAGCACCGCGGCAAGATCTCCGTCACCCAAGGCCGCGGGACTCGGATGAGGCCTCCACATTGGAGGTGAGTACTGCCGAAGCGGAGCCAGCTGGTGCTCCAGGAATTCCCTCAGCAGCGACGCGCCGGTCAGCTTCGCCGCCGCCATGCTGGCCGGCCTCAGATCCGCGTCCATCTTCTCCAACACCGGCTTCGCACGGGGTCCGTGAGTTCCGCTCGACCCCAATCACCGGAGCTCGTGGGCAGCTCCATGGGCAAGATCAGCCGAGGGTGAACGCGCCCAGCATCTGCCAAGACCCATTTGCTCCTGAAGCCCTCAATCCTTTTCCCGGGCTTCGAAATGGCAATGGCGCCACCGTACGCGATGAAGCTCGCGCACACGGAAGGAGAACCGCAAGAGACCCGGAGGGAGAAGTAGTGGCGCAGCAAGGCCACTGAGGGATGCACCCCTACGTGAGCCTCGCAGTAATAGGCGAAGATTACCAGGAGAAGGACGGAGTTGGGGTGGAGATGCAGAGCCTGTAAGTTGTAATGGCGGAGGACAGAGAAGAAGAACTCGGAGAAGGAAGGCACCAGGCCGGCAGCAATGGAGCTTACAAAGAGCGGATAGAAGGTGCTCCCTCAGCCCTCAGGGGTGGCGGAGCCGGCCTTGAACACCCTCGCCCCGTCGATGCCCTGTGCCGCCGCCATCCGGCGCAACCGGGCAAGGATCGCCTCAGACACGTTTGGCGAGTCCAGGGCAGACGAGTACCAAGCTTCGGCCAGGGACTGACGAGGCGCCATGGCTTCCTAGGTCACGCGGCCGGAGTAGATCTGGATATTTGAAGGAAGGAAGGAGAGGCGCAAGAAAGGGGATCTGAGCAGCAACCGGAGAAAGCGGAAAAATCAAAGCCGGGCGGATGCCGCTCCTTTATCAACTCGCGCGGTTGCGGAGACGCCCACGTCCAATCAACCGCCACGCGGTGCCCAAGGCCGCAGGCTGTTAGGGCCCACGGCGCTTCGCCCTTGCCCTTTCGCCTCCCTGCACGGCCAAGTCCGGGCGCGCCTTGGGCCCGGGGGCTACTGTCGGCGTTCTGGGAATGGGGGTCCCCAGACTTGCCTGCCTGCGGCCTGCGGCGTGGCTCAAAGGGGGCCCAGCACGGCCCATCTTCATCAACACAAACCCAAGACCCTCGCGAGGGGCCAAGCCTCGCGGGGCAGACGACACGGAGCTTCCTCAGGCACGGCCTCTTCAGGCTGGCTCGTGAGGAGGCGGAGAGATCAAGGCGGGGTACCTCACGAGGTGCCCATGACGACCAAGGGCGCCAGGCGGGCGCCACTCCGCACAGTGTCCTTCCTTTCCTCTTTGGTGCAAAGGGGGCAACCACAGGCGGGAGGATCAAGCAAAGGCACCCATTTCGGTGCAACAAGACCAAGACCAGCTCCGCGACAAGGAGGAAGTCACTTTGGAGCCCAAGCCAGCATCACCACCAGAGCCTTTGGCAGGCGAGGACCAACTTTAGTCAGGATAGGTGTACCAGATGTTCCCCTTCAAACTGGCCAATTTTTGGCGCCCTTCCCGCTCGATATTTGGGAAGAGGCCCAGGGCCTTTGCCTATAAATAGGACTAGCCACCCCCAGGGTAGAGACATCTAGCAACCCGACAATCAGTTAGATAGGCATAGACAGCAGACAGAAAGAGAAAGGGAGAGAAGGGCGATTGAACTCCTCCTAGTAGTTCATCCCCCCAGCCAAGAACAGACCCTCGCGAGGCTGTTCTTCCTTGTATTGTTCATCATCATCAGCCCAAGAGGCAATCCACCACACCACACTGGAGTAGGGTATTACACCACATCGGTGGCCCGAACCAGTATAAACCCTGTGTCTCTTGTACTATTCTTTTGGTAGCTTAGATCCTTGCGAGGCGGAGGGGTGCAGGTAGGTAGGAAGCGTAATCTCCGCGGGCACCCCAGAGTTCGAACCTTAAGGGTCTGCCGGAACCCGAAATCCGATAGATGAGCTCCAGGAAAAGTTATCCAAGAGGCCCAAGAAGAAAGGGCAAGAGGAGGTGGCCAAGGTGTCCAAGGCCACTGGATCTGAAACTCAACCAAGCTTTGCATAATGATAGGGTGTTGTAATAGTTATAGGCCCTGCTGCTGCATAATGCTGTGTTATTATCCTAAGACTGCCTGTGTTATGTGTAATGGATGTAGTAGCTTCTGTAATATGAGGAACCCTGGCCCTGTGAGGCACCTTTTGTTTCAACCTGAGTCATGCCACTACAGTAAAACTACTGGGATTAAGTTACTTGAAAGAATTTCTCTATTATCATTCCTGGTTATGTTGAAATGGTTGTTAATGATCTCTCATTTATGGATGTTGCATTGTCAAGTTCTCTGCACTCTTGCTACACAACTACGTTTACAGGCTCAATGCAATACTCAGGAGGTTATCAAGGGATGGACCTTGATACAGAAATATAAATTCTTACTGTTTAAACATGAATAACACCAGATCCTGGAACATTCTTAACTGGAATATTCAAGGTATTAATGCTCAAGACAAATGGCTGGCTATTAGGCAAAAACTGGAGGAAAGTGTTGTTGGAGTAGTATGTATTCAAGAAACAAAGAGAGAGAATTTTGATCTTGCCTACATTCACAACTTTTGCCCACAAAGATTCACTAAATTTGAATTCCTACCTTCTATTGGGGCCTCTGGTGGCATTCTCACTACCTGGAATGGTTCTATGTTCACAGGAGAGTTACTTTTTCAGAACAAATTCTCTATTTCCATTCAATTCACATGTAATATTTCTGCAAACAAGTAGATTCTCTCAAACATATATGGGCCTTGCAGACATGAGGAAAAGATTGAATATATTGACTGGTTTAGCAACATTCAAATGCCAAATGATGTGGATTGGATAGTCATGGGTGATTTTAATTTCATCAGAACACCAGAGAATAGAAACAAACCAGGTGGAGATGTCAATTAGATGCTTTTATTTAATGAGGCCATTAGTAACCTGGGACTGATTGAGTTACCTTTGAAAGGAAGACAATATAGCTGGAGCAACATGCAGGACTCCCCTCTCCTTGAAAAATTGGATTGGTTCTTCACTTCTGCAGCATGGTTGACCAGCTACCCTAACTCCATGGCCCTCCCCCTGGCAAAATCTATCTCTGATAACCTTCCATGCATGATCAAATTGGCACAAATATTCCAAAATCCAAGGTATTCAGATTTGAAAACTACAGGTTAAAACACAGCTCTTTTCAACAAGTGGTGCAATCAGCTTGGAATATTCCAATGGGTTTTACTGACCAATCCAAAAAGATTAATGCAAAATTAAAAAACCTCAGAAGAGCTCTGAAGTTGTGGGCTAGAAGTCTGTCCTGCATGAAAAAACAAATTGAAGAACTCAATGCATGCATATTCTTTTGGGACTTGGTTGAAGAATTCAGGAACCTTTCTTTATTTGAGGCCAACTGTAGAACTCTGCTTAAGGAGTACTTGTTGACTGTGCTTAATAATCAGAAGATTTACTGGAAACAGAGAGGCAAAATTAAAGGTGTTAAGTTTGGGGATGAATTCACAAAAACATTTCACACAAAGGCTTCCATTAATCATAGGCATAATAAAATTGCAATGTTGTTGAATAAGGACCAAGTGGAAGTTACAGAGCATGAAGGAAAAGCTGCAATTTTATGGGAAGCCTTCAAAGACAGATTGGGCCAATCTACTGGACATACAATGCATTTTTATCTCCATGATTTATATGATCAAGCAATTGATCCTCAAATTTTTATTCAATTAGAGGAACAGTTCACTAAGGAGGAGATTGAGGAGGTGGTCAAAAATCTACCATCAGATAAATCCCCAGGTCCAGATGGTTTCAACAATGAGTTCATTAAAGCTTGCTGGGATATTATTAAAGAAGATGTCATTGATCTAATCATGGCCTTCCATGCTGGTACTGTGAACTTGGAGAGTATAAATACATCCTACATTACTCTGATTCCAAAAAAAGAAGTTCCACTCACACCTAATGATTTCAGGCCTATCTCTCTGTTAAATGGGGTGCTTAAGATCATCACAAAATTGATGGCTAACAGATTACAAAAAAATAATTCTGAAATTGGTTCACATCAACCAATATGGTTTCCTCAAAGACAGAGTGATTCAGGACTGCCTAGGATGGGCATATGAATATATACACCAATGCCATAAATCAAAAGAGGAAATGTTGGTAATTCAGCTGGATTTTGAAAAGGCTTTTGATACAACAGAACATCAAGCAATCATTGAGATTTTCAGAGCAAAAGGGTTTGGGGATAAATGGATTTCATGGATGCAGATGCTATTTACTACTGCCTCTTCTGCTGTCATGCTAAATGCAGTTCCTGGGAAGAAATTTTATATCAAGAGAGGAGTGAGATACGGAGATCCTTACTCTCCCCTAATCTTTGTTCTTGCTGCTGACCTACTACAGAGTATTTTGAACAGGGCCATGAGACTAAATCTTATTACATCTCCACTACAGGTCAACTCCTGCCTAGATTTTCCAATTGTTCAGTATGCTGATGATACTTTGGTCATCATGCAAGCAAATGCCAGACACTTGATTTGTCTCAAAGCTCTTTTAAATACATTTGCTTCAGCAACTGGTCTTAAGGTTAATGGTACCTCTGAACATTGATGAAGACAGAGTGGAGATTTTCACCAACACACTACAATGTGCTAGGGGACAATTCCCTTTTACTTACTTGGGGCTACCTTTGGGTATTCATAAACCAACTGTAGAGCAGTGTTTCCCACTTGTTAACAGAATTGCAAAAAGACTTGCAGGCCTTTCTACCTTCATGACTCAAGCAGGGAAAGTTCTTTTAGTCAAATTAGTGCTTTCTTCATTATCTATTTTCTTCATGAGCTGTCTGGACATCCCTGTAACAATTAAAAAGCATATTAACAAATATTTGAGACACTGTTCATGGAGGAGCTCTGACATGGAGGATAGAAGGCTAGCTTTGGTAGCTTGGCACACAGTTTGCAGACCAAAAAATCAGGGAGGACTGGGCATTCTGGATATATACACTCACAATAAAACCCTTCTAATGAAAAATCTGCACAAATTCTTCAACAGACATGATATACCTTGGGTACAATTAATCTAGGAAACTTATTATTCTGAAGGGCAACTTCCAGGAAATAACATGATTGGCTCTTTCTGGTGGAAATCAAACCTAGCTCTTATGGATCAGTACAAAGCCCTGGCAAGGTGTAATGTGGGAGATGGTAGAACTACTTTTTTCTGGGATGACCTGTGGCACACATCCATTTTCAAACTTACATACCAACACCTACACTCCTTTGTCAGAAATCCCCATGCTACTGTCCAAACAGTAATCAACACTGAATACTTACAGGACTTGTTTCATTTACCACTCACAACTGAAGCCTGTGAGGAATTCTTGCAAGTGGAAGACATATGCATCCAAACAAGGCAATCTGAACATATAGGTTCCCTGGACACTTGGAGTTACATTTGGGGGAATGAATTCTATTCATCAATCAAGGCTTACAAAGTACTGATTGGACACAAGCAAGTCCCACCACACTTCAATTGGATTTGGAGTTGCTCCTGTCAGCCAAAGCATAAGGTGTTTTTCTGGAAATTACTTCATGATAGAGTAAATACAAGGAACCTGCTCAGGAGAAAAAACTTTGTGCTGGAGGTTTACAATTGTGCTGTTAGAGACTGTCAACAGGAAGAAACTCTACACCATCTATTTTGGGGCTGCCCTTTTGCTCAACAATGTTGGGATTACATATTTCCTACTAGAACTCCAAATCTATCAGTCCTCGAAGCCTTTCAAGACCTTAAGGATAAGCTGCACTTCCCTTTTTTCATGGAGACCATCATTCTTGGATCATGGGCCATTTGGATAACCAGAAATAACAAGATATTTGAAAATATTACTACAACTTTCCAGGGATGGAAGTGCATTTATTTAGAGGAGCTCAAACTTCTGAAATATAGAATGAAGATAAAGCATGAGAGATTGTTCTCTAACTGGCTGGATTCTTTGTCGTAATCTCCTTTGTTTTCTTTTCTTTACTTCAGTTGTAGGTTTTTTTCCTAGTTTCTCTTAATGTTTTCTCTTCCTTTTCTCTTCTTTTGTTCTTTCTAGGTCTTATCTCAAGCCCTTAAGACTTCTTTGTTTTCTATTTCTATTAATAAAAGTTGCAGTGGGGTGTTTACCCTACTGTTTATAGTCAAAAAAACGTGAAATAACAGCCCATAATGCGATAAATATCGATATAAAAGCATGATGCAAAATGGACGTATCATAATCATTGAGTTGTAAATAAATAGAAGTGTGATGATCATCATTTTCTAGAGCATTGTCCCAAGTGAGGAATTAAAAAAAAGAGAAAGGCCATAAAAAAAGAGAGAGAGAAGGCCCAAAAAAAGAGAGAGAAAAAGAGAGAAGGGACAATGTTACTATCCTTTTCACCACACTTGTGCTTCAAAGTAGCACCAAAATTTCATGATAGAGAGTCTCTTGTTTTGTCACTTTCATATACTAGTGGGAACTTTCCATTATAGAACTTGGCTTGTATATTCCAACAATGGGCTTCCTCAAATTCCCTAGGTCTTCGTGAGCAAGCAAGTTGGATGCACACCCACTTAGTTTCTTTTGTTGAGCTTTCATACATTTATAGCTCTAGTGCATCTGTTGCATGGCAATTCCTACTCCTTGCATTAACATCAATCGATGGGTATCTCCATAGCTCATTGACTAGCCGCATTGATGCGAGACTTTCTCCCTTTTTGACTTCTCCACATAACCCCCATCATTATATTCTATTCCACCCATAGTGCTATATCCATGGCTCACGCTCATGTATTGCGTGAAGGTTGAAAAAGTTTGAGATTACTAAAGTATGAAACAATTGCTTGGCTTGTCATCGGGTTTGTGCATGATGAGAGCATTCTTGTGTGACGAAAATGGAGCATGACTAAACTATATGATTTTGTAGGGATAAACTTTCTTTGGCCATCTTATTTTGAGAGGACATAATTGCTTAGTTAGTATGCTTGAAGTATTATTATTTTTATGTCAATATTGAACTTTTATCTTCAATCTTTCAGATCTGAATATTCATACCACAATTAAGAAGAATTACATTGAAATTATGCCTCGTAGAATTCTACATCAAAAATTCTATTTTTCTCATTTACCTACTCGAGGACGAGCAGGAATTAAGCTTGGGGATGCTTCATACGTCTCCAACGTATCTATAATTTTTTATTGTTCCATGCTATATTATATTATGTTTTGGACATTATTGGGCTTTATTATTCACTTTTATATTACTTTTGGGACTAACCTATTGACCCAGAGCCTAGTGCCAATTTCTGTTTTTTCCCTTGTTTCAGTGTTTCGCAGAAAAGGAATATCAAACGGAGTCCAAACATAATAAAACCTTCAGGAACGTGACTTTTGGAACGGAAGCAATCCAGGGGACTTGGAGTGCACGTCAGGGAATAAACGAGGAACCCACGAGGCAGGGGGCGCGCCCACTCCCTAGGCACGCCCTCCACCCTCGTGGGCCCCTCGTGGCTCCCCTGACGTACTTCTTCCTCCTATATATATCCATATAATCTAAAAACTTCGGGGAACAGAATAGATCGGGAGTTCCGCCGCTGCAAGCCTCTGCAGCCACCAAAAACCAATCGGGACCCTGTTTCGGCACCCTGTCGGAGGGGGGAACCCTCACCGGTGTCCATCTTCATCATCCCGTCGCTCTCCATGACGAGGAGGGAGTAGTTCACCCTCGGGGCTGAGGGTATGTACCAGTAGCATGTGTTTGATCTCTCTCTCTCTCTCTCTCTCTCTCTCTCTCTCTCTCTCGTGTTCTTGATTTGGCACGAGCTCGATGTATCACGAGCTTTGCTATTATAGTTGGATCTTATGGTGTTTCTCCCCCTCTAATCTCTTGTAATGGATTGAGTTTTCCCTTTGAAGTTATCTTATTGGATTGAGTCTTTAAGGATTTAAGAACACTTGATGTATGTCTTGTCGTGTGTATTTGTGGTGACAATGGGATATCACGTGATTCACTTGATGTATGTTTTGGTGATCAACTTGCGGGTTCCACCCATGAACCTATGCATAGGGGTTGGCACACGTTTTCTTCATGATTCTCCGGTAGAAACTTTGGGGCACTCTTTGCAGTACTTTGTGTTGGTTTGAATAGATGAATCTGAGATTGTGTGATGCATATCGTATAATCATACCCACGGATACTTGAGGTGACATTGGAGTATCTAGGTGACATTGGGGTTTTGGTTGACTTGTATCTTAAGGTGTTATTCTAGTATGAACTCTTGAATAGATCGATCCGAACGAATAACTTTGAGGTGGTTTCGTACCCTACCATAATCTCTTCGTTTGTTCTTTGCTATTAGTGACTTTGGAGTAACTCTTTGTGGCATGTTGAGGGATAGTTATATGATTTAATTATGTTATTATTGTTGAGAGAACTTGCACTAGTGAAAGTATGAACCCTAGGCCTTGTTTCCTATCATTGCAATACCGTTTGTGCTCACTTTTATCATTAGTTACCTTGCTGTTTTTATATTTTCAGATTACAAAAACCATATCTACCATCCACATTGCACTTGTATCATCATCTCTTCGCCAAGCTAGTGCACCTATACAATTTACCATTGTATTGGGTGTGTTGTGGACACAAGAGACTCTTTGTTATTTGGTTGCAGGGTTGTTTGAGAGAGACCATCTTCATCCTACGCCTCCCACAGATTGATAAACCTTAGGTCATCCACTTGAGGGAAATTTGCTACTGTCCTACAAACCTCTGCACTTGGAGGCCCAACAACGTCTACAAGAAGAAGGTTGTGTAGTAGACATCAAGGGTGTGCTTTCTCATGCTTGGACTAGGTCCACAGCGGCGGAGCTGCTGGGTAGTTCATGTCTGATTGATAGCCTGGCGCCGGAGACAGAAAGCAGGGAAGATCTCTCTTTGTTAAGCTTCGTGCTTGGTGTGTGGACCCGGACGTGATCCCTGCATACCGGAGATTGTGGGTGCCGGAGCCGCCTGTGATTGGGAGCAACCCGGCGGAGCGCCGCCTGTCGTTTCGTCAGCTGCTGGAGTATCCGATCTTGGTTCACATTGGCAGGTTCCAGGACTTCTCTCCTCCAGAGCTCTGGCATCGCTCGCCTAGCTCGGACGGTGGAAGTGGCCAGAGCGGCTTGCCGGACAGTGCGGCGGCTTCTCAGGGCGCCGAGTGGTCAGTGTTGAACTGGACGTGCGGCGTTTGCGACAACCGTGGGTTTGGCCGGAATCCTGCTGGTCCGGCGGGAAGCGGCGGCGCTGGCAGATCCTATCGCGAGGTCCTGGAAGGACACGTGGGGCCCTCCAACTGGCGTATCCCAGTAATGAGCAGGTCTGGCCTAGCGGTGGATACAGTCATGAGTGGGGTCCAGGTGGACTGCGGTGGGCCGGCGAGTAGGGAGGAAGTGGACCGGATTTCAAACTCGCCTCCTGTTATTGGTCTGGTGATAGCTGGGCAGGTGGGCGCACAAATTCGGTCCAGTGGCGCGGTGATCGAGACTACGATTCCAGATAAAGTGGTTGGGGAGAGGATGGAGACGGTTTTGGATCCCGAGATGGACCGACAGACTGGCCTCTCGAAGGATCAGGCATTGCAGAATCCCGAGGTGATCCTGGCTGCTTCTGCGGTTCAGCACGACGCTATCCCCCAGGCTCATCTTGTGGCAGCGGCTGTCGAGGGGCAGGGCCCAGAGTTGGTGGTGGAAAGCATTCCGGATCCGCTGCGGCTGGTGGAGCCAGTGCGGTCGACTTCGGACCATGGTGTCGCACCTCCGCAGGCGCATTTGATCCCACTGCCCACTGCCGGTCCGTTGTCACTTTTTGTAGGCTGGGACCCAGTTGCGGAGATGCTGGCCACTCACAAGGCTCTGGTTTCCGTGGAGGCACCAATGCCCACTTTGGATGCTGATCTGGTGGGGCCCGTGCCTGATGCTGGTGGGAGTGGGGGTGTGACTACGTTGCATGCCCATGCATGCATAGTGCCCACGTCCACGGAGGGAGATAATGGAGAGGGAAGCCTAAACCCGGTGCGTGCTGTTGCGGCTACCAACCTCTCCTCCAAAGAGCTAGCAGCGCTCACCAACATCAAGTCTTTTTGCTTTGGGTTACTGAAGAAACTAGCACCACCTCTGTTAAGAGAGATCGAAGTTGCCAATGGCATACGTTCTGGTCAAGACCCATTCACCCCGCGCACGAACACATGATCCATCAGCTCATCCAGCTCGAGGAGATCACATGCTTCGACTGCAGAAACCGTGTTGCTGAAAGCCTTGGGCATTGCCTCGGACAAGTTGGTGATATCGGAGTAATCGCTTGACCAGTTGCGTGGATTATTCAACTCACCGCTGCAAGAAAAACATCTGCGCACCATTGCGGAAATCTTTGAGAAGTCGCTGCCGTTGGACTTCGGGACAGAGGGCATTACGGAGGCCATCGCCATGGCCTAGGTTGTGTTGAGTTTGGAAGTGCACGTCCTACCCAATGTCGCGCGTAAAATTGGAGTTGGTTAGCTGGAATGTTCGTGGTTTGAACAGTCCGGCTAAGCGGAAGGTGTTGAGGGAATTCGTAGATTCCAGTAGGACTGCAATACTTTGTATCCAAGAATCTAAACCCGATGTTGTAGACTAGTTTATTATTTTGCAATGTTGTGGCCCATCCTATGATGGGTTTACGTATTTGCCGGCTGTTGGGACTCGAGGTGGCATCATCCTGGGACTCGTCGGTTATTGCCATATCTAACTGTGTGCATGACACCAACTTCGTCACGGCTTACGTGGCACCGTTGTCTACGGGCCTCAGGAACATGGTGAGAAGTTTCAATTCTTGGATGAGCTTACGGCAAGGAGATTGCTCTGTCCGGGTCCTTGGCTAGTGATTGGTGATTTTAACCTAATCCTACATGCCTCTGACAAGAGCAACTCGTAGCTGGATCGGCGTATGATGAGTACATTCAGAAGGTTTGACGACGACAATGGTCTGAAGGAACTCTTCCTCCATGGTCGGTTGTTCACTTGGAGCAATGAAAGAGAAGTGCCTACTGTCGGTGTCTGTAAGTGCATCTAGTGCCCCTTAGTGATTTTGGTGTATTGAAGACTTATAGGTTAATGATCTAATGTGTTTATGAGTGTACACAGGTCTATAAGTCTGTGAGGAGTTTGATATTTACAGAGAAAGTCGACCCCTAAAAATGAAGTTCTTCGAGTGAAGACTTTGATATACTGAAGACTTTCTGAAGACTTTGAAAGTGAAGAAATTGGTGTGACCTTGAAGACTTGGTATTCATTCGAGGAACATGAAGTGTGAATACTTTTGTTTCCGTAGTTTCATTTTCTCTTTCTTGAGTCATAGGAAACACCGTACTGTTAAAGGGGGTCGAGGAAATACTAAGGAGAAAATTTCCAAGTGATGCTCAACTCAAATCCTACACCTACCAATCCCTTTGAGTGAAGCCATTGGAAATCTCATACAGTTCAGTCAATTTCTTCAGTGACAGAGACGCAGTTCTTCTGGTCACTGAGGACTTTGCTCTGACTGAGGAGTTAGGAATTCACCAGTGCGAATTGCCTACACAGTGAGGAACATGATAGCCCTGAGGAATTTGTACCTCAAATTTCCGACCGTTGCTGTGCTACGCGCCAGCTGTCCCAAAATATCTTATCCATCCAACGGTCGTATCATTGAAAGGCGTTTATGTCTTATCATGTCGGGCTGCTCCCTAGGCTATAAATAGCCGCCCCCTACAACCACTAGCTGGTTGGCTGCTCCGCGAGAACTTGACACTTGTCGAGCAACCCATCCTCCGAGGACTTTGAGCGAAAATCATCAAGTGAGGAAAATCCAAACCCAAACCCAAAACACCTACAAACCCAAAGTGATTGAGCATCACTGAAGAGATTGATCCTGCGTGGATCCGACGCTTGTTACCTTTGAAGACTGTGCTTCTTCCAGACGGTTAGGCGTCATGGTCTAGAGCATCCAAGAGGAATTGTGGATCGCCGAGTGACCTAGTCTGTGAAGGTTTGGAAGTCACCTGAAGACTTACCACGAGTGATTGGGCGAGGACTGTGTGTCCTTAGCTCAAGGAGAATACAGTGAGGACTGTGTGTCCGGGACTAGGTGTCCTCGAGTTTAAATACTCAGCCGCTCCAACCAGATGTACAACTGACACAACAGTTGGAACTGGTCTACCAAATCATTGTCTTCACCAAGCTTACTGGTTCTATTTCCTCAACACTTTCATTTCCTCATTACTGTGTTGTGTACTTGTTCATATCTGTGTTTGAAGACTTTGACTGAAGACTTTCTCAATTTCCTCAGTTCAATTTCTTCAGTCTGTTTGTCTTCATCTTGTGCTATCCTGTGTTTACGCTTTCTGTACTCTGTGTTTGTCTTCATTTCATCATGATGACCATGCATATATTCTGCTATGTTTACCTCTGAGTACTTATTCCGCTGCTAGTAGTTCTTCGCTAAGGAATTTCCTCATGAGAAAATTCCTCAGTGAAGAATTTCATAAAAATCGCCTATTCACCCCCCCCCCCCTCTAGTCGATATAATGCACTTTCAATTGGTATCAGAGCAAGGTACTCCCTTGTTCTGTGTGATTTTGGTTTAACCGCCTGGAGTTTTAGTTATGTCGACCGCAGGTATGATCAAGGTCTCTGCTGGGTGTCCTACCTTTGATGGGACGGACTACCCCTACTGGAAGAACAAGATGCGCATGCATCTTGAGGCAATTGATAACGATCTCTGGTACGTTGTGGAAAATGGTGTTCCCTCTGTCTCACCCTCACTGAACGCTACCGATGTGAAGAGATTCAAGCAACTTGATTCCCAAGCAAAGAATATCATATGTGGCCATCTGAGTAAAGGACGGTATGGTAGAGTGAGTGCTTTGGAAACTGCAAAGCTTATCTGGGATAGGCTATCCAAGGTCAATGAAGGAGTTTCAACTCAACGTGACTCACGAGTTGATGTTCTTCGCAATCTCTTCAACTGCTTCAAAAGACTCGACAATGAAAATGTTCAGCAAACCTTTGATCGCCTCACTGACATCTCAAAAGAGCTTCAAGCACTTGGTGCCACTGACATCACCGACCATGAGGTGGTGAAGAAATTGCTGAGATCGCTTGATTCCTCATTTGATACTCTGGCACTGATGATACAAGAGCGTGCTGATTACAAGTCACTTGACCCCGCTGATATCCTCGAGAGGCTAAACACTCATGAGTTCTAGCTTGCTGAGAAGAGAGATCTCTACGGTTCGAGCTATGGCAGATCACGTGCACTGAAGGCCAAGGTAGTATCTAAGTCCGAAGATGAAGACTCTGGTAGCAGCCTTGGTGATCCTGAGGAACTGAGTCATGATCTAACACTGCTGGTGAAGAAATTCCAGAAGTTCTCAAGACGTGGTCGCTTTGGAAAACCCTCAAGAAGCAATGATTCCTCATCTAGTGACTATAAGAAGAGGCTGTGTCACAAGTGCAAGAAACCAGGACATTACATTCAAGAGTCCTCAGTGGGAAAAGGAATCAAAGAAGAAGAAACACAAGGATTACAGTTCTGATGATGCAAAGAAAAAGAAGAAGTCCTCAAAATCTTCATCATCAAAATCCTCAAAGTCTTCGTCTCACAAGAAGAGCAGCTCCAAGAAGGCTCGGGCATTCATTGGCAAGGAAATGGACTCTGAGGCTGAATCTGAAGAAAATGAAGCAGAAGAGGAATCTGATGATTCTGAGTCTGGTGTGGCGAGCCTAGCCCTCGCTACTGCATTCGTCAGCAAATCCATCTTCAACGCTGAAGAAAGTGATCTCACCAACAAGGCTGATGAAGGCAGTGATGACTACGCTCCCACCTATTGCTTCATGGCAAAGGGTGCCAAGGTACTCAAATACGCCTCCTCTGAATCTAGTGAGGATGAATCTGATGAAAATCTTAAGCCTAGCTACTCTAAACTTGCTAAGATTGTTGTGCAACAACAAAAGGCTTTTGAAAAGGTTCAAAACATGCTAGACAAAAGTGATGATATGTTGGGTGAAGAAATGGATCGCACTAAGGCCTTAATTGAAAATCTTCAGAGCCTTCAGGCCAGGTTTGACAACCTTCAAAGTCATCATAACACTCTCTTCTCTGATCATGAGAAGCTTTCTTATGAATACCTTCAAAAGAAGCAAGATCTTGAGAAGCTAAGAGTGAGTTATGAAGATCTTCAGAAGGAGCGCGATTCATTACTTGCTCAACAAATCAGCGCTGCTCAGGAAGAATTTATTCCTCCATGTTTAAAATGCATTGAACGAGAATCTGCTAATTCTTCACCTGAATGTTCAAATGCTTCAAATGTTACAAATTCTTCACCTATATCTGCTATCACTAATTCCTCATCTGAGGACATTGCTAGTACTACTGACGATGCAGGACTGAAGGAATTGTACATGACAGGCATGTACAAAAGCCTCAAAGGGCATCAAACTCTTTGTGATGTGCTTAAAAAGCAGATCCTCAACAGGAACCCTAGGAAAGAGGGTATTGCCTTTGAGAGGAAACTCAATGTTGATGGTACATACTGGAAGCCTGAGCAGTACCCCAAAACCTCACGGGTTGCTGCAAAGGGACCTCCAGTTGATCCATCTAATTTATCTGGCTATACATGTGAATCTTCTCATTCTTCTGATGAGTCATTTGACTCCAACTATAAACTGTTCAAAAATCAGAATGGTGAAGTATTTGCTAGATATGTTGGCACTAACTGCAGGAACGGTTCCCCTATGAAGAAAATCTGGGTTCCCAAAAGTTGCCTTGAAAGTCTTCAGGTGAATGTCCTCATGACACCACCTGTGAAGAAAAGGAACCCCAGATCAAATTCTTCATATGGACCAAATTCTTCATATGGATCCAAGTCCTCATACAGACCAAATTCCTCAAGGGGATCAAATTCCTCACATGGATCAAAGTCCTCATATGAACATCATCGTGCTAACAACTCTGTTTCGCAGGGAAGAGCCAAGGGCTATGGATATGAGCATTATTCTTCAAATTATTATGTTCATAAGTCCTCGAAGAATTTCTCTGCTTATTCATATGCTTACCCTAACCCATCTTATGTGAAACGAAATGGTTTGGCTGCTTTGCCACCATTCTCATATGGAGCTCGCAGAGTGATGAACTCTTTGCCACCCCTTCAGATGTGGGTGGTGAAGAAAAAGAACTAATCTCTTCTGCAGGGTCAGGTCTCCAGACGTGCGATAACGTCTGAAGAATTTGCTGGGGACCTGACAAAATGCCTGAAAGGACGCAGGCTAACCATGATGAAATGAACTTTCATTTCACACGTCCTCCCTCTGTTTTATCTGTCTTACTGCTTGATGAACTTGATCTGATGAATTGTGATATCATACTCTTCACTGCTGAAGTATATGAGGTCGTAAGTTGCACTAATTCATCTGCAGGATGATCAACCCAAAGCCACTGAATGGGTACTTGATAGTGGATGTACAAATCACATGACCGGTGACAGGAATCTGTTGACGGATGCTCCCTTATCAGCGTCACACATGAAGCATATCATCTTCGCTGATAAAAGCAAAAGTCAGGTATTGGGTCTAGGTAAGGTTGCTATCACAAAGGATCAACACATGGACAAAGTCATGCTTGTTGAGTCCTTAGGATACAATCTTATGTCTGTCTCAATGCTTTGTGATCTTGATATGGTTGTTGTCTTCGGCAAGTATCATTGTGTTGTGATTATGGAAGCTGACAAATCCAAAGTCTTCGAAGGCTTTAGGAGAGGAGACTTGTATATTGTTGATTTCTCTGCAGATTCACAACCAGCCGTGTGCCTACTTGCAAAAGCTTCAGAAGGATGGCTATGGCATCGACGACTTGGTCATGCAGGCATGAGGAATTTGAACACGCTTGCGAAGAAGAAGCATGTCATTGGCATTGAGAATGTCAAATTCCTCAAGGATCACTTGTGCGGTGCCTGTGAAGCTGGAAAGATGACCAAGGCCAAGCATCCAGCGAAGACTATCATGACCACCACTCGTCCATTCGAATTGCTTCACATGGATCTCTTCGGTCCCAATCATTATTCCTCTGTTTCAAATGAAGCATCTCAATATGGATTTGTTATTGTTGATGATTACTCTCGTTACACATGGGTACACCTTGTCTCTTACAAAACTGAAGTGCAGGAAGTCTTCAAATGATTTTCCTCGAGGGCTTCAACCAACTTTGGTGTGAAGATCAAGCACATCAGAAGTGACAATGGCACTGAGTTCAAGAATTCGGGTCTCGATGACTATCTTGATGAACTTGGTATTACTCACGAGTTATCTGCTCCTTATACTCCTCAACAGAATGGCGTCGTGGAGCGCAAGAACAGGACTCTTGCTGAGATGGCTCGCACTATGCTCGATGGGTACAAAACCCCTCGTCGTTTCTGGGTTGATGCAATTGATACTGCGTGCCATATCATCAACAGAGTATATCTTCACAAATTCTTCAAGAATACTGCATATGAACTCCTCACTGATAAGAAACCCAATGTGAGTTATTTCAAAGTCTTCGGTGCTAAATGCTGGATTAGAGATCCTCATCACAACTCTAAATTTGCACCGAAAGCACATGAAGGTTTTATGCTTGGTTACGGAAAGGACTCGCACACCTACAGAGTCTTCAACAATGTTCTTCACAAGATTGTTGAAACTGTAGATGTGCGGTTCGATGAAACTAATGGCTCGCAAAGAGAGCACCTACCTTCTGTGTTAGATGAACCAGCACCTGAGGATTCTATCAAGCACAAGGCTACTGAAGATGTCATTCCGACTGAAGAATCTGCTGAAGAATTCATTCCAGAACGTGAAGAACGTCGAGCTGATGCACCTGAAGAAAATGCTGAGGAAATTGATACTGAAGAAAATGCTGATCAAATTCCTCAATGACAACTAGCTCACCCTCGCGTTGCAAAAGAAGTGCAAGTGGAGAAGATCATCGATGACATTAGAGCACCAGGTCCTCTCACACGCTCAAAAGCTTCACATTTATCTAACTTTTGTGGGCACTTTGCTTTTGTCTCTATCACAGAGCCCACTAAGGTAGATGAAGCATTTCTGGAGCCTGAGTGGATTCAGGCCATGCAAGAAGAATTACATCAGTTCAAGCTCAACAACGTATGGGAACTAGTCAACCATCCCGATCCTCGCAAGCATAACATCATTGGCACAAAGTGGATCTACCGCAACAAGCAAGATGAAAATGGTGTTGTGGTGAGGAATAAGGCACGACTAGTAGCTCAAGGCTACACACAGGTTGAAGGAATTGACTTCGATGAAACTTTTGCACCTGTTGCTAGACTTGAGGCTATTCGCATATTGCTTGCTTATGCTAACCATCATGATATCATCTTATACCAAATGGATGTGAAAAGTGCATTCCTCAATGGTAAGCTTGAGGAAGAAGTATATGTTGCTCAACCCCAAGGTTTTGAAGATCCAAAACATCCTGACAAAGTCTTCAGACTTAACAAGGCCCTCTATGGCCTCAAGCAGGCCCCACGGGCGTGGTATGATACATTGAAGGAATTCTTCATGAAGAAAGGCTTCACACCCGGTTCACTCGATCCCACTCTCTTTACTAAATCCTATGATGGTGAACTGTTTGTGTGCCAAATATATGTTGATGATATCATCTTTGGCTGTACTGACCAACGTTATAGTGATGAATTTGCCTATATGATGAGTGAAGAATATCAAATGTCTATGATGGGAGAGTTGAAATTCTTCTTAGGTCTTCAAATTCGTCAACAACGCAATGGCATATTCATATCTCAAGAGAAATACCTCAAGGATGTCCTGAAGAAATTCGGCATGCAAGAATGCAAAGGCATCAAAATTCCTATGCCCACAAATGGTCATCTATGCACTGATGAAAATGGTACTGACTTCGATCATAAGGTATACCGCTCCATGATTGGCTCTTTATTGTACTTATGTGCATCTAGGCCAGATATAATGCTTAGTGTTTGCATGTGTGCACGATTTCAAGCTGCACCGAAGGAATCACACCATAAGGCTGTGAAGCATATTCTTCGATATCTAGCTCACACACCAACACTAGGATTATGGTATCCCAAGGGCACGGATTTTGATCTCATTGGATATTCTAACTCTGACTATGCTGGTGACCGTGTGGACCGCAAGTCAACATTTGGTACTTGTCATTTCCTCGGACGATCCTTGGTCTGTTGGTCCTCGAAGAAACAGAACTGCGTATCACTGTCTACTGCTGAAGCTGAGTACATTGTTGCTAGTTCTTGCTGTGCTCAATTACTATGGATGAAGCAAACGCTCAAGGACTATGGCATCAACGTGAAGAATGTGCCTCTCCTCTGTGACAATGAGAGTGCCATCAAGATTGCTCACAACCCAGTTCAGCACTCGAAGACAAAGCACATTCAGATTCGTCATCATTTTCTTCGTGATCATGTGTTGAAGGGCGACATTTCTATTGAGCATGTGAAGACTGAAGAACAGCTAGCCGATATCTTCACTAAGCCCTTGGATGAGAAGAGATTTAGCAAGTTGCGGTGTGAGCTAAATATCTTAGAATCTTCGAATGTACTTTGAAAATGCACTCATCCTAACACTTATGCAAAATTGATGACTTAGATGTGCAACACATGAAGAAGCGTTTTTCTTCAATCAATGAAGAATAACACTCTAAGTGTGAAGAAATTAATGAAGAATTTGATTCTCAGAACCCTACGACAATTGTACGCGGTGTCTGAAATCATCATTCTTATACGGTGGGTCACGCCACCACAAAAGTTGAAAATTTTTCAATTTGAGTTTTTCTTCATTTTTGAAATTCCTCAGTTTTTCAAATTCTTCAACTTTGCAAAATCTTCACTTGTGCCGTCGTTTTTCTTCATTGGCTATATATATATATATATATATATATATATATATATATATATATATATATATATATGAGTTTATGTCCTCTACAGCATTCACTTATAGCTATTTCTTCAAGTTGGATTTTTTCTCCTAAGTGAATGTGATTGGACCCTTCCCCTCTATGCTATACTCAATCCAATCTGTTCACAAATTCTTCACGTGCGTTCTATTTGAAACTCGTTCAAATTCTTCACTGTGTCCTTGTCAGCTGAAGAAATCGCGAACGGAACGTTAAAACTAATCTTATCCAAACTTTCGGTTTTGCCGCTCAAACCGTTCCGCATCCCACGATGCATTATTTTACTCACCCACGATCTTACACGATCGCCACCACACAGTACGTGGGTGACACATGTCATGAGAAGGAGAACGGCCAGGGGCACGTTCGTCCTTAATCTTCGGACGAGCAGTTTTTCACCGTGGCTATAAATACCCCTGTCGCCGTCCTCACTTCTTTTACCCCGCTCGATCTCACTCTCCCGCTCGAGCTTCCAAACCCTAGCGCCGTCGCTACTCCATCGTCTCCGGTGAGGAAGAGCTTCAATGCCTCGACCTCATCGCCGTCGTACTCGCGCCGACCGAGGAAATCTTCACCTCCGCCGCCGCCGTAGACGTCTTCCTCCGCCAAGTTAGGGCATGGAAGATCTGCATCGACGAACTTCACTGTTTCAACTCCCAGTTTGTCGTGTTCTTCGTTCAGGGTAATTAAAAGCTAATTTTACTGCCCTCTTTGATTCGAAACTTTTCTACAAAATCTTCAAAGGTGTTTTATTCTTCAAATCCTCACACACAAAACACCTCACATGTTATCTGTTCTTGATTCATTTACCTAAGCCTCATTTTCTTCAAGATTCCTCAATTGTGTGGATCCTCGATCTATAAAACTCTGGAACCTAAGATATAAAGCGCTTAGTGAAATTCCTCAAGACGAATCTGGTCAAATTCCTCAAACTTGTTCTTTATGAAAAACCCTCCGAGAACGCATATGACCTCTCCAAATTCCTCGCAACTATACTCTGTTCATAGGTACACATGTCCGCTGCTGAATCATTAGGTTCTCATCAACTTAACTCATTTGCAGCGTTCCTCGAAGAAAAGTTGCATACTTCTTCAGAGAATTCAATTATTCAAATTCCACATCTGAAGAAAATGGCTGAAGGTAAAAGGCCACAGAAAGGAGGAAAGAAGCCTGAAGTCATGACTGCTTTTGAAATCCCAGAGGATATTTATAAAGAGTACTGCACGCCTGATGAAGCCAAGTTTGGCAAAGAAGATAAAAATCAGCGCAAGGTGCGAATCCAGAGGATTGAACGGAGATGGGCACGAGAATGGAGGGAGTACAGATACGTCACTCCTAAGTATATGAAGAAATTCGCACTGAACCCTCCATGCCCAAGAGCCCCGTTGGCACCTGGCCAAGTGGCTGATCCCACCAGCATCAAGCGTGGTGAGGATTTTCCTGAGGAATGGGCCAAGCGCCAAGCTAAACTGGCAAGGCAAGCCAGAGAAGCAGTGAGGAAATTTAATGAAGACTCTACTGCTGCTGCTGCCACTGAGGCTTCTGCCAAGCCGAAGAAAGCGATGCTCAAGAAGCCCGCTCGCAAGCCAAGTGCTTCAACATCAATGCCCTCACGGCCAAGTTCCTCAGCTGCACCCTCACGGCCAAAATCTTCAAAATCTTCAAAGCAAATTCCTCATGCTGCTCCTGCTCCACCAAAGTCCTCAGCACCTCCTCCACAGTCCTCAGCTGTCCCGACAAAGTCCTCAGCACCTGTGAATATGGCCTCGTGCCAAAGGACTACTGGCACCTCAATTGCCTCTAGTGTCTCAACTAGTTCCTCAGCTGCACCAAATTCCTCAGCTGGACCCTCTCTGCTGAAGAAAAAGGCTACTGCTGGATGCGGCACTCACCCAAGTCCTCAGAAGAAGCAGGTAATCTTCACTGTGCCATCTGATGATGATGAAGCTGATGAAGAAGAACTCGCTGAAATCATCAGAGACCGACAAGAAAGGGCTGCTAAAGCCAAAGGCACACCTGTGCCACTGCTATTGGATCCAAGGGCGATCCTAGACTATATTGATCTCTGGCATAAGGACCCCAACACACCTATGTCTGATTTCAAGCTGACACCTGGCCAAAGTCACATGCTGACTCACTTCATCCAAGAGGAGAAGTGGAAATATGACAGGGCCAGAGAGATCAAGAAATCATAGTATCGCAAAGAGAAGCTGCTGAAGAAAAATGTTGTCAAGATGACACCTGAGGAACTCGTCAAGATGCAGGCTGAGATCAAAGCCCTCAGCGACAACTTTGACTCTTACTATGCTGATTGGCAAGGAGCCGAGGTCAGATTTGTGAGGCTGACTGATACTTTCACCAAGGGTGCCGCCTCAACACAACAAATTCCTCAAGCTGAAGCATCTGTTTAGCCCACTGAAGAACATGCCAGCACCGCTGATGAAGTTCAGGCTGCTGAAGAAAATGCCAGTTCCAGGGCTGATGACTCTACTCCAGCCTTTGAAGAAATTGCCAGGGCATCCACTAGTGGTGCGCCTGAAGAAAATAAAGAAACCAGGGCAACTGCATCAGTTGCGCCTACTCAACCAGATTCCTCAGCTCCACCTGCACCTACTCCCACTCCTATTCTTCCATCTGTGTTAGATGTGAAGAAAACCAAAGCTGCAGAGCGAGCTGCCGTGAAGAAAAGGAAGGCATCAGCTACTTCAGAATCTTCAGCTCCCAAGAAGATGAAGCCGATGACCAATTGCAAATCCCATTGATGCCATTCCTATCTCCCCCATTCCATCAAAGGACCTTGTTCCTTTTGGTGAAGATTATGAGATCCCAAGTGGATCAAATGAAGAAACTCAATCTGCTGCTTCCTCAGAGCAGATTGATGAAGAAATTGAAGTGGATGCAATCCCTTCAAACCCAATGGTCTCATCACCAATGCCTCAGTTTGATGCTGAAGAAGCTGGTGTTGAAGAAATTGATGATGAAGATGTGGACATTGGAAGCACAACTCCAGTGATGAATGACGACTTTTGGGAAAGCCAGCATCCCAATTCCCCACTCTTCACTCCCCTGCAGCAAATTCCTCACTCTCCTTCACCAACAGTAAAATTGGGCTCTGAAGAAACTCATCCCACTGCATCTGTGAATGAAGAAATTCCAGCCACTAGTGCTGAAGAAATTGCTGCTGAAACTGACAAGGTGACTGCACCTGAGGAACATCCTGAAATTCCTTAGCCTGAAGAACCTGAGATTGTGATTCCTGAGGTCGTGATGCAACTCACCGACACTCCTCTGCCAAGGCCAAAGGATCCGTTCTCGAGGAAACAGAAATTCAAGGCTGAAGACTTCTATGGCGAGCACGTGTTCTTCACTAAATACAACCCATATGACTCTGCTCGCATAAGGAAGAGGCGTTTCTGGACAGCCAGCCAAGCCAATTTCTATTCCTCAGTGCTTTACAACAAAGACAAAGTCTTCGACCATGCACATATTCCTCACATGGATATGGAGTCTTTGTCGTGCTTCACGCCAGCCCTCAGTGTTCTTGACGACGCTGGGCTGCTCAATTTCTGCACAGACATATGCGATTGGAATGAAGAACTCATTCTTCAATTCTATGCAACATTGCACATCACCGGCAACTTTGAAGATGTGAACTCATGGGTTCTGGACTGGATGACTGAGAACACACATCATAAGGCCCCGGCATCTGAATTGCTTCGTGTCCTTCCTCTGAGTCCACCCATTGAAGATGCACGTTGTGTGTACAACGAACCTGAGCTTTCAAATCACTATATGCAAGTGCTGATGAAGCCTTTGAAGCCAGGACAGGCTCCTAGAACCAAATTCCTTATCAAGGAATTGTTGTATGTGCCAAGGACTGTCTATCGCATTCTGACAAAGACAATGAGTCCCATCAAAGGCCACGACTCGACTGATGAAGAAGTCGTTGGCATCATGAAGAATCTGCTTTTCAACATCATTCATGGTGTTCCCGTCAACTTCCATGATTTCTTCATGAGGACTCTGGCCAACATTGCTATGTCGCCATTTGAGCTGAAGCCTTATGCACCTTGGATAATGAGATTCATCAGGACAAGGTCTTCACTCAACTACAAGGCTGAAACTCTCAACCACTGCAGCTACTTGCCTCCCATTGAAGTCCTCAAACGGACATTTTCCTCAGCTGAAGAAAAGGGCAAGGCCACTGCTGTGATAGATGAATGCATTCGTCCATTGGATGGTCAATTTCGCAAGGCTGCTTCTTATTCCACCAATGATGACTCTGCCGCACATGACTCTGCTACCAACACTGCCAAGCCAAATCCTCAAGCCACAGCACCCAGGGTGATGACTGACCGTGAGTTACTCCTCAGTCTTCATCAAAAGGTTGATCGCAATCACAAATGGGTCAAGCGTCAGTTTGGTTCAATTCTTCACAACATGACTTCCACACACAATGCAGTGAAGAAAGACCATTACTACCTTCATGAAACCCTCAACCGCACCTGGGCTGTTCTGTCTAAAGTGTACAGTGCTGAAGACTTGGAGAAAATGGGTCTCAAAGAAGACTTTGACTGGTTTGCACCTCCTCCGAAGAAATACAAGAAGGTCAAGGTTCCTTCTCTGGTGGCCAGTTCCTATTCTTCATCGTGTGAGACTGATGAAAATGAAGACTTGGACGACACTGCAGCAGGCCCTACTTCAGCGACCGACCCCAACAACGCTGGCGCTCCTTCATCAACTTGAATATCTTCAGGGGCGTTAGTCCTTAGTTTCGATCCTTTTGGTCATTTGATGACAAAGAGGGAGAAATCTGAGTTAGTCTTCAAGCGGGTCTATAATAAGGGCATATTTTTTTTTTGCTAAGTTACAACTCTCATTCTTCCGAAACTTTTATTGGATCGAGTTGTAATCTTAAACCCGATGGTGCGCTGATACTTTTGTTGCACTATGCTTTGATACTTTGATGCGCTATTCTGCATGCTTATTCCTCGTTAATATTATTGCACGCATGCTGAATTACATCAGGCACCATATTTCATCATGCATTTCAAATTCTTCATATTATATATCAAATGCGTGTATGAATTACAAGATATAGGGGAGATCTCCATGATTCAACTCTTCAAGTGTGCATTGCTTCAAAAGCAAATTCCTCACTATGCACATCTTCAGGGGGAGTTCTTCTATATCTTGCAATCAAATTCCTCAATATCGGTATTTACACTTCATATATTTATCCCCGTTGAAAACTTAACCTATGTTGTCATCAATCACCAAAAAGGGGGAGATTGTAAGTGCATCTAGTGCCCCTTAGTGATTTTGGTGTATTGAAGACTTATAGGTTAAGTATCTAATGCGTTTATGAGTGTACACAGGTCTATAAGTCTGTGAGGAGTTTGATATTTACAGAGAAAGTCGACCCCTAAAAATGAAGTTCTTCGAGTGAAGACTTTGATATACTGAAGACTTTTTGAAGACTTTGAAAGTGAAGAAATTGGTGTGACCTTGAAGACTTGGTATTCATTCGAGGAACATGAAGCGTGAAGACTTTTGTTTCCGTAGTTTCATTTTCTCTTTCTTGAGTCATAGGAAACACCGTACTGTTAAAGGGGGTCGAGGAAATACTAAGGAGAAATTTTCCAAGTGATGCTCAACTCAAATCCTACACCTACCAATCCCTTCGAGTGAAGCCATTGGAAATCTCATACAGTTCAGTCAATTTCTTCAGTGACAGAGACACAGTTCTTCTGGTCACTAAGGACTTTGCTCTGACTGAGGAGTTAGGAATTCGCCAGTGCGAATTGCCTACACAGTGAGGAACATGATAGCCCTGAGGAATTTGTACCTCAAATTTCCGACCGTTGTTGTGCTACGCGCCAGCTGTCCCAAAATATCTTATCCATCCAACGGTCGTATCATTGAAGGGCATTATGTCTTATCATGTCGGGCTGCTCCCTAGGCTATAAATAGCTGCCCGCTACAACCACTAGCTGGTTGGCTGCTCCGCGAGAACTTGACACTTGTCATTTGAGAGCAACCCATCCTCCGAGGACTTTGAACGAAAATCATCAAGTGAGGAAAATCCAAACCCAAACCCAAAACACCTACAAACCCAAAGTGATTGAGCATCACTGAAGAGATTGATCATGCGTGGATCTGACGCTCGTTACCTTTGAAGACAGTGCTTCTTCCAGACGGTTAGGCGTCATGGTCTAGAGCATCCAAGAGGAATTGTGGATCGTCGAGTGACCTAGTCTATGAAGGTTTGGAAGTCACCTGAAGACTTACCACGAGTGATTGGGAGAGGACTGTGTGTCCTTAGCTCAAGGAGAATACGGTGAGGACTATGTGTCCGGGACTAGGTGTCCTCGAGTTTAAATACTCAGCCTCTCCAACCAGATGTACAACTGAGACAGCAGTTGGAACTGGTCTACCAAATCATTGTCTTCACCAAGCTTACTGGTTCTATTTCCTCAACACTTTCATTTCCTCATTACTGTGTTGTGTACTTGTTCATATCTGTGTTTGAAGACTTTGACTGAAGACTTTCTCAATTTCCTCAGTTCAATTTCTTCAGTCTGTTTGTCTTCATCTTGTGCTATCCTGTGTTTACACTTTCTATACTCTGTGTTTGTCTTCATTTCATCATGATGACCATGCATGTATTCTGCTATGTTTACCTCTGAGTACTTATTCCGCTGCTAGTAGTTCTTCGCTAAGGAATTTCCTCACGAGCAAATTCCTCAGTGAAGAATTTCATAAAAATCGCCTATTCACCCCCCCCCCTCTAGTCGATATAACGCACTTTTAGTGTCAAAACCGGCGGATCTCGGGTAGGGGGTCCCGAACTGTGCGTCTAGGATCGATGGTAACAGGAGACGGGGGACACGATGTTTACCCAGGTTCGGGCCCTCTCTATGGAGGTAATACCCTACTTCCTGCTTGATTGATCTTGATGAATATGAGTATTACAAGAGATCGTAATGGCTAAACCCTAGATGTCTAGCCTATGAGTATATGGTAATGAATCTGTCCTATCCGGACTATGCCCTCCAGTTTATATAGACACCGGAGAGGTCTAGGGTTACATGGAGTCGGTTACATAGGAGGGAATCTTCATAATCGGTCGCCTAGCTTGCCTTCCACGCCAAGTAGAGTCCAATCCGGACACGGGTATAATCTTCGGTCTTCATGTCTTCATAGCCCATCAGTCCATCCCAACAGATAACAGGCCGGACGACCGAGGACCCCTTAGTCCAGGACTCCCTCACCTACCTTGACTAAGATTGATCGGGCGTTCGTCTCGGTTGATTGGGAACTAGATCATCCTGACTATCTCTTACAGGCATTGTCTACTGCAACATCAGATCACTGCCCCTCCATCTGGCTTTAGATGATCATTTTCATCCGCATAGGAGATTCTGTTTTGAATCTTTCTGGACTAAATTGGAGGGGTCCGAGGAGGCAGTGGAGGAAGCTTGGAAGTGCAATCTGGAGATCACAGAACCTTTTCATCGGCTAGACGTGCTGCTCAGGAACACGTCGCAGTATCTCACTACATGGGGCCAGAAGAAAGTGGGGAATGTTAAGTTACAAATTGCAGTTGCCAATTGGGTTATACTGCAGCTCGACAAGGCGCTGGATCATAAACTGCTGTCGGCAGGAGAACGGTGGTTGCACAACACTCTGAAGCTCACCTCCCTTGGGCTGGCCTCACTCGAACGCACGATTGCCAGGCAGTGTTCCAGGATACGTTGGCTCGATGAGGGAGATGCCAACACGAAGCTTTTTCATCTTATTGCCAACGGAAGGATACTTAGGAACTTTATCCCGGCGTTGCATCATGGTGATCAGATTATTACTGAGCAAGGAGGCAAGGAAGACGCGTTCTACAACGCTTACAAGGAACTGCTGGGCAAGTATCAGTCCAGAGATCAGACCATGGATCTGGCCTTCCTAAATGTGGAGCCCCTAAATCTGCACGAGATGGATAGTATCTTCACCGAGGAGGAGGTCTGGTCGGTTATCAAAGAGATGCCTGCTGAGCACGCACCCGGACCGGATGGTTCATCGTTCTATTTTTCAGAAAAGCATGGAGAATTATCAAAGGTGACATAATGTCAGGTATTCACAAATTCCAGTTGGGGAACAACAGAGGATTTGGTAGGCTCAACCAGGCGATAATCACCCTAATACCTAAAAACCTGATGCTTGTCAGATCGGAGATTTCAGGCCAATTAGCCTTCTTCATAGCATTCCGAAGATTAACTCAAAGCTGATGGTATCTAGGCTCTGCCCGCGTATGGGAGATTAATCAATATGCTTATATCTGTGGGAGAAACATACACAACAACTTCCTGCTTGTGAGTCAGGTGGCCCGGAATCTGCACAAAAAAAGGCAAAAGGTGTTATGCTGAAGTTGGACATCTCATGAGCTTTTGACTCCATCTCCTGGTCCTTCTTGTTTGAGGTGCTGCGTGCGAAAGGATTCTCAGAGATTTGGTGTTCATGGCTGGCTATTCTGCTCACCACAACAAGCTCAAGAGTGATCGTCAATGACTGTCAGGGAAAGAAGTTCAGACATGCAAAGGGGCTGCGCCAAGGGGACCCGGTTTCCCCTCTCTTGTTTGTCATTTCCATAGACACGCTCTCCTCCATGATGATCAAAGCACAACAAATGGGTGCTATCAGTGCGATGCCAAGTTGCAATCCTCTTCAGAGACTGTCGATTTACACGGACGATGTCATACTTTTCATCAGACCAACGATCAGCGACTTATGCTTCATCAGAGAAGCTCTGCAAATTTTTGGCAGAGCGTCGGGACTACATGTCAATTTCGCCAAGTCCTCGGCGATCATGATCCAATCGGACGATGCAGATCGACGGCGTGTTTCACAAGCTTTACCTTGGCACATGGATTCCTTCCCCTGTAGATATCTTGGACTGCAGCTTTCGATCAAACAACTTACGAGAGCGGAATGGCAACCAATTGTCGTTCAAGTGCTCAACTTCCTACCGGGCTGGCAAAGGGGGCTGGTAATGAGGCCAGGCAGACTGATCCTAGTGAATAATGTGGTTTTTGCCAGGCCTATGCATCACTTACTGATCGCAGAGGCTCCCAAGTGGGCTCTGAACCAAGTGGATAAAGCCCGCCGTGCTTCCTTCTGGCCGAGATCAGAGCAAATTCATGGAGGCAATGTAGAGAGTTTGCCGTCCCGAACATCTTAGAGGACTCGGAGTACTTGACCTCAACAGGCAGGGGCTCGCCCTTAGACTGCGTTGGGAATGGCTGAAGCGCACTGACCAGGGAAGACCATGGCAGTGCCTCTCGCTCGCGATGGATAAGCAGACACAAGCTGCTTTCACAAGCCTTGTGCAATGGAATGTGGGAGATGGGCAACGTATCATTTTCTGGAAGGACAGATGGCTCAATGGCTCCACCATTGCTGAGATAACACCGCTGGTTCATGCATGTGTGCGCACGCAAGTGGCTAATAGGAGGACAGTCTCGGATGCTCTACAGTTACATCGCTGGGAAAATGATGTGACCGGGGACTTGTCAGCTGAGGTTTTGGTGCAACTCATTCGGCTTTGGGAGATCATGATCACCATTCAGCTTGATCCAGCACAGGTAGATACCCCAATTTGGAAATGGAACAACCTTGGCATATACTCCTCGGCATCTACTTACGCAATGCTTTGGAAAGGGAGTGTTGGCTTCGCCCCGGCAAGGGCCATCTGGAAGTGTTGGGCTCCTCTCTCGTGCAAGCTTTTCATGTGGCTAGCCACGCATTATCGTCTCTGGACACACGATCGTAGATTCAGACATGGGCTTCAAGATCATCGATCACCATGCTACATATGCGCCCAGGAAGAAGATACGGTGGATCACATCATGGTTCATTGTGTATTCGCTCGTCAAATTTGTCATGAATGCTTTCAACAAGCCCGGTTGGATATCTCGCTGGTCCCGGCCATGAACGACTCCTTGGAAGCCTGGTGGATGGCTAGTCGCGCACAAATACCAGCTGATCATAGGAAGGGATTTGACTCACTGGTGATGTTGTTCTCTTGGCAGCTCTGGAAGCATAGAAATGGAATGGTTTTTGGTCCGAGAACTTCAATTGACACAGTGCAACATTTTACCCTCCAGACTTTCGAGATACTATGCACTTGGGCGTTTGCAGGAGGACGGGGAGTTAGCATATTTTGTGAGTAGTAGTGTTTAGTGTAGGAGTGGAGCTGGGGGTCTCTGGCAACATCGGTTATGTCGTGTGCTAGATCATACTCCCCACTTGTAATAACTTCTTGTACATATTTCTGCCTTCTATAAAGCTAAGGTACACGATTGCGTACTCTAAAAAAAAGATATTGACATTTCTAGCCAGCTCACGACCTACTGAGTAGCCGTCGATGTTCTACGTGATAGGGTGGAAACGCCGAACCGCCACGTATTACTGGAAACGCCACATATATGGCGTTTCTACCCTGCTAGGGCTTGGGGCATTTCCAGTAATGTGTGCCCACTGCCACTTATCTTTTTTAGGGAACACTACCGCTTATCTATTCAAGGCAGAAACGCTAGCCACTTCGGCGTATATGTGTGAGGAAGAAACGCCGGAAGCCTTGGCGTTACCGGAGGTTCAGAACTTCAGATCATGAGTCTGAAAGAGTTCTTTTTCCTAAAGTTACTATGAAAGATCGAAAAAGTGATTTCGGAAGGGTAAACGTTTGCCATCTACACGCCGGCCGAAATTTCGGTCGGTCCCTTCGTTGCGCGAGGCGCTGGCGTGTGGGCCCCGCAGCAACTTCTTCGACACGACCACACTCCTGCATGCAGATGGGTGGCGAGCGTGGGCGGCCGGGGGCGGCGACCGGCATGAAGAGCGCGGGTGGTCGGGGGGGGGGGGGGGGTGACGAGCGCGGGCGGCGCCATAGTCTGCAAGTCCGGCGAGGACGGGGCGGCGATGCTCCTAGCAAACGACGACGAGTGCGACGGCCGGGGGCGGTTTGAGTCGACGAGCTCGTAAACCATGGCCGCGCGCGCGATGGTGCTGAGCACCGGTGCTACCATGACAGGGGGCATCCCCTGCGAGCTCACAAGCAGGTCATCCATGGCTTACAAGCTTGAGGCGGACGGCGAGTTGGGAGCATCATGGGAGACACCCCTTGAGGTTGCAACGAGCAGTCTGGAAAGCTACAGCCAATGCAAAAAAAGCTTCAACCAGCGACGGGTGTAGGTGGAAGAAGATGACAAACACTGCAGTTTTGCTACATGCTTCAACCGGCATAGATTTTGCTACAACAGGCATCACTTTTTCTACAACACATAGCTGGCGTCGCGTTTTGCTACAACTAGCATCACCTTTTGCTACAACCGGCATAACGCTTTGCGACATCCATCACGGCTGAGCTGCGAGGCTCGACGGCGACGACAACATTTTTGCTGCAACCGTCGTAGTTTTTTTTTTTTTTGCTATGTCCGACAACGGCTTTTGTTACATCCGTTCATTTTAGATGCAAATGTTGCTACCTGCAGCGGCGAGCTACAACCAACGGCGACAACGACATTTTTTTTGCTGCAACCGTGTCTCCATTTTTGCTACGCCTGACAACGAAAAATGTTACAACGGGCAATTCTATTTGCTGAAACCAGTCAATCGCCAACGACGAGGACGGCCGGCGAGAGCGCCGACTGACGACGGGACGCCGCGGTGGTGCTTCAAGCTTGGTCGCTAGGGATGGCGGGGTGTCAAGGCGTTGCAAAAAAAAAATTAGGGGAGGGGGGGGGCAACTAGGAGGACGACGAAGCAGGGGTCAGATCTAACGACCCTTAATCGTGGTATCGGGCAACTGGGATTCGACAGGCCGAACAGTTCGACCGGTGCGCCGAGGCCTATAAACGCCCTTTCGGAAGCCTTGGTGTTACCAGAGGTTCGGATCATGCTACAAGATCTGAAAGAGTTTTTTTTTTTTACTAAAGTTACTAAGACGGTCGAAACAGTGATTTTGTCCCCAAAATTGCATCGCCGGGCCTGACTAGGTGGAATGCAGGTACACCTCTAGGACAACCGCGGCCGCCGCTTCGAGCAGAAGGTCGGCGTGAAGGAGGAGCGCGGCAAGCGGGAGTTTGGCATCTTCTGTCCTCTGCCCCGTCGCACCACCGTGGTTGCGCCGCCCACGTCCAGACGACGGCCCTCTCCTGCCGCTAGATGCCTCCGCTGAGACGACGCTGGCAGAGGCAGCGACCAGCAGCCTCACCGGTGCCCTCGCGCGCGAGCGGACAGGCGCCGGAAGAACTTGGTTCCAGCGCTGCTGCAGATCGCACTCGCGTTGCTGCTCTACATCGGCCTCTCCCTCTCCGAGGCGTCGCCGCCGTTTCTGTTCAGACTGTATGTGAAGTGCAGAGTACATTGCTGAACTGAACCCCTAAATTTCTGAAGATTCTGAAGTTTTTGGTAATTGCATGTTCGTTCGGTGTGCGAGGAGGTGGTTTGACGAGCGGGAGACAAGTCACCTGGTCAACTGGGCAAGCACGGCAACACGTAGGAGCTCCCGACGATTCATTTCAGCTGTCCAAGTATTACGGGGCAGAGCTGGAAATACGGGAGCGGGTTTTTCTTGCGGGAAAAGGGACTTGGGCGTGGAAATCGATGCAGCCATTGGATGAAGAGCAACATGCGGTAGGAGGGAGCATGAAGAGGGAGCAGCCATGCCGCGTCCCCCTGGCATCGCTCACCCCCTCCGTCAAGACGCGTCAATCTGGCGACCTCGACCCCGCATGGCTGTGTACTATAGCCAACTCTGGCTGGCCAACTTCGGATGCGCCCCAGGTGGTAATGCTCTAATCAGGCCTCGTCAATTGATCAACAAAATTCCGTCTGTAGCTCCTCCACTGCAGCGTGGCTTCGGTGGAGCAATTTGCCAATAAAAATAGGAACCTGTGGCCTGCGCCTTAGGCTGTGGTGCCGAACCTTGTCTGCTGCCTTTAGCGTCTCCTTCCTCCCTGTCATAGATTTGCTCTGGAACCGCAGTGCCTTCGTCGATTTCGTGGCGCCAAGCTTCATCACGCTGATGAGGTACACACTTCCTTTTTTTTCTAACGACAAATATACACGCTTCCGTTCTCTCAACTGATATGATACGTTCTTGTAGTACTTGACTAGTTGATATGAATTATTAATAACTGGACAATCAAAATCCAGGGCTATCCCCCTGTGTACTTGCCGCTACGTTGTAATCATTTTCTGTAATTCTCGATAGCATGCCACTGTCTGCACATTTGATTCTTAGACTTTGTCTTGTCCAGAGTGTATGGAACTATCATATGAATGCTTTATTTCAGAAGATCCTTTGGAGCAAAAAGGGTGGGAATGTAAATGTAACATAATATTTTGGTAGGCCATATATATATTTCCACATGAATGGTAAGAATACAGATGATACAACTGACGCTTCTTTCTTTGGTGGTTGTTGATGAATCTCTTCAAAAATTACTATTTACTTTTCTCCTGAGTCACATTCTTATATGGTGAACAAGATAATAATGTCCAAGTATCTATTATACTCCAGCCGCTCGTCCTAACCTTTCCCTTAAGATCTTCACTCCCATGTATCTGCACCAAACACGGGAAAGAAAGATCAAACCCTGGAGTTGAAATGAGTTTACCAAAATGCAAACTATATTATATTTCTGTGTTGTACCTGCCCATCATCATGACTGTGGCTTGTGGGTTTGTTCCTGGTGACCTGGATAGGGTCGATCCATCAATCACCCGGAGGCCTGAGGTCCCAATCACTTTGTACTGCTGGTCAACCACCTTGCCTACATGGCATCCACCATGGTAATGCCAGATGGTGACCACTGTATCCCTGCAAAACTGCTCCAAGGATGTGCTGTCATTTGTATGCTTCGGTATCAGGTTTATGTTAGCTGCTACACTCATGTTGAGCAGTTTTTCCATTGAATATCCACCATCTTTGGGAGTGAAGTTTGAGAAAGTGTTTGTACTAATTATTTTCTCTATGGTCTTGATCCCGTAAACACATCGTCTCAGATCCTGTGGATGTTTGAAGTAGTTGAAGGTGACGATAGGATTGCTGTTGGGATCAGTGTCCACAAGAACTAGATTGCCAGTAGACAGCGGGCCATCAATCTTCGAAAGAATAAACCCTCCATGGAATACTTCTTTGGGCAGGCTCTTTTTGTTACGTACATACTTATGGACTGCTTCTAAACTTCTTTCCTTTGGAGGAATCGTCGACAACTGCCCAATCTGCATTACAATGCCAAAATGTCATAAGCATGAAAACCGTCATGGTTCTAAAAAGGGAAGTGGACATATGCTTAAGTTTTTCTAAGACACTTGATTCCGATTGTACAATTGAACTGTCAACAATAGCTTCGAAAGATAACTCTAGTTTATAACATGATGATAAGGAATTCAGTAATTTTTATCATGTGATACGAATAGGAATGTAGGTAGTTGTAAATGAGTGTAGCAGCTGCATAATTTGATTCTTACCTACATGTTAGTATATATTTCTGATTTGTCTATATGCTTATCTTGGGTACCTGCAAACTAAAGCTTAACAGATAAAGCTTGGGAAGTTGGCTCCAAAAAGCCCATTTTAGGGTGCATATTTTTTTAGATTGCTCGCAAGATGCATTTTTTTCGCAAAAGCTTTTGTGATGCACCATGATACTTTTTTAAACTGAAATGCACTACCATCATACTTTTCGTGAACTGAAATGCACCACGATACTTGTAAACTGTAATGAAGTCCTTCAATTTTATTTCAGGTAACAATCATGATTGATGACAAACCTCAGCAGACATGATTCCATGGTGGCAGTGAATGCTGTCCCCTGTCTGGCCGAAACCGCTGCTGGCTTCGATAAACACACCATCGTCAGTTATTCCAACAGTCTCAATAAGAGACTGCTTTGGGGGATCCTTGGTGGGTATAAATACGGAGCTCAATGGGTTGTCTGACATCCCTTTACCCACGTGTTCGTTGTGAAGAACTATAGAAATGTTATGCTTCTTAAGTTCACTCCTTGGTCCAATGCCGCTGATCAATAACAGCTGGGGGCTTCCAATTGCGCCGGCAGAGACAATAATCTCACTGCCTCTCTTTTGGCTGAGAAAGGCTTGATGGTGCCCACCATTCTCATCCTTGAATTGAACCCCAATAGCACTCTGTTTCTGATGTCCTGTGCAAGAGATGAGGTTACTATAACAAAATGATTGTGCAGCAAGTACCTACTGTTTTTGTTTGAAGTATGTGTTTTCCTAGCTTCCTTCTTGTGGAAGTGGATACAGATTATGGAGGAAATTGTATGTCCGGTGCAAAATTATTGACCAAAACCAACTACATTCAGCCAGAAGCAAAAATATTGACAAACACAGCCATCATATTAAAGGCGCATATGCTCATCATGCTTTATAAGCGGACGCCGTGGACTCGTGGAATCCTCAAAACACCATTTCTGTTCAGTTTCCTTTTTCTACAAATAAGTTAAATTTGTCCTAAATTTTGTGAAACAATTTCCTGAAATTTCTGAAATCTCCAGTTACCAGATTTCTTACTGGGTGCTTTGTTCTTTTCTACCATGGAACTTTTTTGTGATTATAAGAGCTACTACTTGGATTATTATCGCTTACCATGTCTCGTTTTGAAAATTACTTTGTTCACACTAGCATGAAGCAGCACTCTGAGGTTGTCAGGATTTGCAGCAGCTAGGAGGTCAGCAGCAGTGTGCCGGTACCCTGCCTCATCAAAGATGGTTCCCCCAACTTTGGTTCCAAAGAGATGGTCATAGGTATATCCATTGTAAGGCGATACCCCTGCTTCAAGCAGCCCATCACGAAGGGCAGCTTGCCAAGGTGCAATCTTTGGCCAATAAACAATCCTCTCCTCGACCCAGGGGTAGGACTGATTCACCAACTCTTCATCCCATCCCGCATCCTTCACAAATCTGCATGGACAAGTGCATGATAATTGGTTACAAACTTATAAGGCCTTACCAATACCAATGTTTAACATGATAGGTTTGGTCCAATAGGCACAATTGCTCGTCTTGTTGAAACCAGATTTTATGCTATCTTATAGTTATAGCTGGCCGTATGCTTATGCGAGCAATTTTCTTCTTATATTCTTAAAGTTGCTGTAATAACTGGCATATATTTTTCTAGTTTGACACTGCAGATGTTTCAAAAAACTCAGATACTGCAATGGTTAATGAATTCTGCCACGACATTCTAAGCCTTTCAGGACTTACGGCAAACCTTAGTGGAATTTGGCTATTTGGTTATTCATCATTCTATGTTACCAAATCAAACAAAAATGTATTAGTGATCTTTTGCAATTTTTCTTCGATGCTCATTTTCAGTCCTTCACCACTCCATAGTATGTGTTGGTGTGCAGCTATATAAACTCCAATAAGCCTTACTGGCTTTCCTCCAAATCTAATTACTCCTCTGCTAGGTAGGAGTATAATGTTGTTGAGCAACCATTAATGCGTCTGATATCTGTCCTGCAACTGCAAAATCAATTCTACCACTATGATATTCAATAGAAGCTATAAAAAATCCATGTGAAAAAACATGTGACAAATCTCCAGTTAAAGCGTAAGGTATTTCAAGACCAGGTACAGTTATGGGGCTGAAAAGGTTTTGTATCACTAACTTTTATGGCTACCTCTAAGATTGTTGGCTTCTCCCATCAGCCATTTTGTTGACTCTTTAGTGTTGAGACTGGTCTGATCTTTGTTTAAGACAGAAGATATGAAACACTGCTTTGTGAATGTGACATACTAACACACCTACAGCGGGGCTTCAGATTGAATAGCTGTGAAATATCCTGGTATATCTGATCAACCATGCTGAACCACTTAATTCTTCTTGTGGTAGTAAGATCAAACAGGATTAGTCCCATCTTTTGATATCGATGTTTCCTATTCAGGTTACTAAATAACTACTTATTTTAACTTCCGCTTAAGTTTATTTGCACAGTAAATGGATCTTAAGTTAGGTTAGATAGCTGAAAACATGACACATTGCGTACCTTTGGTTGGCTCGGCTGTAGAAGCCGGCATTTATACATGTTCCACCACCTAGAACCTTTGCTCGGGAATTGATGACACCATCAGTAGAGATGAATCCCTGAGATGGGGAATTCTTCGATTCATCGGTCAAGCAAATGTGGAAGTTCTCAAGGTATGAGATGTTGCGGTTGCCATATGGAGATCCACCTCTCTCAAGCAACAGCACCTTGTACTTTTTCGACAGCGTTGCTGCCAATGGGCATCCGGCCGTGCCCCCGCCGACAATGATGTAGTCATATGCTTCATGCTGGATTTTGGAGAAACTGCTTGCCTTCCGGAGGGGAGGGAGATCCGGTGTGGCGGAATGGTTTCTTCCTGCAAGTTTAAGTGTTTGATATTATTGCCTGGAGCTGCTTGGTTTCAGGTTAATACTATTTCAGTCAGTTTTCTTCTTCTATCTTGATATATATGAGGATGTCTCAACCTTGTTATGCTAAACTCTTCCTCTTTTTCATCAGGTTTCTTCTGGTTATAAATAATTCTACAGATTGCGAAAAGAAGGTACATCTTTTCCAGATTCCACACCTTGTTTTTCCAGCCTTTTACTTGGAAACGACGCTTTCTTATGTACCATTACATGCCAAGCATTCTTACAACGACAGAGTGCCACTTCAGGACTAAGTAAACAATATCAAAATCATAATGTAGGATAATTAGAAATAGATGACAAGTTGCCTTTGTTATCAACGAATGTAGCCAAAATGTCTAAATAAAGGCCCATGTTCCTAAGCCAGTTCAAAATCTCTGGATAATAGCCATGGTGGGTATAACAAGCTGATCGGCAGAAACAAAGAAAGCAAACATCGATGGACCAAAATCCAACTCTGAACCATTGAGCTTTTTTCTAGGGGAGACGACTCACCGTGCAGTTTTGAGAAGCATAGATAAGCTCAAGCAGATGGAATGTACCTTGAGATAATCTGATGAAGCAGAGGAACGCCAAGATCTTGAAGAACACCCCTCCGCTGATCAAACCCATTGAAACCAAAGAGCTCCCCTCGTTTTGTTCTCTTTTGCCCTTTCTTTTTCACCTCTGACTCTGCGTACTTGCCTTCTGTCTGGTGCTCTCTGATTTCTCCACCTCGCAACCTTGCCCAATGCATTTCACTCGTTTATGTAGACAGTAGCAGCACCGTGGAATTGAGAGAGCTATTGTGTACATTCACTCAAGGGCGCTCACCCACACCATTAATTGCCATTCAATGCAGTGCAGCACTGTCCAGTAGTACTACAAGTCAGATTTATGGACTTCCTCATCAGCCAACCAACCACAACGAAACTGCTGTGAATATTTTACCCACCGCCCTGATTTACATGCATATCTCCCTCTCGCTTCTTTCAAACTCAGTGACGTTTTTATTTCATTTTCGGTGACTATAGGCAGATTTTGAAGAATGTCCACTTTTCAAACCTGAGCTATTGTAGAAGTTCAATTTTCAACCTTGAACTCTGAAACTGGTTGGTTGTTTTCAACTTTATCTCTTGAAAAAGTTCACTTAACCCACGTGGCCCTATCGCAGATGATTTTGTGCTAACAGGGACAACCCGTGACATTAACGAACATCAATTTTACACGCCAGCACTACTATGCTAGCAACCCTAATTAAAACTTCTACAAAAATCGAGAAATCAGGAATCTGGCTTGGCTGGGAAGAGAAGTGAAAGGGATGGGTAGAGAAGTACAGTACAGATTAGCGATTAGAAGAGATGACATACCTTTTTCCTAATTTAAATGAGTAAAATTCACAAAATTACAAGTTTAATGTACAAACTATCACATCTGACTAAGTTTAAGCAACATATTATCGCATCTGTAGTTTTGGGATACACTTTGGTTCTTATAGTTTTCTGAAATTGATTCTTAAATAGATAGTTTTATGATATATTTGACCCTAATTAGGTTACTTTGTTTCTTAAAATGTATTGTAGTTCTGTGATAGACTTCTTTAGGAAAATTTCTGTGATATACTTGCTCCCTAAACCTGTAGTTTGTGAGATTGATCCTCAAATCCGTACTTCTGGGATAGGTTTTCACATTATTTTTTCGACAAACAGACAGGGGCACCCCTTTCAATTAGAAGACATGCAATTTTGTGAAATTTACTCAATTTAAATAGACAGTTAGGTTGCTTTATCTATAAAGCGGGGCGAGAGCCTATTTCGATTATGTGCATCTTTATAGTCTGAATAGGCCATTGACCATTTTGAATAAAACTGAACATTGTAGACAATTTCTGATACAGTTAAGAGTCCTCGTTCACCTAGACTTTATTCTTAATAAACCAGCCCCCTTCAGTCGAATCCTGTTCCAAGAAGACTAGATTTCTTTCTTGCTTTTTTTAGGGTAAGAAGACTATTCTGTCCTCCCGTCTGCCCAGAGGTGTTGCTTTCAAGAAAGAGAAGGGCTGAGGAGGGTGTAGAGAAGACGTTGTTTAAGATGACAAACTACTATCTGGCCTGATATTGACAAGATACATGATACTCTATTGCCATTAGTTCAGAAAATGGTTTTGTAACACCAATGTGTCTGTCATTGAATGGTCTCGCTCAGTTGGTTAGCAAGTTTGAGGTTAGCATCATCGTACTCTAGATTACATAGGAATTGTCAGTGATAGGTATGGACGGTACTCTAGATTACATAGGAATTGCCAGTGATACGTATGGACGTCTAGTACTATCCAGTCGCTAGGTATATACCAACTACTAACTATAACAATTTAATTACTTCACAATTAACCAATAAATATTTACTACCTAAAGAAAAAACAGAAAAAAAATGGTGAACAAAATCTCAGCTCGGTTGTTGCCGGCCGTTGGTGGAGGAGGCCATCCAGGGCCGTGGGGATTCGGCGGAGTGCGCCGGTGGAGAGGAGCAGGGCGGCCGGCATTGGCAGACGGCCGGGCCGAGGGACGGGGCGGGGTGGCAGCGGTGGGTAGGACGAGGTGGCGGCAGCTATAACTAGGTCACAGCCGAGCCTGCCTCACACTGGTTTGTACTTTATAACACGCGGGAGACGAAGGGTCAGGGCTTTCCCGAGTTCTTTTTGTCAAGGACTCGAAAGCTGTCCACATGGTGATTTAAGAAAAACTGTAAATCTCTGACGGAAATTATGCCGAGTCCCATTTTACAGGTGCTCAGCAAAAGCGGTCTGCTGTGACGGAGCAGATGCCAGCTACCGCGATCACCACATGGCGCCAGATTTGCTGGGTGCCTTCTGTTAGGAATAGGCAACTTGTATTCCCACGAGGCCATAGGCCGATATATATATACATGTACAGGTGTGGAACATATACAGGAAACCCCTTATACAACGGGATAAATACAAAGGGGTACATGACTTATATTATAACTCTAACACCCCCCTCAAACTCATGGTGGATGAACAACACTGAGTTTGGAGAGATAAAAGCCATGTTGTGCTCTAGTCTAGGCCTTCGTCAGGAAATCCGTCAACTGTAACTCGGAAGGCACATACTGAAGAGCAATAACCTGATCCTGCACACCAGCGCGCACATAGAAAGCATCAACACCAATATGCTTGGTGAGCTCATGCTTCATAGGATCGCGCGCAATGCTGATAGCACCTGTACTGTCAGATAAGAGCAGAGTCGGTGTAGTGACAGAAACACCAAAATCCTGAAGTAACCACCGTAACCAAGTCACCTCTGCCGTCAAAAGAGCCATTGCTCGCAACTCAGCCTCGGCACTCGAACGGGAAACTGCAAGCTGTTTCTTCGTCTTCCAGGCAATAAGAGAACCACCAAGAAAAACACAGTAAGCAGAAAGTGAACGGCGATCTGAAGGATCACTAGCCCACGTAGCATCCGAATAGGCCTGAAGCTGTAAAGAACTGGAGCGAGGAAAGAAGAGACGGTGAGAGATCGTGCCTCGAAGATATCGGAGAACACGAAGGAGATGACTATAGTGAACCGATGTGGGAGCAGAGACAAACTGACTCAGAATATGAACCGGATAAGAGATGTCCGGACGAGTGACAGCTAGATAGACAAGTCTGCCAACAAGATGATGATAACGCGTCGGGTCAGGGAGAGGGTCACCATCAGTAGCACGGAGGTGAACATTGAGCTCCATAGGAGTCTCAACAACGCGCTCGTCAGTAAGAGTAGCACGAGCAAGAAGATCCTGGATATACTTTTCCTGGGATATAAAAAAGCCATCAGAGGTAGAAGAGACTTCAATCCCAAGAAAGTAGCGAAGAGGTCCAAGATCAGACATAAGAAACTGCTCACTAAGACGGGCCTTTACAAAGGCAATATACTCGGGGTCATCCCCCGTGATGATCATGTCATCAACATAGAGAAGAAGAAGAGTCCGACCACGAGGAGAAAGGTGAATAAACAATGCGGGATCATGAGCACTTGCAGAAAAACCAGCAGCAGTGATCACAGAGGCAAAGCGCTCAAACCAGGCGCGGGGGGCTTGCTTAAGGCCATAGAGAGAGCGACGAAGACGACATACCATGCCATCAAGAACAGAATACCCAGGTGGTGACTGCATGTACACCTCCTCACACAGCTCACCATTAAGAAAGGCATTCTTAACATCAAGCTGAGATATAGACCAGTGGCATGCAGAGGCAACGGCAAGAAGTGTTCCTGCGGGACGAACCCCTGCTGGGCCTGCTGAGCGATCACGCAGAGACGGCCTTCGAGCGATGCTGAGATCGAGCGGGAGCGGCAGCTTCGGTGCTTAGCGATCAGTCGATGGAGTCCTTCGAGCGATTCAGAGATCGAGCGGGAGCGGCAGCTTCGATCGCCGATCGGGAGAGGAGAGAGATCGCCCCCTGCGGCCTGCTGCTTCGATCGCCGATTGGGAGAGGTGAGAGATCAAGAGAGGAGATCGATCTGGAGAGGAGGGATCGAACGCATGAGTTGCAGCGTGCGAAAAAATTAACCTAGCTCTAATACCATGTTAGGAATAGGCAACTTGTATTCCCATGAGGCCATAGGCCGATATATATATATATATATATATATATATATATATATATATATATATATATATATATATATATATATATATATATATATATATACATGTACAGGTGTGGAACATATGCAGGAAACCCCTTATACAACGGGAGAAATACAAAAGGATACATGACTTATATTATAACTCTAACACCTTCAATCCAGCACAACTTGACATAGGTCATATATAAGCCGAGTTTATTTTGCTTGCCGAGTCCTTATTGTCCGGCTCTCGTCAATGGCAAGTCTCTGCCGAGTTCGAACTGTTACCGAGATCTGTACTCAGCTTACATAGTCATTACCGAGGGCCCGTGTTCGGGAACTCGGTGAAACGGTAAGCACTCAGCACAGAGGGATTTTCCAGTAGTGTATGGACATGTCGATTACATAGGCATTTCGACAACGCCCGACTCACTTTAGCCGACCTCGTTGACAATATCTAGTCGGAAGTTAGGCTAGGGGCAAGGGCGGATGCGAGGGCTGGGGTCGCTACCAGTTGAGGCAGTGCCTATTAGTGGCGTCCTATTGTAATTCTAGGTGTCTTTCATCTTTGAGTTTGTACAAACTCTTCTTTCTATCAATGCATCGAGACGCAAGGCTCTGCATTTTCCCCAAAGAACAAAAAGGCATGGACGTCTAGTACTGGTCGAGATTCTTGATGTCAACTTGACAGTGCAATGTACTAAAAGAAAGAACTGCAAGTGGACGTCCAAATCATCTTTGAAACAATGTTGAACAATGAAGGTACAACATTTGTGCCCATCACATCAACCACCAAAATGGTATAATGGATACGCTGCAACAAGTCAGACAACTGAAACGTTAGGAATAAACCCAAGCATTACATCTAATCTACCTCATGTGTAAACACTTCTTCGTGTTGTTTTCATTTCACCTTTTCAGCGATGATGATGTGACAGGATCCTGGGTGAAGACCCTTCTCCGCCTCGGACTTGGCAGCGGCGACGCTTAGCGCCGTTTACCTCTTGAGGGCATTGTCATGGAGCTAAAGTGTTCTAGTGCGTGTCATGACAGTGTTTTCAGGCCTACCTATGTGTTTTTTTCTCGGAAACGTAGGTGCAGTGCGTTTATGTTGTCCGGCTATCCTGGAATCTACTTTGCAAAGGGCTTCCTCACTACCTTATATCGTTCGGCCGTGTATTTTGGTTTGTGCTTTATCTGTAAAGCGGGGCAAGAGCAGCGACCAAGTGCACGCTAGGAAATGGCGAGGTCGCACTCTTCTGGACAGATTGGTGGCTGTGGGACGGACGGATCCAAGACCTCGTGCCTAACTTATTCGCGGTTGTGAGGAGCAGAGCACGGAAAAGAACGGTGAAGCAAGCCATGGTGGACGGATGGTGGCAAGACGTGTCACCTAACATGTGCCCTCAAGCACTGAGCGAGTTCCTACAACTCGTAGACAGGACCCAACACATTCAGCTCCTGGATAATATTGAAGACAAGCTAGTCTGGGCTTGGGAGGCAAATGGCTGCTTCTCGGCAAGATCGGCTTATGGAGCGTTCTTTGCTGGGAGAGAAGAGGCCAATGGAGCCATGCAAATCTGGCGATCGAGGGCGCCGGCGACTTGCAAGTTGTTCGCATGGTTGGCAACTAGGGAGAGGTGCTGGACGGCAGATAGGCTTGCGCGACGACAACTACCACATCCCCTTGCTTGTCCATTCTGTGACCAAGCGCCAGAAACAATCAATTTTTTTTTGAATGTTCACCGGGGGGGGGGGGGGGGAGTTTTCCCCACCTGAATATATTGATGATCAGGGGCGAACCCCAGGGAAGTGTTTTACAGAAGCCCGAGTACACATAGATAGAAAAGGGGGAGGGAAGGGTTTTATGGGTTTACACACGATCTAGACACTATCTAGACTAAAAGGGCCAGTAGCCAGGTCCCGACGTGCCCCCTCCGGCTCTCTGGAAGCCGAGCACGCCACAGAGCGGCGTCCTCACGGCAGCATGCCAGCACATGCTGCAAAGACGGCTGTTGTCGTTGGAAGACAACGGCGTTCATGCGTTTCCAAAGCTGCCAGCAGCACAGTAGAGCGAGCTCCACCGCCGATTCGGTCACCGCGCCCACCGCAGTAGCAAGGCGAGGCAGCCCGCACACCCTGATCCCAGCAGTGTCGATGCCCAGCTTGTTCCAGAAGGCACAAGCGAAGGGGCAGGCGAAGAGCATGTGGTCGGCTGATTCTAGGGGCTCAGCGCACAATGGGCAGCCGACGTCCGCCGCGGCGACGATACACTTGCGAAGCAGGACGTCCCTTGTGTGTATCCGCCTCTGGACCAACAACCAACTGAAGAACTGCACATGCGAGGGGATCCGCGCGCCCCAGATCATATCCGCGAAGCCAGCCTGCGCCCCGCCGAAACGCAGCAGCCGGTACACGGCACTCGACGACAGAGCATCGTGGGGCGCCGCAGCATGCCTTAGGTGCCTCTTGTCGTCCCCCTCACCGGGGGGAGCCGCCACCAGGAGAGCCGAGACGTCCTGCAGATCACGCACGCCCGCCCTGGTCAGCCTAGGGACTAGGCAACCGGCCAGACCACGCCGGCGGACCTGCCAAACTGTCGCCTCAATGTCCGTGGCATGGGAGAAGAGGGAGGGGTATGCCACCGCCACAGGCCCGCAGGGAAGCCAGGAATCCCACCAGAAAGAGCAGGCCCGGCCGTCCCCGACCGCCACCCTGGTGATCGTGCGGTAGTGCGGAAGCAGTTTTGCCACTGAGGCGCGGTGTTCTCCGCACGCCAGCTCACCGCGCGTGAGGATGGATTGCCCGTCCGTGCTGCTCCAGATCCAGGCCGCCCAGCGTGACCGGGGCGTTGTGTGTAGGCGATGCAGCATCTTCAGGAGGAGGCATGCGTTCTGGGTGGCGAGGTCGCGAACGCCAAGGCCTCCTTCACTTTTGGACCTGCACACCCGTTCCCACGCGACCAAGCATTGGGCCCCCGAGGCCCGCTCCGCCACGCTCTAGAGGAAGGAGCGGCGCAGGGTGTCCAGAGCATGGACCACCGAAGGAGGAAGCAGCATCGCCGCCATTGCGTATGTTGGCAGCGCGTCCAGGACTGCGTTGATGAGGAACAAACGGCCGGCCGGCGAGAGTAGGCGCGCCGCCCATCCAGCAAGGTACATGTCCACCTTTGCGAGCATGGGCAGGAAATCCGCGAACCACAGCTTTTCCCAGGACAACGGGAGCCCGAGGTAGGTTTGCGGGAACGCACCCGTGGCGCAGCCGAGCACGGTCACCACCTGTGCCAGCAGTTCCCCCTCCGTATGCAGCGGCACCAACGTGCTTTTGGAGAAGTTGATAACCAGCCCCGTAGCTTCAACGAACTGGCCGAGGGTTACTCGCAGGCGAGCAGCCCCGTCCACGCACGCACGCATGATGATGAGCGTGTCGTCGGCGTACTGGAGCACGACCGCAGGCTCCTCCGGCAGCAGGGGGTGGCGCATCACAACATCTTGGCGAATGAGCTACTGGAGGACGTCGGCGACGATGAGGAAGAGGTAGGGAGAGACGGGGTCCCCTGCCTGAGCCCACATTTCACCTGGAACCATCGCCCCGGCACGCCGTTGAGCAGAACGGGCGAGCGTGCGATGAGTGGAAGAGGGCGTCGATCCAGTCGCACCACCGAGACGGGAACCCCCGCACCTCCATGATCGCGCGCAAGCTCTCCCAGCAGATGGAATCGAAAGCTTTGGCGAAGTCGAGCATAAGAACCACCGTGGACGCCGCTCGCCGATGACAGCACTGCACGAGCTCAGTGGCGTAGACGAAATTTTCGGAGATGCTTCGCCCCCGCACGAACCCTGACTGGTCTTCATCGATCAAGAGGGGGATCTGTTGCTGCAGCCTTGACGTGAGCCCTCTGCACAGTATCTTCACATCGTCGTTTTGCAGCGAGACCGGGCGGAAGGATGCAGGCGTTGGCACCCCCCCCCCGCCTTTGGGGAGCAGAGCGACGTAGGCGCGATTGATCCCGTCCAACCGAGCTGTGCCGGCGTGGAACTCGTCAAAAAGCCGTTGGAGATCACCGGCCACCGCCCCCACGCCGCCTGGTAGAAAGCGGGACCGAGCCCATCGGGGCCAGGCGCGCTCGATCGGTCGAGCTTGTCGACCGCCGTCTTGATCTCAGCGAGATCAAAACAAGCCACCAGTTTTGCGCCGTCGACCCGAGGCGCCTGGGCGTAGAGGCCCGCTAGGTCGAACCGCCACACAGCCGTCCTGGGCCGGCCCAGTAGCGCCGAGTAGTAGGCCAGCAGTGCTGCGGCCTTTCCTGCATGGTCCACCACCTGGACCCCTTCGACTTCCAGTGCGCTGATGGAGTTGCAGCGGTGCCGCTGCCACGCCGAAGCGTGAAAGAACCGGGTGTTCTCGTCGCCCTCGCACACCGCCCGACGTTTCCCCCTTTGACGCCAGTGCGCGCACTGGTGCCTGATCGACGCGGCCAGAGCAAGCAGCGCATCATATCGAAGCGCAGCCTCATCTGCGGAGAGAACACGATTTTCTTCCAGAAAGTCAAAGAGATCAATCATGAATCTGCAGTCATTTACGAAGGTGGTAATGTACCGGTGCTGCCTTTTCCAAACCTTGGCCGCGGACCTGAAAGCTTTTTTTCTAGCCGTGAGCACACCAGCCGCGCTCGTACCACAAACCGAACCAGACCAAAACGGGAGCATGGCAGGGAGGAAAGCGGGGTTTAGGAGCCACGCATTTTCGAAGAAAAATCTGGAAGGAGCCGGAATCTTGGTGGAAGCCGTGACCAGAAGAGGGACGTGATCTGAGGTGGAACGAGGGAGCGACGCAAGGGCCGTGTCCGGAAAGCACACGTCCCATGCGTCGTCAAAGAAAGCACGGTCAAGCCTAGCGAGAATGGGGGGGGTCTGCCTATTAGTCCAGGTGAAGAGGCTGTAGGATCGGAAGTATGTCTAGAGGGGGGGGTGATTAGACTACTTGACCAAATAAAAACTTAACCTTTTCCCAATTTTAGTTCTTGGCAGATTTTAGCAACTTTAGGACAAGTCAAGCAATCATCACACAATTCAAGCAAGCATGCAAAGAGTATATAGCAGCGGAAAGTAAAGCATGCAACTTGCAAGAATGTAAAGGAGAGGGTTTGGAGAATTCAAACGCAATTGGAGACACGGATGTTTTTCCCGTGGTTCGGATAGGTGGTGCTATCCTACATCCACGTTGATGGAGACTTCAACCCACGAAGGGTAACGGTTGCGCGAGTCCACAGAGGGCTCCACCCACGAAGGGTCCATGAAGAAGCAACCTTGTCTATCCCACCATGACCATCGCCCACGAAGGACTTGCCTCACTAGCGGTAGATCTTCACGAAGTAGGCGATCTCCTTGCCCTTACAAACTCCTTGGTTCAACTCCACAATCTTGTCGGAGGCTCCCAAGTGACACCTAGCCAATCTAGGAGACACCACTCTCCAAGAAGTAACAAATGGTGTGTTGATGATGAGCTCCTTGCTCTTGTGCTTCAAATGATAGTCTCCCCAACACTCAACTCTCTCTCATAGGATTTGGATTTGGTGGAAAGAAGATTTGAGTGGAAAGCAACTTGGGAAAGGCTAGAGATCAAGATTCATATGGTAGGAATGGAATATCTTGGTCTCAACACATGAGTAGGTGGTTCTCTTTCAGAACATATGAGTTGGAAGTGTAGATGTGTTCTGATGGCTCTCTCCACGAATAAGAGGAGGTGGAGGGGTATATATAGCCTCCACACAAAATCCAACCGTTACACACAATTTACCAATCTCGGTGCGACCGAATCAACAAACTCGGTCGGACCGAAAAGGTAAACGTAGTGACCGTTAGAGATTTTCGGTGGGACTGACATGCAACTCAGTAGGATCGATATGGTCAGGGTTAGGGCATAACGTAATCTCGGTGAGACCGATTACACAAACTCGGTGAGACCGATTTTGGTAATTAGCTAACCAGAGAGTTGGTCAGGTAAACTCGGCGGGATCGATTTGCTCTTTCGGTGAGACCGAAAAGTTACAAAGGGGAAACAGAGAGTTTACTTTGCAATCTCGATGGGACCGATTTGCTCTTTCGGTGAGACCGAAAAGTTACAAAAGGGAAACAGAGAGATTGCAACCCCATCTCGGTGAGACCGAGATCCCTATCGGTAGAACCGAATTGCTAGGGTTTGGCAGTGGCTTCAGACAAGTGAAACTCGGTGGCGCCGGATGGAAAGAATCGGTAGGACCGAGTTTGGCTTGGAGTTTAGGTCATTTGTGGACATGGAAAAGTAGCTGAGGATTTTGGAGCATATCATTAAGCACATGAAGCAAAAGGCTCATTAAGCAACACCTCATCCCTCCTTGATAGTATTGGCTTTTCCTATGGACTCAATGTGATCTTGGATCACTAAAATGTAAAATGAAGAGTCTTGAGCTTGAAGCTTTAGCCAATCCTTTGTCCTTAGCATTTTGAGGGTTCCACTTTCACCATCCATGCCATGCCAATCATTGAGCTTTCCTGAAATAATTATCTTGGAATAGCATTAGCTCAATGAGCTATATGTTGTTATGAATTACCAAAACCACCTAAGGATAGTTGCACTTTCGATCTCTCCCTTTTTGGTAATTGATGACAACATATAGATCAAAGCTTCGACAAATGATAATAAGAATGAATTATATCGTCGCTTTGAGAAGTATGTGATAAGTAAGTGCTCCCCCTAAATTTGTGCATATTTAAAATTTTCTTTGGACTGCAAATGCACAAAGAGTTAGAATTATGGGTTACTCTTCCATGTCACATACATCTTGGTGGAGCGCTCAAAATGATAATAATGAAATACATGCACTCATCACCAAGGAAAAGTGAATGACCACATAAGATAGATAAGATATATCAAGCATGCATAAGTGTAGCTTATGATCAAACACATGATCATCAATGTCTCGCAAGCATATCAAAGTATCTCGACCAAAAGCAAACAATGTTTGAGAAACCACCAAATAAAGCAAGAGAGAAAAAACAACACTCTCTCTCTCTCTCGAAGCCTATGATCTATACATTTTTCTCCCCCTCTGGCAACAAGTTACCAAAAAGTTCCTAGAAAATGCATAGTGCTAGATCGACACTCAGGCTTGATCTTCTGGTGGTGGTGGAGTCCTGATCACTCCAAGGACGAAGGCTTCCGTAGACGTGGTTGGAGTTGGAGTTGAAGTAGATGCTGGAGCTGGTTGGGCTGGTGCTGTGGCTGGAGCTGAGGCGGTGGCTCTTGTGTCAGGAACTAGCACTGCACTGGACCTCTGAGCTCGTGGCACTCTGGCAAATGCATCAGCGATAGTCTTCCCTTTCCTCTCCCGCATGTCATCTTGGAGTTGCTCCACTGCAATCTGAATCTCTGTCACCTTGATATCCAAGTCATAGAACTTTTGTTCTACGATTCTCTCTAGGCTTGCCTGGTTCTGAGTTAGGGTGGCCAGTCCTTGCTCAATCCTCAGGGTGGATGTAATCAGGTAATTGAGCTACTCTTGCTTGTTCTTCAAGAAGTACTCAGATGCCTCTTCTTGAGTTGGCATCTTGGCAGCTTTCTTCTTCCTTGCCTTCTCCTTCTTAGCTTGTGCCTGGACTGATGATGGTTCATTTTCATGCATCACAACTTGGTTGTCCTCGAAATCTGGATGGATAGGCAAATGTTATGTGTCTGTGCCCATTCTTGAGTTGATCAACATCTGGATCTGAGGGGCATATCCACAGCTCCTCTTCTGATCTGTTGTAGTCCTCTTGATAGTTTCTATTATGAGGCTCATGACCTTAAACTTTTGAGGCACATCAAAGATATGTAGCAGGTTGATGGCATGACCTCTGATCATCCTGTGATCTCCAGACTTGGGCAAAAGTGTGTGCCTAAGGATCCAGTTGATCGTAGGCAGTCCTGACAACAGGTGTTTCACAGACCCAAACTGGTGAGTGTCAAGATCATCTGCAGGAATCTCCTTGTACATATTTTCCATAGTGTTGTGATCCATCTTCTTCTTGGCATAGACATCCAAGTCATCTTCATTCTCTTCTGGGGCATTGATCAACCTTGCCCATTCCTCAACAGTTGAATGGTACCTTGTACCTTCAGACATCCATGTGATCCTTCCATCTGGGTAGAAGTGTGCTGTGGAGTAGAATTGCATAATCAGCTCCTCATTCCACTTTGTGAGCTTCTGCCCAACAAAGTCAGCTACTCCACAAGCTCTGAAGCTATCTTGCACTCCAGGGTAGTGCTCTTTATTTTCCTTGATATATTCCCAGTCGACCCATCTCATGTCACAAACAATGGGCTTCTTGTCCAATAAGACTGTCTCATTGAAGGCCTGATGTTCCTTAGTGTGGAACCTGTAGTCAACAGCAGTCCTTCTCCTGGTAGCATATGGATCCTCCGCTCTCCATTTTCTTAGCCCAGAGTCTCTTCTGATCTTCATGTCCTCAGCCACAGGATGAGTATCATTGTGGTCTGGGATCTTGGGCTTCAGCTTTCTCAGCACTTGGCCTTCCTCTTCTTCAACAGCAGCTTCAGGCACTGGGGCCTTGTTCTTCTCAGCAGCTGGTATGCTCCTTGTATTTCTCTTTGGTTTTGGTTTTGGAGCTGGCTCGGCTTTGGATGCAGCCTTGGGGGCTTCCTTGGGCTTAGATGCAGCTGCCCCTGTTCTTATAGCATCACCCATCAACTTGGGTGCCTTGGGTGCTGGTGCAGCATCCTCTTCTTCTTCTTCTTCTTCATCAGAATCTTTCCTCATGGAAGGCTTGCCAACAACTCTGGCAGTGGTTGTTCTAGCTCTCTTCTTTTTCTTATCCTGGCCAATTTCTTCCTCTTCAGATTCCATAGTGAATTTTATAGTTTCCTCAGGAGCAGCCTTCCTTGGCTTGGAGGTAGGAACTCTCCTAGCAGGTGCTTTCTTGTGCATTCCTGGCTTGATGGCTGCAGCTGAGCCATACTCCTTTTTGAGCACAACTCTCTTGGAAGTTGCTTCCTCCTCTGCCACATAGTCCTCATCCCCTGATTCTGAGGTTCTCTTCTTCCTTTGTCTTGTGGCAGCTTTTGGCAGGTTGCTGGGGGTGCTCCTGCTACCTTCATCTGAAGAGCTGGAGGGACTAGTGCCCTCACTCATCTGCACTGGCTGCTCTGACAGGTTCTGGCTATCACTCTGGTCTGACATGATGAACAAGCTGACTGCTGACCCTGTGAATAGTTTATAGATGAGATAGAGTGGATGAGCATCACAAAATACAGAGATTTTTGCAAAAGAATGATTCAAAAACTTAGTTTTAGTTTCCCACAGAAAGCATTTCGGATCTACCGATTTTTAAACTCGGTGATACCGAAGCAGTTTTTGGAACCTAAACTAGTGAACTCGGTTGGACCGAGTCACAGTTCGGTGGCACTGAGACTGCTAGGGTTTCACAAAGTTCCAAAATCGGTCACACCGATTAGCAATACTAGGTCAGACCGAGTTTTACTTGTGCAATGGCATAAGCCAAATTGGTGGGACCGAGTTTTTCAACTCGGTGGGTCCGAGATGGTTTCGGCGGAAACCTAACCCTAAATTTTTTGGATCAAACCTATTCTACGAGTTCATTGACTGGATAGGAGTTTGTCAAACGTGGCAAGAATCCATCTGATCACAATGTGCTAGGAATCGGATTGGGGAATAGCACAAAGATCGAGTCCATATCCTAGCTCGGTGGAGACTCGCTACGGCGGCAACGGCGGGGTTGATTCCCGTTGACGGCGACGGAGACCAGCGACTGGAGGCGGCTGGCGGCGAGAAGACGATCCGGAGACCACGTAGGCAGAGCGAGCTATCGCGCGGGCGAAGGGGTTCGGAGAAATTTCCAAATTTTTGCCCGTGTCTATATATAGCTCGACCCTGTCGGTGTGACCGAGTGGAACAACTCGGGGGCACCGAGATGCAAAACTCTATACAGTGATTGCAACTCGGTGTGACCGAAAGGTTCAAATCGGTTGCATCGAGATCGAAAACATAGATCAACTTAATGATCTTGGTAAGACCGAAAGTGGGGTATCGATCAGACCGAGAATCACAAAGAGGTTTTGGAAGTTTAAGTCTATGACGAATCGGGGACTCCGAGTGCTCCTCACACAGAGTGGTTCGAATCTGACTTGATCAATTTTGTGATGTAGCATGAATAGAGTTTGAGACGAGAAAAGCATAGATAGCTAGAGAAGGTTCTTAGGCATTCTTGTCCATCCACTTGGCAAAAGAAAAATAAAGCCAAACAATCAAAACAACAAGTGGATGTCCTCGAATGAGTAAAATATGCAACCAACATGCTCACACAATAAAATGGCAATTGAAATATGTGACAAAGCATGCACAACCAATTCTAGCATCTATCAAGCAATTGGCGATGACTAGGTCATCTATATATGAGTATATTGACATAGGAGTCAAATGAAAACATTTGATCATAGGTCATACTCATCGTTTAAGCTCAAGTGGGGTTACCACTTTTACATAAAGCATTGTTGTGTTCACATCATTAGAGTTGCTTTTACTCAAGTCTTAGAGTAAAGCTCCCCCTAGATGTGATATCCCCCCTAAGAGGGATGAACTAACCTTGGGTTTCGTCGATGATGACTTCATGTAGATGTTGAAGATGTGGATGCTCAATGTTGATGTAGATCACTTGGAGCTATCCTTTTGAGTGATTTGCACTTTCAATACCTACATGGGTTAGTCCCACAAGGAACAAATAAGGATATCCATAGACATAGAGTGATGCACACACAAGATGATGTCTATGAAGGCTTTTAGGTTACCTTGTCCCTTGTCTTACCAACACGAGGGTTTGTGACTCCTTGAACTAGTGCAAGATGTGGAAGTTGATTGCACTTGTTCTTGCCAAAGTGATAAGAGTGAAGTATGTTGGCGGAGTCACCCTCAAGAACTCTCTAGTTCTTCTTCTTTTGGATCCACACCATCTTGATGGGAATCCTTGGAGTTGTAGTCGTACTTGATGAAGTGGAACTTGAAGTAGTCTTGGGAATCCACTTGACTAAGGTCTTAGGAACTTCTTCAAATGCATCAATTTCCTCTTGAAGCTTGTCCTTCCCTTTTTGCTTGTAGTCTTGTGGTGGAAGATCATATTGAGTTTGTGTCCCCTTGAAAGAAGTAGGATCATACTTCTCTTATTGAGGAACAAATTTTGTCTTGGGGTATTGATCTTCTTCCCACTCAACTCCATTGGCATTGAACTTTCGTTCAAAACCAACACCTTGATTCTTCCGGTGTCTTCCTTGCTTGCGTACAATTTCCTCGAATTGCTTACTTCCGGCAAGGCTTTTGTACACTCCTTTCTCTATGATTCCCTTCAATAAGCTATTTTCTTGCTCAAGAGTAACTTGGCTAAGAGAATCGTTAGTGGAATCAAGAGAACTACTAGAAGCAACAATATTGGATTTAACATGATCATTGTTACTACTAGAGGAAGAATCTTTCTTGTTCTTGTTATTAGACTTGACTTGAGGCATGTAAGTGGATAAGAGTAAACGCTTGGCAATGTAAGAAGAACTTTTCTTGCGGAGATCATCATTGATTGCCTTTAAAAACTCATGCTCTTGCTCAAGATTTAGCTTTTCAAAGCGTAGCTTCTCATGAGCTCTTAAAAGTTCTCGATGATCTTCGAAGATAGTTTCATGAGCTAACTTAAAAGTGTTTAGTTCTTTAGTTAGAGCCTCAATTTTCTCCTTATCATTGTCATTCGTTTTATCTTGATTAGCATGATTAATTGACGTTTCATCATAGTATTCATCACTAGAGTTGTCAACAAGTAAATCATCATCACCTAACAAGTCATCCTCATCACTATTGAAATCAACATACTCAGGGTGAGTTACCGTAGGACCTTTGGCCATGAAGCATCTTCCAATTCCTTCATTTGGTGAGTCAAATATGTCGAAAGAGTTGGTTGACACAAGTGCTAGACCGGCAACACCTTCATCTTGAGTATATTCGGAATCAGAGTGATAACTTGTCTGAGAGTGGTTGTCGGAGTAGGAGCCGGATACCCATTCACCAACATGAGCTTGATGTCTTCGTTTTGTGTAGCTCCTTGATGATTTTTCCTTTCTTTCCGAATCCTTGCTCCTCCGTGAGTATCTTCGTTCATAACAATCATCTCTACTCCTTCTCTCTCTTGATGGTGATTTTTCTCTTTTGCTTCTTCTTTTTGGAGAATCTTCTCTTCTTTTGTAGGGAGCCGTACACTCATTGGAATAGTGTCCGGGTCTTCCACAGTTGTCGCAGTTTCGCTCTCGACTAGAAGATCTTTTGTCATTGTAGGACCTTGACTTGGAGCTTCTATCTTTGCTTCTACTCTTGTAGAACTTGTTGAAGTTCTTCACCATTAGGCTCAATTCTTCGTTGAAGTTTTGTTTCTCACTTGATGATGTGGGTACTTCACATGAGGCTTTGTAGGCACCACTTGATTTGTTGTGAAGTTCCTCTTTATCCTTGAGCGACATCTCATGAGCAACAATTCTTCCAATGACCTCCGTTGGCTTGAGATCTTTGTAATTGGGCATCATTTGGATCAAAGTGCACACGGTATCATATTTTCCATCCAAGGCTCTTAGGATCTTCTTGATGATGAATCTGTCGGTCATCTCTTCACTCCCTAAGCCGGCAATCTCGTTTGTGATGAGAGCAAGCCTAAAGTACATTTCAGCGACACCTTCACCATCCTTCATTTTGAACTTGTCAAGTTGACTTTGAAGCACATCCAATTTGGATTCCTTGACGGAGTCGGTACCTTCGCGCATATCAATCAAAGTATCCCAAATTTCCTTTGCATTCTCAAGACGGCTGATTTTGTTGAATTCTTCGGGGCACAATCCGTTGAAGAGAATATCACAAGCTTGAGCGTTGTATTGTAGCATCTTCAACTCATCCGCGGTAGCTTCACGGTTTGGTTCCTTCTCGTCAAAGAAATCACCTTGCAAACCAACACACACAATAGCCCAAATGGCGGGGTTATGTCTAAGAATATGCATTTTCATTTTATGCTTCCAACTAGCAAAATTAGTACCATCAAAGTAAGGGCCTCTACGGTGATAATTTCCCTCGCTAGACGTCAATCTCTCCTAGGTTGTGAAACCAAGGCTATGATCACCAAAAGCTATGGAAATCAAAGCAAATGGAGACCAAAGCTCTGATACCACTCGTAGGATCGGAAGTATGTCTAGAGGGGGGGGTGATTAGACTACTTGACCAAATAAAAACTTAACCTTTTCCCAATTTTAGTTCTTGGCAGATTTTAGCAACTTTAGGACAAGTCAAGCAATCATCACACAATTCAAGCAAGCATGCAAAGAGTATATAGCAGCGGAAAGTAAAGCATGCAACTTGCAAGAATGTAAAGGAGAGGGTTTGGAGAATTCAAACGCAATTGGAGACACGGATGTTTTTCCCGTGGTTCGGATAGGTGGTGCTATCCTACATCCACGTTGATGGAGACTTCAACCCACGAAGGGTAACGGTTGCGCGAGTCCACGGAGGGCTCCACCCACGAAGGGTCCACGAAGAAGCAACCTTGTCTATCCCACCATGGCCATCGCCCACGAAGGACTTGCCTCACTAGCGGTAGATCTTCACGAAGTAGGCGATCTCCTTGTCCTTACAAACTCCTTGGTTCAACTCCACAATCTTGTCGGAGGCTCCCAAGTGACACCTAGCCAATCTAGGAGACACCACTCTCCAAGAAGTAACAAATGGTGTGTTGATGATGAACTCCTTGCTCTTGTGCTTCAAATGATAGTCTCCCCAACACTCAACTCTCTCTCATAGGATTTGGATTTGGTGGAAAGAAGATTTGAGTGGAAAGCAACTTGGGAAAGGCTAGAGATCAAGATTCATATGGTAGGAATGGAATATCTTGGTCTCAACACATGAGTAGGTGGTTCTCTTTCAGAACATATGAGTTGGAAGTGTAGATGTGTTCTGATGGCTCTCTCCACGAATGAAGAGGAGGTGGAGGGGTATATATAGCCTCCACACAAAATCCAACCGTTACACACAATTTACCAATCTCGGTGGGACCGAATCAACAAACTCGGTCGGACTGAAAAGGTAAACCTAGTGACCGTTAGAGATTTTCGGTGGGACTGACATGCAACTCGGTAGGACCGATATGGTTAGGGTTAGGGCATAACGTAATCTCGGTGAGACCGATTACACAAACTCGGTGAGACCGATTTTGGTAATTAGCTAACCAGAGAGTTGGTCAGGTAAACTCGGTGGGATCGATTTGCTCTTTCGGTGAGACCGAAAAGTTACAAAGGGGAAACAGAGAGTTTACATTGCAATCTCGTTGGGACCGATTTGCTCTTTCGGTGAGACCGAAAAATTACAAAAGGGAAACAGAGAGATTGCAACCCCATCTCGGTGAGACCGAGATCCCTATCGGTAGAACCGAATTGCTAGGGTTTGGCAGTGGCTTAAGACAAGTGAAACTCGGTGGCGTCGGATGGAAAGAATCGGTAGGACCGAGTTTGGCTTGGAGTTTAGGTCATTTGTGGATATGGAAAAGTAGCTGAGGATTTTGGAGCATATCATTAAGCACATGAAGCAAAAGGCTCATTAAGCAACACCTCATCCCTCCTTGATAGTATTGGCTTTTCCTATGGACTCAATGTGATCTTGGATCACTAAAATGTAAAATGAAGAGTCTTGAGCTTGAAGCTTTAGCCAATCCTTTGTCCTTAGCATTTTGAGGGTTCCACTTTCACCATCCATGCCATGCCAATCATTGAGCTTTCCTGAAATAATTATCTTGGAACAGCATTAGCTCAATGAGCTATATGTTGTTATGAATTACCAAAACTACCTAGGGATAGTTGCACTTTCAGAGGCGATCGGAGAGGTGGAGTTCATGTAGGGCAAGACCGTTGATCAGCGAGTTGAAACGGGCAGCGCGCCCCGGGTCGTAGTTGCCACCGCTCTTCTCGCTAGGATGGCGAACGAGGTTAAAGTCACCCACCACAAGCCATGCCCCCGACACTGAAGGGGGAATAGCCAGCATGTCATCGACAAACGCATCGGTGAGCGAGTGGTCAGAGGGGGCATAGACGTTGGTCAGAAAGATGACGGCACCAGAAGAAGCGCATGCCAGCTTAACCGTGACCGAAAAATTGGTTACAAAGGAGGAGATCAGGGCATAGGATGAAGGGTCCCAGGCGGTGACCACGCCGCCGCGCGATCCGTCAGCGTTCTTGGCCACGAACGCTGAGAGACGACTAGGAAGGAAAGTGACCCCCTTGAGCATGTCTAACAGAGCCAACTTGGACTCTTGGAGGCAGACAAATGTGGGATCAGACGAACACAAAGAGTTCTTAACGACATCATACTTGTCCTTGGCGCCCAGACCCTGGACGTTCCAGGACACCACGCGGAGAGACCGGACACCGACACTACCCATTACAACAGAGGTGACACCGAGACAGACAGAGAGAACTAGAGGAAAGATACACGGCACATGGACGACATGCCGCCCAACACGGGGGCCGATACATAAGCCAGGGGGTACACACACGCACCCGCGCACGGGCAAAAGCATGTAAGGTAACTAGGCACCAGAAGCATCCTGCATCGAGGCAATGGGGATGGAAGCAGCAGCACGGAGATCGGACACAGGCTTCATGCCCAGAGGAGCGATCACCGCGTCAAGAAGTTTGTCCTTCAACACTTTGGACTTGAGCCTTGGGGAGCAGCCAGAGAGAGCATCCTTTAGAGCACGCAGCTTGATGGCCTTGGCTTCCATGCTCACACAAGCGGGGGCCTCCTTCCCGGCCAAGCGGGCGCTGCGCCGCTGCTCCTCCGCGACGGCCATGCAGCCCGCGGTCACCACATCAACCTCGCCAGTGGCAACAGCGGAGAGCTCGGTGATGGACACAGCAGAGGGGGAGCTCTCGGTGTCCGAGAAGAGGGGGGAGCTCGAAAAAGGAGACACGGCCCTCGGCGGCGAGCCATTGGCTTGCACGCCCGCCGCCCCGGGTCCCTTTGTCGGCAGAGGCGGGGCCCCAAGGATGCGGAGCACCGACGCGATCTGACACCCGCCCCTCCTAGCCCGAGCACGGCCAAAGGCGGGGGCGGGACCACCACCACGCCCGCGCCCGAGCGGACGCCCATGCAGGACGGGCTAGTTGTGGGCGAATGGCGGCGGCAGCCCATGGAAGAAAGGGATGTAAGCCCCATCCCGGGAGTAGGAGTCGGCAGCCGGCCATGCCCTGACCGGCCAGACCGTGACCACCCGGGCCCCCCAGCGGCCGCCCAGAGGCCAGACGTCGCAGGGAACCTCGCGTGGGTCACGGAGGCGGACGACGACCCTGACGGTGGCGAGCTCCCTCCCCGCGAGGACGTGGGGGTCGATATCGAGGACTTTCCCAAAGGAAGCGAACGCGGCGGCGATGCCAACGGGGTTGAGAAACTCCGCGGCGAAGCCAGTGGCCGCAAGCAAGGCGCACGAGCCAGCGTGGAGGTCCACACGGCCGTAGCCCTCCTCCCGGTGCAGGTTGATGCGCGCCCCCTCATGCATGAAAGGCTGCCTCCCCATCGCTTCTTCGCGGTCTGCCTCGGAGGCAAACCGGAGATACATGGCCCCCACGGCGGACGGGACCGTCTCGGACAGGAGGTGAGCAAAGCGGCGAAGAATGGCGGCCTGCACAGCAGAGGTGTCGTTGTGGAAGGCAGTGGGAGGCTTGATGGTGACAACCGCAAGGCGCAGAGCCGCCGCATAGTCACCATCCGACATGAACACCTCGATGGAGTCCGGCCGCTGAGAATCCGCAACGGAACGGTCGGACGAGCGGGATGAGAGGGAGGAGCCAGAAGACCTAGAAGGAGAGCTGCCACCCCCACCGGTCGCGGGCCCACCATCAACAGCAGGCCCAGTCGGCGCCGGGACCGGTGCTGGGGCCATCAAAGGCAGCACTGGCTCCGGGTGCCCACGGACCGGGGAGGAAAGCACGGGAGACGGCGGAGGAGAGGACAGCACCGCAGAAGTGGAGATGTCATGGAAGCGAGGTGCATCGACCTCATCCACGGGAGCGATCTCCCCCCGATCCAGGACAGGCGAGGAGGGAGCCAGGGTGGCCGGGAACATGGAGGAGCGGAGGCGGGCTGAGGGGTACGGGGTGGAGGCACGGCGGACCAGCGGCGGCGGCGGGGGGAGGGGGGGAGGTAGGGGCGAGGGGCGGGAGGGCGAGGCAGCAGAGGCCGGTGGGGAAGGCAGCGAGCGGCGGGAGGCCAATGCACAGCGCGACGAGCCGGCGCGGTGCCTGGAAACCCTACAGCGGCGACAGCGCACCGGGTCGCGGCAATCCCGGACGCGGTGGCGTTCGGAGAGGCAGCGGAAGCAGCCGGTCAGCGAGAGAGGCGGGATGGGGCGCGTAGGGTTTTTGCGGGTTGGGCGGGGAGGCGAGAGGAGGGCGTCTCTATATGGGCTGGCGGGAGCGATGGAGCCGGGAGTAAACTCCGCGGGCCTCGGCGCCGCGGGATGGTCAGCGTCAGGGGAGTCAATGCAGGGGCGACACCCGCTACCGACGCCCCCGTTGTCGCTCGGAGAGGCGACCGTGCCCGTTGGGAGATCGGAGACAGGATCCGCCGCAACGACCAAAGTTACACTCGACGAATCACAGATCGAAACGTTTTTGGTAGGCAGGGGGAGTAAACCCGCGTCATTACGCACGGACGGGACGGGGCACCAGATAGCCATTAGGCTAGGGGCTGGGCGGCGCCGCCCAGCAGGAGCATTAACCGCGGGGTGGTGGGATTTGAACGCCAGGCGATCGGCTCGCGCCGTTGCCCGCCTTGCCGCCGCGCGGGCCCCACGCAGAGAGACATGCAAGGACAGGTTGACCGCGGTCATGAGCCCCGGACCAACGGCGGGGACGAACTGAGCCACGGCGGGGCTGGCAACCACGACGGAAAAGAGAAGGTCGGCCACCTGGAACACGATGAGGTTTTTTCCAGGGCCGCAGAAGAAATAAGAGAGAAGCCCGGCAACCCTCTCGGCCGTGAAGCACGCCGCCGGGAAGGGGGCAACCACCCAGAGCTTGCCCGGGGGAGCAGAACTCGGAGCGGCCGGGCAAAAGGACACGCCGGAGAGAAAAGATGACAGGACGCGTTTATGGAAGGAGATACCTGGTCGGGGAACAATGGCTCGGGGGCGGGCGTTGGTGTCTTCCACAGCAGAGCCCAGCTTAGGTCCACCGCCAATGGCAGAGCCGGCAGCAGCAGCAGTACTTGGTGGGGTGGAGGTGGGTGGCTGTATGTGGGTGGGGGGTGGGCCGGCAGATCCCCCGCCGGCCAGCAGGGGGGACGTCGGCGAGTCGCCTCGTGGGTCGCCCTGCGGGTCGCGAGAGCTCATACCGTCTTCTGTGCCAGTCTGCCCAGAAACAATCAATCACATCCTGCTTGGCTGCGTCTTTGCGAGGCAAGTGTGGCTGACCATCCTTGATCACTGGGACAAACATATATGGCTACCAAGCGTGGATGCTAGTCTGATGGAATGGTGGACCTCCGTACACCCACAACCAAAGCTCAGGAAGGAGACATGGACTGTAATTGCACTCGTTGCGTGGATGTTGTGGAAGCATAGGAATGAGGTCGTGTTCGATGGAGCCACTCCTTCCACGAGTGAGCTTCTCAGGAAGATCGAGTTGGAAGGGCAAGATTGGAGGGCGGCTGGCCTTCTGCGCGAGGCAGGATCGCTCCCGATTAGAGTAGATGAGTGGGCCAGTAGTGAGTAATTCGCTTGTCGATTATTGGCTATGCTAGCCGTGGATAAGTTGTAAAACTATTTGCCTTTTTAGGCTTTTTCTATCTATGATCCCGATACGTCAACCTTTGACGTATCCTTGAAAAAAGCGGGGCAAGAGTATATGCTTTGAGAAAATGATGATCCATGTGTAATTCTTAAAAACTGTCTGCACACCAAGAATGGCGTCGCCTCCTTTTAAGGCTTCTGTTGTTGGACAGGGACCTCCTGAGAGCCAATGATATCTGCTCGGTAAGATCGAGACTCGGTCCTGCCAGGAAACTATCATGAACTACGTACTTACCAATGATGATTATTCTGTTCGTACTGTAATGGTCCGTCAACTTGCCTCCAGTACGCACATAGAAACCCAGCGGTATTGCAACGCAAATCCTTAAATGAGAAGGGAGAAGGCCACATGGTGCGGACCTCTGGGGACAGTATACCATGACTGCATGGCGGTGGTTCTGAAGTGTTTTAATAGTAGAATTGTTTCCTGTTTGCTGATCTCAAGTGTTGAAGTTGGAAACTTGAAACAGAGACTATGAAACAATATTCATTAAATTGCAGCTATTTTATACTATGTGAAATCCGTCTGATCATATGATTAACAATTATCTCGGGTTTAGTGTCAAGTAAAACACATTAATGATAGAAAGAATGTTACTCCCTCCGTTTGTTTTTATAAGACGTTCAGACAACTTACTTTGTGTTGTTTTTGAACAGTGTCTGAAAGTCTAAAACGTCTTATAAAAATAAACAGAGGTAGTACTAATTATCTTATTTTTTCTTGTCCTTCAGATAACTACTAGGATAAACTAAGAATGTACGTCTGAATGCAATAGCTCACAGAACGAACCTAGATGGTGCACTTATTATATGTACATGGAGCGCCAACTGGCAACATGTTTGGGTGGTCACAGCAAAGGACTTGTGTGGCACCTGCAAATTGAGCACATGATGGCTGTCTTGTCTTGCTAGGTTGTCCGTCATTGAAGAAAGCAATTCGGTTATGAGATGATTACCTAGAGGCCGGTGAACTGGACCGTGCACCAGAGCTGATGGAAGCGTCTTAACATCCTCTCCGAATGGTTATGTGTTTTTTTTTTCTTTTTCTTTAGATGACAAATGCTTGTGTTAATACGGTGGTGGTATCAGTGAGCTAAGCACCGAACAGACAACATGAGAGGACAGAAATAGTGAAATAAGCGATGTGGTTGAGCTGGGCCTGCTGGCGTTCATTTATGGTAGCAACTCGCCAGCAAATCATTTAGGCCACACAGTGGATTTTGAGATCATACTGGTGGTTATGTGGCCGGAGATCTGATTCATGGGCTTCTCACAACAGTGAGCTCTTCTGTAGCCCTATAGTTTCCTTCGGGCGTTTTATGTGGCCTCATCAACCGAATTACGGGAGCAACGACTCACTGAATATCTTGTTTTTCTGGAGGTGTGTAGGACAATTATTGTTGCTAGAGGGTGGGACCTACTTATACCGTCAATTCTAGAGCTCGAGTCTTTCTGGACATAAGTTTCCAAGTTGTTTAAACTTGTATTCCAAACAGAGATAAGATTAACAATGACAATATAATTCATAATTAGACAATGTTTATTTGTTACTTTCTGTCATATACATAAATGGCTCATTCGGCATAACTGTACAATTTAAATATGTACGTTAATTTTCGGTAGGGTATTATCTGGCAATCAATCTAGTTAAGTATACTTCCTCCGTCTCATAATATAAGATGTTATTATACTTCCTCGGTCCCATAATTATAATATACAATTTAAGTACGTAGGTTAATTTCCGGTAAGGGTGTAGGGTTGTTAGTCTAACAGAGGGTGAATAGATTACTAGTCAAAGGGACTCTTTTTTCCCAATTTTAATTATCATGGCAATTTTAAGCTTTTTAGGAGGTAGCCTAAGAACACTCTACACATTCAAATCTACTCGAGTATAGCAATGGAAAACAAACACTTGAACAAGTAGAGGTAAAGATGTAACGCCCTCGATGCGGCTATATCTCCCACGTGTCGAAGCACGACTTAGAGGCATAACCGCATTGAAAGCAATGTCGCAAGTGAGGTAATCTTCACACAACCCATGTAATACATAAGGGAAAGAGATACATAGTTGGGTTACACTCGCCACTTCACACAAATACATGAATAAAACATTACATCATACAGTTACAATCAGGGCCCGACTATGGAGCCAAAATAAAAGAAGAAACCCCAAAAGCGACAAAGGTCCACGATCGACCCCAACTGGGCTCCACTACTGATCGACTAGGACGAAACAACACAATGAACAAGATCTTCATCGGGCTCCTCCTTGAGCTCGGGTGCGTCACCTGCACGGACTCAGCGGCACCTGCAAACTGGTTTTGGAAGTATCTGTGAGTCACGGGGACTCAGCAATCTCACACCCGCGAGATCAAGACTATTTAAGCTTATAGGTAGGGTAAAAGGTATGAGGTGGAGCTGCAGCATGCGACTAGCATATATAGTGGCTAACATACGCAAATGAGAGCGAGAAGAGAAGGCAAAAGCACGGTCGAACAACTATGATCGAGAAGTGATCCTAGAACAACCTACGTCAAGCATAACTCCAACACCGTGTTCACTTTCTGGACCCCGCCGAGAAGAGACCATCACGGTTACACATGCGGTTGGTGTATTTTAATTAAGATCAGCTTCGGGTTTTCTACAACCGGACATTAACAAATTTCCATCTGCCACATAACCGCGGGCACGGCTTTCGAAAGTTCAAAACCCTGCAGGGGTGTCCCAACTTAGCCCATGATAAGCTCTCGCGATCAACGAAGGATATTCCTTCTCCCCGGGAAGACCCGATCAGTCTCGGAATCCCGGCTACAAGACATTTTGAAAGTAATAAAACAAGTCCAGCAAAGCCGCCCGATGCGCCGACATCCTGATAGGAGCTGCACATATCTCGTTCTCAGGGCAACACCAGATGAGACAGGCTACGAGTAAAACTAGGCCTCGAGTTTCCCCGCGGTGGCCCCACAGGCGGCTCGGTTCAACAATATGGGAGGCATGATAAGCAAGTGGTAGGTATCACAGCATAGGCATAGCAAAAGAGCGATCAACTAGCAAGCAAAGATAGAAGTGATTTCGAGGGTATGGTCATCTTGCCTGAGATCCCGCAAGGAAGAAGAACGAGTCCATGAAGAAGACAAGCGGACGTAGACGAACGAATCCTCACAATCGCAATGTTATCGGAACTAACCCGAAGAAGCAACACCGGAAAAAAGCAAACAACAAAGTAAACAACCACCACATAAACATGGCATGATATGCGAGATGTGGTATGCAATGCATATGCATGCTTCGGAAGGAAAAGGATAGACCAGGAATAATCTTGGCAAACCAAGTACGCCACTGGAAAGGTGAGGTGATTTCGGTTGAAATCGATATAAAGATCACCGGAATCGGATGCACGGTTTGCAAATGACAAGCAAAACAAGAATGACAAGAATCTGCCATTAACAGCATGATGCTACTTAGCAAGCAACAAGAAATTAAGCTACTGCACACAAACATATCAACAAAGCATATGACAGTAATCTACTCAAGATGCTTGACAAAAGATGAACACTGAGCTAAGGCTAAATCACATCACAAGAGGTTCAAACAAGCATGGCAAAAGTGCAAAAGATAACAGGTTCACAGACTTAGTGAAACTAACATGCCAGAAATTAACATCAGGATGACATGTTTAGAGCAAGGAAACAACATGCTACAGGAACATGACATGGCAAAATAAGGCATGGAATGAATCTAGTCAAAGCACTTAACAAAAGTCCCTTACTGACCATAAGCCAAAAAGGATCATAAAATATAATAACACCCATGTCAATTAATCAAGTTTCGTTACAGGTTGCAAACTTAGCAGAAAACTAGACATGTCAAAACCAGATAACAAGTAGGCATGTTCGTGAGCTCTATGCACTCACTACAGAGTATCACATGATAAACTAAGCATACATACATCAAGAAGACATGGCATAGAAGGTATACATGGCAAGAACAACATCATAGAATGCAAGGATCAGCTACAACAAGCTTGGCAAAATCGAATAACATGTAGACAATCTGCCAGGAACATTTTATAGCAAAAGTAGAGCTCGATTGACTCAAGCTATGGCACTCCATAAATACAAACAAAGGCAAGGATGGATAGAACAAATCCATATGCTCAAAACACTCTTACTGATCATGCTCAAAAGAGGCATAGATCTCTCTGAAACAACATGAACACATGGCATAGAAATAACAGCAGGCAGGGACTTAGTGAAATTACTAAGTCTCTGAAATCAGCAACATTAAGTACCCTAGTTTGCATGCTTGTGCTAGTCACCACAAAGGTCACAAAAATACATGGCATAATTCTCTGGAAAGGTAACGTGGCATATTACAAAACTCATGTAGGACTCAACTTCATAGGGTGCACACATCAATCATGGCAAAAATGACAAAAGTGCATGTTCTGATAAGAATCAGAAACTAACATCACATAGCCCTCTTCTAACAGCATTTCGGGCATCAACATGACCTCAAATGAAGATGATGCAATGGAATGAAATGATGTACTCTTGGAGACGAACAATTTGACATATTGTACGCACGAAACGGAGCAATATACCGCAATCTATGATGCGATGAACATGTGACGATGATGCAAAAAATAAAGGACTTAGAAGAATCGGGGGGGGGGGACAAAAAGTCAACCGCGGATCTGGATCTGGGATCCGGCGGGCCGAGGCGGCGGCGCGAGCTCGGCGGAGCCGCGGGGCGGCGCGGGCGGAAGGCAAGCGGCGGCCGGCGGTGGAGGACGGCGGGGCGGCGGAGAGGCGCGGCCGTGGCGGCGGGGGCGGCGCGGAGAGGAGCTCCGGCGCGGGCGCGGGTGACGCCGTCCGGCGAGGGGCGGCGAGCTCCGGGCCGGCGGGCGCGGCGGAGTGGCGACGGGGAGGCGCCTGGGCGCGGGCGGGGCGCGGCCCGGGCGGAGGCGCGGCGGGGCGCGGCCCGGATCGGGGGCGGGAGGGCCGGCGGCGCGGGTGGATGAGGAGCGCCATGTGGCGGCTCCCGATTGGAGGGGGCGTAGGCGGCAGACGGTGTCCGGCGCCGGCGGACACGTCCGGCGCGGAGGGAGAGGGAGGAGCTAGGGTTTGGACCCGGGATTGGAAATGGGGGGTCTTTAAATAGAGGTGGAGGAGGCTAGGGAGCTCCAAATGGAGAGCGGTTTTCGGCCACGCGATCGTGGTCGAACGACCGACAACATGGAGATGACTTAGATGGGTTTTGGGCCACTTTTAAGGGGGTGTTGGGCTGCACTCCAAAGAGGCCTTTACGGTTGCCCGGTTAACCGTTGGAGTATCAAACGGACTCCGATTGACCCGAAACTTGACAGGCGGTCTATCGGTGCTATACCAAGGCCGCTTGGCAAACCTCGGTCCATTCCGAGAAAGTTTAATACCCGCTCACGGAAAAAGGTAAAAGGGGACGCCGGAGGACGTAGGAGCGCCGGATTGCAAAACGGACAACGGGGAAAATGCTCGGATGCATGAGACGAACACGTATGCAAATGCGATGCGCATGATGACATGATATGAAATGCAGATGATGACATGGCAAAGAGCAACACGCAAGCACATGACATGGCAAGGACGGCGAATAACTGACAGACACCTGGCGCATCAGATCTGGGGCGTTACAACACTCCACCACTACGAGAGGATCTCGTCCCGAGATCTAGGAATGGCACCGGAGGGGAAAACGGAAGAGAAAGAGAGGAGGTAAAACTAAGTTGCTTCTTTGACAAAAGAGTGAAACCACGGAACCTTGAGAGGTTGAAAACTTGAAAGAACGAATACAATAGGGATGAACAAGTCGAAAAACACTCCGTTAGAAAAGAGGAACAAGGGATATGACGAGAACCCAGCGGTTTAGTGATAAGATAGATATTGAAACCACTCCGGTTAAAACAAGATAGGAAGGAATAAGAATGATATGATATGAGCAGCACTCCGACTGAAAAGAGGAAGGAAAATTTGATAAGATGGGAAGAAATTGAAAAGAGGACGCACCACTCCGGTTGAAAATGGAAGGACTAGAATATGAACTTGGCAAAACGAGATGATGAGTGAAAGGATCAATATCACAATGCTTTCGGGACAAATGGAAGAGTGGAATCAAGAGAACAGAGAAGAGAACAACAACTTCTATCACAATTGAATTTGAAAGAGCCTCCTTAAAAAGAAGGATTGAGCGGAATTGTTGGAAAACCAACAACGAAAAGAACAAGCTTGTAGTGGGCTTTTGACAAACATCTCAAAATGATGAGGTGACCACCGGCCACTAATGGAAACAAATGATTGGACTGATATCAACAAGGAGACGAGAAACTTATTTCACCGGGAGGACAAATGAAGAACTTGGGTCATTAATGAGCACCATAAATAGCAACAATCCTTAGGGAAGGCTTTAGGTGAAATATAACCCAAGATAACTCCAATGAAGAGATTGATGGATTTAAAATACCTCATTCTTGACAACATGTGAGTCATGAGACATGAACTCCAATTATCAAGAATGACATAATACCACCTCGAAAGATAAGGTAGAAAGAATTGCACTTTAAAATGCAAGATGAAGAAATGCTTGAACTCCTCCAAACAAAACATGTGTTGAGCATCATGTTTATTTTAGAGTATAGCTTGGCGGATATTAACTCCGAGAAAAATCTTGATGAACAATTGAAGAATGAAAAGGGTCCTTGATAAACCACCATGTAGAGCCTCCATGAAGAACTCCGGTAATAAAAGAATGATCACAAAGAAATGTAGGATGAAAAGAATAAGATTGAAGCCTTGCAATGATTTAGATGGATCTTCGTGATGATGAGAGCTTGGAACTCCGGGAAAAGAAAAGATGAAACAATTCAAATCAAGAATTTGAAGAACCTCCGGAATAGGAAATAGAATTTACTCGATGAAAAAGAATAAGAATTACATTATGCTTATCCTTCACCAATTTAAATTGATGACAAGCAATGGATTTGGCATACTACTTATTCTCATAGAAAAGATTAAGAGAGATATAGCATAAACTTGGGAATGTCTTCAACGAACCACCGGTAGGATTGAAACAACGAATAAATCTATATGCTAACGAAGGAAGAAGGATTTTGAACAAACCACCGTAAGAATTGAAAATGAACGAAGAAGAGATAAGAAAACACCGGGAAGAATTAGCAAATGAACGAAGATGCTTGCTAGGATTTAGATACATGAGAACGAAGAGATCATGAACTGGTTAAAGAATATTGAAAGATGGTTCAGTAAGATTTGGAGAACGATAGACGAAGCTGAGAATGAATAATTGTACTGAAATGATGGACTTCGGAGAATCAAACTGAAAAGACTTCTGAAATGCTCCGGATGGGTGAAAAGAATTCTCACAATCGAAAACAATTATGAGAGAATGGCAACAAGCTAGAACCATGAATCTTGAAGAGAATGGAGCAAGATTTAAGAGAAACTCTTCTTCGGTCTTCAAATGCTGAGAACGATGATGAGAAACACCACCATGAATTGTTGAGGCACTCCGGAATGAAAATTAGAAAGGTTGAACCAACGATGAAAGAATTTGAAAGATCTTGGAGAAAGACATATGACTGATGGTAAATCATTCTTACATCAAACTTCGAAAAGAATTTGGGAATAGCTTCGGGATGATTAGAAGAGTCAGGTAAGATCCTGGGAAAAGACCTGTGGGTTAGGGCCCACTCAAAAGTGTTGGAAATATGCCCTAGAGGCAATAATAAAAGCATTATTATTATATTTCCTTATTCATGATAATCGTCTTTATTCGTGCTATAATTGTGTTATCCGGAAATCGTAATACATGTGTGAATAACAGACAACAACATGTCCCTAGTAAGCCTCTAGTTGACTAGCTCGTTGATCGATAGATAGTCATGGTTTCCTGACTATGGACATTGGATGTCATTGATAACGAGATCACATCATTAGGAGAATGATGTGATGGACAAGACCCAATCCTAAACATAGCATAAGATCGCATAGTTCGTTTGCTAGAGTTTTCCAATGTCAAGTATCCTTTCCTTAGACCATGAGATCGTGTAACTCCCGGATACCGTAGGAGTGCTTTGGGTGTGCCAAACGACACAACGTAACTGGGTGACTATAAAGGTATACTACGGGTATCTCTGAAAGTGTCTGTTGGGTTGACACGGATCGAGACTGGGATTTGTCACTCCGCTTGATGGAGAGGTATCACCGGGCCCTCTCGGTAATGCATCATCATAATGAGCTCAATGTGATCAAAATGTTTGATCACGGGATCATGCATTACGGTACGAGAAAAGTGACTTGCCGGTAATGAGATTGAACGAGGTATTGGGATACCGACGATCGAATCTCGGGCAAGTAAAATACCGATTGACAAAGGGAATCGTATACGGGATTAATTGAATCCTCGACATCGTGGTTCATCCGATGAGATCATCGTGGAGCATGTGGGAGCCAACATGGATATCCAGATCCCGCTGTTGGTTATTGCCCGAGAGCCGTCTCGGTCATGTCTGCATGTCTCCCGAACCCGTAGGGTCTACACACTTAAGGTTCGCTGACGCTAGGGTTGTGAAGATATGTATATGCAGTAACCCGAATGTTGTTCGGAGTCCCGGATGAGATCCCGGACGTCACGAGGAGTTTCGGAATGGTCCGGAGGTAAAGAATTATATATAGGAAGTGCTGTTTTGGCCATCGGGACAAGTTTCGGGGTTATCGGTATTGTACCGGGACCACCGGAGGGTCCCGGGGGGTCCACCGGGTGGGGCCACCTATCCCGGAGGGCCCCCTGGGCCAAAGTTGGGAGGGGAACCAGCCCATAGTGGGCTGGTGCGCCCCCCTAGGCCCACCCCATGCGCCTGGGATCTGGGATCTGAGAGAAAAAGTCAACCGCGGATCTGGATCTGGGATCCGGCGGGCCGAGGCGGCGGCGCGAGCTCGGCGGAGCCGCGGGGCGGCACGGGCGGAAGGCAAGCGGCGGCCGGCGGCGGAGGACGGCGGGGCGGCAGAGAGGCGCGGCGGCGGCGGCGGGGGCGGCGCGGAGAGGAGCTCCGGCGCGGGCGCGGGTGACGCCGTCCGGCGAGGCGGCGGCGAGCTCCGGGCCGGCGGGCGCGGCGGAGTGGCGACGGGGAGGCGCCTGGGCGCGGGCGGGGCGCGGCCCGGGTGGAGGCGCGGCGGGGCGCAGCCCGGATCGGGCGCGGGAGGGCCGGCCTCGGGCCCGGCGGGCCGGCGGCGCGGGTGGAGGAGGAGCGCCACGTGGCGGCTCCCGATTGGAGGGGGCGTAGGCGGCGGACGGTGTCCGGCGCCGGCGGACACGTCCGGCACGGAGGGAGAGGGAGGAGCTAGGGTTTGGACCCGGGATTGGAAATGGGGGGTCTTTAAATAGAGGTGGAGGAGGCTAGGGAGCTCCAAATGGAGAGCGGTTTTCGGCCACGCGATCGTGATCGAACGACCGACAACATGGAGATGACTTAGATGGGTTTTGGGCCACTTTGAAGGGGGTGTTGGGATGCACACCAAAGAGGCCTTTACGGTTGCCCGGTTAACCGTTGGAGTATCAAACGGACTCCGATTGACCCGAAACTTGACAGGCGGTCTATCGGTGCTATACCAAGGCCGCTTAGCAAACCTCGGTCCGTTCCGAGAAAGTTTAATACCCGCTCACAGAAAAAGGTAAAAGGGGACGCCGGAGGACGTAGGAGCGGCAGATTGCAAAACGGACAACAGGGAAAATGCTCGGATGCATGAGACGAACACGTATGCAAATGCGATGCGCATGATGACATGATATGAAATGCAGATGATGACATGGGAAAGAGCAACACGCAAGCACATGACATGGCAAGGACGGCGAATAACTGACAGACACCTGGCGCATCAGATCCGGGGCGTTACAATAGATAAGGGCTAGTGGAATGTAAACACGAGGAGACTCGAGAAGATGTTTCCTGTGGTCCGAATAATTGGCGTTATCCTACTCCATGTTGATGCAGGCTTTGCACCACGAAGGTTCTAGAACCACGGGATCTCGATTGCGAGATCTACGAGGGATTGAGCTCATGAAGTGTCCACGAAGCAGTAATCAATCTATCCCATCATGGCATACGACCACAAAAATTTAGCCTCACTCAGGGTATGTTTTCATGAAGTAGGCGATTGCCAAGCCCGTACAAACTTCTTGATTTCTTCACACATGGGAAGACTCCCAAAACACCTAGACGATCTAGGAGGTGCACACCCTCCAAAAGTACCAATATTGAGGTTGTTTGGTGATGACTCCTTTATTTTTGTGCTTCAAAAGATAATCTGCTCCACATTCAAAACTATCTCGATCATATGATTTTGGATTGGAGAGTAGTGCAAAGCGAGGGGATTAGAGATCAAAGGAGTGGATTGATGGTTGGAGTAGAAAACCCTTTGAACTCAACACAATAAGGTGATGTTCTCTCTCAAAAATATGATTTGAGTGAATATTGCTTTGAGTGAATTGATGGGATAGGTGGGGTAGGCAGGACCAAAAATCTGGTATTTACACAAGCTTGGAAGCTCAAAATGACTTTGGAACACCATAACCTTTTAGCAAAGCTTGGAAGCTCCAAATGATAAGTTCATAATATCTGAACAAATTTAAAGGTGGCAACTTTTAGATAGCTTGGAAAGTCCAAACTAAAGTCGTTCACAGGATCCAACTAACCAATGACACACCCCCACATGCCTTTAGATATCATTTGGAAATTCAGACCAAGACTGCCTGAAACTCCAAAGAGTCTACAAAGGGGGGGGCATAGTATTTCGCTGTTAAGAGTCGAAGAGCTTGGGAACTCCGAGTGACTAGGGTTTGCAATGCCTATATTTGTATAAGTAATTCGAAGGGTAGGAAGTGTAAGAGCTCAGAGGTTTCAAAGTTTGAAAATAGACAAATATAGTGGAGGAATGAAATGTTTTTATAGGGCTTCGGAGTTTGATCTCTAAACACATGGAGAAAAAACTTAACTTAACGATTACCTTCAATCCGGTTTAGGATGTAGATATAGCTTTCTTCCCTAGAGATCCAAGGTTATCGAACCACGGGAAGTGGTGTTTTGGAAAAGGAAATTGCAAGAATTTGTTATCTCAAAACATTCCAGTTCCCAGGCCAAATCACGAAGCTGATTAAAAAGACAATAATAAAGAAATAGGCCAAGTCAAAAGGTTTCACTTGCACATGTACATGCACACGGGATTATATGTAGATAATCAGTATGGTACTGGTAAACATCTTTACATATATCTTGCCAATGAATAGTTGTGGGAGATGTGTTCAAATAACCGCACGAGCGACTTAAAATCGAGGTTTTATTTTCCAACCGGGACCCTTTCGACTTGTGGGATTATCTTAGTTTGCAAGGATAAAACCATATCAACGCATTGAGTTTTTAATGACTACACCATACGTACCCCTCAAAGACTTCATTAGAGTTACCGTACTGATCTTAGTGTCACCGACGTTTGGCATGGCCTTCCACTCCTCTCTCTGCCCTTTACCTTGCTATGTTCTGATCTTCGGTGGGTACATGCAAGCCCTAAGATCGAGTAGAGACAAGAGACAAAATCATTGCACAATACATAATAATAACATTTTCTTGAAGTGAACCAACAATCTCTTTATGCATGTATATGGGGCTGCGAGGATCCACCTTGGCCCTTAGCCCGCGGGTATTCCCCACACATCGCAAATAGATTTGTAATCAAAGATACCATAAGATGAATGGTTAGAAGTCTTATAGTGTAATTGATCGTGATGTACTCTCGATTAGAGGTAATATGACTAAAGAAGATGGAAGCTATTGTGATGGAAATGATGATGATTATGGAGATGGTTGTAGATGGGAATGGTGACGGCAGACTGTTAGGGTGAAGTTTGTAACACTCTAGAAATCTTCTCTTTGAAGAGTTCTCTTCTCCTTATATAGCACAAACATGCAAAATAAGGATTTGGGGCACCTCTTATGTGAATCAGTCCTCGTTGTCTTCACAGATGTTGTCAGGTATGACGTCACAGCGGTGGTGCATGATACGTCTCAAACGTATCTACTTTCATGAACATTTTTTGTTAACTTTGAACTCAAAACTTGTTATAGTGAATAATAACTAACCCAACTGATGTTGTTTTCTACAAAATTTCTATGATGTTATTGTTTGCTCTCTTGTAAGAGAGTGGTTGGGTAACCCGAAGTATAAGGGTGAAGTAACCTAGCAATAAGTATTTTCCTTAGTAGAGAACCAAGGTTTCTTGAACCAGAAGGAGTTCTTCCAGCAAACAAAGTCACATGTACCTACACACAAAACACAATACAAACTTGTCCCCAACATTTAAAGAAGGTTGTCAAGCTTCTTGTCCTGCTAGTCACAAGATTAAATTGCACAATATGGTAGGAATTGGTAGATGGGTAAAATAAATAATATGGTGCATAAAAGAATAATATATTTGGTGATGTTTTTAGTAAAGGAAAATAGACCCCCAGGGCCATAGGTTCACTAGTGGCATCTCTCCAAGCAGAGAAGTGTAGTATGGTAAACAAATTGCAGTTGGGTAGCGATGAAATTGCAATATTTATATTTATGACTATGATCATTCATGGTATAATATCACATAGGAAATAAGTCTGCGATATGTAGACCGTTATCCAACTGCATCTACAACTAATACTCCACCCCAAGACTGTTATCCAGCATGCATCTCAAAGTATTGAGTTTATGACAAACAGAGCATTGCAATGAGCATGCTGACATAATGTAGACAGTAAACTATCATATAAGTGTGATCAAGAAACCATCGTTTTATCCTTAGTAGCAACAAACAATACAATACGTGTCTTTTCCCTTTCTTTCACTGGGTTATAGATCACCACAAGATTGAACCAACTAGTGTGCACCACTTGCTCTAAAGAACTACCCATCAAACTTGGCCAAAGTATAAAAATATATCGGAGAGCATGTAATGCTAATTAATTATACAACAAACAATCTTCAAAAGATTCAATATATTTCAATGAACAATATGATCATTAAGTGACAATTCATCATATCCCAACAAACACAACATTGATTACATCATATGGATTCCGATCATGTGAGACATCTGAAGGGAACTTTGTATTGAATCACAAGGGAGAGAGGATGTCATCTAGCTACTGCGAGGGACCCTAATGTCCTAACAAAACTACTCACACATGGTCATGGAGGCAACATGGTTGATGAAGATGGCTCTGGTGATGGATTTCCCCTCTGGCAGGGTGCCAGAACAGGCCTCCCGTCTAGATCTTCCAGGAAAAGGAACTTGCGGAGGCAGAAGAAATCAAGAAAAAATGGTACCGAAGGTTTCTCGATTTTTTGGACTGATAGGCGAAAGAATGGGTGAATGGGGCTGCATGGGGGGCCCACGCGGCCTAGTGGCATGGGTCAACCTGCTGGCCGAACCACCTGGTCGCGTGGAGCCCCTGGCTAGCCCCCCGGCCCGACACTTTCTGGAATCCTCATGACAAAAAAATCATATTAAAACCTCGGGGTTTTGTTGACCTCCGCAGATATGGATTTTCTGACAAGTCAAAAACATGCAGAAAACAACAACTGGCTCTGGGCATTGGATGAATAGGTTACTCCAGAAAAATAATATAAATTGTTATAAAAGTAAAGAAAAGTGATACTATAATAGCATAAAATAATAAAAATTATAAATATGTTTGCGATGTATCGGCATCCCAATTTTAATCCCTACTCGTACTCATCATCGAGTAGATAGATGATAAAACAAAGATACTTTTTGATGTGGAATGCTATCTAGCATAATCTTGATCAAATGATGTAAGGTGTTTCTGAAATCAAGATAAAAGTGAATCATGGAAATAATCTATTAATTTAACATTGAACAAATAATGTATCAGCATATAAGTAAATAATATTTGCCTTTCAAGATTATAGATGCTAAAGGATGTGACTCCACACTTAATTATGTAGGTGTATCATGGAGAGCATATCACACTAAGTCTTCCTTGTAAAAAGATAGTCGAATCATGAGCTGACCCAGACGCATGACCAAGCACTTGAGCTACGCTCACCTCGAACCAACAACTAAACCCCAACGCAATACTTGAGCGTTAGCTGAGAACTTTTATCACTTTGGATGGCAAAATAGAATGATGGTAAAGGCTAAAGAGAATACAAAAAATTAAGAAAGTCTCACACTAAATCAGTTGACCATTAGGTAATGGAGAGATTGTACAGTCAATATTAATGTGAGGAGTAGTGATTGTCATGCGACAGATGCACTGGAGCTATGAATGTATGAAAGCTCTCCAAATGAACTAAAGTGGGGTGTATATCTAACTTGTTTGCTCATGAATACCTAGAGCATTTTCAAAAACTCATCATTAAAATATACAAGCCAAGTTTTATAATGTAAACATCCCCACTAGCATGACAATGTAATGTATGAAAACTCTTTATACTAAGTACATGGTGCTAGTTTGAAGCACAAGTGTCTAGAATGGATAGTAGGGTGCTCCCTCTCTCTTTATTCTCTTTTTTTGTCCCTTTGGCTCTTTTTTTATTCCTCACATGTAGGAGAACACTTAGATAACATGACACTTTTATTTACTCATAACTCAAAATATGAATGATGACTACAAATGAATGCCTCTGGTAGTGTACCAGGATGTGCAATGATCTAGTGTAACATGTAAACAATGATGAATTGTGGTCTTGCCAAAAATATCATGTATTCTCTATATGATCATGCGAAGAAAATGACAATGAGCAACATCTGTCATGTAATGTAAAGTAACAATGGAAGTTGCATGACAATATATCTCAGAATTGTTATAGAAATGTCATGATAGGTAGGTATGGTGGCTGTTTTGAGAAACATAGAGGTGTCTTATGTGTAGAAGAACAAGTTATCCTATGAGTTTGGATGCACCAATGAATATATGCACCATGTCTCGAGGTGAGAGTGGCAATGCATGGTACCGAAGAGGCTAGCAAGGTATGGATTGGGGAAGTGTGTAAAAGGTTAACAAGTTCATATTAGTCATAAAGAACTCAAATGTTTATTGCAAGATCCTAATAATAGACTCGAAGAAAATGCACTCCCTACACCCCTAGGAGAAGAGGTTGGGAGAATTTAATCATCGCCCACTCGTTAATCAGTACACGATGTGAGTGTCACTTTAAGATGCCTTTAACTTTGACCCCAGCGCTAATACTAGCAGCTTCCTCTTTTAGTTAGGTTAATGAATGTATGGCCCCACAAATCTTAACACTTATATTCAATAGTCAACGTTAACCATTTACCCACAAAATTATCTATGACTACCTTAATATCGCAAACTATTGCAAGGAATCAAGATATCAAATATAGTGATCTACTATTTCATTCAATTTTTATCTATACCACCAATGAATGCCCATCATTTTTAGGACCAACGTATAATTCATGCAAACAACCAATTAATATTGAACTCTCTAAAAGATATACCTGAAGCAAAAGAGTCCTAATCTTTTCTAAAAAAATATATTTCTCTACCGTGCTCTAACATATATAAGTGAAGTGCAAGAGCAATTCTAATTGCCTCAACTCAAAATATATAAGTGAAGTTCATAGAGCATTCTAAAAATTTATGACCAAAGTGTATCTCTCTCAAAGTGTGTGACCAAAACATGATGATTGTAGTGACTAGTAAAAAAACTAAAAGGTAAACTATGCTCCAATCATAGCACATATCATGTGAAGATAAAAAACATAGGTCCAACCAAGACAAACCGATATTTGTTAATGTAGAAAGAGGAGATGCCTTCTGGGGCATCCCCAAGCTTAGACGCTTAAGTCTCCTTGAATATTTCCTTGGGGTGCCTTGGCCCTCCCCAAGCTTGAATTCTTGGCCCCTTTCCTATCATATTGATGTCTCCCCTCGACCTTAAAAACTTCATTCACACAAAACTTTGCAAAACATATTAGAGGGGTTAGCGCACATAGAAATAAATCACCTATCATGTACTACCAAGAAAAGATGCATAATTATTTTCAAACATTAGCTACTATATGCTTTCATTTCCACAATTTATATCCCCCAATATAAGCCATGAACACTCAAGTATAAGCACGTAACAAAACTATAACAGCAATCTATCAAAACCAGAACAATTTGTGGTAATCTAATTAACATGCATACTTCTATAACTCTAAAGATTCTGAAAAAACAAGACGTAACAGAGAATTTATATGGCTGTACTATGTAAAAATTTCAGAATTGACCATGTTCTAGTACAAAGAATTAATTCAAATATTGGAGGCAAAAGTTTCTGTTTTTGCACAAAACTTAACAAACTTGCAATGCAACATCCCAAAGGCTATACTTGGCACATTATTGAAATCAAAGGTACAAGTATGATTATTACAGTAGCAATAACCATATTTACACCCAAATAAAACAAAAAATATAAGTATTGGGTTGCCTCCCAACAAGCGTTTTTCTTTAACGCCTTTTAGCTAGGCATGATACTACGATCACGTTTTATCATCACTCAAAGGCAAATCATAAGTAGCTCTCATAATATATTCATATGGCAATTTAATTCTCTTCCTAGGGAAGTGTTCCATACCTTTCTTCAGTGGAAACTGAAATCTTATATTGCCTTCTTTCATATCAATCACTCCACCCACAGTTCTCAAAAGGGGTCTACCAAGTATAATACGGCATGCAGGATTGCATTTAATATCCATAGCAATAAAATCAATCGAAACATAGTTTCTATTAGCTATAATGAGAACATTATCAACTATTCCCAAAGGTTTCTTAATATTTGAATCAGTGAGATGTAAATTAAGAGAACATTCAGTCATGAAATCAAAACCAAGAACATCATATAAGGCTTTTGGCATGGTGGAAACACTACACCCAAGTGCATTGCATTCATAATTATTGATCTTATTTTTTATTGTAGGTTCCCAACCATCATCTAATTTTATAGGAATAGAAACTTTTAATTCCAAACTTTTTTTCATTAGCCTTAATAAGTGCTTCTACAATGTGTTTAGTGAAGGCTTTACTATGATCATAAGCATTGGGTAAATTCATCATAGATTGTAAAAGAGTACTACATTAAGTGATACAACCATTAACATAATTAAGTTATTAAATCCAAAACAATGGGAGAAATACTACCTAAAGTTTTGACATCTCTGTCGTGGAATTGTCACGGCAGATGTCCTTAGTGTCAGGACTTAGTCGCGAGGCCAACGCGTTTATGTGGTAGCTTGAGAGGGGTTGAGTGGGACGAGAGACGCAGGGCGGATCAACACGCAAGACAAGGATTTAGACAGCTTCGGGCCCCGGGAAACATCATCCGGTAATAACCCTACATGCTGTTTGAGGCTAGGTCTCATTATCATCACGAGTGAGACGCCGTAAACCGGCTCTTGTGTCTAGCCCTAGAGATTATTGATTGTTTGTAGCTTGTAGCTTCTAACTTCTAACCTGTCCCTCTTTGGGGGAGCCCTGCCCCTCCTTATATATGTTGAAGGGGCAGTTTACATGTGGAGTCCTATTGGGATTAGGACTAGTCTATCTCTAATACAAACCGGATACAAGTCCTGGCTTTAACTCCTTGTAAGGCAAATATTCCTTTCCTCTTAAACCGGCCCACCATAGTTGAACCGGCCTTCATGAACCGCCAGACGGGCCACCGGGTCTTGTCGCTCCTCTGACCCGTCCGTTGGGTTACCAGTGAGTTACAACGTCCCGACAGGTTGCTAGTAAACCGGCAGGTCTGGGCGGGTCACCAGACGAATATCGCCAAGTCCGGTCGGGTTAACTTCCGGCCGGTTTACACCACGGGGTATATCCCCGACATTAGCCCCCAAGTTTAGCTTGGATTTATCCATGGTAAACTTATGCTGCCAATAAACATAAGAACAAATTCGACAGGTTGTACTCCGGGTTAAGAATTCTTGTAAACCGGCACTTGATCATCCTTAAGTCCTTGTCATTTCCTCCTTCTAGAAAATCCAGGTCAATAAGCCAGTGTCATACTCAATTTGCTGACATTGGTTTCTCACAGAAAAATATTGTGAAGAAATAATCCACTTGAGTCGGCTTCCAAAACGCTGGTTTAAGAAATATTGGTCTTGAAATATTCATCTGATATTCAGCCGGTTTGAAGATGATCCCGGTCTTGAAAACTTGCCGGTTTAACATTACCAAATGGCCGGGTTATAAAAACTGATGACCCCGGATTATGATTGTTGCAGACACCGGTTCATGATTGTTGCCAACATCGGTTTATGATTATTGATGACACCGGGTTGCAGCCACAGGGTCATAATGATTGGTGACGCCGGGTCAATCTAACTTGCTCAACAGAGAATTTGAAAATCTTTCTTCGATAATAATATAATACCTGTAGCCCCCAAGTGCCGGGTTGTCATGCTTGCAGCAACCTGGGACTTGTAATTGATTGATGCCCATAAAATTTCAACCAATGTAGCCCCCAAGGGCCGGGTCATTATGTAATTATCAGCAGGGACTTTGTAAGTATAATCTTGTAAACTTTGAACAGCAATGTGTAGCCCCCAAGGGCCGGCTCAGTAAGATAATATTGAGTTGGGACTTTGATATATACTTCTATGAAAATAACATCATATGATGTAACCCCTCATCATGGGGCTTGAATCCACGTCCACAAGGTTAAGAGCCTTGTGCTTTACCAACTGAGCAGTAGACCCTTCAATATAATAGATAAAAAGCTTTGTACCTTGAATAGTTGACAGGAGCAATTGGTAGCCCCCAAGGGCCAGCTCATTACAATGTGATGAGTTGGGTCTTCAATAAGATGAGCAAAAATGACCTTGCATTAGCCTCCAAGTGTCATGGTGCATGCTTGTAGCAACATGAGACTTGCATATTTGATGTAATCTCAATTTTGAATAATGTAGCCCCCAAGTGCCGGGTTGTAAGCCTGCAGCGACTCGGGACTATTCCTTCAATTGTATAAAATGATAACCATTGCGCTAAAGCGACTTTGAAAACCTTAATCATAATATTAATAACCGTAATAAAAATCCAGCCATGTTGGCCATTCAAGATAATATAATCTCGTATGAAAACATTTATTCATCCAATATCATAATGAAAATTCAGCCAAGTTTGGCTATTTGAATAATATAATCCAATAATTTATAAGCGCATGATTCCAATGGCGCAATCCAAATATATACTGGCGACTTATAGTCCAAAGCCAGACCGGTTTAATAAACACTGGATAATTTCTCATCATATACTGGCAACTTTATCGTCTTAAAGCCAGGCCGGTTTAACAAACACCGGATAAGTTATCATTATACTGGCGACTTATCGTCTTAAAGCCAGGCCGGTTTAATAAATACCGGATAATTTATAACTGTGCGTTATTCAACCTGTTTCTGCATACAACAAGTTTAAAGTGTCCTGGCGGTTTACCGCCGGACGGGTCATAATGCCCAACATATAACCTGGGTTTATAACCAAGGCTGTACTTAAAAATATGAAATATATCATACCTGTGACATTGAATCACATCGTTGGTTTACCAACTTTTTGTAGTAAGAGTGATAACCCCAATCTTGAGTAATGATAACTCCTTCCATATTGTGCCGGTTTATGGCAAAACCGTACCGGGCTGTGATAAACACCGGATTAACCATATATAATACTGATGACTTGTAGCCAAACCAGACCGGGCTGATAATCTCCGGATTATAATTTGATCATGCACTCACAACTTGTAGTTGAAAGCCGAGCCGGGTTGATAAACACCGGTTTACTCCATAATAGGATGATAACAGAAAATCAAACCGGGCAGATAATCTCCGGTCTAAAAATGGACCGTGTTCCGCCAATTTAGCTGTTTGAACCGGTACAAAATACTGCCGGTTTTTAAAAAAAACGCAAATAAAATAGCAACTTCTCAAGAAAGGCTATTAAAGCAAAAGCAATGGCAACAACTTTTTGCAAAAAAAAAGAGCTCTACTGAGCTTGGTCAGATGGAATTACCATGGTCAGACGCAACCAAGCCCCCCGAAGGCGTAGCAATGGTGCCAGTCAGCCAGGACCCCAAAATGACGCGTGGCGTTACGCCGGCCAAGTGGCATTGCATTGGTTCGGATTCGACCAAGCCCCCAAGTGACTCAGTGGCCTAGGGCCGATCAAGTGGCATTGCATTGGTTCGGACACGACCAAGCCCCCAAATGACTTATTGGCTGTTTAAAAGCCGATCAGAAGGCATTACCATCATCAAGACATGACCGAGCTCCCCTAAGGTGTAACTACGGTTCAAGTCGATTAGGTCCCCAATTGACTTAGTGGCAAATGTGCCGATCAAGTGGCATTGCATTGGTTCGGACACGACCAAGCCCCCAAATGACTTATTGGCTGTTTAAAAGCCGATCGGAAGGCATTACCATCATCAAGACATGACCGAGCTCCCCTAAGGTGTAACTACGGTTCAAGTCGATTAGGTCCCCAACTGACTTAGTGGCAAATGTGCCAGCCAGAAGGCATTACCGTCGTCAAGACATGACCAAGCTCCCAGGAGGTGTAGCTACGGTTCAAGTCGACTAGGTCCCCAACTGACTTTGTTGCTCTTCTGTGAAGTGACCTCAAGGGGTAAACCGGAGGTTTCCCTAAAGCGAATCCACTCCGTGTAACCACGCATGATATAAAGAATAGATACCCCGCTTTTCAAAGCGGGAGCCCCCATGTGATAAATAATATGTCAAGCCAATAAGGCCGGATACCCATGTTTGAACCGCGCATCATGGCAGCAGGTCCTCTTCGGTAATTTTTAACTTTTTTGCAAGAGGTAAATTCTTCTTGAACCGGGATCTTGAACCGGATATTGAAAGCTTCACAGCTGTGGGAGACATCTTCCCCTTGAACCGGATTTTAAACCAGAATCTTCATTTTCAGCCGGAAATTTTCTGACGGCCTTTAAACTCGAACTTGCGAGAAGTTAATTCCTTTTTGAACCGGACATTGTTAAACCGGATCTGAGCGCTTCAGAACTTTGTGGGAGAATAGATTTCTCTTGAACCGGATTGTAAACCGGATATTTGAGAGCTCCAGTGATACTGACTTCCCTTCAGCCAGGTTTCAAACCGGAATCCTTTCTGATGATCCGAAACTTCTTCATTGAGTCGGGATTTTGTAACTGTCATATACTTTCTAAGTCGGAAATTTTCTGACGGCCTTTAAATTTTCATCAACATAACAGTAGCCTCCGGGATCGGGTTATCTTTCCCTCCATCGTCCTCGGGTTCTTAAACCGGCTGAAACTGGCAAGACTTGCTGCGTCATATCATCGTAGCCCCCAAGTCTCAAGGTGACTCGAGGAGTTGGCTTGAGATTCTCCATATTTGACCGTGATATAAACCGGTATAACTTGTATATCATTGGTGTTGATAACACGATGTGAATACACAGAAGGTTGATGTGACTGCGGCGGGTTGTAAATGATCCCGTATGAACCGTGTCAGCAACTCGGCCAATGGTTCCTTCCAACTGGTGATTTGAAGTTAACCAAACTGTAGCGGCGGTGATTTGTGCGCCTGCCCATTGATCCATCCAGTGCAGACGGCGGTTGATGATAATTTGCCTCCAATTTGAAAGAAAACCGGGCTACCCAAGCTGTGACTTGTTCATACTCAATAAATGGCTCGCGCAGACAGGTGCGGCCCGGTATGTTGATGTAGACCGGACTGTGGGGGATGACAGCCTGTGCACGCGCTATTGGGTAATTTGCATGGTCCTGACGAGTTGACGCGGACTGGACCGCGATATAAACCGGCATGTGTTATCCAATAGCTCAGCGAGATAATAATCCCTTTTTGCATGAACCGATGGCCAGGGCGGACAGGCGAGTCAACCGGCGTGTCGACGTAAACCGGACCGCGATACTCGTGTCCATGAATGGCATAAAAATTGTCCTGTGCAAAAATATGACAGGACAGAGTAATTGTTTCTTTGACAAAAAACAATAAGTATTTAATACATAAATTTAGATGAATACCACCTGATGTTTGGACGGACAGTAAAACCACCGCAGCATCAGAAGCGGCTTTAGAGTGATGAGCCGGTTGCGGCTTTGTAAGCCGGCACAGACGAGCCAGTTGTCCTCCGCGTTATAAACCGGTGCGGACGAGCAAGTTGCCCTCCGCGTTGTAAACCGGCGCGGACGCACGAACTGGCTGCGAGGGCGGACGGGCGAGTCGTCCGTGGCGTTGTAAGGTGGTGCGGACGGGCGAGTCGGCCGGCGCGTTGATGTAAACCGGACTGCGATACGCATGTCCGTGAAGCTGCGCGGCACAGCCGAACGTGCCTCCGTGGTATAATACCATCCCCTTTTTTCTTAATAGCTTTTCTACATAAAAATATTACAGGCCCGAGTAATTTGTTGTTGGATGAATTAACATGCATTTATTAAATACATAAGAAAAATAACACCTGGTATTTTTCGCCGGTTCAGAGGCGGAGTCGCTTGGCGGGAGGGCGGCTCGAGACGAGGTCGGGCGTGGCTCGGTGTTGACCCCGAGCGAGGGATGGCCTGAGGCAGCAGGGCCGGCTCAATCCGGTGTCGGGGGTGCCCGCGAAGCGAGGTTGCAGCGGAGGTTGCTTCCGAGTTGTAACCGGTTGAACAGACCAGTTCGTATTTCTCTCTCTCTCTTTTTTTTTCAGCAGCGACGGGGCGGGTCGACTTGGAGGTAGCTTAATGCATTGGAGTCTTCCCTTAATGCTTCAGACGTCTTCTCATGACAAACAGGAGCCGATCCAGTTCTGATTAGAGCTCACGTGTTAGCAGTAACATCAGCACTATTAATCAAAACAGAGCTCGTAAACCGTGCAACTACTAGTCCTAATACTTGGCCATGATTTTTCCATGAGCGCAGCAACATCAATGATCAATCCAATCTTCTGGGAGCTTGTGTATGTACGTGGCGAGGTACTAGCTTGGCGTATTACTTTTCTTTTTCCTTTCAGACGGATTTGACGCGGAGGTCGCGTGTACCAGCTGCAACTTCCATCAATCAAACAATTCCTCGGGACTTGAAACAAATCCGCTTACGTTGCCTGCCATGGATGTAATCTGCTTCACGTGCACTGCCTCTCGTAGTGGAGAACAACAATTAAACAGCAGAATATTCTCAGTCGGTCTCGTACTCGGTGGATCACCACGGAGCGTCTGGCGGCCGTGCAATATGCAACCCCAATCTCGATCTCGTACATATGCCGATCCGACTGCTCGTTGATGGCGTACATCCTCTTCACGCCGGCCCTTGCTTCATCCGATAAACTGTGAACTCCTCGATCCCTAAAAGAGATCCCTTCAAGAACTCAACACCACCGTGCGCAAGCCCCACGGTGGGCGCCAACTGTCGTGGAATTGTCACGGCAGATGTCCTTAGTGTCAGGACTTAGTCGCGAGGCCAACGCGTTTATGTGGTAGCTTGAGAGGGGTTGAGTGGGACGAGAGACGCAGGGCGGATCAACACGCAAGACAAGGATTTAGACAGCTTCGGGCCCCGGGAAACATCATCCGGTAATAACCCTACATGCTGTTTGAGGCTAGGTCTCATTATCATCACGAGGGAGACGCCGTAAACCGGCTCTTGTGTCTAGCCCTAGAGATTATTGATTGTTTGTAGCTTGTAGCTTCTAACTTCTAACCTGTCCCTCTTTGGGGGAGCCCTGCCCCTCCTTATATATGTTGAAGGGGCGGTTTACATGTGGAGTCCTATTGGGATTAGGACTAGTCTATCTCTAATACAAACCGGATACAAGTCCTGGCTTTAACTCCTTGTAAGGCAAATATTCCTTTCCTCTTAAACCGGCCCACCATAGTTGAAACGGCCTTCATGAACCGCCATACGGGCCACCGGGTCTTGTCGCTCCTCTGACCCGTCCGTCGGGTTACCAGTGAGTTACAACGTCCCGGCAGGTTGCTAGTAAACCGCCAGGTCTGGGCGGGTCACCAGACGAATATCGCCAAGTCCGGCCGGGTTAACTTCCGGCCGGTTTACACCACGGGGTATATCCCCGACAATCTCCAAGCCCACTTTTATCAATTTCAGCACACGATTTATCACCATCCGAACCTATGGGATGTTGATACGTCTCAGATGTATCTATAATTTTTTATTGCTTCATGTTATTATATTACACTTTTATATACATTTTATAGAAATTTATATTATTTTGATGGACTAACCTATTAATTTAGTGCCCACTGTTAGTTCCTATTTTCTGCTTGTTTTTGGTTTCACATGTAATCAATATCTACGAAGGTCAAAATACGTTGTCGATTTAACACATTTTTTTGGGCGACAAGAAACAAAGGAGATCAAGACGAGCCACGAGGGACACACACGGACATGTGGCGTGACCAGGGTGATCGCACCCCTTGTCCATGTGTGGCCCACAACAACCTCCTTGACCTGATTCCATCGCCATAATTTCCTATAAATACCGAAACCACCTGTCATGCCTCCACAAGAATTTTATCGCTAGACAAGCCTATGTTCTGAAGAGATCTCATTTGGAGCCCTATTTTGGAGCCAAGGATGAAGCCATTACCGAAGCTATCTTCATCAACCTTGGCACCTCCATGACCATGTATGAGTAGTTCCTTTAGGACCTGCAGGTACATAGTAGTAGCTAGATGGTTCTCTCTGTCTCTATTTTGAATCTTCAATACCATGTTCTCGTTATTGATCGAGATCAATTCGATGTAATCGATGGTGTGTTTGTTGGAACATGATGAATTGTCACTTTATGATCAGATTGTTCATTTAATTCAGTTGGATCTATTTGGGTTTTCTTGCTGCGTAATTAAATAGCTTTGTAATGCTCTCTGATTTATCTATCTACTTTGGCCAAGTTCAATTGATTTATCTTCAATGGTAGTAAGTAGTGGGTTCAGTCTTGTAGTGCCCTAACCCAGTGACAATGAGGTCCAAGGCACGTATTGGATTGTTGCCACTAAGGATAAAACGACGGGTTTTTTTATATTGATTGACTTCTTCATGTCTACATTATGTCATCTTTCTTATTGGGATACCATGTTTCTTACAGATTTAATACCTTGAGCTGCATACTTGATAGCAGTTTTGGGGTGTAGTATTAGTAGTAGATACAATTAGTTAACGGTCTACTTATCACGGATGTAATGCCTATATGAGATTATGCCATGAAAGATCATAGTCATAAATATTGCAATCTTTTCAATTGCGCAACTTTAATTTGTTTACCATGTCATTCGCCTATTTTCGAGAGAGAGAGAGAGAGATATGACACTAGTGAAATTATGTTCCAGGTCTATTCTCCATAATACATTCTTCTACAAAAATTGCTCTCTTTATTTTTCCATTTCACCTTCACTATTACCTATCTATTACTTGCTTTTAACCGAGACAAGGGGCTTGACAGCCATCTTGCCGCATTGCGTGCAAGAATTTTATTTTGTTTATGTGCAGGTATTGCTTATCTTGTTAGCTTAGACGGTCCTACTGGTTTGATAAACCTTGGTTATTAATTGAGGGAAAACTTTGCTGCTATCTACTTCACCCTTCCTCTTTGGGTAACCCAACGACTCTTGTGGGAATAGCAGATGCCTTCTAGCTAAAGTTGAGACAACTCCATCCCATATTATTATCATCATCTTTAACATTCTCAACTTTCTTAATAAAGATTCTATAGGTGGCATGCCTAAAGTCTTAATCAATGGGCACTTGGATTGCTTCCGAAGATTCATGCATTTCTTCTTTATTAGGTGGGAAAAATTTCATTTTAAGCATATCAACTTCATACACAAGACTATCGATAGTACAAGCAATAGAATCTAGTTTCCCTAAAATTTCTCCTATCATGCCTCTTGATAACCCACAAGTATAGGGGATCACAACAGTTTTCGATAAGTAAGAGTGTCGAACCCAACGAGGAGCTAAAGGTAGAACAAATATTCCCTCAAGTTCTATCGACCATCGATACAACTCTACGCACGCTTAACGTTTACTTTACCTAGAACAAGTATGAAACTAGAAGTACTTTGTAGGTGTTGTTGGATAGGTTTGCAAGATAATAAAGAGAGCGTAAATAAAAGCTAGGGGCTGTTGTAAGGTGTGGAAAAGTAGTGGTAGGAGTTGCGAAATTGTCCCTTAAGCAATTGACTACTTTACTAGACCGATAGCAAGTATTATGTGGGAGAGGCCACTGCTAGCATGTCATCCCTGACTTGGAATTATATGCACTTATGATTGGAACTATTAGCAAGCATCCACAACTACTAACATTCATTAAGGTAAAACCCAACCATAGCATTAAGATATATTGGTCCCCCTTCAATCCCGTATGCATCAATTTCTATGCTAGGTTGAAGCTTCTGTCACTCTTGCCCTCCAATACATAGTCCTATCAACATACAACTAGCCCTATGGTGTGATCCACGCGCGCTCTCATATGATGGGCACTAAAGGACATCAACATAACCACAAGCAAATTAAATCAATCACAAAAATTCATCAACCACCGATAGGACAACGAAAATCTACTCAGACATCATAGGATGGCAACACATCATTGGAAATAATATGAAGCATAAAGCACCATGTTAAAGTAGAGGGTATAGCGGGTTGCGGGAGAGTGAACCGCTATAGATAGAGGGGGGGAGGTGATGGAGATGTTGGTGAAGACGGCGGAGGTGTTGGTGTAGACTGTGCTGATGATGATGGCCCCCGGCGGCGTTCCGGCGCCACTGGAAGCGAGAGGGAGAGAGCCCCCTTCTTCTTATTCTTCTTCCTTGACCTTCTCCCTAGATGGGAGAAGGGTTTCCCCTCTGGTCCTTGGCCTCCATGGCATGGGAGGGGCGAGAGAAACCTTCGTCGTGATTTTTTACCAAAAAATATCTTTCTTGCGGCCAAAGAAGGGCATCAACCGCCTTACGGGTGGACCACGAGGGTCAGGGGTACGCCCAGGGGGGTGGGGCGCGCCCCCTGCCTCGTGCCCACCTCAGACACCGTTTCGCGTTGATTCTTCCTCCCAGATTCTCCAAATATTCCAAAAATATTCTCCTTCCGTTTTTATCCCGTTTGGATTCCGTTTGATATGGGGTTTCTGCGAAACATAAAACATGCAACAAACATGAACTGGCACTGGGCACTTGATCAATATGTTAGTCCCGAAAATAATATAAAACGTTGCCAAAAGTATATGAAAGTTGCATAATATTGGCATGGAACAAGCAAAAATTATAGATACGACGGAGACGTATCAGCATCCCCAAGCTTAATTCCTGCTCGTCCTCGAGTAGGTAAATGATAAAAAAGATAATTTTTGATGTGGAATGCTACCTAGCATAATCTTGATCATGTATCTAATAATGGCATGAATATTAAGACACGAGTGATTCAAAGCAATAGTCTATCATTTGACATAAAAACAATAATACTTCAAGCCTACTAATAAAGCAATCATGTCTTTTCAAAATAACATGGCCAAAGAAAGTTATCCCTACAAAATCATATACTCTGGCTATGCTCCGTCTTCACCACACAAAATACTCGCATCATGCACAACCCCGATGACAAGCCGAGCAATTGGTTCATACTTTTTAACGAGCTTTAGCATTTTCAACCCTCACGCAATACATGAGCGCAAGCCATGGATATAGCACTATGGGTGGAATAGAATAATATGATGGGGGTTACATGGAGAAGACAAAAAAGGAGAAAGTCTCACATCGACGCGGCTAATCAATGGGCTATGGAGATGCCCATCAATTGATGTCAATGTGAGGAGTAGGGATTGCCATGCAACGGATGCACTAGAGCTATAAGTATATGAAAGCTCAAACTGAAACTAAGTGGGTGTGCATCCAACTTGCTTGCTCATGAAGACCTCGGGCATTTCAGGAAGCCCTGATACGTCTCCAACGTATCTATAATTTTTGATTGCTCCATGCTATATTATCTACTGTTTTGGACTATATTGGGCTTTATTTTCCACTTTTATATTATTTTTGGGACTAACCTATTAACCGGAGGCCCATCCCAGAATTGCTGTTGAGTCCAAACGGAATAAAACCTTCGGGAACATGATTTTCTCACCGAATGTGATCCAGGAGACTTGGACCCTGCTCCAAGGAACAAGAGAGGCGGTCACGAGGGTGGGGGCGCGCCCCCTGCCTCGTGGGCCCCCTGTTGCTCCACCGACGTACTCCTTCCTCCTATATATATACCTACGTACCCCCAGATGATCAGATATGGAGCCAAAAACCTAATTCCACCGCCGCAACTTTCTGTATCCACGAGATCCCATCTTGGGGCCTGTTCCGGAGCTCCGCCGGAGAGGGCCGTCATCACGGAGGGCTTCTACATCATCATAGCCTCTCCGATGAAGTGTGAGTAGTTCACCTCAGACCTTCGGGTCCATAGTTATTAGCTAGTTGGCTTCTTCTCTCTCTTTGGATCTCAATACAATGTTCTCCCCCTCTCTCGTGGAGATCTATTCGATGTAATCTTCTTTTTGCGATGTGTTTGTTGAGACCGATGAATTGTGGGTTTATGATCAAGTCTATCTATGAATAATATTTGAATCTTCTCTGAATTCTTTTATGTATGATTGGTTATCTTTGCAAGTCTCCTCGAATTATCAGTTTGGTTTGGCCTACTAGATTGGTTTTTCTTGCCATGGGAGAAGTGCTTAGCTTTGGGTTCAATCTTGCGGTGTCCTTTCCCAGTGACAAAAGGGGCAGCAAGGCACGTATTGTATTGTTGCCATCGAGGATAACAAGTTGGGGTTTTTATCATATTGCATGAAACTATCCCTCTACATCATGTCATCTTGCTTAAGGCGTTACTCTGTTTTTAACTTAATACTCTAGATGCTTGCTGGATAGCGGTCGATGAGTGGAGTAATAGTAGAGATGCAGGCAGGAGCCGGTCTACTTGTCTCGGACGTGATGCCTATATACATGATCATACCTAGATATTCTCATAACTATGCTCAACTCTGTCAATTGCTCAACAGTAATTTGTTCACCCACCGTAGAATACTTATGCTCTTGAGAGAAGCCACTAGTGAAACCTATGGCCCCCGGGTCTATTCTCAACGTATCAATCTCCATCACTTTAATCTTGCTTTGCTTTTTTACTTTGCCTTTTACTTTTCACTTTGCATCTCTATACCAAAAATACCAAAAATCTTATCTATCATCTCTATCAGATCTCACTCCCGTAAGTGACCGTGAAGGGTTGACAACCCCTAATCGCGTTGGTTGCGTTGAGCTATTGTTTTTGTGTAGGTACGAGGGACTCGAGCGTAGCCTCCTACTAGATTGATTCCTTGGTTCTCAAAAACTGAGGGAAATACTTACGCTACTTTGCTGCATCATCCTCTCCTCTTCGGGGAAATCCAACGTAGTGCTCAAGAGGTAGCAAGAAGAATTGATGGCGCCGTTGTCGGGGAGGATTACGCAAGAGCAAGTCAAGATTTGGACTCCTAACAACGAGCCACTTCTGGCGCCGTTGTCTATGCAAAAAGTCAACATACCAAGTACCCATCACAATCCCTATCTCTCGCATTACAATAGTTGCCATTTGCCTCTCGTTTTCCTCTCCCCCACTTCACCCTTGCCGTTTTATTCGCCCTCTCTTTCCCAATCTCCTCCTCTCTCTTTCCGTTTGCCTTTTTCTTCATCGCCTTTTTGTTTGCTCGTGTGTTGGATCGCTTGTTTGTCGCTATGTCTGAAATTGGGGAAGTTATCGCCGATATGGGCGATAACAATATCATAGAAAATTCTGATGCTCCTGCTGAAGAACCCCCTACCTATCATACAAAAAGATTTCGAATCGGTAGTGGTAATATTATTGGAAAAGGAGTTATTCAAGATTTCTTTACTTGTGCCGGTGCTTTGCCCTCTATGGGCGGTTCTATTCTCCATAGAACTAGTAGTCTTGCGGACGCTATTGCCATGCTTATTGTTGAACTTGAAAGGCAATTCATGCATATGCACCCATCTATACAAAGAAATTTCTTAGAATTTTCTAATATCGAGCATTCTTCTGTTAAGCATGCCGCTACTATCTTTTTGGCTTATGAATTCAGATTTATAATAAAAGAAGCCAAAGAAATCTTTGAGCATTATAGGGTGGACGCCGGTCGTCCTCCCATAGAATCTATCCCCTTTGATCAAGAAGAAATTACGCGCTTTCAATCTCTTGACTATGTTGCTTTCAATGAAAACCTTAGAAAAAAAGGTGCCAATCAATATCTTAATTGATAGAATCTCTGAACTTAATGATGATTTGGCTATTCCAAATAATGAGCTAGGATGCTCTCTTGAGTTTAGGCTCACAAGGTTCTGTCAAAAGAATGCTTATAATGATGAATTTGTTGTGCAATATGAAGGGCCGAAAGAGGAACCTATACCTCCTAAAATTGATCTTGGGGACTTTTGTCCTATTAAATTTAGCCCTATTGATTAATTTTGCTTTCCTCTAAGGAAACTTGCTGCTGAACGTAGATAATATGAAATGAGTTTCACTGATCTATCTTATTACTACGGCACTACCTAGATCTATCCTCGCTTTTATGCCTAGCTAGGGGCGTTAAACGATAGCGCTTGTTGGGAGGCAACCCAATTTTATTTTAAGTTTTTTGTTTTTGTTTCGGTTTAGGAATAAATAACCCTTCCACCTTCTGTTTGGATGTGGTTTTGTGTTTTAATTAGTGTTTGTGCCAAGTTAAACCTATAGGATCTTCTTGGATGATAGTTATTTGATCTTGCTGTAATTTCCAGAAACTTTCTGTCACTAAAATAATTGTTAAAAATCATCAGAACGTGATAAAATACTGATTCCAATTGATGCTCATCAATAAACAAATTGTCTAGGTCGTCCTATTTTGGTAGATGTTTTGGAGTTCCAAAAGTTTGCGTTAGTTACAGATTACTACAGACTGTTCTGTTTTTGACAGATTCTGTTTCTCATGTGTTGTTTGCTTATTTTGATGAATCTATGGCTAGTAAAATAGTTTATAATCCATAGAGATGTTGGAATACAGTAGGTTTAACACCAATATAAATAAAGAATGAGTTCATTACTGTACCTTGAAGTGGTTTTTTGTTTTCTTTCTCTAACGGAGCTCACGAGATTTCTATTGAGTTTTGTGTTGTGAAGTTTTCAAGTTTTGGGTAAATTTCTTTTGATGGATTATGGAACAAGGAGTGGCAAGAGCCTAATCTTGGGGATGCCCATGGCACCCCCAAGATAATCAAGGACACCAAAAAGTCAAAGCTTGGGGATGCCCCGGAAGGCATCCCCTCTTTCGTCTACTTTCATCGGTAATTTTACTTGGAGCTATATTTTTATTCACCACATGATATGTGTTTTGCTTGGAGCGTCTTGTATTATTTGTGTATTTGTTTGTTAGTGTGCCACAATCATCCTTGCTGTACAAAACTTTTGAGAGAGCCATACATGAATTGGAATTTGATAGAATACTCTATGTGCTTCACTTATATCTTTTGAGCTTTATAGTTTTGCTCTATGTGCTTCACTTATATCTTTTGAGCTTTATAGTTTTGCTCTAGTACCTCACTTATATCTCTTAGAGCACGGTGGTGGATTTGTTTTAAAGAAACTATTGATCTCTCATGCTTCACTTAGATTATTTTGAGAGTCTTTAATAGCATGGTAATTTGCTTAATAATAATAAGCTTGGTATTCAAGATTTGTAGAACTTTCTTTTGAGTGCGTTGAATACTAAGAAAAGATTGATACTTGATAATTGTTTTGAGATATAAAGATGGTGATAACAGAGTCATGCTAGTTGAGTAGTTGTGAATTTGAAGAATACTTGTGTTAAAGTTTGTGATTCCCGTAGCATGCACGTATGGTGAACCGTTATGTGATGAAGTCAGAGCATGATTTATTTATTGATTGTCTTCCTTATGAGTGGCGGTCGGGGACGAGCGATGGTCTTTTCCTACCAATCTATCCCCCTAGGAGCATGCGCGTAATACTTTGCTTTGATAATTTCTAGATTTTTGCAATAAGTATATGAGTTCTTTATGACTAATGTTGAGTCCATGGATTATATGCACTTTTTCCCATCCTTCCACCATTGCTAGCCTCTCTAATACCGCACAATTTTTGCCGGTAACATACACCCACCATATACCTTCCTCAAAACAGCCACCATACCTACCTATCATGGCATTTCCATAGCCATTCCGAGGTATATTGCCATGCAACTTTCCACCGTTCCGTTTATTATGACACGCTCCATCATTGTCATATTGCTAGCATGATCATGTAGTTGACGTCGTATTTGTGGCAAAGCCACCATTCATAATTCTTTCATACATGTCACTCTTGATTCATTGCATATCCCGGTACACCGCCGGAGGCATTCATATAGAGTCATATTTTGTTCTAAGTATCGAGTTGTAATTGTTGAGTTGTAAGAAAAATAAAAGTGTGATGATCATCATTTTTAGAGCATTGTCCCAAGTGAGGAAAGGATGATGGAGACTATGATTCCCCCACAAGTCGGGATGAGACTCCGGACGAAAAATAAAAAATAATAATAAAAGAGGCCATAAAAAAAGAGAAAAGGCCCAAATAAAAAAATGAGAGAAAAAGAGAGAAGGGACAATGTTACTATCCTTTTACCACACTTGTGCTTCAAAGTAGCACCATGATCTTCATGACGGAGAGTCTCCCATGATATCATGTTCATATACTATTGGGAATATTTCATTATAGAACTTGGCTTGGATATTCCAATGATGGGCTTCCTCAAATTTCCCTAGGTCTTCGTGAGCAAGCGAGTTGGATGCACACCCACCTAGTTTCTTTTGTTGAGCTTTCATATACTTATAGCTCTAGTGCATCAGTTGCATGGCAATCCCTACTCACTCACATTGATATCTATTAATGGGCATCTTCATAGCCCATTGATACGCCTAGTTGATGTGAGACTATCTTACCCTCCTTTTGTCTTCTCCACAACCACCATTCTAATCCACATATAGTGCTATATCCATGGCTCACGCTCATGTATTGCGTGAAGATTGAAAACGTTTTGAAAATGTTAAAGTATGAAACAATTGCTTGGCTTGTCATCGGGGTTGTGCATGATTTAAATACTTTGTGTGGTGAAGATAGAGCATAGCCAGACTATATGATTTTGTAGGGATAACTTTCTTTGGCCATGTTATATTGAGAAGACATGATTGCTTTGTTAGTATTCTTGAAGTATTATTATTTTTATGTCAACATAAACTTTTGTCTTGAATCTTTTGGATCTGAATATTCATACCACAATTAAGAAGATTTACATTGAAATTATGCCAAGTAGCACTCCGCATAAAAAATTCTCTTTTTATCATTTACCTACTCAAGGACGAGCAGGAATTAAGCTTGGGGATGCCTGATATGTCTCCAACGTATCTATAATTTTTGATTGCTCCATGCTATATTATCTACTGTTTTGGACTATATTGGGCTTTATTTTCCACTTTTATATTATTTTTAGGACTAACCTATTAACCAGAGGCCCAACCCAGAATTGCTGTTTTTTGCCTATTTCAGAGTTACGGGGAAACAAAATATCAAACGGAGTCCAAACGGAATAAAACCTTCGGGAACGTGATTTTCTCACCGAACATGATCCAGGAGACTTGGACCCTGCTCCAAGAAACAAGAGAGGCGGTCACGAGGGTGGGGGGCGCGCCCCTGCCTCGTGGGCCCCCTGTTGCTCCACCGAGGTACTCCTTCCTCCTATATATACCTACGTACCCCGAAACGATCAGATACGGAGCCAAAAACCTAATTCCACCGCCGCAACTTTCTGTATCCACGAGATCCCATCTTGGGGCCTGTTCCGGAGCTCCGCCGGAGAGGGCCGTCATCACGGAGGGCTTCTACATCATCATAACCTCTCAGATGAAGTGTGAGTAGTTCACCTCAGACCTTCGGGTCCATAGTTATTAGCTAGTTGGCTTCTTCTCTCTCTTTGGATCTCAATACAATGTTCTCCCCCTCTCTCATGGAGATCTATTCGATGTAATCTTCTTTTTGCAGTGTGTTTGTCGAGACCAATGAATTGTGTGTTTATGATCAAGTCTATCTATGAATAATATTTGAATCTTCTTTGAATTCTTTTATGTATGATTGGTTGTCTTTGCAAGTCTCTTCGAATTATCAGTTTGGTTTGGCCTACTAGATTGGTTTTTCTTGCCATGGGAGAAGTGCTTAGCTTTGGGTTCGATCTTGCGGTGTCCTTTCCCAGTGACAGAAGGGGCAGCAAGGCACGTATTGTATTGTTGCCATCGAAGATAACAAGATGGGGTTTTTATCATATTGCATGAAACTATCCCTCTACATCATGTCATCTTGCTTAAGGCGTTACTCTGTTTTTAACTTAGTACTCTAGATGCATGCTGGATAGCGGTCGATGAGTGGAGTAATAGTAGTAGATGCAGGCAGGAGCCGGTCTACTTGTCTCGGACATGATGCCTATATACATGATCATACCTAGATATTCTCATAACTATGCTCAATTCTGTCAATTGCTCAACAGTAATTTGCTCACCCACCGTAGAATACTTATGCTCTTGAGAGAAGCCACAAGTGAAACCTATGGCCCCCGGGTCTATTCTCATCATATCACTCTCCATCAGTTTAATCTTGCTTTGCTTTTTTACTTTGCCTTTTACTTTTCACTTTGCATCTCTATACCAAAAATACCAAAAATATTATCTATCACCTCTATCAGATCTCACTCCCGTAAGTGACCGTGAAGGGATTGACAACCCCTAATCGCGTTGGTTGCGTCGAGCTATTGTTTTTGTGTAGGTACGAGGGACTCGAGAGTAGCCTCCTACTGGATTGATACCTTGGTTCTCAAAAACTGAGGGAAATACTTACGCTACTTTGCTGCATCATCCTCTCCTCTTCGGGGAAATCCAACACAGTGCTTAAGAGGTAGCAAGCCCATCATTGGAATATAAAAGCCAAGTTCTATAATGAAAATTCCCACTAGTATATGAAAGTGATAACTCAAGAGACTCTCTATATGAAGAACATGGTGCTACTCTGAAGCACAAGTGTGGTAAAAGGATAGTAACATTGCCCCTTCTCTCTTTTTCTCTCATTTTTTATTTTTTTCTCTTTTTTGGTGGGCTTCTTTGGCCTCTTTTTTATTTGGGCTTCTTTGGACTCTTTTATTTATTTTTATAGTCCGGAGTCTCATCCCGACTTGTGGGGGAATCATAGTCTCCATCATCCTTTCCTCACTGGGGCAATGCTCTAATAATGATGATCATCACACTTTTATTTACTTACAACTCAATATTACAACTCGATACTAGAACAAAAAGATATGACTCTATATGAATGCCTCCGGCGGTGTACCGGGATGTGCAATGATCTAGCGTAGCAATGACATCAAAAAATGGACAAGCCATGAAAACATCATGCTAGCTATCTTACGATCATGCAAAGCAATATGACAATAAATGCTCAAGTCATGTATACGATGATGATGGAAGTTCCATGGCAATATATCTCACAATGGCTATGGAAATGCCATGATAGGTAGGTATGGTGGTTGTTTTGATGAATATATAATGAGGCTTAGGTGTGATAGAGCGTATCGTATCACGGGGTTTGGATGCACTGACGAAGTTTGCACCAACTCTTGAGGTGAGAAAGGGCAATGCACGTACCGAAGAGGCTAGCAATGATGAAAGGGTGAGAGGGCGTATAATCCATGAACTCACATTAGTCATAAAGAACTCATATAGTTATTGCAAAAGTTTATTAGCCCTCGAAGCAAAGTACTACTACGCATGCTCCTAGGGGGATAGATTGGTAGGAAAAGACCATCGCTCGTCCCCGACCGCCACTCATAAGGAAGACAATCAATAAATACCTCATGTTCCAACTTCGTTACATAACGGTTCACCATACGTGCATGCTACGGGAATCACAAACCTCAACACAAGTATTTCTACAATCCACAACCACCCACTAGCATGACTCTAATATCACCATCTTTATATCGCAAAACTATTGCAAGGAATCAAACATGTCATATTCAGTGATCTACAAGTTTTATGTAGGATTTTATGACTAACCATGTGAATGACCAATTCCTATCATCTCTCTAAATATATATAAGTGAAGCAAGAGAGTTTAATTCTTTCTACAAAAGATATGCCCACGCTCTAACAAATATAAGTGAAGCAAAAGAGCATTCTACAAATGGCGGTTGTCTAAGTGAAGAGAAACAGGCAATCCAAACTTCAAAAGATATAAGTGAAGAAGCCATACTCAAAAGATTTAAGTGAAGTGCAGTGAGCATTCTATAAATCAACCAAGGACTATCTTGGGGCCTGTTCCGGAGCTCCGCCGGAGAGGGTCGTCATCACGGAGGGCTTCTACATCATCATAGCCTCTCCGATGAAGTGTGAGTAGTTCACCTCAGACCTTCGGGTCCATAGTTATTAGCTAGTTGGCTTCTTCTCTCTCTTTGGATCTCAATACAATGTTCTCCCCCTCTCTCATGGAGATCTATTCGATGAAATCTTCTTTTTGCGGTGTGTTTGTTGAGACCGATGAATTGTGGGTTGATGATCAAGTCTATCTATGAAAAATATTTGAATCTTCTCTCTGAATTCTTTTATGTATGATTGGTTATCTTTGCAAGTCTCTTCGAATTATCAGTTTGGTTTGGCCTACTAGATTGGTTTTTCTTGCCATGGGAGAAGTGCTTAGCTTTGGGTTCAATCTTACGGTGTCCTTTCCCAGTGACAGAAGGGGCAGCAAGGCACGTATTGTATTGTTGCCATCGAGGATAACAAGATGGGTTTTTGTTATCATATTGCATGAAACTATCCCTCTACATCATGTCATTTGCTTAAGGCGTTACTCTATTTTTAACTTAATACTCTAGATGCATGCTGGATACCGGTCGCTGAGTGGAGTAATAGTAGTAGATGCAGGCAGGAGTCGGTCAACTTGTCTCGGACGTGATGCCTATATACATGATCGTACCTAGATATTCACGTAACTATGCTCAATTCTGTCAATTGCTCAACAGTAATTTGTTCACCCACCGTAGAATACTTATGCTCTTGAGAGAAGCCACTAGTGAAACCTATGGACCACGGGTCTATTCTCATCATATCAATATCCATCACTTTAATCTTGCTTTGCTTTTTTACTTTGCCTTTTACTTTTCACTTTCCATCTCTATACCAAAAATAACAAAAATATTATCTATCATCTCTATCAGATCTCATTCCCGTAAGTGACCGTGAAGGGATTGACAACCCCTAATCGCGTTGGTTGCGTTGAGCTATTGTTTTTGTGTAGGTACGAGGGACTCGAGCATAGCCTCCTACTGGATTGATACCTTGGTTCTCAAAAACTGAGGGAAATACTTACGCTACTTTGCTGCATCATCCTCTCCTCTTCAGGGAAATCCAACGCAGTGCTCAAGAGGTAGCAAGAAGAATTTCTGGCGCCGTTGCCGGGGAGGATTACGCAAGAGCAAGTCAAGATTTGGACTCCTAACAACGCGCCACTTCTGGTGCCGTTGTCTATGCAAGAAGTCAACATACCAAGTACCCATCACAATCCCTATCTCTCGCATTACATTAGTTGCCATTTGCCTCTCGTTTTCCTCTCCCCCACTTCACCCTTGCCGTTTTATTCGCCCTCTCTTTCCCAATCTCCTCCTCTCTCTTTCCGTTTGCCTTTTTCTCGCTTGCCTTTCTGTTTGCTCGTGTGTTGGATCGCTTGTTTGTCGCTATGTCTGAAATTGGGGAAGTTATCGCCGATATGGGCGATAACAATATCATAGAAAATTCTGATGCTCCTGCTGAAGAACCCCCTACCTATCATACAAAAAGATTTCGAATCGGTAGTGGTAATATTATTGGAAATGGAGTTATTCAAGATTTCTTTACTTGTGCCGGTGCTTTGCCCTCTATGGGCGGTTCTATTCTCCATAGAACTAGTAGTCTTGCGGATGCTATTGCCATGCTTATTGTTGAACTTGAAAGGCAATTCATGCATATGCACCCATCTATACAAAGATTTTTCTTAGAATTTTCTAATATCGAGCATTCTTCTGTTAAGCGTGCCGCTACTATCTTTTTGGCTTATGAATTCAGATTTATAATAAAAGAAGCCAAAGAAATATTTGCGCATTATAGGGTGGACGCCGGTCGTCCTCCCATAGAATCTATCCTCTTTGATCAAGAAGAAATTATGCGCTTTCAATCTCTTGACTATGTTGCTTTCAATGAAAACCTTAGAAAAAAGGTGCCAATCAATATCTTAATTGATAGAATCTCTGAACTTAATGATGATTTGGCTATTCCAAATAATGAGCTAGGATGCTCTCTTGAGTTTAGGCTCACAAGGTTCTGTCAAAAGAATGCTTATAATGATGAATTCATTGTGCAATACGAAGGGCCGAAAGAGGAACCTATACCTCCTAAAATTGATCTTGGGGACTTTTGTCCAATTAAATTTAGCCCTTTTGATTACTTTTGCTTTCCTCAAAGGAAACTTGCTACCGAACATAGAGAATATGAAATGAGTTTCACCGATCTATCTTATTACTACGACACTACCTAGATCTATCCTCGCTTTTATGCCTAGCTAGGGGCGTTAAACGATAGCGCTTGTTGGGAGGCAACCCAATTTTATTTTAAGTTTTTGTTTTTGTTTCGGTTTAGGAATAAATAATCCATACACCTTCTGTTTGGATGTGGTTTTGTGTTTTAATTAGTATTTGTGCCAAGTTAAACCTATAGGATCTTCTTGGATGATAGTTATTTGATCTTGCTGTAATTTCCAGAAACTTTCTGTTCACTAAAACAATTGTTAAAAATCATCAGAACGTGATAAAATACTGATTCCAATTGCTGCTGATCAATAAACAAATTGTCCAGGTCGTCCTATTTTGGTATATTTTTGGGAGTTCTAGGAGTTTGCGTTTGTTACAGATTACTACAGACTGTTCTGTTTTTGACAGATTCTGTTTTTCATGTGTTGTTTGCTTATTTTGATGAATCTATGGCTAGTAAAATAGTTTATAATCCATAGAGATGTTGGAATACAGTAGGTTTAACACCAATATAAGTAAAGAATGAGTTCATTACAGTACCTTGAAGTGGTTTTTGTTTTCTTTCTCTAACGGAGCTCACGAGATTTCTATTGAGTTTTGTGTTCTGAAGTTTTCAAGTTTTGGGTAAATTCTTTTGATTGATTATGGAACAAGGAGTGGCAAGAGCTTAAGCTTGGGGATGCCCATGGCACCCCCAAGATAATCCAAGGACACCATAAAGTCATAGCTTGGGGATGCTCCGTGAGGGAGTCCTGGATTAGGGGGTGTTCGGATAGCCGGACTATACCTTCGGCCGGACTCCTAGACTATGAAGATACAAGATTGAAGACTTCGTCCCGTGTCCGAAAGGGACTTTCCTTGGCGAGGAAGGCAAGCTTGGCGATACGGATATGTAGATCTCCTACCATTGTAACCGACTCTGTGTAACCCTAGCCCTCTCCGGTGTTTATATAAACCGGAGGGTTTTAGTCCGTAGGACAAACAACAATCATACCATAGGCTAGCTTCTAGGGTTTAGCCTCCTTGATCTTGTGGTAGATCTATTATTGTACTACCCATATCATCAATATTAATCAAGTAGGAGTAGGGTTTTACCTCCATCGAGAGGGCCCGAACCTGGGTAAAAAACATCGTGTCCCTTGTCTCCTGTTACCATCCGCCTAGACGCACAGTTCGGGACCCCCTACCCGAGATCCGCCGGTTTTGACACCGACATTGGTGCTTACATTGAGAGTTCCTTTGTGTTGTCACTTTTAGGCCCGATGGCTTCTCTGATCATCAGCAGCGATGCGGTCCAGGGTGAGACTTTCCTCCCCGGACAGATCTTCATATTTGGCGGCTTTGCACTGCGGGCCAATTCGCTTGGCCATCTGGAGCAGATCGAAAGCTACGCCCCTGGCCATGAGGTCAAATTTGGAAGTCTTAACTACACGGCTGACATCCGCGGTGACTTGATCTTCGACGGATTCAAACCACAGCCGAGCGCGCCGCACTGTCACGAAGGGCATGATTTAGCTCTACCGCCAAACAGTGTCTTGGAGGCTGCGCCCGCATCGGCCCCGACCCTTAGTTCGGAGCCGATCGTGCCGACCGAGGACGGGTGGTTGGACGCCGCCTCGGAGGCCGAAATCTCTACGGCGATCGAGCCGTACACCAGCTCTGTCCCTTGCAAAGCCCGTGACTCCAAGGTGCCGGACTCCTCTCCGGACTCTGAACCCCCCGCACCCCTGCCGATCGAATCCGATTGGACGCCGATTATGGAGTTCACCGCCACGGACATCTTTCAGCACTCGCCTTTTGGTGATATTCTGAATTCACTAAAGTCTCTCTCTTTATCAGGAGGGCATTGGCCGGACTACGGTCAGCAAGGTTGGGATGCGGATGACGAAGAAATTCAAAACCCACCCACCACCCACTTCGTAGCTACTGTCGATAATTTAAACGACGTGCTCGAATTCAACTCCGAAGACATTGACAGCATGGACGACGATGTAGGAGACGAACATGAACTGACGCCTATAAGGCACGGGACTGCCACCTCATCTCATGATGTATACATGGTGGACACACCCAAAGGAAGCGACGACGAGGACACAGGGATGCAACGAGGGATCGTTCACTCGAAAAGCAAGCAAAGCGGCGACGTAAGCGCCCGCTCCAAGCCCCACCTCGACAGAAACGGCAGTGATACAGCCCCAGCCATAGAGCAGGATGAGCCGGCGGACGACAAACATGCCTTGGAACAACCATCCAAACAGGGCAACTTCGACAAACAAACCGTCCCCGGCGGAAACAACAGTCCAGACGACCTCACGCCAAATATGCTCATGGAACAGAAGAACCTCCACAATAGGCTCGTCACCACTGCACGTAGCCTGAAAAAACAGAAGCAGAAGCTCAAAAACATGGAAGAGGCGCTCAGAATCAGATGGAGCAAAATACTCAACACCGCAGACAAACATAGCGGCAGTTGCCACAAAAAAAGCTATCCGAAGCGAAAGCTACTACCTGAATTTGACGAGGAGGCCTTAGAGCCCCCGGAATCAAAAAAATAAGAAAGCCACCTGGTCAGATAGACGACCCCATGGCCAACAGCGAGTGGCAAGCGCCGCCGCACCCAAGCCGACACGCGATCCACTCAAGGAATCGCGACAAAAGGACGACCTAGCCAGATCTATCTACGGGCCAAGAAAGCAAGCTCTAGTAAGCAATGCGGCACAACAAATATCTGAACATCACGGCACACCCAAATACAGGGGTGCCGCACACCCCCTATGTTTCACCGATGAGGTGCTGGACCATGAATTTCCAGCGGGATTCAAGCCCGTAAACATAGAGGCGCACGACGGAACAACAGACCCTGGAGTCTGGATTGAGGATTATATCCTCCATATACACATGGCCCAAGGAAATGATCTCCATGCCATAAAATACTTACCCCTCAAACTCAAAGGGCCAGCACGGCATTGGCTTAAAAGACTTCCCGAAAACACCATTTGAAGTTGGGAGGAACTCGAGGATGCTTTTCGAGCAAACTTTCAAGGGACCTACGTTCGACCTCCGGATGCAGACAATTTGAGCCATATAACTCAACGACCCGGAGAGTCAGCCCGGAAACTCTGGAACAGATTTCTTACTAAAAAGAATCAGATAGTCGACTGTCCGGATGCCGAAGCCTTAGCGGCTTTCAAACATAGCGTTCAAGACGAATGGCTCGCCAGACACCTTGGCCAAGAAAAGCCAAGAACAATGGCCGCATTAACAAGCCTCATGACCCGATTTTGTGCGGGAGAAGACAGCTGGTTGGCAAGATGCGGCACCAGTGACACAAGTACATCCGAAGTTAGGGATGGAAATGGGAAACCACAACGCAACAAGGACCAACGCCAGACTAAGGGAAGCAATCCGAGGAGCGTGGTAGTCAACGCCGGATTCAAAAGCTCTCGGCAGAATCATAGGAAGCTGCCTAACAGGGATGAGTTATCTCACCTGAACAAAATCTTGGACAACATATGTCAAATTCACAGTACTCCTGGGAAGCCTGCGAACCATACCCACAGTGATTGTTGGGTTTTCAAGCAATCCGGCAAACTCAACGCCGAACACAAGGGGCTCGACACACCAAGTGAGGACGATGACGGACCCCACGAGCAAAGCACCAGGAAACAGAAGGATTTCCCACAAGAAGTTAAAACAATAAACTTACTTCACGTAGTGAACAGAGTGGCGCCAACAGAGATTCGCGCCATACGGCCTATCCCAAAGGAGTCTCGCCCATGGTTGTCAAAACCAATCACCTTCGATCACCAGGATTACTCTAGAAGTATACGGAACGCAGGTTGGACTGCCCTGGTATTAGATCTGCTAATTGACGGACTCCACTTTACAAATGTCCTGATGGATGGCGGCAGTGCCTTAAACCTGCTATATCAGGACACAGTCCGCAAAATGGGAATAGACCAAACAAGAATTCACCATATAAATACTTCCTTTCAAGGAGTAACGCCGGGCCCGGATGCCCATTGCATGGGTTCTCTTCGGCTAGAAGTTATGTTCGGCTCCCCCGGCAACTTCCGCCGCGAAAAGCTAACCTTCCATATCGCCCCATTTTCAAGTAGCTATCAAGCACTGTTGGGACGAGAAGCTTTCGCCCGCTTTAACGCAATACCACATTATGCGTCTCTTACGCTCAAAATGCCCGGTCCACGAGGCGTCATCTCAATAAGGGGCAATATTAAGTGTCCATCGAGCGCGAAAGAATATGCGGCTGCCTCGACAACCATGACTTAAAACAGCTTCACAAACGAAAGCATCTGCCAGGTCGTCAAGACCACGGGCTCGGTTAGGCGAGTCCGGAGCAAACATATAACAGATAAAGGTTTAGTAGCCATACACCCCTATACAAGGGGCTTCGCATATGTAAAATACACGACAATAAGTCTCCAGTTCACCTGTCCTACAATTATACATTGTTTATCCAGTACAGCATACATTCCGCACTATTATTCTCTTTCTTTTCAGCTAAATTCCTCTCTCTTGCAGATGAACACCATGCTACGCCCGTCCAGGACACGGCACAACGGAGACACAGGCACAGACGTGCAGCAGGGACCCGTCTCAAGGATTCTTTTTAGATTAAGACCCTGCGTAAACCTTTTTTACTGTCTCTTGTTGATACACATCCCCCGGATTCTCTATACAGCCGAGGAGGAGGCTGGCGTTTTGGCATGTGGCCACGTCAGAGTTTGCATGTACCTGGACATCAGGGGCTTATAACCAAGGGTGATGTTCCGCCCTATTTCATAAAAGACCGAATACCTTAGGGAGTGTTCAGCGTCGCGAGTTTGGCCTTATATGCATCAGCTCCGAATCATGTCTTTTGTCAAATGTTGGGTTTGCCCGGCTCCTGTGTTTTGCTGCCTTACGTTCCGCTCTATCGGCTAAGGCGGCACCAGGAGAACTACTGCGATTGTGCCCCGGTTCAGCCAGGCGAGCACCTCTGTAGAGAAAGCCGAAAACTGACTGTCATGATATAGCGCGAGACTGGTCAACCACTCGATGACTTACCGGAATCTTTAGGATTCCTCCGCATTAACGAAGGGCTGTTTCCCGGCTAGGCACATATGCGCCCCAAGTTCGGACGAGCGCAGGTGCCACCAGGGGCTATATAAGTAGCCTCACTATCAACCTCCTATGGCCAAGTGAAAGTGATAAAGCATCATAGTCCGGTTGCCTAGTTCGCTGCGCTATCACCTCCTTTGTAGGACCAAGACGTTGGATCAAGTGTGAAAATGCGCCTTCTGCGAACACCCCCGCATTATTTGCGTGGGGGCTGAAGCCGACGACTGCCATCTTTCAAATTATATATACATATATCTTAAACAGCCGCACAGGAGGTATTATAATAACTTGCAGGCACAAGTATAAAAAGCTTTACAAATTTATTAAAGCATCGTTTTACCACAATATATGCTATTCGAACATAGTATCCTTCGAGCACTGCGTCTCTATTAAACGAGCGCCTGGCAGAACTTCCTGAAAATAGTGCTCGACAGGTACTCGGCTTTCGTCCGAGTCTTGGGATGCAATAGTGGTGGTCTCCATCTCCGCCCAGTATGTCTTGACACGGGCAAGAGCCATGCGCGCACCCTCTATGCACGCTGACTTCTTCATTGCATTGATATGCGGCACCGCACCAAGGAACTGCTGCACCAAGTTGAAATAACTCTTCGGCTCTGGCCTCCCCGGCCACAGATGACTCATGACATATTTCATGGCGAGTCCGGACATCCTATTTAGCTCGGCCCATTCGGCTAAACGATCGTCTAATGACAGTGGACGCTCTAAATTGTGGAACTGCGACCAGAAAAGCTTTTCCACTTCGCGATCTTCTTGATCCCGGAAGTGTTCGGCCGCATCTGCGGCACTCGCTGCCAAATCCAGATAGGTGTTCGCCGTACTCCACATCTGGTCCAACGGAGCATGTTTCGGATCACAAAACTTCCTCCGCAGCATAAAGGGCTTTCCAGCCACGATTTCTCCGGCCTGATGTAGCTCCTCCTTCATAGCTCTCATCGCAGAGCGAGCATCCTTGGCATCGGCAACAGCCTTCTCTAGGTCCATCTGTTCCGCTCGGTCTTCTTTTTCAAGAAGCATGCAACGGTCAGCAGCGCTTTTCAGCTTCACGGCCATCTCGTCCATTTCCCTATTGCTTCGGCAGTGAGCAGCCTATTCGGCTTTCAGCTCTTCAATTGCCTTTCCGGCAGCCGCATCACTTTTTCTGGCTTGCTCCTTGGCTCGGGCAAGTTCCGCCCGAAGACCCTCCACGGCGGCAGCACCATCTGCATCAAGCGCATACGTCGTAAGATACTAGCGTCAAGCTCCTCTTACTAAATGCCGCCGGAGAAATAACATACCTTGTGCCTCGTCAAGCCGCTTGTTGACAAGCGCGATGTCGGCATCTGCCACGTCAAGTTGCCGCTTTAGCTCGGCAAATTCATCAGTCCGGCTGGCCACCGGACACTTCGCCACCTGCATCAGAAAGGCGACATATTATACTTGGGATTATGGTCCTCCGCGCGCCGTCATTTTTGACAACGCGCAGAGTCTCAGGGGCTACTATCTATACAGGACGCATCTTATATACGCGAAACTATCAAAAGGTGCATCATTTTGCGTACCTCAAAACCTGTCGGCAAACTTCTGACAGCCTCGTGCAACCCGTTCTCCGCGGATGCAATCCCCTCAATCACCGTACCCATCAACGCACGACATTCTTCCAAGATAGACGCTCGCCCGAGCAGATCCTTCAGCTCCTCCGCCCGTGCACCAGACTGTGCTAGACTTGCCCGATGACCTTCTTCGAAGGCCGGACACGGAGGGCTTTGGGGGGCCGCACGGATACCTTCCGGCCCTGCCGGATTCGGAGAAACCCTCCGTGACGACACCTCAGGGTCGCCCGCCTCACAAGGCGGTACGGCAGGGGGAGGCGTGCCGCTCTCCATCATCTTAGAAAGAACATCCCCTGAAGATGAGCTCTGCTGAGAAGGGCGGAGATCCGAACTACAAGGTAAAATTTCGGTTATTTTCCTCGGAAATAAAAACGGGGATGTTTCTCATTGTAAACTCCCCTCTTTACTTACGGCTCGGTGGAGGGCTGATCCCCTTGGGGGAACAGTGCGGCCGAGGCATCCTCCGGCGCAGGACCCTCTGATGAAGATCTCTTCCCCCGCTCCGAGACCATGGTTTCCAGGTCTTCAGAGGCCATCCTCTTATTCCCCTGGGTCGAGGACTTCTCGATTCCTCCTTTTTCGAGAGCCTCCTTCGGGGAGGCGGTAGCTTCCTCGTTCCCCCCTTCGCCTTCTTCCATAGGCATGACCTCCAGCATTCTGGTTAACAAGGGATCTGGCATGGTCTCCGGGAGGGGGGCCGGACACCTGATTAGCTTCGCTTTCGCTATCCACTCCTACTTAAGGTACAATTCTTTTAAGGACAATTTTATAATAACAATATGGATAGAGTGTCTGGGTACGGGGCTACTTACTTGAGTATCCGGACGATTGCAGCTCAGACCTGCATCCTCGGTCGAGTCCGGGCACATTGCTTGTGATCCGAAGAACAATTGATACATCTCCATGGGCGTCGCGCCCATAAAATGTTGGAGAACTCGTGGTCCCTCCGGTTTGAATTCCCACAGGCGGAGGGGGCGATGTTTGCAGGGCAAGGTCCGGCGAATCAGCATGACCTGGGCTACTATGACCAGACTGATGTCTCTTTTTAGGAGATCTTGGATACGACCCTACAGCAAAGGCACATCCTTGGATGGCCCCGCAGTCCAGTCCTTTATTGACCCATGACGCTAGCTGTGGTGGGGGACCCGAGCGAAAGGCGGGTGGCGCCAACCACTTGGTGCCCCTGGGAGCGGTGATGTAAAACCACTCTCGTTGCCATAAGCTGGACTCCTCTTGAAAAGATCCCTCGGGCCATGGAGCACCAACACTTTTGCTTATAAAAGCACCTCCGCACTCCACGTACCGCCCCTCGATCATCTTCGGCTCTACTTTAAAAGTCTTGAGCCACAATCCGAAGTGAGGAGGAGTGCGGAGGAAGGCTTCGCACACGACGATGAACGATGAGATATGGAGGATGGACTCCGGAGCCAAATCGTGAAATTCCAGCCCATAATAAAACATGAGCCCCCTTACGAAGGGGTCCATAGGGAAGCCCATCCCCCGAAGGAGGTGAGACATAAACACCACGCTCTCACCGGGCTTGGGAGTAGGAACGACCTGCCCTTGAGCAGGCAGCCTATGCGAGATTTCACCGGTCAAGAACCTGGCCTCTCTAAGCTTCAGCATGTCCTCCTCCGTGACGGAGGAGGGCATCCATCGGCCTTGAAGGTCGGATCCAGACATTGTCAGAGGTCCGAAGCGCCTGAAATCTGGGGCCTTGGGTGTTGGAACTCGAGGCGAAGGGCGAACTTGTTTGAGATTGAAAGAAAGGAGTAAGGCCTTGGTCTCTTTATAAGAGGTCGAATACCAAGGGCCCTCCCCTTGACCGTTTGAGACTCGCTTTTGATCGAGAAAACATACCAACGGGCACGACTGGGTTACCCACATCCGTATTGATGAGAATCCCGCAAATTAAGGGGACACGATCTCTGCTTTGACAAGACGTGCCAAGGAAACCGCCTCGCATAACACGCTGAGGTGGGACAATAAAACGATTCGAATAAAGGCTTGGCCATGGTGTGATGTCACGCTACGGAATACGTCAGATGATTAGATTGGTGTAAATATTATTCTCTCTATGGCAATATGTGGAAACTTATTTTTGCAGAGCAGTACACTATCCTGGTGTTCGAAATCTTCTATGAAGTACTTGGAGGAGGAACCCGCCTTGCAATGCCGAAGACAATCCACGCGCCGGACTCGTCGTCATTGAAGCCTGGTTCTGGGGCTACTGAGGGAGTCCTGTATTAGGGGGTGTTCGGATAGCCGGACTATACCTTTGGCCGGACTCCTGGACTATGAAGATACAAGATTGAAGACTTCGTCCCGTGTCCGGAAGGGACTTTCCTTGGCGTGGAAGGCAAGCTTGGCGATACGGATATGCAGATATCCTACCATTGTAACCGACTCTGTGTAACCCTAGCCCTCTCCGGTGTCTATATAAACCGGAAGGTTTTAGTCCGTAGGACGAACAACAGAACAACAATCATACCATAGGCTAGCTTCTAGGGTTTAGCCTCCTTGATCTCGTGGTAGATCTACTCTTGTACTACCCATATCATCAATATTAATCAAGCAGGAGTAGGGTTTTACCTCCATCAAGAGGGCCCGAACCTGGGTAAAAAACATCGTGTCCCTTGTCTCCTGTTACCATCCGCCTAGACGCACAGTTCGGGACCCCCAACCCGAGATCCGCTGGTTTTGACAACGACACCCCGGAAGGCATCCCCTCTTTCGTCTACTTCCATCGGTAATTTTACTTGGAGCTATATTTTTATTCACCACATGATATTTCTTTTTCTTGGAGCGTCTTGTATTATTTGTGTCTTTGTTTGTTAGTGTGCCACAATCATCCTTGCTGTACACAACTTTTGAGAGAGCCATACATGAATTGGAATTTGATAGAATACTCTATGTGCTTCACTTATATCTTTTGAGCTTTATAGTTTTGCTCTATGTGCTTCACTTATATCTTTTGAGCTTTATAGTTTTGCTCTAGTACCTCACTTATATCTTTTAGAGCAGGGTGGTGGATTTGTTTTAAAGAAACTTTTGATCTCTCATGCTTCACTTAGATTATTTTGAGAGTCTTTAATAGCATGGTAATTTGCTTAATAATAATAAGCTTGGTATTCAAGATTTGTAAAACTTTCTTTTGAGTGCGTTGAATACTAAGAAAAGATTGATACTTGATAATTGTTTTGAGATATGAAGATGGTGATATTAGAGTCATGCTAGTTGGGCAGTTGTGAATTTGAAGAATACATGCGTTAAAGTTTGTGATTCCCGTAGCATGCACGTATGGTGAACCGTTATGTGATGAAGTCGGAGCATGACTTATTTATTGATTGTCTTCCTTATGAGTGGCGGTCGAGGACGAGCGATGGTATTTTCCTACCAATCTATCCCCCTAGGAGCATGCGCGTAATACTTTGCTTTGATAACTTCTAGATTTTTGCAATAAGTATATGAGTTCTTTATGACTAATGTTGAGTCCATGGATTATATGCACTTTTTCCCATCCTTCCACCATTGCTAGCCTCTCTAATACCGCACACTTTTCGCCGGTATCATACACCCACCATATACCTTCCTCAAAACAGCCACCATACCTACCTATCATGGAATTTCCATAGCCATTCTGAGATATATTGCCATGCAACTTTCCACCGTTCCGTTTATTATGACACGCTCCATCATTGTCATATTGCTAGCATGATCATGTAGTTGACGTCGTATTTGTGGCAAAGCCACCATTCATAATTCTTTCATACATGTCACTCTTGATTCATTGCATATCCCGGTACACCACCAGAGGCATTCATATAGAGTCATATTCTGTTCCAAGTATCAAGTTGTAAGAAAAATAAAAGTGTGATTATCATCATTTTTAGAGCATTGTCCCAAGTGAGGAAAGGATGATGGAGACTATGATTCCCCCACAAGTCGGGATGAGACTCCGGACGAAAAATAAAAAATAATTATAAAAGAGGCCATAAAAAAGAGAAAAGGTCCAAATAAAAAATGAGAGAAAAAGAGAGAAGGGACAATGTTACTATCCTTTTACCACACTTGTGCTTAAAAGTAGCACCATGATCTTCATGATAGAGAGTCTCCTATGATATCACTTTCATATACTAGTGGGAATTTTTCATTATAGAACTTCGCTTGTATATTCCAATGATGGGCTTCCTCAAATTGCCCTAGGTCTTCGTGAGCAAGCGAGTTGGATGCACACCCACCTAGTTTCTTTTGTTGAACTTTCATATACTTATAGCTCTAGTGCATCCGTTGCATGGCAATCTCTACTCACTCACATTGATATCTATTAGTGGGCATCTCCATAGACCGTTGATACGCCTAGTTGATGTGGGACTATCTTCCCCTCTTGTCTTCTCCACAACCACCATTCTAATCCACATATAGTGCTATATCCATGGCTCACGCTCATGTATTGCGTCAAGCTTGGAAAAGTTTTGAAAATGTTAAAGTATGAAACAATTGCTTGGCTTGTCATCGGGGTTGTGCATGATTTAAATACTTTGTGTGGTGAAGTTAGAGCATAGCCAGACTATATGATTTTGTAGGGATAACTTTCTTTGGCCATGTTATTTTGAGAAGACATGATTGCTTTGTTAGTATGCTTAAAGTATTATTATTTTTATGTCAACATAAACTTTTGTCTTGAATCTTTTGGATCTGAATATTCATACCACAATTAAGAAGATTTACATTGAAATTATGCCAAGTAGCACTCCGCATCAAAAATTCTCTTTTTATCATTTACCTACTCGAGGACGAGCAGGAATTAAGCTTGGGGATGCCTGATACGTCTCGAACGTATCTATAATTTTGATTGCTCCATGCTATATTATCTACTGTTTTGGACTATATTGGGTTTTATTTTCCACTTTTATATTATTTTTGGGACTAATCTATTAACCGGAGGCCCAGCCCAGAATTGCTGTTTTTTTTGCCTATTTTAGAGTTTTGGAGAAACATAATATCAAACGGAGTCCAAACGCAATAAAACCTTCGGGAACGTGATTTTCTCATCGAACGTGATGCAGGAGACTTGGACCCTGCTCCAAGGAACAAGAGAGGCGGTCACGAGGGTGGGGGGGCGCGCCCCCATGCCTCGTGGGCCCCCTGTTGCTCCACCGACGTACTCCTTCCTCCTATATATACCTATGTACCCCCAAACGATCAGATACGGAGCGAAAAACCTAATTTCACCGCCGCAACTTTCTGTATCCATGAGATCCCATCTTGGGGCCTGTTTCGGAGCTCCGCCGGAGAGGGCCGTCATCATGGAGGGATTCTACATCATCATAGCCTCTCTGATGAAGTGTGAGTAGTTCACCTGAGACCTTCGGGTCCATAGTTATTAGCTAGTTGGCTTATTCTCTCTCTTTGGATCTCAATACAATGTTCTCCCCCTCTCTCGTGGAGATCTATTCGATGTAATCTTCTTTTTGCGGTGTGTTTGTTGAGACCGATGAATTGTGGGTTTACGATCAAGTCTATCTATGAATAGTATTTGAATCTTCTCTGTATTCTTTTATGTATGATCGGTTATCTTTGCAAGTCTCTTCGAATTATCAGTTTGGTTAGGCCTACTAGATTGGTTTTTCTTGCCATGGGTTCAATCTTATGGTGTCCTTTCTCGGTGACAGAAGGGGCAGCAAGGCACGTATTGTATTGTTGTCATCGAGGACAACAAGATGGGGTTTTTATCATATTGCATGAAACTATCCCTCTACATCATGTCATCTTGCTTAAGGCGTTACTCTTTTTTAACTTAATACTCTAGATGCATGCTGGATAGCGGTCGATGAGTGGAGTAATAGTAGTACATGCAGGCAGGAGTCGGTCTACTTGTCTCGGACGTGACGCCTATATACATGATCATACCTAGATATTATCATAACTATGCTCAATTCTGTCAATTGCTCAACAGTAATTTGTTCACCCACCATAGAATACTTATGCTGTTGAGAGAAGCCACTAGTGAAACCTATGGCCCCCAGGTCTATTCTCATCATATCAATCTCCATCACTTTAATCTTGCTTTGCTTTTTTTCTTTGCCTTTTACTTTTCACTTTGCATCTCTATACCAAAAATACCAAAAATATTATCTATCATCTCTATCAGATCTCATTCCCGTAAGTGACCGTGAGGGGATTGACAATCCCTAATCGCGTTGGTTGTGTTGAGCTATTTTTTTGTGTAGGTACGAGGGACTCGAGCGTAGCCTCCTACTGGATTGATACCTTAGTTCTCAAAAACTGAGGGAAAAACTTACGCTACTTTGCTGCATCATCCTCTCCTCTTCAGGGAAATCCAACGCAGTGCTCAAGAGGTAGCAAGAAGAATTTCTGGCGCCGTTGCCGGGGAGGATTATGCAAGAGCAAGTCAAGATTTGGACTCCTAACAACGAGCCACTTCTGGCGCCGTTGTCTATGCAAAAATTCAACATACCAAGTACCCATCACAATCCCTATCTCTCGCATTACATTAGTTGCCATTTGCCTCTCGTTTTCCTCTCCCCCACTTCACCCTTGCCGTTTTATTTACCCTCTCTTTCCCAATCTCCTCCACTCTCTTTCCGTTTGCCTTTTTCTCGCTTGCCTTTCTGTTTGCTCGTGTGTTGGATCGCTTGTTTGTCGCTATGTCTGAAATTGGGGAAGTTATCGCCGATATGGGCGATAACAGTATCATAGAAAATTCTGATGCTCTGCTGAAGAACCCCCTACCTATCATACAAAAAGATTTCGAATCGGTAGTGGTAATATTATTGGAAAAGGAGTTATTCAAGATTTCTTTACTTGTGCCGGTGCTTTGCCCTCTATGGGCGGTTCTATTCTCCATAGAACTAGTAGTCTTGCGGACGCTATTGCCATGCTTATTGTTGAACTTGAAAGGCAATTCATGCATATGCACCCATCTATACAAAGAATTTTCATAGAATTTTCTAATATCGAGCATTCTTCTGTTAAGCGTGCCACTACTATCTTTTTGGCTTATGAATTCAGATTTATAATAAAAGAAGCCAAAGAAATCTTTGCGCATTATAGGGTGGACGCCGGTCGTCCTCCCATAGAATCTATCCTCTTTGATCAAGAAGAAATTATGCGCTTACAATCTCTTGACTATTTTGCTTTCAATGAAAACCTTAGAAAAAAGGTGCCAATCAATATCTTAATTGATAGAATCTCTGAACTTAATGATGATTTGGCTATTCGAAATAATGAGCTAGGATGCTCTCTTGAGTTTAGGCTCACAAGGTTCTGTCAAAAGAATGCTTATAATGATGAATTGGTTGTGCAATACGAAGGGCCGAAAGAGGAACCTATACCTCCTAAAATTGATCTTGGGGACTTTTGTCCTATTAAATTTAGCCCTTTTGATTACTTTTGCTTGCCTCAAAGGAAACTTGCTGCCGAATGTAGAGAATATGAAATGAGTTTCACCGATCTATGTTATTACTACGACACTACCTAGATCTATCCTCGCTTTTATGCCTAGCTAGGGGCGTTAAACGATAGCGCTTGTTGGGAGGCAACCCAATTTTATTTTAAGTTTTTTGTTTTTGTTTCAGTTTAGGAATAAATAACCCATCCACCTTCTGTTTGGATGTTGTTTTGTGTTTTAGTTAGTGGTTGTGCCAAGTTAAACCTATAGGATCTTCTTGGATGATAGTTATTTGATCTTGCTGTAATTTCCAGAAACTTTCTGTTCACTAAAACAATTGTTAAAAATCACCAGAACGTGATAAAACACTGTTTCCAATTGCTGCTGATCAATAGACAAATTTTCTAGGTCGTCCTATTTCGGTATATTTTTTGGATCTCTAGAAGTTTGCGTTAGTTACGGATTACTACAGACTGTTCTGTTTTTGACAGATTCTGTTTTTCGTGTGTTGTTTGCTTATTTTGATGAATTTATGGCTAGTAAAATAGTTTATAATCCATAGATAAGTTGGAATAAAGTAGGTTTAACACCAATATAAATAAATAATGAGTTCATTATATTACCTTGAAGTGGTTTTTTGTTTTCTTTCTCTAACGGAGCTCACGAGATTTCTATTGAGTTTTGTGTTGTGAAGTTTTCAAGTTTTGGGTAAATTCTTTTGATGGATTATGGAACAAGGAGTGGCAAGAGCCTAAGCTTGGGAATGCCCATGGAACGTCCAAGATAATCCAAGGACACAAAAAATTCAAAGCTTGGGGATGCCCCGAAAGGCATCCCCTCTTTCGTCTACTTCCATCGGTAATTTTACTTGGAGCTATATTTTTATTCACCACATGATATGTATTTTGCTTGGAGCCTCTTGTATTATTTGTGTCTTTGTTTGTTAGTGTGCCACAATCATCCTTGCTGTACACAACTTTTGAGAGAGCCATACATGTATTGGAATTTGATAGAATACTCTATGTGCTTCACTTATATCTTTTGAGCTTTATAGTTTTGCTCTATGTGCTTCACTTATATCTTTTGAGCTTTATAGTTTTGCTCTAGTACCTCACTTATATCTTTTAGAGCACGGTGGTGGATTTGTTTTAAAGAAACTATTGATCTCTCATGCTTCACTTAGATTATTTTGAGAGTCTTTAATAGCATGGTAATTTGCTTAATAATAATAAGCTTGGTATTCAAGATTTGTAAAACTTTCTTTTGAGTGCGTTGAATACTAAGAAAAGAGTGATACTTGATAATTGTTTTGAGATATGAAGATGGTGATATTAGAGTCATGCTAGTTGAGTAGTTGTGAATTTGAAGAATGCTTGCGTTAAAGTTTGTGATTCCCGTAGCATGCATGTATGGTGAACTGTTATGTGATGAAATCGGAGCATGATTTATTTATTGATTGTCTTCCTTATGAGTAGGGGTGGGCATAAAAACCGACTAGCCGAACACCGAACCGATACCGAAACCAAAAAAACCGAAATTTCGGTTTTTATCACTGCTATAGACAAATTCGATTTTTGATTCTAAAAACCGAATAGAGTTCGGTCAGTTCGGTGTTTTCCTCGGTTAAACCGAAAGAAACCAAAATACGCTGACCCTCCTGGATTCCAGTTGAACGTACGGCGCACAGTCACGTCACGCTACGCACGACTCTGGACTCCCCACGTCGCCTATGTTAAATAGGCTCCCAAAAAAACTTCAAAAAAATATTACAGTACTACTGACTAGGCCTCGCGTCGCCTAGGACAAAGCTAGCAGCCCACGTGGCCACTACACGGGCAAAGGGAGACGTGACCTTTTGTTGGCCTCCACGGTTGCATGCAAAGTCCAAAGCCCAACATACACATATTTTTATAGTATATTGGTGAACCGTGGAGCAGCAGACTACAACGGAAGTCTCTTTTATTTAGTCCCACCTCGCCTGGCTGGAGAGAAGAGGACAAATAGCTCGGCTATAAGAAGGTGGGGCATGCATCCAGCCATGCAGTGGTCTTTCAGTGTAAACCGTTAACCGAACCGAATCTTTCGTTAACCAAAAATTCGGTTTGCAGATTTATGCTACCATTTTCGGTTAGCATTTTTAACAACCGAATCTGCAAATAAACCGAATGGCACTAACCGAATTTTCGGTTTAAACCGAATGCCCAGGCCTACTTATGAGTGGCGGTCGGGGACGAGCGATGGTCTTTTCCTACCAATCTATCCCCCTAGGAACATGCGCGTAATACTTTACTTTGATAACTTCTAGATTTTGCAATAAGTATATGAGTTCTTTATGACTAATGTTGAGTCCATTGATTATATGCACTTTTCCCCATCCTTCCACCATTGCTAGCCTCTCTAATACCGCACACTTTTCGCCGGTATCATACACCCACCATATACCTTCCTCCAAACAGCGACCATACCTACCTATCATGGCATTTCCATAGCCATTCTGAGATATATTGCCATGCAACTTTCCACCGTTCCGTTTATTATGACACGCTCCATCATGGTCATATTGCTAGCATGATCATGTAGTTGACGTCGTATTTGTGGCAAAGCCACCATTCATAATTCTTTCATACATGTCACTCTTGATTCATTGCATATCCCGGTACACCGCCGAAGGCATTCATATAGAGTCATATTTTGTTCTAAGTATCGAGTTGTAATTGTTGAGTTGTAAGAAAAATAAAAGTGTGATGATCATCATTTTTAGATCATTGTCCCAAGTGAGGAAAGGATGATGGAGACTATGATTCCCCCACAAGTCGGGATGAGACTCCGGATGCAAAATAAAAAAAAATAATAAAAGAGGCCATAAAAAAAGAAAAGGCCCAAATAAAAAAATGAGAGAAAAAGAGAGAAGGGACAATGTTACTATCCTTTTACCACACTTGTGCTTCAAAGTAGCACCATGATCTTCATGACAGAGAGTCTTCTATGATATCACTTTCATATACTAGTGGGAATTTTTAATTGTAGAACTTGGCTTGTATATTACAATGATGGGCTTCCTCAAATTGCCCTAGGTCTTTGTGAACAAGCGAGTTGGATGCACACCCACCTAGTTTCTTTTGTTGAGCTTTCATATACTTATAGCTCTAGTGCATCTGTTGCATGGTAATCCCTACTCACTCACATTGATATCTATTAATGGGCATCTCCATAGCCCGTTGATACGCCTAGTTGATGTGAGACTATCTTCCCCTCTTTTTGTCTTCTCCACAACAACCATTCTAATCCACATATAGTGCTATATCCATGGCTCACGCTCATGTATTGCGTGAAGATTGAAAAAGTTTTGAAAATGTTAAAGTATGAAACAATTGATTGGCTTCTCATCGAGGTTGTGCATGATTTAAATACTTTGTGTGGTGAAGATAGAGCATAGCCAGACTATATGATTTTGTAGGGATAACTTTCTTTGGCCATGTTATTTTGAGAAGACATGATTCCTTTGTTAGTATGCTTGAAGTATTATTATTTTTATGTCAACATAAACTTTTGTATTGAATCTTTTGGATCTGAATATTTATACCACAATTAAGAAGATTTACATTGAAATTATGCCAAGTAGCACTCCACATCAAAAATTCTCTTTTTATCATTTACCTACTCGAGGACGAGCAGGAATTAAGCTTGGGGATGCCTGATACGTCTCGAACGTATCTATAATTTTGATTGCTCCATGCTATATTATCTACTGTTTTGGACTATATTGGGCTTTATTTTCCACTTTTATATTATTTTTGGGACTAATCTATTAACCGGAGGCCCAGCCCAGAATTGCTGTTTTTTGCCTATTTCAGAGTTTCGGAGAAACATAATATCAAACGGAGTCCAAACGCAATAAAACCTTTGGGTACGTGATTTTCTCACCGAACGTGATGCAGGAGACTTGGACCCTTCTCCAAGGAACAAGAGAGGCGGTCACGAGGGTGGGGGACGCGCCCCCATGCCTCGTGGGCCCCCTGTTGCTCCACCGACGTACTCCTTCCTCCTATATATACCTATGTACCCCCAAACGATCAGATACGGAGCGAAAAACCTAATTTCACCGCCGCAACTTTCTGTATCCACGAGATCCCATCTTGGGGCCTGTTCCGGAGCTCCGCCGGAGAGGGCCGTCATCATGGAGGGCTTCTACATCATCATAGCCTCTCCGATGAAGTGTGAGTAGTTCACCTGAGACCTTCGGGTCCATAGTTATTAGCTAGTTGGCTTATTCTCTCTCTTTGGATCTCAATACAATGTTCTCCCCCTCTCTCGTGGAGATCTATTCGATGTAATCTTCTTTTTGCGGTGTGTTTGTTGAGATCGATGAATTGTGGGTTTATGATCAAGTCTATCTATGAATAGTATTTGAATCTTCTCTGTATTCTTTTATGTATGATTGGTTATCTTTGCAAGTCTCTTCGAATTATCAGTTTGGTTTGGCCTACTAGATTGGTTTTTCTTGCCATGGGAGAAGTGCTTAGCTTTGGGTTCAGTATTGCGGTGTCCTTTCCCAGTGACAGAAGGGGCAGCAAGGCACGTATTGTATTGTTGCCATCGAGGATAACAAGATGGGGTTTTTATCATATTGCATGAAACTATCCCTCTACATCATGTCATCTTGCTTAAGGTGTTACTCTATTTTTAACTTAATACTCTAGATGCATGCTGGATAGCGGTCGATGAGTGGAGTAATAGCAGTAGATGCAGGTAGGAGTCGGTCTACTTGTCTCGGACGAGATGCCTATATACATGATCATACCTAGATATTCTCATAACTATGCTCAATTCTGTCAATTCTCAACAGTAATTTGTTCACCCACCGTAGAATACTTATGCTCTTGAGAGAAGCCACTAGTGAAACCTGTGGCCCCAGGTCTATTCTCATCATATCAATCTCCATCACTTTAATCTTGCTTTGCTTTTTTACTTTGCCTTTTACTTTTCACTTTGCATCTCTATACCAAAAATACCAAAAATATTATCTCCATCACTTTAATATTGACAACCCCTAATCGCGTTGGTTGCATTGAGCTATTGTTTTTGTGTAGGTACGAGGGACTCGAGCGTAGCCTCCTACTAGATTGATACCTTGGTTCTCAAAAACTGAGGGAAATACTTACGCTACTTTGCTGCATCATCCTCTCCTCTTCGGGGAAATCCAACGCAATGCTTAAGAGGTAGCAAGCCCATCATTGGAATATAAAAGCGAAGTTCTATAATGAAAATTCCCACTAGTATATGAAAGTGATAACTCAAGAGACTCTCTATATGAAGAACATGGTGCTACTCTGAAGCACAAGTGTGGTAAAAGGATAGTAACATTGCCCCTTCTCTCTTTTTCTCTCATTTTTTTATTTTTATTTTTTCCTCTTTTTTGGTGGGCTTCTTTGGCCTCTTTTTTTATTTGGGCTTCTTTGGACTCTTTTATTTATTTTTAAAGTCCGGAGTCTCATCCCGACTTGTGGGGGAATCATAGTCTCCATCATCCTTTCCTCACTGGGGCAATGCTCTAATAATGATGATCATCACACTTTTATTTACTTACAACTCAATATTACAACTCGATACTAGAACAAAAAGATATGACTCTATATGAATGCCTCCGGCGGTGTACCGGGATGTGCAATGATCTAGCGTAGCAATGACATAAAAAAACAGACAAGCCATGAAAACATCATGCAAAGCAATATGACAATAAATGCTCAAGTCATGTATACGATGATGATGGAAGTTGCATGGCAATATATCTCGGAATGGCTATGGAAATGCCATGATAGGTAGGTATGGTGGTTGTTTTGAGGAAGATATAATGAGGCTTATGTGTGATAGAGCGTATCGTATCACGGGGTTTGGATGCACCGACGAAGTTTGCACCAACTCTTGAGGTGAGAAAGGGCAATGCACGTACCGAAGAGGCTAGCAATGATGAAAGGGTGAGAGGGCGTATAATTCATGAACTCACATTAGTCATAAAGAACTCATATACTTATTGCAAAAGTTTATTAGCCCTCGAAGCAAAGTACTACTACGCATGCTCCTAGGGGGATAGATTGGTAGGAAAAGACCATCGCTCGTCCCCGACCGCCACTCATAAGGAAGACAATCAATAAATACCTCATGTTCCAACTTCGTTACATAACGGTTCACCATACGTGCATGCTATGGGAATCACAAACCTCAACACAAGTATTTCTACAATCCACAACCACCCACTAACATGACTCTAATATCACCATCTTTATATCACAAAACTATTGCAAGGAATCAAACATGTCATATTCAGTGATCTACAAGTTTTATGTAGGATTTTATGACTAACCATGTGAATGACCAATTCCTATCATCTCTCTAAATAGATATAAGTGAAGACAGAGAGTTTAATTCTTTCTACAAAAGATATGCCCACGCTCTAACAAATATAAGTGAAGCAAAAGAGCTTTCTACAAATGGCGGTTGTCCAAGTGAAGAGGAAACAGGCAATCCAAACTTCAAAAGATATAAGTGAAGAAGCCATACTCAAAAGATTTAAGTGAAGTGCAGTGAGCATTCTATAAATCAACCAAGGACTATCTTGGGGCCTGTTCCAGAGCCCCGCCGGAGAGGGCCTTCATCACGGAGGGCTTGTTGAAGACGCTCCAAGATTGCACATATCGCGTGAACGAAACGAATCCGAAAACATACCGATACTTGTTGAAGAAAGAGGGGATGCCTTCTGGGGAATTCCCAAGCTTAGACGCTTGAGTCTCCTTGAATATTTACTTGGGGTGACTTGGGCATCCCCAAGCTTGAGCTCTTGCCTCTCTTCCTTCTTCTCACCTCGAGACCTTCTCGATCATCGAACACTTCATCCACACAAAACTTCAACAGAAAACTCGGTAAGATCCGTTAGTATAATAAAGCAAATCACTACTCTAAGTACTGTTGCAAACCAATTCATATTTCGTTTTTGCATTGTGTCTACTGTAGTATAACTTTTCCATGGCTTAATCCACTGATATAAATCGATAGTTTCATCAAAACAAGCAAACTATGCATCAAAAACAGAATCTTTCTAAAACAGAATAGTCTGTAATAATCTGAACATTCACCATACTTCTGATACTTGAAAAATTATGCCAAAATTAGGAAAAATAAACAATTTGTATATAAATATAGTACAGAAAGAATCTGAACCATTTGACGTTCCAGTAAAAAATATAAAATCGCGCACTATAGCCAAAGTTTCTGTCCTACACCGTACAAACCAACAAGCATTGTAAACATCCTAAAGGCAAACCTTGGCACATTATTTTTATAATACAATGGAATTGTACAAGGGGATAATTATTTTTGTTGAAAAGTTTCTGTAATCAAGATTCACAAAGTTTTCGTGAGCATGAACAAAGTTCAAGGCTAGCTCCCACTTCAACAATGCTCGTCTTTCTCACTTCCACCTTTCTTTTTGAAAAAGTTTTGGGTTCCCCTCTTTATTTTTGTTGTTTTTAAACTATATGAAAGCACTCAACAGAAATAAATGAGCAGCACTTTCTTTAAAGCCATTAAGCTAGGCATATAGTGCTCAAGTAGTGAATCCACCTGTCGGGGCGGACGGGCGTCCCCCCGCGAGCACCTATGGGGCCGGAGCCCCTTTCGTTGTCCGGCGAGGGGGGCGGAGGGAGCGCGGAGAGCAGATCGAGGCGGGCACACGGGCGGTTTACCCAGGTTCGGGCCGCGATGGACGCGTAAAACCCTACTCCTGCTTAGTTGTATTGAACTGGGGAGCTCGGGAGCTTGGGGAGCTAGCTGCACCGAGCGTATGGCCGTCTGGATGCCGAGTCTCCGAACCCCGGAACCTCCGAACCCCGGAACCTCCGAACCCCCTCTACGTTGCACACGGGCCTCCTTTTATAGCGCAAAGGGGTCACCGACAGGTGTCAACGTAAGAGAAAGGGGTAAAAGTGTAAAAGGGGTGGTAGCTGTAATAGTGCGGGAACGGTGGTGCTACAGTGCGGCACAGTGTTATCATACCTACTTCTGACGGCAGGGGACAAGGGCATTAAATGCCCGTCACGGTCGCCCGGACAGCACCGAGGCGGACCGTTAGGTGCGCCACCGTTCGCCACGATGGCGGCTGCATGCCACCGCATGCCCCAGGCTGCGCGGTGCCTCGCCACGTGCCCTCGGGGGAAGCCCCGGAGCGACGCGTGGCGGGCGAGCTGGAGCGCAGTCTTGAGGTGGCGATCTTGCCGCGGCAAGTGGCTTGCCGCGGGGGTCGTCTTCCTGTGCCTGATAGCGTGCCAGCTATCAGGCCTTGCCGGGGCGCTTGGCGCGCCACGGCGGGCTTCTCTTGTGGTGCCTGGGTTCGGCCTTCCCGACAAGCTCCTCTTGTCGGGGGCTCGATCTTCTGTCTCGTTATACTTTGTTCTTGGATGGCCTTACATGGGCTCAGTCGTCCCGGCAAGCTCCTCCTGCCGGGGTCTTGTCTTCTTGGCCCGGCAAGCTCCTCTTGCCGGGGGCCTTGTCTTCTTGGCCCGGCAAGCTCCTCTTGCCGGGGGCTTTGTCTTGAATGCTTGGTCTTCTCTTGGCGCTTCCGGGGCGGGCCTTGCCGCGGGGTGCTACGACTGCCCGTGCACAAGTCTGGGGTACTAAGGTACCCCTACTTTAGTACACCGACAGGAGCCCCCGGGCCTGGGCCACACATGGTGCCGAGCGTTGTTGGGCCAGGCCCTAACGGTGCACGGGCACGCATGGCCTTGGTCGCGCTGCTCCTTAACTCCGCATCCGCCGCGCCTTCCCTAGGCGGCGCGCGCTTACCGCGGCGCCGTGGGGGCGGGGCGTGCGGGGTGAGCGTGACGTGGGTGGCGTGCGCGGGGCTGAACCGCGCAGGCGCGCGTCACGTCGCGCACGATCTCTTTATTCGGAGAGGCGAAGATGGCGACCGCGTGGACTAGGCCGCCTGCCCCCTTTCTTTTATCTCCTTTCCCTGCCGCTGTTAAATATGCCATGGAAACGGCTGGTTAGAGCAGCAGTAAGGCATTTTGTAATATAACTTTTCATCTTAGGCTATGCATCGCACTATTATCCCCTCTACTCGACCGGCGCCTTGTTTGTTTCCGCCCTACGCTTTCGGGGACTTGCCGGCGTAGGCCTCCGCCTTGCCACGGGTGCCGAGTGCGGGACGTCAGCGACCCGCTGGCGGGGCTGCCACCGGCAAGAAACCTCGCCGCGTCTGGTTGCCGCTCACTCAGATTGTTGAGCAGGCTCGAGGCAAAGTAAACGGTGCGACTGCGGTCGCAGCACGCTTAGGGTGCCGGGCGAGCTCGAAACAAAGTGAGGACGCTACTCGGGGTGTAGCACACTCGAGTCGTTGAGCGGACTCAAAACGAAACGAGGGCGCAACCAGTCTCGTGCCGGTCCTTCCGCGCTCAGGCCTCTCAACCCAGGCTCGGTCGTTCGAGGGAGATAACTCTTAAAAAATTAATGGAGCAATTGCTCGAGCTCCGGCAACTTATCTTTTCTTATTGCTTGCCGCCCGGTGGGGTAAAACCTCCTTGGGCAGCATCCAGCCCACCCTGGGGGTAGGTGAGGGGGCTGGGCCTCACGACCCCCCGGAGCTAGGCGTAGCTATGCTCGGGGATCTGCGCCCCTCTCTGCGCCAAGGATCACATGCAACTGCGGCAAGACTTGGGCAGAGGGGATGGTTGGCGGAAACAGGTTCCGGCTACCGCGCTGGAAAGACTCTTCCCACGGTCGGCGTCAACTCGTTCGGCACCCCGGCGGGCGAGGCGCGCCGGGGGAACGAGGTCGCCTTTCTCGCGACTTCTGGCGCTAACTTCTGCGGCCGCGAGAGCGGCGCAGAGTTCGCTGGAGGCGAATCGTTCGCCCAGCGGCCAGAAGGCGGGCCTCCTCAAGGAGCAGCTGCTTCTTGCCCAGTCTCTGCGCGAGTGGATACTAGAGGAGGGCCGCACACGAGCTCGTGGGAAAGAATGCCAAAGCTTGTCGGGAACCCCCGCTTCAACTGGACAGATCCTCGGATCCGCAGGAGCGGGCCGTTCCTCAGCAGTCTGCTTGTCGGGAACCCCCGCTTCAACTGGACAGATCCTCGGATCCGCAGGAGCGGGCCGTTCCTCAGCAGTCTGCTTGTCGGGAACCCCCGCTTCAACTGGACAGATCCTCGGATCCGCAGGAGCGGGCCGTTCCTCAGCAGTCTGCTTGTCGGGAACCCCCGCTTCAACTGGACAGATCCTCGGATCCGCAGGAGCGGGCCGTTCCTCAGCGTTCAGACTGCTGATCTGCTTGCCGGAGCAAGGCTTATCGGGGACACCTGCTTCGACTGGACGGATCCTGGGATCCGCAGGAGCGGGCTGTCCCCCGGCGTTCTGGTTGTTGATGAAGCTAGCGAATTCGGAGAAGCTGACGAAGAGCGCGCTCGCACGAACGCCGGATCTGATCCGCACAACCTCGACGCGCCCCCCTACCTGGCGCGCCAAAGATGTCGGGGCGGACGGGCGTCCCCCCGCGAGCACCTATGGGGCCGGAGCCCCTTTCGTTGTCCGGCGAGGGGGGCGGAGGGAGCGCGGAGAGCAGATCGAGGCGGGCACACGGGCGGTTTACCCAGGTTCGGGCCGCGATGGACGCGTAAAACCCTACTCCTGCTTAGTTGTATTGAACTGGGGAGCTCGGGAGCTTGGGGAGCTAGCTGCACCGAGCGTATGGCCATCTGGATGCCGAGTCTCCGAACCCCGGAACCTCCGAACCCCGGAACCTCTGAACCCCCTCTACGTTGCACACGGGCCTCCTTTTATAGCGCAAAGGGGTCACCGACAGGTGTCAACGTAAGAGAAAGGGGTAAAAGTGTAAAAGGGGTGGTAGCTGTAATAGTGCGGGAACGGTGGTGCTACAGTGCGGCACAGTGTTATCATACCTACTTCTGACGGCAGGGGACAAGGGCATTAAATGCCCGTCACGGTCGCCCGGACAGCACCGAGGCGGACCGTTAGGTGCGCCACCGTTCGCCACGATGGCGGCTGCATGCCACCGCATGCCCCAGGCTGCGCGGTGCCTCGCCACGTGCCCTCGGGGGAAGCCCCGGAGCGACGCATGGCGGGCGAGCTGGAGCGCAGTCTTGAGGTGGCGATCTTGCCGCGGCAAGTGGCTTGCCGCGGGGGTCGTCTTCCTGTGCCTGATAGCGTGCCAGCTATCAGGCCTTGCCGGGGCGCTTGGCGCGCCACGGCGGGCTTCTCTTGTGGTTCCTGGGTTCGGCCTTCCCGACAAGCTCCTCTTGTCGGGGGCTCGATCTTCTGTCTCGTTATACTTTGTTCTTGGATGGCCTTACATGGGCTCAGTCGTCCCGGCAAGCTCCTCTTGCCGGGGTCTTGTCTTCTTGGCCCGGCAAGCTCCTCTTGCCGGGGGCCTTGTCTTCTTGGCCCGGCAAGCTCCTCTTGCCGGGGGCTTTGTCTTGAATGCTTGGTCTTCTCTTGGCGCTTCCGGGGCGGGCCTTGCCGCGGGGTGCTACGACTGCCCGTGCACAAGTCTGGGGTACTAAGGTACCCCTACTTTAGTACACCGACACCACCCGGATCCCAAGGTATATCCAAGCCAATTTTAATTAGCAATGATTTGTAATTTAGTAGTGAGAACAAAGCAACATATATCATGTAATGACGAAGTCTAACTCTCTTCCTATGCATCGGCATGTCACAAAAGAACAATTCATGCACACCTAGTAAAGGCCAATGCATAGTATAAACAGTTTCTTGCAATTTTATCGTGTGGGAAACATAGAGAGGTGGAGATATAGTTCCTCTCTCATAATAATTGCAAGTAGGAGCAGCAAGCACATGCATATTATACTCATCAAAATCATCATGTGTAGTAGTAAAAGGCAACTCATCAATATAATCCTTAATATGCACAAACTTCTCCGATATAGTGTAGTTTGGAGAATTCAAAAAGATAATAGGACTATCATGTGTGGGTGCAATAGCAACAATTTCATGTTTAACATAAGGAACTATAGCAAGTTCATCTCCATAAGCATAATTCATATTGGCATCTTGGCCACAAGCATAGCAAGCATCATCAAAAAGGGATATTTCAAAAGAATCAACGGGATCATAGCAATTATCATAGCATTCATCCTTCGGTAAGCATGAAGGGAAATTAAACAATGTATGAGTTGAAGAGTTACTCTCATTAGAAGGTGGGCACGGGTGATCAATCCGCTCTTCCTCCTTTTGTTCTTCGCTCTCCTCATTTTTTTCATCCAATGAGCTCACAGTTTCATCAATTTCTTCTTCCATAGATTCCTTCAAAATATTAGTCTCTTCTGGGACAGCGGAGACTTTCTCAATAAACGCATCAATATTGGAATTGTATTCATAATTCTCATAACAATATTTAAGGATAGCTAAATTTTCAGGTCTGTAAACAGCATCATAAAGATTTCCATATTCTTTGAACATAGATTCAATTTCATAAGCACCCATAAAAGCAACAAATTCTTCTATTTGTTCCACATCATAGTAGTCATATATACCTCTAGCATAATAAGCCAAGGTTTCATTATCATTAAATTTGCATGCAAAGGGAAGGTGTGGAGACTTCATCCTAGAGCAACAAGTAGAATCATATCTCAAGCATAATTGCCTAGTATACCATTTCAACATATAAATTTGATCCCATAATAGTTTCTCTTTTTGAGTAAGCGATAATCCCTAAAGTATTCACGTTGATCCAACGTGTCTCCCATTACCAGATTGAATGGGGTTTTCTCTGGATTATCAAAGTAGTACATAATATCTGTCACATAACGAGCATCGAGGGTTTTAGGAGGTTCCTCATCTCCATGAGCAGCAAGTACACCTAATTTTTTTGTACTTTGTGTTCCATATCCATAACTAAAGATAGAGAACAACTAAGAACAGCAAATAAAAATTACTTAGTGATAAAGCAAACAAGCACACACGAGAATATTCACCCACGCTATGGCTCCCCGGCAACGGCGCCAGAAAAAGGTCTTGATAATCCACAAGTATAGGGGATCACAACAGTTTTCGATAAGTAGGAATGTCGAACCCAACGAGGAGCTAAAGGTAGAACAAATATCCCCTCAAGTTCTATCGACCACCGATACAACTCTACGCACGCTTAACATTTACTTTACCTAGAACAAGTATGAAACTAGAAGTACTTTGTAGGTGTTGTTGGATAGGTTTGCAAGGTAATAAAGAGAGCATAAATAAAAGATAGGGGATTTTGTAAGTAAAGAAGCAACAAAGTAAATATAGCGAGTGTGGAAAAGTGGTGGTGGGAGTTGCGAAATTGTCCCTTAAGCAATTGACTACTTTACTAGACCGATAGCAAGTATTATGTGGGAGAGGCCATTGCTACCATGTCATCCCTGACTTGGAATTCTATGCACTTATGATTGGAACTATTAGCAAGCATCCGCAACTACTAACGTTCATTAAGGTAAAACCCAACCATAGCATTAAGATATATTGGTCCCCCTTCAATCCTGTATGCATCAATTTCTATGCTAGGTTGAAGCTTCTGTCACTCTTGCCCTCCAATACATAGTCCTATCAACATACAACTAGCCCTATGGTGTGATCCACGCGCGCTCTCATATGATGGGCGCCAAAGGACATCAACATAACCACAAGCAAATTAAATCAATCATAGCAATTCATCAACCACCGATAGGACAACGAAAATCTACTCACACATCATAGGATGGCAACACATCATTGGAAAATAATATGAAGCATAAAGCACCATGTTCAAGTAGAGGGTACAGCGGGTTGCGGGAGAGTGGACCGCTGTAGATAGAGGGGGGAAGGTGATGGAGATGTTGGTGAAGACGGCGGAGGTGTTGGTGTAGATTGCGGTGATGATGATGGCCCCTAGCGCCACCGGAAGCGAGAGGGAGAGAGCCCCTTCTTCTTCTTCTTCTTCTTATTCTTCCTTGACCTTCTCCCTAGATGGGAGAAGGGTTCCCTCTGGTCCTTGGCCTCCATGGCATGGGAGGGGTGAGAGCCCCTCTGAGATTGGATCTGTCTCTCTGTCTCTCTCTGTTTCCGCGTTCTGTTCTGCTACCCTTTCACGTTTCGTATATATATGGGGATCCGTAACTCCAATTGGACTGAAACCTTCGCCGTGATTTTTTTACCAAAAATTAGCTTTCTTGCGACCGAAGAAGGGCATGAACCGCCTTACGGGGGGACCATGAGGGTCAGGGGCGCGCCCAGGGGGGTGGGGTGCGCCCCCTGCCTCGTGCCCACCTCGGACACCGTTTCGCGTTGATTCTTCCTCCCAGATTCTCCAAATATTCCAAAAATATTCTTCGTTCGTTTTTTATCCCGTTTGGATTCCGTTTGATATGGGTTTTCTGCGAAAGATAAAACATGCAACAAAGAGGAACTGGCACTGGGCACTGGATCAATATGTTAGTCCCAAAAATAATATAGAAAGTTTCCAAAAGTATATGAAAGTTGCATAATATTGGCATGGAACAATGAAAAATTATAGATATGACGGAGATGTATCAATGACACTGATATATACCCGACCTCCCTGGGCGTGCCTCCCTACCTCGTGGCCACCTCGGAGACCCCCCTGACTTGTTCCCAACGCCAAAACCTCTTATATATACCCAAACTTCCATAACATAACCTAGATCGGGAGTTCCGCCGCCGCAAGCCTCTATAGCCACCAGAAACCAATCGGGACCCTGTTCCGGCACCCTGCCGGAGGGGAATCCCTCACTGTTGGCCATCTTCATCATCCCGGCGCTCTCCATGACGAGGAGGGAGTAGTTCACCCTCGGGACTGAGGGTATGTACTAGTAGCTTGTGTTTGATCTCTCTCTCTCTTTCTGATGTTCTAATTTGGCATGATCTTGATGTATCGCGAGATTTGCTATTATAGTTGGATCTTATGATGTTTCTCCCCCTCTACTCTCTTGTGATGAATTGAGTTTTCCTTTGAAGTTATCTTATCGGATTGAGTCTTTAAGGATTTGAGAACACTTGATGTATGTCTTGCATGTGCTTATCTGTGGTGACAATGGGATATTCACACGATCTACTTGATGTATGTTTTGGTGATGAACTTGCGGGTTCAGTGACCTTGTGAACTTATGCATAGGGGTTGGCACACGTTTTCGTCTTGACTCTCTGGTAGAAACTTTGGGGCACTCTTTGAAGTACTTTGTGTTGGTTTGAATAGATGAATCTGAGATTGTGTGATGCATATCGTATAATCGTACCCACGGATACTTGAGGTGACATTGGAGTATCCAGGTGACATTAGGGTTTTGGTTTATTTGTTTCTTAAGGTGTTATTCTAGTACGAACTCTAGGATATATTGAACGGAAAGAATAGCTTTGTGTTATTTTACTACGGACTCTTGAATAGATCGATCAGAAAGGATACCTTTGAGGTGGTTTCGTACCCTACAATAATATGTTCGTTTGTTCTCCACTATTAGTGACTTTGGAGTGACTTTTTGTTGCATGTTGAGGGATAATTATACGATCCAATTACGTTATTATTGTTGAGAGAACTTGCACTAGTGAAAGTATGAACCCTAGTCCTTGTTTCCTAGCATTGTAATGCCGTTTACGCTCACTTTTATCATTAGTTACCTTGCTGATTTTATATTTTCAGATTACAAAAACCTATATCTACCATCCATATTGCACTTGTATCACCATCTCTTCGCCGAACTAGTGCACCTATACAATTTACCATTGTATTGGTTGTGTTGGGGACACAAGAGACTCTTTGTTATTTGGTTGCAGGGTTGCTTGAGAGAGACCATCTTCATTGTAACCGACTTTGTGTAACCCTAACCCTCTCCGGTGTCTATATAAACCGGAGGGTTTTAGTCCGTAGGACAACACAATATACAACAATCATACCATAGGCTAGCTTCTAGGGTTTAGCCTCCTTGATCTCGTGGTAGATCTACTCTTGTACTACCCATATCATCAATATTAATCAAGCATGACGTAGGGTTTTACCTCCGTCGAGAGGGCCCGAACCTGGGTAAAACTTCGTGTCCCTTGTCTCCTGTTACCATCCGCCTAGACGCACAGTTCGGGACCCCCTACCCGAGATCCGCCGGTTTTGACACCGACACTATGTTTGATGAAGATGATATGTTTAGCCCCCCAAGTTTTGATGAGCAAATTTATTATGATGAAAGCATGCCTCCTATTTATGATGATTATTGTGATGGCACGTATTCTATATAGAATAAAGATAACCATGAAACTTGTCATCATGATTTTAATTTTCAATTGGATTATGCTTCACATGATAGTTATTTTGTTGAGTTTGCTCCCACTATTATTCATGAGAAGAAATTTTCTTATGTGGAGAGTAATAAAAATTATATGCTTGTAGATCATGAAAAGAATGCTTTATGTGATGGTTATATTGTTGAATTCATTCATGATGCTACTGAAAATTATTATGACGGAGGAATATATGCTTGTAGGAATTGCAATAATATCAAGTTTCCTCTCTACGTGTTGAAAATGTTGAAGTTGTGCCTATTTTGCATTCCTATGCTAGGTGATTATTGTTACCATAAGTTGTTTGCTCACAAAATCCCTATGCATAGGAAGTGGGTTAGACTTAAATGTGCTAGTCATATTCTTTATGATGCTCTCTTTATGTTCTGTTTTTGACAGATTCTGTTTTCTATGTGTTGTTTGCTTATTTTGATGAAACTATGAGTAGTATCGGAGGGTATGAACCATAGAGGAGTTGGAATACAGTAGATATTAGACTAATATGAATTTAGAATGAGTTCACAACAGTACCTAAGTGGTGATTTATTTTCATATACTAACGGAACTTACGAGTTTTTTGTTCAGTTTTCTGTTGTGAAGTTTTCAAGTTTAGGGTAAAGATTCGATGGACTATGGAATAAGGAGTGGCAAGAGCCTAAGCTTGGGGATGCCCAAGGCACACCAAGGTAATATTCAAGGATAACCAAGAGCCTAAGATTGGGGATGCCCCAGATGGCATCCCCTCTTTCGTCTTCGTCTATCGGTAACTTTACTTGAGGCTATATTTTTATTCACCACATGATATGTGTTTTGCTTGAAGTGTCTTGTATGATTTGAGTCTTTGCTTTTTTTAGTTTACCACAATGATCCTTGCTGTACACACCTTTTGGGAGAAACACACATGAACCGGAATTTATTATAATACTCTATGTGATTCACTTATATCTTTTGAGCTAGATAATTTTGCTCTAGTGCTTCACTTATATTTTTTAGAGCACGGTGGTGGTTTTATTTTTTAGAAATTATTGATCTCTCATGCTTCACTTATATTATTTTGAGAGTCTTTAGAACAGCATGGTAATTTGCTTTGGTTATAAAATTAGTCCTAATATGATGGGCATCCTAGATGGGTATAATAAAAACTTTCATATAGAGTGCATTGAATACTATGAGAAGTTTGATACTTGATAATTGTTTTGAGATATAAAGATGGTGATATTAGAGTCATGCTAGTTGAGTAGTTGTGAATTTGAGAAATCTTTGTGTTGAGGTTTGCAAGTCCCGTAGCATGCACGTATCATAACCGTTGTGTGACAAATTTGAAGCATGAGGTGTTTCTTTGATTGTCTTCCTTATGAGTAGCGGTCGGGGATGAGCGATGGTCTTTTCCTACCAATCTATCCCCATAGGAGCATGCGTGTAGTGCTTGGTTTTGATGACTTGTAGATTTTTGCAATAAGTATGTGAGTTCTTTATGACTATTGTTGAGTCCATGGATTATATGCACTCTCACCCTTCCATCATTGCTAGCCTCTTCGGTACCGTGCATTGCCCTTTCTCACCTCAAGAGTTGGTGCAAACTTCGCCGTTGCATCCAAACCCCATGATATGATAAGCTCTATCACACATAAACCTCCTTATATCTTCCTCAAAATAGTCACCATACCTACCTATTATGGCATTTCCATAGCCATTCCGAGATATATTGACATTCAACTTTCCACCATTCTGTTTATTATGACGCGCTTCATCATTGTCATATTGCCTTGCATAATCATGTAGTTGACATCATATTTGTGGCAAGGCCACCATGCATGAGTTTTCATACATGTCACTCTTGTTTCATTGCCCATCCCGGTACACCGCCGAAGGCACTCATATAGAGTCATACTTTGTTCTAGTATCGAGTTGTAATCCTTGAGTTGAAGTGTGATGATCATCATTATTAGAGCATTGTCCCGAAAAAAAATGAAAAAAAGAGAAAGACCAAATAAAAAAAGGAAAGGCAAAAAAAGAGAAAGGATAAATAAAAAAGGGAAGGCCCCAAAAAAAGGGGGACAATGCTACTATCCTTTTTCCACACTTGTGCTTCAAAGTAGCACCATGATCTTCATGATAGAGAGTCTCTTATTTTGTCACTTTCATATACTAGTGGGAATTTTTCATGATGGAACTTGGCTTGTATATTCCAATAATCGGCTTCCTCAAATTCCCTAGGTCTTCGTGAGCAAGCAAGTTGGATGCACACCTGAAAGTGCTAGTTATCAACTAGAGGGGGGTGAATAAGCGATTTTTATGAAAGTCTTCAACACATGAGAGTTTCGAAGACAAACAATAGAAATGAACCTATTGATATGCAGCGGAAGGTAGACTACACTAAGCAAGCCATAGTCAAGTATGCAATGGAGTGAAAGCACGAAGACTAATAGCAGCTAGGTAGTAAAGATCAGGATGGAAGATAGTATGAAGCCAAACAACGACAGTAGTCAAATAGTGAAGTCAAACAGGTAGTGCAAGAAGGCAATGACTTCACGAAGACAAACTGTAAGCAAAGAGAGGGAGAGGATAGAACCAGTCACTTGGTGAGGACAAAGGATTTGTTGGACCAGTTCCAGTTGCTGTTACAACTGTACGTCTGGTTAGGGAGGCTGAGATTCAACTCAGAAGACCGTGTCTTCACCTTATTCCCCTTGAGCTAAGGACACCCAGTCGTCGCCCAATCACTCTGGTAAGTCTTCAAGGTAGACTTCCAAACCTTCACAGACTTCATTCACCGGCGATCCACAATGACTCTTGGATGCTCCGAACGCGACGCCTAACCGACTGGAGGATTCACCGTCCTCAAGTGTAACAAGTCTTTAGGTCATGCGGACAGAAAGACTTCAGTGATGCCTAACACTCTTTGGCTCTGGGTGTTTGGGCTTTGTCCTCGCAAGGATTTTTCTCTCTCAAAAGCTTCGGAGGTGGGTTGCTCTCAAACAACAAAAGCCGTGCACTAACTCTGAGCAGCCACCAATTTATGGTGTAGGGGGTGGGCTATTTATAGCCACTAGGCAACCCGACCTGATTTGTCCGAAATGACCCTGGGTCACTAAGGAACTGCCACTTGTTCCAACGATCATATTTCAAACACACGCGGCCGCTTGACTTGGGTTGCAAGTAAAGCTGACTCATCCAGCTCTGGATAAGATTTTCTCTCATTGTCTTCGCTCGAAGACATAGGATTTTGGTTGAGCATCACTTCAGTCACTCTGACTTTGTTCACTGGGACCCAACTTAATAGTACAGTGGTTCCTATGACTCAGCAAAGAAGAAAAGGAAACAACGAAACAACTAAGTCTTCGCGCTCCATAGTCTCCACGCGATGTCTTTTATTGTCATAGTCTTCAATGTGAATATCTTCACATACCACCATTGTCTTCAATGTCTTCATACATTTTCAGGGGTCATCTCCGGTAGGTAAACCGAATCAATGAGGGACTACTACCTGTGTTATCCTGCAATTCTCACAAACACATTAGTCTCTCAACCAGGTTTCACTACAAAAAAAATACTCTTCCGTGATGATACGTGTTTGTCACAGTAGGTTGCTTTTTTTGTCATGCATGTACATCCATGACAAATTTATGACGGAATCAAGATAGTCATACCTATGCTGTCGTAGAAGTGTTCCATGACATTACCAAAATTATCATCACGGAAGTGTCCACTTCCATGACGATAAATCGCGCGTCACAGAAGTGCTTTTGTTAAGGGTGACCGACACGTGGCATCCACCGTAACGGAACGCCGTTAAGCTATTGGGTTGGGTTTTGGATCCGATAACCCGTTAACAACCCCGACCAGTGGGAAATTTCCACGTGTAAAATTCTTATTGGCCGGACGAAACACGTGTCAGCTCGTCAGTGGGTCAGATAGGAGCCTATTATATGTCGACACGTGGCACGGCCCAATAGTGGCCCATTCCGGTGAAAAAGGCCGGCCCAATAAAATTTAGCAGGTCGGCCCATATAAGGCCTACTTGTGTCAGGTCCATTTAAGCCCACGGCTCGATATGTGCCAATTCGGTCCGTTAAAGATTTGACACCATTGCAGCCCATCGTCAGTTCGAGCCTGTTAACAGCCCGCTATATACTTGGGCTCAATATCGGCCCAATGAGATTTCGGCCTGTTAACGGCCCATTTAATGGATGGGCCAAATTTCAGGATGTACATCTTTTGGCCTTTTAGCAACCCATTTAAATGTTGGGCTAATTTCCGGCCCGATGTGTCTTTCATCCTGTTGACGACCCATAAATCTGATGGGCCATTTGTAGTCGGACCTGAGTTTCGGCCTTTTAGTGGCCCATTTAAGTGTTGGGCCAATTTCTGGCCCGGTGTCACTTTCAGCCTGTTGACGACCCATAAATCAGTGGGGCCAATTTTTCTAGTCGGTCCTGAGTTTTGGCCTTTTAGCGACCCATTCAAGTGTTGGGCCAATTCCTGGCCCTGTGTGCCTTTCGGCCTGTTAACGGACCATAAATGAGTTGGGCCATTTGTAGTCGGACCTTAGTTTTGGCCTCTTAACGGCCCATGCCCTTCATGGTCCAATACCAGCCCGATTTCTCTTTCGGCCTGCTAAAGGCCCACAACACAGTTGGGCCGTTTACAATACGACCTGACTTTCGGCCTCTTAGCGGCCCATGCTCTTCATGGTCCAATACAAGCCCGCTATCTCTTTCGGCCTGCTAAAGGCCTACAGTATAGTTGGGCCATATGTATCCCAAACATAGTAACGGCCTGTTAACGGCCCATGAAATAAATTGGGGCCACCTGTTGCCCGCTTCGATGTCGGCCTGTTAACGACCCGGGAGGTAAGAGGGCCGACCATTAACTTTCAGCCTAGTAACGGCCCATTAACTGAATGGGCCCACTAAAGTTCGTTCATGTCTTTAGGCCAAATTAGATAATTTGAGCCCATTACGACGAGCAAAGGTACGTCATACAGGGAATAATGTTGCACATCCAGAATATATTACAGGAAATTACATCCACTGGGCAATCAAAGATTGATGCCAGTGCAAATAAATGAGCAGAACCTAACCATCTACAACGTCACAATCTGCAACCTCAGCACATATGACGCCCATAAGCATGTGGGCAAGTTCTTGTTGCTTTGCCACACTGTCTCTGAAAACATTGATCAGTTGTTGTGTCGCACGACTCTGCACCTCTGATTCATCCACCATTTCCATCATTGCTTCAGCCATTAATTGGTTCACAAACATACATTTATCCCGTTGCATTTGAGACAGAGGATACTGAACAGATTCAGATGGCGATTTTGGCAGGCTTGTATTATTGATAGTGGAGAGTGTCTTGACCACTGCATCATAACGTAAATTAGGACGGGAACCAAATAGATTAATCATGAGTTATTGCCATATTACCTAGCCTAGATTTACTGGAAAGAAACAATAGGGTTGCCTTGTTGTTTTTAGAGTTTGTCTTCTTATCTTCAGAAGCCTGCACAAAATTTACACACTAGCATTGCTATCATTGGCCAAGTCAGATAATAGGAAAGCAACATTGACACGACGAACGTTTGGGCAACTAGCTTACACCAAATTAACACAATGAATGAATGGGCAACCAGAGAAGCACTACAATTCAGTAATGTGCGTGATATGAGATAGTACATTCATGCAGCTCAGTATGCAAAACTACCAGGCAGTTTTCCTTACAAAAATCAGCATTGGCGCCTTTAACATTTTGCTACAAGTAATTTTAGACCAGATAAAGGTTAGATTCACGCCGATTAACAAAATACATGCTGATGTAAAAATATAGTGATATACAACGGGTACTTACATCAGCATTGGAGCATAGAGAATTCCCGCAAGATATTTTCCTCGAATACGATCCCAATGGAGGAAGTCTGGTATAGTTTAACCTTATTTTCTAAAAGAGAGACGGGTAAGAAACATGTAGAAAATATGATTAGAATGCTATAAAATTTCATGATGCAAGGATACGCACACGCTTCTTAGAATGGAGTTGACATTCTTTTGCTGGACTGGAGCGGACTAGTTCTTTGGCCACTGGAATCTGCTTATTATCAGTGGGAGTTGGGTTTCTCTGTGCTGGAGCAGTATCTATGAAAAATGGAGTTGGTTTATTATCTCGTGGCGTTTGGATCTTTTGCAAAGACCTGGTTTGTAACCCTTCAGATTCTAACATAGCCGTCTTCCCCTTGTATGCCTTATATAGAAGAATGGTGATTCAGTTATAAAACATGCTACAACAGAGATGGAATAGGTACTGAAGAATAGAAAGGCATGACATATTGACATGTATTCACTCCATCCGGAAATAAATGGATGGGTCTAGGCGTATTTCAGTTCTAGATACATCCAGTTTTATCCATTTCTGCGTCATTTAATCCGGACGGAGGGAGTATCATGTAAGAGTTAGGGATACAACAGAACAACACGGTAAAAAAACACTGAAAAACCCACTGCAGAACCAAAGTATTCAAACCCACTGATATGAGATAGTACACTCATGCAGCTCAGGATGCAAAACTACCAAGCAGTTTTCCTTGCAAAAATCAACATTGTGGCCTTTAATCATACATTTTGCTACAACTAAATTTAGATCAAATAAAGCTTGGATTCACGCTGATTAACAAAATACATGCTGATGTAAAAATATAGTGATATAGAACAGGTACTTACATCTACATTGGAGCACAGAGAATTCCTGCAAGAATCTTTCCTCATAAACGATACCATTGCAGAAAATCTTCTATCTGTTAAGCTTATTTTCTAAAAGAGAGATGGGTAAGAAACATGTAGAAAATATGATCAGCATGCTATAAAATTTCATGATGCAAGGATACACACACGCTTCTTAGAATTGAGTTGACGTATTTTTGCTGGACTGGAGCGGACTAGTTCTTTGGCCACTGGAATCTGCTTATTATCAGTAGGAGTTGGGTTTCTCTGTGCTGGAGCAGTATCTATAAAAACTGGAGTTGGTTTATTATCTCCTGGCATTTGGATCTTTTGCAAAGGCCTTGTTTGTAACCCTTCAGATTCTAACATAGTCGTCTTCCCCTTGCATGCCTTGTATAGAAGAATGGTGCTTTAATTATAAAACATGCAGCAGCAAAGAGATGGAATAGGTACTGAAGAATAGAAAGGCATGACATATTGACATGTATTCCCTCCATCCGGAAAAAAATGGATGGGTCTAGGCATATTTCAGTTCTAGATACATCCTTTTTTATCCATTTCGGCAACATGTAATCCGGACGGAGGGAGTATGGTGTAAGAGCTAGGGATATGATAGGACAACACAGCAAAAAAACACTAGTTGAATGTAAAAATGTATGCTAGCGGAATACATACAGAAATAACTAAGGCAACATACACGTGTATGATTGGGAAAATAAGATGGCATTGCAACAGAGCACTAGAACAACACTTCAATGTAAAAAAACATGGTATGGTAGACAGATGAAGTACATACTGATGAATAACAATGCATAAGATATTCAGAAGCATGATGTCCAAATTAAGCAGATGGCATTGCGATAGAGTAGAATGACATTACTTGAATTTGAAAACATGTTACCATGAATGGAATAGGTACTGAAAATCAGGAAGGCATGACATATTTACATGCATGATCAGCATGCTAAGCACATGGCATTACAACAGAGTAGATACACTCTAGGACATTATATGCATGTTGTACCCATATCACAGGCCAAGATAGAGCAAGGATCTTGTGGGGTGAAGAGGATTCATCATCTTCCTACAAGTCTCTTGAAGAACTGCCTTTACATGTTCCATCATATTGGGTATCATTGACATCAAGTTTATTGGCCTTTACATTGCTTCGTGAGGTTCTTGTGGATATATCAGTGTGTGCAATTATATTTGACATGCATGGAAGACAACTAGTAGTTAGATTTATGTAATGAGTGCCTGTAGGAGACGACATAAATAGTAGGACTGGGGTTAACTAGCATCAACGGGTCTCATAAACTAAAGGGAGAACACAGATGAAAGCTACAGAATATGTATCGTTTGTACTCGAGATTAACTAGATGACACACAAAAGTATTAAAGAACAACATAGGAAATACTAGAAGTGGTATAATACTATAATCACCAGCCTATGGGATAGCATTGGCTGATGGATGATAACTATGGAATAGTGTTACCTAAAGAACAAGTATCTTAGCTGAACTATGGAACAACGTTAACTCCTGAACAAGACCCGTAAGAGATCAACATGAATATACAGTGAAATATGATGATCTATTTTCCATGCTTAGATGAATAAATGTTGCACACAAGTAAGATGAGGGTACAACCTATCGGGCTGCCATCCATAGGAGTGAGCATCATGTGCTGACTTGTCGATGGCCCTGCAGTTGTTGTGGCTGTGCATGTCGGGCACGCGCATTCGATGCAGGGAACTGTTGAGTGGGGACTATAGCTCCCTTCTGGTGTATGCTTCCCTTGTTGGAGCAGCTGCGGTGAGTCGGAAGACGGTGTGTCTGAAGATGCAGATAACGCATAATGTTAAGAACGACATATCTCTTTGATCTGAAGAAATACACTAAGAGATCAACAGCAAGGTACGAGAGTGGTCACACGTCTATTGACTGAAGACTAAATTACGGTCACACGATTTTATTTTATTTTGGTACTGTCCGATCTACACCGGATGGCTGGCCGTCTTGTGCCTCCCAGCTGACACTGTTCGGAATCTTCCCCGAAGAGTCAGCGACCAACGGCAGAGCAGCCTGCCTCCGCTGTCCGTGGTCCCGGCCAAAACCCCGCTCCCCGCCCCACCGCACTGCCGTGGTTGCGCCGCCCCCGGGCCAATCCACAAAGACTCCCTGTCATCCAGATCCGGCGGCGGCAGTACCTTGAACCCACGCAACTCTAAAAGATAGCCATCTAAGGGCTGCTGCCGCGGCGAACTTGCGGCACCGCACCCTTGCGTTAGACACTAGCCAACCGGCAGCCTAGGAGCTCCGCCGCCTCGAGGGGTGCTGCTTCCCATTGCAACTCGATTGGCCCAGAATAAAAATTCAGACAACTGACGCCTAAATAAAGTGATTTGAGATGAGGGTGCAACCTATCTGGCGGCATGGTGAAGTAGGCAGGTCCAGCTGCCGAGTCGGTGAGGCCGGCACGGCTGCGGTGGCGACCGACGGCAGGGAAAGAGCGAGGTCGCGACGGTCGACGGCTACGCCGAAGAAGCGCCAGGACTCTGGACGGATCCGAAGTTGGAGCCGCTCCGGTGCCGTGAACAACGGCGGGGGTGAATGGGCTCCGGTATGGTTCACGCGGCCGTCGTCGAGGCAGCACCAGTAGCACGGAGTAAGAGGCACACAGCCCAGTGCACGATGGCAAATGGACAGCGTCTCCGGCATTAGGGAGGAGGGCGGCTGAGAAATTGGTGCGGTGGGGGCGGTGGGGTTGAGGTTTCGCAGCTCGGGAGAAGGGAGCTTCCCGGGGAGAAGGTGATTTGGCGCCCACGAGGTATGAATGGGTGCGGGTGGGGGGGTATTGGGAGGGGAGTGGAACTATGTCTTACGGATGCATTTGTCTGAAATGTGAGGGGGAGTTACAGTTCTACCCTTGCCTATAGGCTTCTCGGCTTGGGTCTGTGTACTGAGGGTCGGGGATAGTAGAGTAACTTTGCTTCTCCCCAAATAGTGGGCGGGAGCGATTTCGGGCGAGGAGGGCGTGTTTTGAACTATAGTGGGCGCGAGTGATTTCGGGCGAGGAGAGCGTGTTTTGAAATAGTGGGCGCGAGCTATTTCGGGCGAGGAGAGCGTGTTTTGCCGACCATGGTTTATGAATTATTCCGCACATGTCATCTCGGCTGAGGAGAAGGCGCGCTTGGATGAAGTTACGAACTTACCCTCGATGTACAACGGGCCAATTGATACACACGCACCTTCAATCTCCTCCTTTATGTGTCCTTGCCTCGTGTCTCTCATACGGTCCCACACACGTGTAAACTCTCGCCCCTCTTTTCATCGATCTCACAACCGCACACTCCTCCCCCTATCTAGCTAGTAGCTGGGCCTCTCGCACCACCTCCTAGCTCCATTCTCTCTGTCTATCCGTCTCGCCGGGCCTTATTTGCCTCTAAAAAATGGACGTACACCGACCGATCTCCCACTATACATATAGCTAGCTAGGTCCTTGTAACTCGTTTTTCCTCGCGCGTCGATCGATCTACCTCATTAGTTATGTCTCTTCCTTCCTCCGACAAACAACAATTGATCTACCGATCTTGTTAGGTTTGCTTACCACACATGGTTCCCCTTCATCATCCATGGATGTGTCCCGACAGATCAATCACGCACAGGCACACACAGAAACACATCCCCACTCTTATTGATAATATTGCAGTTCCACCCTTAGTTTGTCTAGTAGGCCCCTCCACCATCTTCGAGAAGCAACTCCATCACCCATCCAACACTCTACCCCTCTCCCTCCCTCTCTCTCTCTCTCTCTCTCTCTCTCTCTCTCTCTCTCTTGTTAGGGACTCTGTCACGTCCATAAGCATATGGATGTTTTGAAAAGTCAAACCTCACAAAAGTTTGACCAGGTATATGTGGAGAAAAACATTTACATCTGGAACGATCATTAGATTCATCACAACATGTACTTACTTCATACTATCATTTATCTTTGGTATTGTAGATATAAGTAATTTCTTTATAAACTTGGTCAAAGTTTCAAAAGTTTGACTTAAAAAAATGTTGGAACTACATTATCGAGCAGAGGGAGTAGCTCTTTCTCTCTCTGTGCTATCTCTCACGGGCCTCCCCTCTCACTAGAACTCTTTATACCGACGGATTATACGCTCACTGTGTCAGCGTATAGCTCCGTATATTGTTTTGTTAACCGGTCAACCAATCCACATGCTGCCTTGTCAGCTCGTGTTCTGTACCTTCGTGTGCTGGACCATGTGGCAGTGGGTGAAAATAAGTAAACTAGAGGCCCATCTGACACGCGGTGAAGTAAACAAAGTTGAAACCACTCGGGGTAGCACCCCGCACGCTAGTAAATAGAGGGCGCATTGAGGACAAACTTCTTGCGCGGGAAGGACGCACTCGCGCACAATTCACCACTGCGCGGCGGCATGCACAGAAGGACGCACTTGCGCACACCCAGCACACAACACACACCAGCACACATGTACACCGGTGTCGCCGCCGGTTGAGATGGACGGCGAGGCAGCCAACAAGCGGAGGCGGCTCGAGCCAAAACCGCATCCGGCGAGCCTGGACTTCATCAGCAGCCTCCCCGACGACACGCTGCTCGTCATTATCGGCCTCCTCCCCACCAAATCTGCCGTGCGGACCACCCTGCTCTCCCAGCGGTGGCGCCCCCTCTGGCACTGCGTCCCCCTCAACCTCACCGTCGACAGCTGCCTCTGCGACGGGGATTGCAAACGCATGGCTGCAGTCTCCAAGATCCTTTCATCGCACCCTGGGCCAGCCAAACGCCTTGACATCCGCATGTTCAGTACCAACTGCAAGGTCCAACCCAAGTTCGACGAGTGGTTCTTATCCCCCGCCCTAGATCAGGTCGAGGAGCTCAGCTTTGAAGCTGGACGATGTCACTCTCTGCTGCCGTCCGCGCTCCGCCTCACGCCAACGCCACGCCGCGCCAGCTTCAGCTCCTGCTATTTTCCCCAGATTAATGACGCGCCCGCTCTTCTTCTCCCTCAACTCAAGCAGCTCGACCTCTTCGACCTTGTCATCTCGAAGAAGGCTATGGAGCACCTGCTCCGTAGCTGTACTGCGCTCGAGTACCTTCGTCTTGAGCAGATCCACGGGTTCATTAGCCTCCACATCGCCTCGACGAATCTCCGATGGATTTATGTGTCTTGCTGGCCCCGCAACAAGACATCAATTGGGAAGAGATCACTCCAGCTGTTCCACATTATGGTCATTGAGAATGCGCCTTTCCTTGAGAGATTGCTTGTATCGGATCTAGTAGGTCCAACAAAAATCAGGGTCATTAACGCGCCAAAATTGACAGCGTTGGTGTACTCGTCTGCCAAATTCTCCGAACTCTTTATTGGATTCGTAATCGTTCAGGTACAACATTCATCTTCTTCTCCGTCTTCTTGAAATTCACATTTTTAAATTTCTTCTTGATGTATTTCGAACCGTATTCCAGAAAATGATTCCTACAAGCTTGACCCAGTCCATGCGCACCGTGAAGATCTTAGCACTAAAATCTATCGGCCCCAATCTGGATCAAGTTGTTGGATTCCTTACATGCTTTCCGTGCACGGAGAAGCTACTCATCGAGGTGAAACTTCTTTCCTATAAGTAAATGGTAATCACAACGTAGCTCAATTTTTTCGTAATTTTCCCAAATTACGATGACAAGTGTAGTGTTCAAAACTGCATCTACGCATTGCACCGAAAGAAATGTTTTTAGTATTTTTTCTCACGTGATCACCTGCATCATTTTTATGCTGTACTACTATAGTAGCCTAGGCTAGTCATAGTGGAAAGTAACTTATGGTTACCCTAAGAGCAAGTACTACCTCCGTCCTGGTTTACTATTCCAATTTTGTAGTATCAAAATTTGACTATAGATTTAACTGACAAAATGTTAATGCATGTCACTAAGAACTATATCGTTGGATTCGTATTTGAACATAATTTCAAATGGTGTAATTTTTAGTGACATGCATTGGCATTTTCTTAGGTAAATCTATGGTCAAAATTTTATAATAAATACGAGGTAGTATTACAAAAGTGGGCTATGTAGGCCAAAACATGTTCCAAATTCACTTGTGATGCATTTGGCATCGATGCCCCTCCATTGCTCACCTGGTGTCCCAATCTGGATCACCTACTTTGTTCCGGTGCCAAATTAACTCACGCAATGAAAAAACATTGCATGGGAGAGAGAGAGGACTGAGGCAATAAAAAAACACTTGTTTGGGAGAGTGAGAGGCTGGTGTAGTTGGTTTGATTGATTTGTTTATACATGTGGGTCTGTGTGCACAGCGGTGCCAACTCTCTCACATCGTGAGAGCGGTGCCAAAATCTTTTGATTTGACATCGATGCGTATTATGTGGCATACTTTTGTGAAATATGGCATCAGCCACATAGTGGAAGGCAGCAAATGCCCAAACTCTTCACGTGCTCCTAGTTAAATGAGAGGAAACAGAGAGAGAGAGAGAGAGAGAGAGAGAGAAGAGAGAGAGAGAGAGAGTGAAAAAATATCACTAGCCAGGCAACCCTATCGTATGAGCTAATGATATGTTCTCTTCTTTTGCAGATAAAAAAAGACCCGAAAGTGAAAAAATGTGCTGCACTATAACAATCTCATCGAATGCCTTGATCTCCATCTTACAGAAATTGATTTGATCGACTACCGAGGCAGCACATCTGAGATTAAATTGGCCAGGTTCTTTGTTCTGGAGGCAAGTGTGCTCAAGGTAATGAGGTTTGGCGTTCTCTGGCGCAACAATGAATGGCGTGCTGATCACCGCAAGCGTCTAAGCCTAAATGACAAAGTCTCCGCAGAAGCTGAATTTGTTTCTGAAACATCAAGTGGCCAGAGACTCGAAAACTTATTTGCCCATTAGTGACTTGTCAGGGCGGTGGATTTTAGTTTGTACGATAATGCTGCATCCACCTAAAGTAACGAAAGTTCTTACGTAAACTTCCTAGTAATTCCCTCTTCGTAGGTGCAGCATTACTCCTAACATTTGTAATATCGGTTTGAAACTTGTAATATTGCCGTGTCCTATTCCTGCGTTTTCAAAATCCTGCGAATCAAACAGGTCCTGAGTTGGTGATGATGTTGTTCCTCCCATCTATCACCAATAGCCGTCGGATCTAGATCTGACGCATACAAACCAAGCTTCTCCATTTTTGCAAAAAGATGCCTGCACTTGTTCCCTATTTACAAACAATTCCTTGTCTCTCACAGTCAGCCTCATCTCCTCCCCACCACATCTAGGAGTAGAAGGCCGTGGAAAAATCTGGCGCGATGGCCGCTGCCGGAGCCGTCCACCCCCAATCTTGGTGTTCCGTGCAATGCACGGGCGTCTACGCACGGGAAATTATGTCGAACAGGGCTAGTTGTAAGCAGGCTAGCTCTACAGCCATGATGATAGTGACTGCAGACGGTGAGGCTGACTATGGTATGCCGAACACGGCGCCTATACTCAGGTGTCATCTCCGGCGCAGGGTCTTGTCACTTCACTGTGAGGAGCAACACATAATAATTTGACCAACGGGTAGTACAATGCTAGTACTCCTACTACTTCATTGGTAGTACTACTACTAGTACTAGTAGCACCACCGTCTGGATTTAGGAGTACTACCACGTCCATCTGGATTTCAGTATTGACTAGCAATATCTAGTAATGCATGTCACCAAAAATGTACTACTCCCTCTGTAAATAAATACATGGTGTTTTATTCCTATCGGCGAGAGAACTTAATGTTTTTTGCTAACTAGAGTACTGTAATAGGATTACATGCAATGAACTAAACACTGCATGTCATGTTTGGTACTAGTCTCAAGTCATTGAAAGCATGCACGGCCCACATCTCTCATTGGTTGATATGTCACGAAATAAGAAACAAGGAGGGAGTTAATGCACCGTGCCTAAGTATTTTGGGATTATTTGGTTTTCGTAAGGTGACTTACACAACATTTTTGTTTACATGCATTAACATTTTATTAGTTAAATCAAAGGTCAAAACTTGGTGCAAAATGCAAAGGGGACCAATAAACCAGTAAACATCAAACTTCTCTCATTTGGCCCCAACTAGAGGTCCGGTGAGATGACTATACTGCACCAGCACGGAGGGGGACGCAACTTCATTGACTTACGGCAACTACCTTTGGGTGAATGACACGTGCCCCCAGGGGGTGGCTGGCCCACCTATCATACAGCCAAAGGTAGGTGCAGTAGAGGGCCGAGGAGTAGTACGAAATCCCACGCACCTACGCACGCTAACCAAGGGCTGAGTGATCACTTGAATCGCAAGATCAGTTGACTAGAAGCTACGCTAGACCCATGGAGGCGATGAGCGCGAGCATCAGCCGGCTGTGCCGGATGGTCCACGACGCCGGCCTGCGACCCGGCAGGTAGTATTGCTTGAGGCCGCCAGGGCGAGGGGCCGCTTGGACGACAACTTCACATCCTTGTTCGACGAGGTCCTCGTCGGTTTCCTCGACAAGTTCACCGTCATCAAGAAGCTTGCGGACGACTTTGACGTAAACCTCCAACCGACGCGCCCAGGCTCTGCGATGCCCGCCACCCTCAACGGCACTGGTGGCCTTGCGACTGCCCGCCGTCGCGCCGGAGAATGTCCACCTCGAGGTCGCGCTCGCCGCGCAGCGCCTGGCGCAGCAAGACACCATCGACATAATCACCCACGTCTACGCGCAAATTGTCCACAAGGACTAGTACATGCAAGAGGAGGATGATAGGACGCTGGCCTTCTTGGAGCGCAGGGCAACCTTGGACGGCACTGTTCAGAAGCACGTTGAGCTGACCGCCAACGCCGCTGCTCCTCACACGTCGGTTGGTGACCCGGCGCACTAGGGCGTGAGGATGTCGTTGAACGTTGATGGATCCGTATGTATTTTTATCCTTCCGTCAAATCTATGTAGTAGTATATGATACTACAGTAATTATCTTACCTTTCGCATCAACTTCGTCATTTTCGTACGTACTCCATGCATGAACGGCGCCAGAAGCAAACTTCTCATTACTCTAGGCAAAATTGTTATTTTCTATCTATCGGTCGCGCCATGGAGCAGAACCAAATTTTACAAGTTACGAGTTCAAAAGGAAAAGCCTGCCGTGTTCGCATCGCACCCGCACACGGTTGGTCCAGCACGCCGCTCAAGCGGGAATGCGTGCGGTGTTGCATTTTCACTTACAAGTGGGACCGCAGTTGAGCCAACCGACTATCGGCAAACCCCCACCCCGCCCACCGCGCGATGGCTGAGAAAAGAGGACAGGAGGGAGAAGAGATGGTTGTAGCACGGACTCCAAGAAAATTGGTGTTGGATGGGACTCGTGTGGGTGGCGTGTGCCGTACTGCTAGACGTGAATGCTAGTTATGGCCCATGCCACCCCACTATATCGAGCCTATATCGAGGTACGTAGAACAAATTTCCCGCAGTCCGTGCTCAGCCGTCCTCTATCTCTCTTCTCAGCCAGCCAGCGGACGCGCGGAACCCATCGTCTATTTGCTCACATGCGGCCCCAAATGTCAGTGAAAACGCAAGAGGACCCACTGAACCTGCACATCTTTCACCTCGACTTGCTGGTGATGAAAAACAAATCCAATAAAGATCTTCGGTGGCCGCTTTTGGAGTTACTCAAGAGTAGTAAGATTCTATTTACAGTTTAACCCAAGATGCACATCTCGTGGCTTCAACTACCACTCTATTTTCTTTCATGACACGACCTGGATGCTGGATGTCCCACGTGTCGGCAAAAGGAGGAAGAACCCGACCAAATCTTCGGTTCTGCTCTCGGATTAGACTAGTTGTGCTAACTTAAAATTTTCATTGTGTACTCCCTCCGTTCCAAAATACTTGACTTCCATTTGTCCAAAAATGGATGTACCTATATACTATGACATGTCTGGATACATATATATTTTGACAAATAGAAGGCATGTAGTATTGTGCAACGGAGGGAGTAGAATGGATGCAAGTTTTTGTATTGGGAAGAAGAGTACATCCATACATTGATGGAGCGCAATTTAGTAGATGTTCTACCACTTTTAGCTAGTATAGAATAGAGGCTAGACATGAGACTAGATGCGAGGAAGCAACGTCTACTTATTTACACTCGAAGAAGAAAGAAGCACGCAAGATCGAGCCTCCGCAGATCAACAATGAATGCATCAAGAAGGCACTAATCCAACTTACTACAGGAGTAGTCAAAATTATCGTTGGAGTTCATGCAAAACGGAGGTCCGTTTGGGGTCGTGCGTGGGAGTTGGCCTTACAAGTGGGACCGCAGTAAAGGAAACAGACTATCGGCAAACCCTGCCCTGTTTGGATACTCTAACTCAGTTAGAGGTTAGAGTTAGATTCTAACCCTGAACTAACCCTAAACTAACTCTAGCCAAAGAGGTGTTTGGATGGCAGGGTTAGATGGAACGCGGATACGGCGAGGCGCCTTCACGGGCGATGCGAGAGGGAGGGAGGGAAAGGACGAGAAGCTTTGAGGAAGTGGAGAGGGATCTGCTACGGGGAGAGCTAGAGAAAAAAATGTGTTTTTTAATGATCCCAAGAAGAACTAACCCAAATAAACACCTCTTGGATGGGTTAGATTTTTTGGATGGGTTAGATGCATCTAACCCAAACTAACCCTCCTGTTTGGATACTTTTGAGTTAGTTGAAGAGATTGCTCTCGCACGAACTTCAATAAATAATATGGTGTCAGATGGATGTCGTGGTGGTGGCGTGTGCCGTACTCCTGGACGTGAATGCTTGTTCTGGCCCATGCCTCCCTACTACTCCTACTACTTACTCCTACTATATACTATACTACTAGTATATCGAGGATTCGAGGTGTTGGTTACGTACAACGAACACATTAACATATGGCTATAGTAAAAACACCCGCCCAATGCGCGGAGCATGTGACGCTAGTACAAATAGTGTACTACTATTGTTGATTGGCCTCATCCGATAACCTGTTGCAATGCACGTACGATTATGTATTCGGAAAATATTTTTTTGCCTTGTCGCACCACTCACTCAGAGAAGCGACTCGAAAGCCATTCATAAATTTAGTAAGTTTATCATATGCATATCATTTTATTACATAGAACAACAGATCATCAACCCACATCGACAACGAGGATATATTATAAATACTAAAGTTTTCACCACACAACAAATAACAAGCAATGAAATGAACTTCAACTCAACCATTCCTCAGCGTTGGAAACACTTGCTTTGAACCACAAGTGATTCTCTGGGACGGGCCATGCATTGTCAATCTGGAGACCAACGCAGGACTGATCATCCAGGCTGAAGCGGCCTACTACATCAGTACCAGGGTAGGGAACCACGCAAATGTCCGAGGTATAGACACAGTTGCTTCTCATAAATGTGTCAACGGCAGTTGGATCGCCTTTCACCATCATCGGATAGTTTTGTCCAAGGAAGAGCGAGTTTTCTCCAAGACTATCAATTCTGTGCCAGGGAGAAGGAGTTGGCGCTAGCACCCTAGTATCCATCCCGAATACCATGCAATGGGTGTTGGAATTGGTCCGGAGAGTGCGACCATGGGAGACTACACCTGCTTCCTTAGCAGTAACATCATCAGTGGGCTGTATACACACAAGAAGAGGTGATCCATCGGAATTAGTTGCCAGGGGCCACACAGTATATCGGTGCTGCTCGTCCTCATGCTCATGATCATCACCATCGTCATCTCCCCCTTGGTTATAAAAATCTTCAAGTATAGGTGGTGGGATGTTCATAGGACCTTGGAAACACAAGAAGAAGGTTAATTGGTAAAGGGAAACTTGCTAACCCGCATGCATGTGGATGGAACAATTATAATTACGGTGGAAGACAAACGTACCGAAACAACGGGGATCCCATGCAAAAACAGTGCCACAAGAGCTGGCAGCAAACACAAGATCCTTGTATTCAATTGCATCACAGTACACATCCGTGTATAGAAACTGATTTTTGAGTAATATCCATCCAATCGAACCACGAAGGACGACAACTAGCTTGTCAAAGATAGCAACAACTTGATAGTTCTTGTAATTCCAAGAGCAGTTGGGAACTCGACAAATCGCTATCTTTAGTACACGACAGTCACCATGATCGTATTTAAACGTACGTAGATCATCTGTGTGCTCAAACTCAGGGCACTCGGAGCTTTTTGGAAGTGGAATCCGCTGACGAGTGTACACATTCACAAGTTCCCACTCGCAATTGTACCCAATATAAACAACCCAATCTCCATTTGCGCTAGCCCAGGACTTACCCTTAAGCGATGGCATCTTGACATCACACGTATCATTATCAAGCGGCATCAACTTGCACAAGGCGAGGTCTCCGCCATCCGCTCGCCAGCGAGCAGGGTCACGGCGAAGAAGATAGGGGAGATCAAACCGCTCCTTGACCCTTGGGTTTCTTGCAATGATGTTATTAGTTGAGTCGAGAATGGGCTTGAACGAACCTGCCATGCTAGCCGAGGTGATGACGTCGCACTGATCAATGAGTTCCTCAACCACGTCATCTTTCAGATCGGGGCAAGAATAACGGGGTCGTTTCTGGCCTGTTCCCTCCATGGAGAAGACGATCGAACAATGGCAGAAGAAAGGGTGAAGGGATGAAGGAAAATGGAGGAGGGAGAGGAAGAGCGTGCGACAGCAGTTCCAAATCAAGAGGGAAAGGCGAAAAGTCAGTGGACGGTTGCGAGTTTGCCACGGTTCACGAAGAGGCGCCCTAGCCTACACGTCCATTCGGAAATACTCCTACTACTCGCCGTCGTCTCACTGATATGTTGGAACGGGACCACATGTCAACGAAACATGGTGTGTAATTTCTCGTGCAAAATGCGATCTGGCCGCGTTGGCCCGAGGTGCCGCATTAGTTATCGACCTTTATTTTTTTAATGGCATGCCAATCAGTTTTGAAGCACGACTAACTGGTACTGTATGCAGAGAAAATATAAACTACTCTACCACTACCCCACCTCCAGTACTAGTAGTATAAAAAAGATACATATAGGCTGGAGCTTCGGCGCTTTCTTGCTAAGGGCTGCCCACTTGCTTCTCACACTACCACCCTCTCTCCAGATCTAAAAAAGACAGCCCCTCTCTCCCTCCTCAACGGTGGTCACAGATCCGCCGGGGAAGAAAAGGACGTGCAACGTTGACGCACTCGTCATCGGCGAGCGAGGTCACGCACTGACGACAAGGCCGTCCTCTCAGACCTAGCGCCCGCGCGGGATGGCCTCCATCCCCAAGCTCGCTGCCATAGTGTGTGCGGAGGACAGCGACCACGAGCGAAGCCACTTCCCGCCGACCCTCAGGTATGCTACCTCTTTTCGAGCCATAACCTTGTTCTATTGCCCCATCTGCTATGTCGTTGCATGTGGATCTTTTTCCACTCCACCATCTTCCCAATTTGCTATCCTCTACTCTGCTGGCCACGCAGACGAAAACCATAATTTGCACTATTAAAGGAAACCCTACTTCATGCAGACTAATCCATGTCTGGGTTGAATAAGGAAAGGAAGGGAGACTGTACTGTCCAAGAGAGTAGGCATCGAACCCGCATCTAGGTTGAAAAGGGGAAAATCAGTAGCTAAGGAACGAGTCTCGTGTCTCTTGGTTGAAGAAGGGTAGAAAGGCATGACAACACAATAGAGAATGACCAGGTCGATAGGTTTGTTGTCCTCACATAGGAAAAAGGTGGCTAAAGAGAACAAAAATGGGACCGTAATCCACATATGCTGCCTGGATATTTGTTGCTCTGGGCCACCATACCTCCCTCACCACTCTGCGTCCGTGGAGGTACATCGTACTGGTGCCTCCCATGCTCTTATTGCCACTTTTTTCTATTAGTATAACGCCAGTATTCAAGTCAAGCAATGCTACTGCTAAAGTGATGCCACATTTAACTAATGCCGCTCTCAGTCTAATGCCACCCATAAATTTAAGCAATGCCATTGAATGTCATTGGATTATTTCAGGGTTAGCTGTTGATTGTGGATGTATTAAAGATTTTTCAGCTATAAGGCATTCTAATGCTGTTGCACAACCAGTATACCAACGATGAAACTTGTTACTCAAGTCAGATTCTTGCACTGTTAATGCTTATAGATTACATACCTCACTTTCATGAGATAAGTTAATTTTTTGTATAGTGTCACCAAATGCCAAGGCGCTAATGTCATTTTATTTTGGTTAAACTGCATAGACAATTATGAAGACAAGAGGAAAGGTCAAGAGTGGGCACCTCCTCCTCTGGCTGTTCTCTTGAGGAGGTCTGTATGTTTGTCTCTAATGCATGTCGACTACATACCTGACATCATGATGTAATGTTTAAGTCATTTCCTTTTGTACAGTGTCACTGAATTGTCAAGGTGGTGATGGCATTTTATTTTAGTAGAACTGCACAAAATTTGCTTAAAAGAAGAGGAAAGGTCAGGAATGGCTCACTTTTCCAGAAAAAACTATGTATGCCTTCCTCACATCAGCCGCTGTTGCTTTATTTATTCCTTCAAACAGGTGGTTAGAAACAATCTTGCTACCTTTTCCCATTAAGAAATTGGAATGCTTATATTTGTAAGTCTATGCTTCAACTAGTGCCACTTTTAGAGTAATCACACTTTCAATATCTATGCAAACAGGGATGCTCGATTTTAGTGGAACTGCACAAAAAGTCCAACAGGTTCAACATTAGGAGCATGTTTTTTCCCAACCTTTATATCCAATTGGTGGCACTATGAGCTGTTCATTACGAAGGTACATGGTTTGCTACTATCTTGCTACTCTTTTTGTACTGTCATTAGATAGTAATACTAGTGGTTTGCATGTGAATTTATTGGCAGGGTGGACCTACATTGGAGGTGCAGGACAGGATTCAATGATTGGATGCTCAATTTCGATTGTATCGATTTCACCTCTTCCATCACTGCGAACATGGATATCCTTGGTCTGATGAAGAAAGGCGCTATATTTCTTCTCTGAACCAGCAAGTCAATTCAGTATGAAATTGTCCAGGGCAAAACATAATTGTATCAGATTGTCCAGTGCAGAACATGACAGTGCTAAGCGGAAGAGACATGTTTAAACCGAAAATACAAGGTGTGGTATATGTTTACTAGTTGCTTGATATTTGTGCAGACAGAGATGTCTGCCCGTTGCTATTTGGCAAACCAACAAAGTGCCCGCAATTTTGGTTGAACTGCACAAGAGAATAGTATAGTCACTGCATGCAGTGTCATTTTGAGAATAGACACAGAAAGATTGGATAGTCACTTCATGGACTGCAGAAAACTAGTACTGTACTATTTATTGGCCAACACTAGGTGCTTCATTCCTTTGGTCTAATTATACAATGTACATCATTTTGCCTAAGTTAAAGTTTGTATTCCGAAAATAGTCTCGCAGTGTGATCGAGGGAAGACCAAATCATATTACAGTGCATGTTCCTCCAACATGTCTGGTTCATTCTCATGGTTCCAGCTGTTGGTGAAACCACTTATGTTTGCAAGAGGAATTGTAGACTTCACAAACAAATTTGTCTTTTAGTCTGTACTGAATGTTGGCCAATAGAAGCATCCATGTTAGTAGGAAGAACAGATGTTTTTTCTAGATCTTTGCTTTTGGAGCTACATATTTGTATATGATTTGTGAGTCATTGAGATGCATTAACATGTTGATCTTATGTATGGGAATCGTACTAGTTAGTTTTAGTTGCGACGCAAGATCCGAAGTGGCTGATCTTTGCTTTTGGAGCTACATATTTGTATATGATCTATGAATCATTGAGATGCATTAACAATTACTTATTTCTGTTTGCTCAGTGTTTACAAGTTACTGATCGATCACTAGCTAGCCTACAAATGCGCTCCTGGCAGTTTTATTTGCGACGCAAGATGTGAAGTGGAGTTTTTTTGAATAAAAATGCCTACCTCTGAAGAAACTGACAAGCTACACTATCGATCCTACACAGACAAATAGCAGATCACACACTTACTACCTCCTTTCCGGTTTGCAGGGCTCAATTCAAGAAACAACCTACTCGATCCTACACGAATAAATAGCGGATCACGCACGTAGTAGTACCTCCTTTCCGGTTTGCAGGGCTTAATTCAAACCTCTCACCAACCAAGGTACTCCCTCGGTCCGGGTTTATTAGTCCCGTGAGCAAAGGAGCAAGACCAAGGCATGGCAATAATTAACGGCATGCAGAAGTTTAAGCCTAATAAATTCCAGCGATTTAAGTGGCTGCATTCTGCTTCGCGTATTGCCTGCGAGCGATTCTGAGTGCCTGCATGCAGCCGGCCGTAATTAAGGCAGCTAACTGATGCGAAAAAAGATACGCTTTAAATCCATGGAATCATTATTGACAAGGAGGGAGATGATTCGAGTGCACTCGTTTGACCGCCATGCCAGCGTGCGACCCAGATGGGACGGGACGACACAGTCATAATTTTAGTTTCTCTAGTTTTCCACGGCAAGCTGGCGCGCTAAGCCATTATGCATTGAATTCCGATGACCATCGCGCTACCTTCCGCCTATAAGTACTGTTTCCTGGCCTTCTCCGGTGCCACCATGACCCAACTCACCATATCCTCATAAGCCCCCACCGGCCCGACGTCGCTCGCCACGTCCGCCATGCCCCCGCCCGTCTGCGGTAGGCGACACCGGAGGCGGTCACCGCCGGAACTAGTGTTCGGGTTTTCACCGGTAGACGGAGGGAGGAGGCATTCTATCTGTCTTTAGATCGCAATGCGGAGATCGAGGAGTTGTTGGAGCACAACCGCATGGCGGAGGAGCAGGAGTTGTTGGAGCGCGACCGCCTGGCGGAGGAGCAGCGTCTCGCCAATTTGCGCCGCCAGCGGGACATGGAGCAGCAGCACACCGACGCTCTGAGTCACGAGCAGAGCTCCCGCAACTGGGACGACTACGTGGAGGCCGACACCCGGCAAATAGCCCTGGAGGCTGTCGGGCACACACGCATTCGTGACGCCGATTTTTACTACCAGCTCGTCAAGTGGGTTTCCCGCTTGGAAGCCGAAGCTTCGGTGGACCACGCCAGCATGGAAAGGGCCAATGGGCGCCAGCAACGCGCCCTATCGCACCTCTGGCAAGTCCGAGGCGAGGCGGAGGACGCCGGTGCCGGCGTTTAGCACGGACAGCAGATGGCGGCCGGCATCGTCTAGTTAGCTAAGAGTAAGTTAGTACTTGTATGCTACTAGAGTGTTAGTGGGAGTAGATAGTTCACTTGGCTATGATGGTTGTCAACGTGGAAGTTCAGTACTCTATATGTGGATCAGACATGTTACTTTGCTCTGAATGTTGAACTTTCCGTTTGAACATATGGAATGGGCTGTTATTTTTTTAAATGGGTTGTATTTGTCCTCCACGGTTTAGAGGCTGACTTGTGGACCTAGCAAGTTGACGCGTACACAATCAGGAGATGATTGTACGTGGAGAGGATGACAGCAGGGACCCGCCAAGGTCATGGCAGTACGCAAGAAAGTGCCTCCTTATTTCAAGACAATAAAAAAATGGCTCCTCCTATTGGATTTCTGACACCTGGGTCCCATGCCATTGTCAACGTAGTCAATAAATGAGAGAATTGCACAACGAGCGGCTGACACCAGGGACCCAGCAACTCGCCCAGTTATTTTTGTTTTGGGTTAATTTGATAAATGCCACTCCAAATCTAGTGTATCCGAGAAATGCCACTGCAATTTCCCAACTTTGAAAAATGCCATTTCATGCCATTTCTAGTGGCATTTTTCGAAGTCTGGAGTGGCGTTTTTTAAAAGTTTGCAAACTGCAGTGGCATTTTTCAAAGTTTGCAAAAATTGCAGTGGAATTTTTCAAAGTTTGGAAATTGCAGTTGCATTTTTATGAATCGCCATAATTGGAGTGGCATTTATCTAATTTGTTTTTGAGACGGAAGCAGGGTGTCAACTGGGCTGTGCGGGACACTCTGGCATGTCTAGACATCCTTTTCTTTTATGTTTACCACATACCAGCCCAGTAGTTTTTTTTCTTTCTGAAAATGGCTAGCCCAGTTTTTTTGTGATTTGTCAAGTAAGTCGCTTTATCAGGCCTGTTGGGCTGCAAATCTTTCAAGACGAGGAGAGTGGCCTATCAGTAATGAGAAATGGGCTGTACATTTTGAAAACACATCAAACCGGCAATTATTTTCAAATATCTTTTTTTCATTTCGAGCTTTTAAATTGCATCGATTTTTATGCGTGGACAATTTATTGGATTTTATATTGATATACATTTATTTTTAAAATCAGTCTGAATGTGACTTGAAATTTCGGGATTAAAAACAGTTCAGACCGCACCGACATATGCAAAATTTTCTATAATTTTTTAACCGGGGCCACAATATGGGATGTAATGCTAACATAAAGAATATGGGCTCCAAAAAAACCCGTAAGAATTAGCAAATGGGCTGTAAATTATTTGAAATAATGGCAGATGGGTTGTATGTTGTTTTCCACAGATTTGAGGCTTTCCACAGATGGCCTGTATACTATTGGATGTCCATCCAACGGCCGTCGTGCTTCTTCAATCTCCGCTCTTCCTGCTCCAGGTGCTCAAAGAAGCGCCGGCGGGACTGCCTGCTCCCTCCTCCCCGCGGCCGGCTGTGCTGCCGCGCAGGCCTCACTGCCCCACCGTACTCCCATCGCTGGCCTAGCCATCCCTCTACTCACCCACACCTGTTGTTATTCTCCGGCGACGGCAGACGAACCAGTAAACCCTCATACAGTCATACTCCCCTCTATGTGGGAAACAAAAACAACGGCCGAGTCTTCCCTGCCTCCGTGTCGTTCCCTTCCTAGTCCTCGCCGTCGTCCACCGCCCTGGTGCTCTCGGGGTGGCATGGTCAGCATGGCCAACGACCGACATGCATCTGAAGTGGACTGTACGTGGAGAGGCTGACAGCTGGGTCCACGGCCGCACGCAAGGAAATGCCTCCTTATTACGCGCAAAATAATGATTTCCTCCACCTGACATCTGGGACCCACCGAAACGGCCTCTGTATTTCACGAAAAAAATGTTACCACCGCTGACAGCTTGGACCCACCAGCTATATCTTCGCACGCAAGGAAGTGACTCCTTATTAAGCACAAAAAATGAATACTCCCCCTGCTAGCTAGAACCCAGTATAGTGGGCCTACTAAGTTGACGGGGACGAAGGGCTTTGTCAACTTAGTCAATATGCACGATTCTAGCTCGACTGACCGTACGATGTCCATCCAACGGCCGTAGTGCTTCTTCAACCTCTGGTCTTCTTGCTCCAGCCGCCCAAACCAGCACCGGTCGTGCTGCCTGCTCCTGCCTCCCGCGGCCGGCTATGCTGCCGTGGAGGCCTCACTGCCCCCATACTACTCCCACCGCTGGCCAGGCCATCCCTCCACTCCACTCACCCACACCCCCTGTTATTTTGCGGTGACGGCAGCGCAGCTGAACCAGTGAACCCTCGTACTCCTCTCCGCGTGGGCATCCACTGCCGCGTCTTCCCCGGCTCCGCGTCGTCCCCTTCCTAGGCCTCGCCGTCGTCCACCGCGGTGGTGCTGTCGACGCGCCGTGGTCAATGTGGTCAACGACCGAATTCCATCGGAAGAATACTGTACGTGGAGAGGCTAACAACTGGGTCCACGACAGCCGCAAGGAAGTGCCTCCTTATTACGCGGAAAATAATTATTCCTCCACCTGACAGCAGGGACCCACCGGACAGGCCACCAGTATCTTGCAAAAAAAATTGTTTCCCCCTGACTGCTTGGACCCACCAGATGGGCCACCGTATTTCGCGAAAAAAACGTTTCCCCCGCTGTCAGCTCGGACCCACCGGAAGTGCCTCCTTATTACACACAAAAAATGAATACTCCCCCGGTTAGCTGGGACCCACCTTGCTGGGAGGCTTACTTGTGGGCCTACTAAGTTGAGGGGGACGAAGAGCTTTGTCAACTTAGTCAATATGAACGATTCTAGCTCCAGTGACCGTACGATGTCCATCCAACGTCCGTAGTGCTTCTTCAACCTCTGATCTTCTTGCTCCAGACGCCCAAACCAGCGCCAGTTGTGCCTCGTGCTCCTGCCTCCCGTGACCGGCTGCGATGCGGCGGAGGCCTCACCGCCCCCTACTACTCCCACCGCTGGCCAGGCCATCCCTCTACTCACCCACACCCCATGTTATTCTGCGATGACGGCAGCCTCACACCGCAGCGAACCAGTGAACCCTCGTACTCCTCTACACATGGGCATCCACTGCCGTGTCTTCCCCGGCTCCGCGTCGTCCCCTTCCTAGGCCTCGCCATCGTCCACCGCCCTGGTGCTCTCGGGGCGGCGTGGTCAACGTGGTCAAGGAACGACTTCCATCGGACGTGGACTATACGTGGAGAGGCTGGTAGCTGGGTCCACGGCGGCAGCAAGGAAGTGCCTCCTTATTACATGGAAAATAATGATTCCTCCACCTGACAGCAAGGACCCACCGGACGGGCCACCGTATTTCGCGAAAAAACGTTTCCCCCCTGACTGCTTGGACCCACCAGCTACACCTTCGCACGCAAGGAAGTGCCTGACAGTCAGGACCCACCTGGTCGAAGCATATGTAGCGTTGTCATTCTGGTCGCGAACGTGTACGTACATATATACTGGTGGATGTAGAGGTGCGCACGTGTCGTAGTAGAGGCGCGCACGTGTCGTAGTAGAGGCGCGCACGTAGCATGTGTCGGATCTTGGGTTCCGGCAGACCCCTTGAGGTTCGAACTCCGGGGTGCGCGGGGAGATTACGCCTTCTACCTACCTGTACCCCTCCGCCTCGCAAAGATCTAAGCTATGGAAAGAATAGCACAAGAGACACAGGGGTTATACTGGTTCGGGCCACCGATGTGGTGTAATACCCTACTCCAGTGTGTGGTGTGGTGGGTTGCCTCTTGGGCTGATGATGATGAACAATACAAGGAAGAACAGCCTCGCGAGGGTCTGTTCTTGGCCGGGGCGATGAACTTCTAGGAAGAGTTCAGTCACCCTTCTCTCTCTCTCTCTGATTGCCGATCGATCCATCGTCCCCCTACCCTAGGGGTGGCTAGTCCTATTTATAGGCAAAGGCCCTAGGCCTCTTCCCAAATATTGAGCGGGAAGGGCGCCAACAATTGGCCATTTTGAAGGGGAACATCTGGTACACTTATCCCAACGAAAGTTGGTCCTCGCCTGCCAAAGGCTCTGGTGGTGACGCTGTCTTGGGCTCCACAATGACTTCCTCTCCGCCGTTGGACTGGTCTTGGTCTCGTTGCACCGAAACGGGTGCCTTTGCTTGATGCTCTCGCCTGCGCTTGCTCCCTTTGCACCAAAGAGGAAAGGAGGACACTGCGTGGGCTGGCGCCCGCCTGGCGCCCTTTGTCGTCATGGCTTGCGTCATGGGCACCTCGTGAGGTACCCCGCCTTAATCTCTCCGCCTCCTCGCGAGCCAGCCTGATGAGGCCTTGCCTGAGGAAGCTCCGTGTCGCCCGCCCCGCGAGGCTTGGCCCGTCGCGAGGGTCTTGGGTCTGTGTTGAAGAAGATGGGTCGTGCTAGGCCCCCTTTGAGCCACGCCGCGGGCCGCAGGCAGGCAAGTCTGGGGACCCCCGTTCCCAGAACGCCGACAGTAGCCCCTGGGCCCAAGGCGCGCCCGGACTTGGCCGTGCAGGGAGGCGAAAGGGCAAGGGCGAAGCTCCACGGGCCCTAACAGCCTGCGGCCTTGGGTGCCGCGTGGCGGTTGATTGGACGTGGGCGGCACTGTTCTACCACGCCCCCTTATTTTGTGCCATGCTAGGCGGACTCGTAGTTGTACACAGCCGCTCCCCTTTCTGTTGCTCGAGCGCCCTCTATCCTTCCTCCGCTCGAACTCCAGCTTCTGTTTTCAACCCAATCTCGAACTTTCCCTCCCCCTTCCCATCGCCATGGCTCCGACAAAGAAGGGAAGAGGGAAGAAACCCACGCCTCCGCCTCGCTCGCCGCCGTTGGCGGCCCCCGCCGTTGGCCGGTCGATCATAATCAATCGAGAGGTCCTGGGCAAGGTCAGCTCGACTCTGGCTACTATCTTCAACGAATGCGGGAGGACGACGGCCTGGCCCACGTCTCGCTTCCCCACCGATAGGATAACCTCTGAGGTCTAGTACTTTGCTGATGCCCTGTGGGCGGGTCTGGTTCCCCCCTTTTCTGATTTCTTCAATGCCATGCTTTCCCACTACCAGATCCACATGATGCATCTGGGTCCTGAATCCATCACCCTTCTTTCGGTCTTCGCCTTTGTTTGCGAGGCAATGATGGGCATCCCTCCTTCGGTTGCCTTGCCGCGCCACTTCTTCTCTCTGCGCCTTGTCGACCCTACCCAGTGATCGGCGTGCGTGAGCTTCGTCGCCGCGTCTGAGACAGCGGCCTCAGGGATCAACTTCGGGCTCCCTTCGCCTTCGGCTGGGTTCCGCGAGCGGTGGCTGTATGTGAATGTTGGGGTGCCCAGCCCCCTGCTGTCGAAGCCAACTTCGCCTGCTGTCCCCAATTCGGGCTGGGGCCAGGAGATGCTCGAGAGCCCCCGGCTCGTCTTCGTCTAGCACCGCTTCGCGTTCTTGAAGTCGATCGGCGTGAAAGCGCCCAAGGTGGTGAAGGAGTTCCTGCTACGCTGCATTGCTCCTCTCCAACGCCACTCCCGCCGGATGTGGGACTTCAGCGGGCGTGGTGATCGTATGAGGCTCCAGGAAGAGGACCTGACGCCTGAAGTGCTGAGGACAGTGCTATTGATCCTGACTGGTGACCCCAACCCGGGCAGCATCCAGCAGGGAGGGGCCCTGCTGTACCTCTGCCAGAACAGGGACGATTTTCTGAATCAGATGCCTATATTTGATGAATGGGGGCCGCGCCCCGCCGGCCTCTAGGGGCCTCGCGAGAACCCAGTGATAGTGACTGCCCTTCCAGTCGGCCAAGGCGACTCTTCGTCAAGTGGCGGAGCAGGGAGGCATGAGGCACCAGAGGCCGAGGGGCCTCCTGATGGGGTGGCAACGCCGGGTGATGCTCATGAGGGAGTAGCTGTTGGGGCCCGTGCCGCTGAGGCTGAGGGCGGCGAGCAGCTGCCCTCAGCGCCTGTGGCTCAGGCTCCAGCTGCTTCTCTTGGTGAGGCGATCGGCAGCGCGCATCAGGCAGGCGCCCCTGACGTGGATCGCCTTGACGCTCCGTCTTCGTTGCAGGTTGATCCCCGCGCTCAACTCTTGGGCCGCTTCCGCGTGGATTTTGAGGCCCTCAAGAAGAAAAGGGAGGCCCTGGGCGACGATTACCCTTGTCCCCTGCTGGAGCGTAGGAAGTACTTCGCCACTGATGAGTAAGCCTTCTCCTTTTCCAGCTCCCGGTCTTTCTGTTGCTCTTACTGATCCTTGTTCCGCTGGCCCCTCCCAGCCGAGCTCGCGGAGGTGGCTGAGGTGCCGTCCCCCTTGGCTTCGCTCCCTCCACCGTCCTCAAGTGCTCCGAGCAGCACAACCCTTGTGGTGAGGGTGGTCGGAGGGGCGAACCGTCCCGAGGTGCATCGAGGCCCTGCGCACCCCGTGATCTTCCTTCGTGGGCCTTCTCGTGGCATAGCCAGCCTGCCATGGGCTTCTCGCCTGGTCGTGGACTGCGATTGGCTGAGGCGCTCCCTGCACTCTTCATCTGGGGACGGGCTGGCTCTAGGCCGGGCTTCTGGCGTGGTGTGCCCCACTGTCGCGAGGGTGCCAGCCCCCTGCCCCCTGCCAGGAGGGGGAGTACCGATTCATGGCCTCCGGCGCTTGCTTGGGGCAGGTGATGGTGTGGAAGATGTGCGCGAGAACGCTCGGGAGTGTCGCACTCTACGCCAAGGATTCCTTCGAAGGGCGGCTGACGCGATGAACCTCTTGGTGAGGAGCTTGCTGATGAAGACGCGCGCCTTGAGGCCGAGGGCCTGCGCCTGGCTGTAGAGAGGCGCGAGCTGGAGGGTGCCATCGCCCTTGCGCGCCATCAGCGCGATCTTGACGACGAAAGGGCCAAGGCGTCGTTGGCGGCCTCTCGGGAGGCCCAATCTCGGGCCGCTGGGGAGGCTCGGGAAGCTGACCAGCGGCGAGAGGTGGCGGAGGAGTAGGCTCGGGAGCTCCTGGCTCGGTGCCACTCACTGGAAGAGCAAGTGGAGCTGCGCGAGGCAGCCCTTGTGTCGATGAAGGTGGCCTCTGGCAACCCGGTAGGGCTCCAGAAGCGTGAGGAGGCGCTGACGCTGGAAGCTGCCGAACGTGCGCGCGAGTTCGAGTGTCTGGAGACGAGGGAGCGCTTGGTGATGCAGGCGGAGGATGATGTCGCAGCACAGGAAGCCTGTGTCCTGGAGGAAGTCAGATGTCGGGTGGCGATGGCGCGCTTGAACCTCGAGCTCGAGTTCGAGGAAAGGCTGGAGTTGATCCGGGTCGAGGCTGAAGGTAGGACTGCTGCCTTGAGGGCCAAGCTGGAGGAAGCGACGCGGCGGTCCGATGCTCTTCGGGCCGCCCTTGAGGTAGCGCAAGGGGAGTCAACCGCTTCCCAGGCCGAGGTGCTCCTTCTTCGCCATCGGGTGGATGAGGCTGAGGCCGTCGCGCGCCAGAATGAGGACGAGATACGCCAGCGGCGGATCCTGGAGCACGAGCATGCCCCATGCTCACCACGCTCCGGGAGAGAGCCAACACAGCCTTGGGCAACATCTGCGAGGCGGCTGTTGGCGAGCCGCACACAGTCAACTATGCCGGCAACCTTTAGTTCTTTACCGACGTGGTGACGCAGCTGGAGGTGCGGTCGGTCAGGGCCGACAGGTTGGTGGAGGAGAGGAGCCGCGCCCTGCTCGGGCGCGCCTTTTCTCGCGTCTTCAGCCACCTCAGGAACATGGATCCCCACTTCGATTTCGATGCTGCCATTGCCCCAATCCCCCAGGCTGTCCGAGACGACCTGACGCACTGGGTGGAAGACAATGTGGATGCTATTGTCAGGGCCTTCGCTTCAGACAACGATGGCGTGATCGTGGCTGCCGACGAGGGCGGCGTGGTGAACGGTCCTGACGCCGCTGGCGGCAACGCAGACAGCGACGACGAGCCCAGCGACGCTAGCAACTGTTCGGGAGGTGCTCCTGAGGACGCATTGGGGGATTTATCCGACTGATTATGCATCGTTCCTGTCTCCTTACCCTACATGAATAGAACTCAGGTTTTGGCCTGATAGCTGTGAGAGCATTTTGGGAGGGGGAGCCCCTCATGTAAAACTTGCATTCATCGTATTAGTAGATGTTACATTGCCCATGCGCCCATGCCAAGTGGTTGGCTAAGCGACGTGCTGATTGGCTAGTTTACCTTCATTCCGTGCGAGCCCTGAGGTAGCCTGTGGGAGGCTGTGATGTCCCGGGTGTTCCCCGATCGAATCCGTAGGATCTGCAGTAAAAAACCCTCTTGAGAGGACGCGGCGGCGGCAGTCTGGGCTGCGCGCAAGCTGGGCCTGACCCGGCTCGCGAGGGGCTCACGAGGGGAGGCAGCTGAGGCGAAGTGGTCAACAAAACGCGAGAAATTGCTCGAACGAGACTAAGCACCCCTTCCCCGAACACAAGCAAATCTCAAATTCGAATCCAACTTAAATCCAGCGGGGGAAAGTGACAACCCAAGGGAAAGGCAATGAAGGCAGACAAAAGGCCGCGTCTGGCACCTAATCTAGTCTTGGACATCTTCTCACCAGCGCGGAGCTAAGTGCTGCCACTGGGCGTGGGAGGGAGCCCCAGGGCCTGAGGCCGGCACCCCTGAGATTCCGGGGCGTGTAAAACCCCACTCATTATTACGTGAGAGTGTCACGGGGCGGCGAGCTTCAAAGGCACTGGGCCTTCTTCACAGGTACCGGTCTTGCTTCTTATCGCCAGACGAGGGCCCGGCCTTGCGCCACACTCTAGTGCCATCAACGACGACCGGAAACCAGGACGCCGCCGATGGGGTAGAGCGGTCGCATGCGGTTCCCCCGACGACCACGGGTCCTCCGCCAGGGGCAGGCCCTGAGACACCTCACCAGCAGAGGGCCTACCTCCTGAGAACGCCTTGCTCCGAACGCCGCGGTGGTGATGTCGGATCCCGGCCCCTCTCCTGCAGCCCCCTGCGCCCTCCTCCCGAGGGGTAGGAGACTGCGGGAGCGGGGCAGCTGCTTGCTGTGGCGACCTGCACCTCCTGTGATCCATGATTAGTGTATGCCTGCTCCTGAGGAATTAGCGGTACCCGATATTCGTTGCCTCCAGCGTGGCCAGTGGGACCGTACCGGGGCTCCTGGAAGAGCTCAGCTTCTGGCGCCTGGTCCCCCCAGCTTGGGATGAGGAGCGAGCCTTGTTCGCCCTCGTGAGGGTGCCCTTGGTCCACCATGTGGGGCACGTATTCTTCTGGCGCCGTCGTCCCGAAGGCTACGCCATAGTGCTCCGCGTGCCACGCAGCTCTGCTTGACGCGCCCACCGTGGGGTGGTAGCGCGGCTGCCCGCTAGGGCCGTGGGCTGCGTCGAGTCCTTCTTCTTCGCGGACCGGGAGCGGGGGCAGCGCCGCCGCCGGTCCGGTGCCGACAGCTTCGCTGGCGTTGGAGTGGCCTTGGAGTCCGCGGGCGCGCGTGGAGCCCCCGCGCAGGCTGCCCTGGGCTAGAGATGGGAGCTGGATGCAGAAGGGGTGAGCCCCCGAGGCGGCAAAGCCCAGGAGCTCTGCCACCCGCTCCAGCAACACGTCGCGGCCGCCCTCCAGCAGCCTGCACTGCAGCAGCTCTCGGGCCACCGTGAGCGCGGCCCTCGAGTTCGCCTGCTCCCGGCGGGTGTACGGTGTCGTGGTTGCGGCGTGATTCGAGGCCCTTGCTGCCGACCGCGCCTGCCGTGGTGTGAGAGCTGTCGAAGCCTGTCCGCGTCGCCCGCGGCCCACAGCACCCTGCGGACCGCGAGCTGCCTGGGGCACGGGGTCGCCCGAGGCGAGCGGCTCTGTGCGGGCGGCCATGCCGCCCATGGATCTGGGTTGCCCGCCTGGTCGCCGGACATGGTGATGACGACGCGACGGGGCACGAAGCGGTAGAAGGTGGATTCCGGCACACCCCTACCTGGCGCGCCAAATGTCGGATCTCGGGTTTCGGCAGACCCTTGAGGTTCGAACTCTGGGGTGCACGCGGAGATTACGCCTTCTACCTACATGTACACCTCCGCCTCGCAAAGATCTAAGCTATGGAAAGAATAGCACAAGAGACACAGGGGTTATACTGGTTCGGGCCACCAATGTGGTGTAATACCCTACTCAAGTGTGTGGTGTGGTGGATTGCCTCTTGGGCTGATGATGATGAACAATACAAGGAAGAACAGCCTCGCGAGGGTCTGTTCTTGGCCGGGGCGATGAACTGCTAGGAAGAGTTCAGTCACCCTTCTCTCTCTCTCTGATTGCCGATCGATCCGTCGTCCCCCTACCCTAGGGGTGGCTAGTCCTATTTATAGGCAAAGGCCCTGGGCATCTTCCCAAATATTGAGCGGGAAGGGCACCAACAATTGGCCATTTTGAAGGGGAACATCTGGTACACTTATCCTGACGAAAGTTGGTCCACGCCTGCCAAAGGCTCTGGTGGTGACGCTGGCTTGGGCTCCACAATGACTTCCTCTCCGCCGTTGGACTGGTCTTGGTCTCGTTGCACCGAAACGAGTGCCTTTGCTTGATGCTCTCGCCTGCGCTTGCTCCCTTTGCACCAAAGAGGAAAGGAGGACACAACGCGGGCTGGCGCCCGCCTGGCGCCCATTGTCGTCATGGCTTGCATCATGGGCACCTCGTGAGGTACCCCGCCTTGATCTCTCCACCTCCTCGCGAGCCAGCCTGATGAGGCCGTGCCTGAGGAAGCTCCGTGTCGCACGCCCCACGAGGCTTGGCCCCTCGCGAGGGTCTTGGGTCTGTGTTGATGAAGATGGGCCGTGCTGGGCCCCCTTTGAGCCACGCCGTGGGCTGCAGGCAGGCAAGTCTGGGGACCCCCGTTCCCAGAATGCCGACAGCATGTACACGTACGTATAGCGGCTAGGGTGCAAGAAAGAAAATACGGCCACGTATGTGTGCATACGGGCGGGGTCTCGAACGCCTACTCGCGCATACTTACGGCGAGGGCTCGTTGACATGGCTGGGTCGGAACGGAGAAACAGCTTCGACGTCGTGGTCATGGGGAGGCAACGGAATGCGTCGTGTTCATTAGGAGGGCTTGGACGGAACAGGCGATGGAAAGGAGGCCTGGCGTACCGCAGAACGGAGGAAACGGCCTTGTGTTCGACCGGCCACGGTCGAAACGGGGGTCATGTTGATCGGGAGGGGTGTGGCGTACCGCACAACGGAGGAAACGGACCTCCTACAGTCAAAACGGGGGTCCTGTTGATCGGGAGGGGTGTGGCGTACCGTACAACGGAGGAAACGGACCTCCTACGGTCAAAACAGGGGTCCTATTGATCGGGAGGGGTGTGGCGTACCGCAAAACGGAGGAAACGAACCTCCTACGGTCGAAACGGGGGTCCTGTTGATCAGGAGGGGTGTGGCGTACCGCAAAATGGAGGAAACGGACCTCCTACAGTCGAAATGGGGGTCCTGTTGATCGGGAGGGGTGTGGCGTACCGCAAAACGGTGGAAACGGACTTGTGTTGGAGCGCTACGGTCAAAATAGGGGTCCTGTTCATCGGGAGGGGTGTGTCGTACCGCAAAACGGGACTCCACGGGATACTTTTCATCTCCACCGTCGACCCCCTCCAGCCTCCACGAGCTACTGTTCATCCACCGTCGACCTCCTGCAGCCTCCATGGGCTCCTGGTCATCCAGCCTCCACCACGCGCTACTCCACCGGCTACTGTTCAACCACCCCTCCACCGCCTGCTGTTCATCCAGCCCTCCACACCACGGGGTCCTGTTCAACCACCCCTCCATGGGCACCCCTCCACCTTCTACTGTTCATCCTGCCTCCACACCACGGGGTCCTGTTCATCCACCCCTCCACGGGCACCCCTCCACTGTCTACTGTTCATCCAGCCCTCCACCACACCACGGGGTCCTGTTCATCCAGAGGCAACGTCACCGCTCACTGTTCATCCACCCCCCCCCCCCCCGGCAACGCTCACTGTTCATCCCATCGATCGGCTTCAGTTAGCAGCAGTAGCCAAGGAATCGCTCGATCGGGTTCAGTTAACAGCCATCGATCGATCGCTCGGGTTCAGTAACGCGTAGCCTGCAGTGCAATCGCTCGGGTTCAGTTAGAGCCCAACGCCTCGCTCGAGTTCAGTTAGAGACAATGCCTCGCACACACGCGTGTACGTGTACGAGAGAAACGCGCATCGCTCGGCCTCCGACCTCCCACTGTAACCGGTGACTCCCCGAAATTTTCGTCCCCCTCGCTTCTACCATGGTTTTTTCTGTCATGGACGGCCCAAAGAATGTCATGCAGCTGCGTCTCCAGCCCACCCAGGACGAAAAGCCCATTTTCTGTCATGATTTTTTGTCATAGAAGTAGGAGCCCACCACATCTATGATGATACCGGGTTTTGTCACAATTATCGTCATAGAAGTGTCATATGTATGACAGAAATTTTTTTCGTTCGGCCCAAAATGTCACAGATGTGTCTTTTTTTGTAGTGTTTGTCATCAATACTCCAAAACCAACTAGGGGTGGCACTAGATGCACTTACAATCTCCCCCTTTTTGGTGATTGATGACAAACTAGTTGAAGTTTTCAACGGGGGTAAAAGTATGTGAAATTGTAAAGGATTAAGGTATTGTCTTCATAAGTAGCAAAAGGCTCTCCCTGAAGATGTGCATATAAGTAATTTGCATTGTGAATGCAAATGCACATGGCAGGTTGTACTTGTGGAGACCCTCTTCAACTTATGAAGACAATTCATCATGCATGATTTGATATAACGAAGACAATGACATGCATAATGAAAAATGGACGTCTGCAATATGACTTCGTGCGGAATTTATCATCGCACATGCGGAATTTATCATCGCATCACAGAATAGCAAACAAGTAGCAGACGACCATCAAGTTTAAGTGTTACAACTCAAAGAACCAAATGTATCAAAAGCGAGAGTTGTAAACACTAGGAAAAATATAAAGCAACCGCCCATATGGACCCGCTTGAAGACAATCAACTCATATGCTTCTCCCCCTTTTGTCAGTAAGGACCAAAAGGTTTGAAGACATAGAGCCTCTACTCGTTCCCAGAAAGAGTAGGAGAAGATGCAGGGTCGGCGTCGGGGTTTGGCGGTGTAGAAGAACCTGGTGCAGTGTCGATTCGCGCTGAAGTTGGAGGTGGTGAGGTAGCATCATCTTGATCATCTATGACTCTGGCATTCACCGTTGCTGCTGAGGAGGAATAATCAGAGTCTTCAAGAGAGGGAGTTCAACGCAAGACAACATTCCTTGGAGGATTGGTGTCAAACTTGAATCTTTTAGTGAAGCCATCGTCTTGAAGATTGCGAATGCGATTGACGTCCACCAAGAGGCTTTGCATCTGCCACTTCAGCTAGTAATGATGCTTATCCTGTTTCTGATGCAGGGCAACGAGAAGCTCTCAGTCATTGAGAACACGAGATTGCTTCCGAGGCCTTTGAACAATAGTGCTTTTAGTGGCTTCAGTTTGAGCACGGTGAGCTAAGCGTGTATTGCCATCCAAAGGATAAACACGAGTGACTGCCTTGACTCCTTCAATGGGTTGTGTGAAGCTTTGATGATCAGCATTGTGTAGACAAACAGGCTCCTTGGCAGGCTCGGGGTATATGGCTTCAACTGACATATCAACATCTGGCAGAAAGATCAGATGGTTGCGAGCAGAGGACTGATAGTTGACAGCTGAATGAAGCTTGATAAGGCGCATGACCCATGGAGCGTAGAACTTCAGACCAAAGAGATCAGAGCCTGATGCAGCCAATTGCCTGATAAAGAAGTCTTGAGCATTGAAGCTGATGCCATTGAAGATATAAAAGACCGAAGTCTTCATTTCTCCTTCAAGTTTTGCTACTGAAGAATGTCCTTTGACAGGCCATAGAGTTCGCCTGATGATATGATAAATAGTGCAGGGCAGATACTCTAGGTCTTCAACAAATAACTCTTTTGGGTAATCAACATCATGTGGCAGAGGCTTCATCATGCTCAGCATTTGGCTCATGTTGGGCTCTGGCTTCTGAAAGATGCTCTCCAAAGCATTGCGATGAAGCTGACAACCAGGTTCATATAGTTCACCTGGAGTGGGCAGACCAGTGAGCTCAATAATGTCAAGAGCTTTAGCTTCATGGTGTACGTTGCCTGTCATCCACTCAAGGACCCATGTCTTCGGATCCCTGTTGTAGCTGCGAATGTGGAGGGTGGCATAGAATTGCAGCAGAAGCTCTTCATTCCAATGCTCCTTATCAGTCACAAAATTCAGCAATCCAGCATCACGGAAGCAGTCAGGGGCTTCTTCAAGGCATGGCAATCCAGCAATGGCTTCACAGTCAAGATGCATATCAGGGAAGATGCGCCCTTGATCATAGAGAACACATAAGTAGTAGTTGCACTGCTGATAGCTCCAGAACCGATCAGATGAAATTCTCAGCTTGGAATAGGGGTTCTTGGCGCTATCAAAGAAAGTGTTGTGCGCAATGAAGACATTTGCATTGAAGGACCCTGGTGAAGTGGCAGTACCTGGAAACCTGGGCAGTCTTGGCTTTGGCTTCTGGACCTGAGGCCTGTGCTCGACATGATAGTCAAATTGCGGACCATCAGCAGGTGGAGGAACCAGAATGGGCCATTTGACAGTGACCAGCTGACCATAATTGTATGCTTGTTGATAGTGTGTGGCCTTGGAGGCGGTACTGGAGTAGTGGCATTGGCATTAACTTCAGGCTACAGATTTTCTTCAGGTGCAACATTGGCTTTAGGTGCAATCACTTCAGGCACCACATTAACTTCAGGCGCCACAGTGGCTTCAGCCATGACAACGTCATTGGCTTCAGTATTGGTGTTGGTGGTCGCCTCAGTATTGTTAACCTCAACTTGTGTAGCTGGAGGGTCGGACACGTTCTCCTCGAGAACAACTTAAATGTTGGTTAGGGGTGTAGCAACACGTTCTTCTTCATCTCTTTGTGCTTGGTCATCGGCTGATGCAGCCGGAATATCTTTAGCCGCGTTGGCTTCAGACTCGGGTTGTTCACAGTTGGAGAGGCTTCAAGAAATACTTGGCGAGAGACTGATTGGCGCTCTTCTCCTTCTGGAACACTCGACAAGGTGACTTGAGGCCTTGGTCCCTTGCGAAGCATGTGGAAAGCTGGCAACGCTTGTGGAGATGGAGTTGGTTGGGCCTCAAAGTCATCATCTTCAAGCACCGGAGCGGTGAATTGAGGTGGGGGAGTAGTTGGTGTTTCTTCTTCACGGGGTGAGTTTTGTGGGTGATCAGTCCATGAGTCATCCTAAGCAATTGGCGTCAAAGGACGACCAATGTGAAGGAAATATGCCCTAGAGGCAATAATAAAGTTATTATTTATTTCCTTATATCATGATAAATGTTTATTATTCATGCTAGAATTGTATTAACTGGAAACATAATACATGTGTGGATACATAGACAAACAGAGTGTCACTAGTATGCCTCTACCTGACTAGCTCGTTAATCAAAGATGGTTATGTTTCCTAACCATGAACAAAGAGTTGTTATTTGATTAACGAGGTCACATCATTAGTTGAATGATCTGATTGACATGACCCATTCCATTACCAAAGCACCCGATCGTTTAGTATGTTGCTATTGCTTTTATCCATGACTTATACATGTTCCTTTAACTATGAGATTATGCAACTCCCGTTTACCGTAGGAACACTTTGTGTGCTACCAAACGTCACAACGTAACTGGGTGATTATAAAGGAGTACTACAGGTGTCTCCAAAGGTAGATGTTGGGTTGGCGTATTTCAAGATTAGGATTTGTCACTCCGATTGTCGGAGAGGTATCTCTGGGCCCTCTCGGTAATGAACATCACATAAGCCTTGCAAGCATTGCAACTAATGAGTTAGTTGCGACATGATGTATTATGGAACGAGTAAAGAGACTTGTCGGTAACGAGATTGAACTAGGTATTGGATACCGACGATCGAATCTCGGGTAAGTAACATACCGATGACAAAGGGAACAACGTATGTTGTTATGCGGTCTGACCGATAAAGATCTTCGTAGAATATGTAGGAGCCAATATGGGCATCCAGGTCCCGCTATTGGTTATTGACCGGAGACGTGTCTCGGTCATGTCTACATTGTTCTCGAACCGTAGGGTCCGCACGCTTAAGGTTTCGATGACAGTTATATTATGAGTTTATGAGTTTTGATGTACCGAAGGAGTTCGGAGTCCCGGATGAGATCGGGGACATGACGAGGAGTCTCGAAATGGTCGAGACGTAAAGATCGATATATTGGATGACTATATTCGGACATCGGAAGGGTTCTGAGTGGTTCGGGTATTTTTGGAGGTACCGGGAAGTTACGGGATTACGGGAGAAGTAATGGGCCTTGATGGGCTTTAGTGGGAAGAGGAAAAAGGCTGCTGCGCCCCCCTCCCCTCTAGTCCGAATTGGACTAGGGAAAAGGGGGCCGGCCACCTCTCCTTCTCCTCCTATTTCTTCTCCCTTCCTCCCCTTTTGGTGGACTCCTACTAGGACTTGGAGTCCTAGTAGGAATCCATATCCTGGCCGCACCTTTGCCTTGGCCGGCCTCCTCCTCCTCCATCCTTTATATACAGGGGCAGGGGGCACCCCATAGACACACAATTGATCATTGAGATCTTTCCTTAGCCGTGTGCGGTGCCCCCTTCCACCATATTCCACCTCGGTCATATCGTTGAAGAGCTTAGGCGAAGCCCTGCGCCGGTAACACATCAAGATCGTCACCACGCCGTCGTGCTGACGGAACTCTTCCCCGACGCTTTGCTGGATCGGAGCCCGGGGATCGTCATCGAGCTGAACGTGTGCCAAGAACTCGGAGGTGCCGGAGTAACGGTGCTGTGATCGGTCGGATCGTGAGGAGAACATACGACTACTTCCTCTACGTTGAGTCAACGCTTCCGCTTCAGTCTACAAGGGTATGTAGACAACACTCTCCCCTCTCGTTGCTATGCATCACCATGATCTTGCGTGTGCGTAGGAATTTTTTTGAAATTACTACGTTCCCCAACAGTGGCATCCGAGCCTAGGTTTTTATGGTTTGATGTTATTTGCACGAGTAGAACACAAGTGAGTTGTGGGCGATATAAGTCATACTGCCTACCAGCATGTCATACTTTGGTTCGGCGGTATTGTTGGACGAGACGATCCGGACCAACCTTACGCGTACTCTTACGCGAGACCGGTTCCCTCGACGTGCTTTGCACATAGATGGCTTGCGGAAGACTGTCTCTCCAACTTTAGTTGAACCGAGTGTGGCTACGCCCGGTCCTTGAGAAGGTTAAAACGGAGTCTATTTGACAAACTATCGTTGTGGTTTTGATGCGTAGGTAAGATGAGTTGTTGCTTAAGCCCATAGCAGCCACGTAAAACTTGCAACAACAAAGTAGAGGACGTCTAACTTGTTTTTGCAGGGTATGTTGTGATGTGATATGGTCAAGACATGATGCTAAATTTTATTGTATGAGATGATCATGTTTTGTAACCAAGTTATCGGCAACTGGCAGGAGCCATATGGTTGTCGCTTTATTGTATGCAATGCAATCGCGATGTAATGCTTTACTTTATTACTAAGCGGTAGTGATAGTCGTGGAAGCATAAGATTGGCGAGACGACAACGATGCTACGATGGAGATCAAGGTGTCGCGCCGGTGACAATGGTGATCATGACGGTGCTTCGGAGATGGAGATCACAAGCACAAGATGATGATGGCCATATCATATCACTTATATTGATTGCATGTGATGTTTATCTTTTATGCATCTTATCTTGCTTTGATTGACGGTAGCATTATAAGATGATCTCTCACTAAATTATCAAGAAGTGTTCTCCCTGAGTATGCACCATTGCGAAAGTTCTTCGTGCTGAGACACCACGTGATGATCGGGTGTGATAGGCTCTATGTTCAAATACAACGGGTGCAAAACAGTTGCACACGCGGAATACTCAGGTTATACTTGAGGAGCTATGCATATAAGATATGACCTCGGAACACGGAGACCGAAAGGTCGAGCGTGAATCATATAGTAGATATGATCAACATAATGATGTTCACCATTGAAACTACTCCATCTCACGTGATGATCGGACATGGTTTAGTTGATTTGGATCACGTGATCACTTAGAGGATTAGAGGGATGTCTATCTAAGTGGGAGTTCTTAAGTAATATGATTAATTGAACTTTAATTTATCATGAACTTAGTCCTGGTAGTATTAGCATATCTATGTTGTAGATCAATAGCTCGCATTGTTGCTTCCCTGTGTTTATTTTGATATGTTCCTAGAGAAAATTGTGTTGAAAGATGTTAGTAGCAATGATGCGGATTGGATCCGTGATCTAAGGTTTATCCTCATTGCTGCACAGAAGAATTATGTCCTTGATGCACCGCTAGGTGACAGACCTATTGCAGGAGCAGATGCAGACGTTATGAACGTTTGGCTAGCTCAATATGATGACTACTTAATAGTTTAGTGCACCATGCTTAACGGCTTAGAATCGGGACTTCAAAGACGTTTTGAACGTCATGGACCATATGAGATATTCCAGGAGTTGAAGTTAATATTTCAAGCAAATACCTGAGTTGAGAGATATGAAGTCTCCAACAAGTTCTATAGCTAAAAGATGGAGGAGAATCGCTCAACTAGTGAGCATGTGCTCAGATTGTCTGGGTACTACAATCGCTTGAATCAAGTGGGAGTTAATCTTCCAGATAAGATAATGATTGACAGAATTCTCTAGTCACCATCACCAAGTTAGTAGAACTTCGTGATGAACTATAATATGCAAGGGATAACGGAAACAATTCCCAAGCTCTTCGTGATGCTAAAATCGGCGAAGGTAGAAATCAAAGAAAAACATCAAGTGTTGATGGTTGACAAGATCACTAGTTTCAAGAAAAGGGCAAAAGGAAAGAAGGGGAACTTCAAGAAGAATGGCAAGCAAGTTGCTGCTCAAGTGAAAAAGCCCAAGTCTGGTCCTAAGCCTGAGACTAAGTGCTTCTACTACAAAGGGACTGGTCACTGGAAGCGGAACTACCCCAAGTGATTGGCAGATAAGAAGGATGGCAAAGTGAACATAAGTATATTTGATATACATGCTATTGATGTGTACTTTACTAGTGTTCATAGCAACCCCTCAGTATTTGGTACTAGTTCAAGTTGCTAAGATTAGTAACTCGAAACGAGAGTTGCAGAATGAACAAAGACTAGTTAAAGGGCAAGGTGACGATGTGTGTTGGAAGTGGTTCCAAGATTGATATGATCATCATCACACACTCCCTATACTTTCGGGATTAGTGTTGAAACTAAATAAGTGTTATTTGGTGTTTGCGTTGAGCATGAATATGATTTGATCATGTTAATTGCAATACAGTTATTCATTTAAGTTAGAGAACAATTGTTGTTCTGTTTACATGAATAAAACCTTCTATGGTCATACACACCAATGAAAATAGTTCATTGGATCTCGCTCGTAGTGATACACATATTCATAATATTGAAACCAAAAGATGCGAAGTTAATAATGATAGTGCAACCTATTTATGGCACTGCCGTTTAGGTCATATTGGTGTAAAGCGCATGAAGAAACTCCATGCTGATGGGATTTTGGAATCACTTGATTATGAATCACTTGATGCTTGCGAACCATGCCTCTTGGGCAAGATGACTAAAACGCTGTTCTCCGGAACAATGGAGCAAGCAACAGATTTGTTGGAAATCATACATACTGATGTATATGGTCCGATGAATATTAAGGCTCGCGACAAGTATCATTATTTTCTAACCTTCACAGATGATTTGAGCAGATATGGGTATATCTACTTGATGAAACATAAGTCTGAAACGTTTGAAAAGTTCAAAGAATTTTAGAGTGAAGTGAAAATCATCGTGACAAGAAAATAAGGTTTCTACGATCTGATCGCGGAGACAAATATTTGAGTTACGAGTTTGGTCTTCAATTAAAACAATGTGGAATAGTTTCACAAATTCATGCCACCTGGAACACCACAGCATAATGGTGTGTCTGAACGTCATAACCGTACTTTATTGGATATAGTACAATCTATGATGTCTCTTACCGATCTACCACTATCGTTTTTGGGGTTATGCATTAAAGACAGCTGCATTCACGTTAAAAAGGGCACCATCTAAGTCCGTTGAGACGACACAATCTGAACTATGGTTTGGCAAGAAACCAAAGTTGTTGTTTCTTAAAGTTTGGGGTTGCGATGCTTATGTGAAAATTTTCATCCTGATAAGCTCAAACCCAAATCGGAGAAATGTGTCTTCATAGGATACCCAAAGGAGACTGTTGGGTACACCTTCTATCACAGATCCGAATGCAAGACTTTTGTTGCTAAGAATGGATCCTTTCTAGAGAAGGAGTTTCTCTCGAAAGAAGTGAGTGGGAGGAAAGTAGAAAACTTGATAAGGTAATTGTACATTCTCCCTTATTGGAAAGTAGTTCATCACAGAAATCTGTTCTTGTGACTACTACACCAATTAGTGAGGAAGCTAATGATGATGATCATGTAACTTCAGATCAAGTAACTACCGAATCTCGTAGGTAAACCAGAGTGAGATCCGCACCAGAGTGGTACGGTAATCTTGTTCTGGAAGTCATGTTACTAGACCATGACGAACTTGCGAACTATGAGGAAGCGATGATGAGCCCAGATTCCGCGAAATGGTTTGAGGCCATGAACTCTGAGATATGATCCATGTATGAGAACAAAGTATGGACTTTGATGGATTTGCCCGATGATCGGCAAAGCCATAGAAAATAAATGGATCTTCAAGAGGAAGACGGACACTGATAGTAGTGTTACTATCTACAAAGCTAGAATTGTCGAAAAAAAGGTTTTTTTCGACAAAGTTCAAAGTATTGACTACGATGAGAGTTTCTCACTCGTATCTATGCTTAAGTCTGTCCGAATCATGTTAGCAATTGCCGCATTTTATGAAATCTGGCAAATGGATAAACAAAACTGCATTCCTTAATGGAGAGTTGTATATGATACAACCAGAAGGTTTTGTCGACCATAAAGGTGCTAATAAAGTGAGCAAGCTCCAGCGATCCATCTATGGACTGGTGCAAGCATCTCAGAGTTGGAATATACGCTTTGATAACTTGATCAAAGCATATAGTTTTATACAGACTTATGGTGAAGCCTGTATTTACAAGAAAGTGAGTGGGAGCACTACAACATTTCTGATAAGTATATGTGTATGACATATTGTTGATCGGAAATAATGTAGAATTATTATGCAAAGCATAAAGGAGTGTTTGAAAAGAGTTTTTCAAAGAAAGACCTCGGGGAAGCTACTTACATATCGAGCATCAAGATCTATAGAGATAGATCGAGACGCTTGATAAGTTTTTTCAATGAGTACATACCTTGACAAGATTTTGAAGTAGTTCAAAATGGAACAGTCAAAGAAAGAGTTCTTGCCTGTGTTACAAGGTGTGAAATTGAGTAAGACTCAAAGCCCAACCACGGCAGAAGATAGAAAGAGAAAGAAAGTCATTCCCTATGCTTTGGCCATAGGTTCTATAAAGTATGCCATGCTGTGTACCAGACCTATTGTATACCCTACCCTGAGATTGGCACGGGAGTACAATAGTGATCTAGGAGTAGATCACTGGACGGCGGTCAAAATTATCCTTAGTGGAATAAGGATATGTTTCACGATTATGGAGGTGACAAAAAGGTTTGTCGTAAAGAGTTACGTCGATGCAAGTTTTGACACTGATCCAGATGACTCTAAGTCTCAATCTGGATACATATTGAAAGTGGGAGCAATTAGCTAGAGTAGCTCCATGCAGAGCATTGTTGACATAGAAATTTGCAAAGTACATGCGGATCTGAATGTAGCAGACCCGTTGACTAAGATTCTCTCACAAACAAAACATGATCACACCTTAGTACTCTTTGGGTGTTAATTACATAGCGATGTAAACTAGATTACTGAATCTAGTAAACCTTTTGGGTGTCGGTCACATAGCGATGTGAACTATGGGTGTTAATCACATGATGATGTGAACTATTGATGTTAATCACATGGTGATGTGATCTAGATTATTGACTCTAGTGCAAGTGGGAGACTGAAGGAAATATGCCCTAGAGGCAATAATAAAGTTATTATTTATTTCCTTATATCATGATAAATGTTTATTATTCATGCTAGAATTGTATTAACTGGAAACATAATACATGTGTGGATACATAGACAAACAGAGTGTCACTAGTATGCCTCTACCTGACTAGCTCGTTAATCAAAGATGGTTATGTTTCCTAACCATGAACAAAGAGTTGTTATTTGATTAACGAGGTCACATCATTAGTTGAATGATCTGATTGACATGACCCATTCCATTAGCAAAGCACCCGATCGTTTAGTATGTTGCTATTGCTTTTATCCATGACTTATACATGTTCCTTTAACTATGAGATTATGCAACTCCCGTTTACCGTAGGAACACTTTGTGTGCTACCAAACGTCACAACGTAACTGGGTGATTATAAAGGAGTACTACAGGTGTCTCCAAAGGTAGATGTTGGGTTGGCGTATTTCAAGATTGTCGGAGAGGTATCTCTGGGCCCTCTCGGTAATGCACATCACATAAGCCTTGCAAGCATTGCAACTAATGAGTTAGTTGCGAGATGATGTATTATGGAACGAGTAAAGAGACTTGCCGGTAACGAGATTGAACTAGGTATTGGATACCGACGATCGAATCTCGGGTAAGTAACATACCGATGACAAAGGGAACAACGTATGTTGTTATGCGGTCTGACCGATAAAGATCTTCGTAGAATATGTAGGAGCCAATATGGGCATCCAGGTCCCGCTATTGGTTATTGACCGGAGACGTGTCTCGGTCATGTCTACATTGTTCTCGAACCGTAGGGTCCGCACGCTTAAGGTTTCGATGACAGTTATATTATGAGTTTATGAGTTTTGATGTACCGAAGGAGTTCGGAGTCCCGGATGAGATCGGGGACATGACGAGGAGTCTCGAAATGGTCGAGACGTAAAGATCGATATATTGGATGACTATATTCGGACATCGGAAGGGTTCTGAGTGGTTCGGGTATTTTTGGAGGTACCGGGAAGTTACGGGATTACGGGAGAAGTAATGGGCCTTGATGGGCTTTAGTGGGAAGAGGAAAAAGGCTGCTGCGCCCCCCTCCCCTCTAGTCCGAATTGGACTAGGGAAAAGGGGGCCGGCCACCTCTCCTTCTCCTCCTATTTCTTCTCCCTTCCTCCCCTTTTGGTGGACTCCTACTAGGACTTGGAGTCCTAGTAGGAATCCATATCCTGGCCGCACCTTTGCCTTGGCCGACCTCCTCCTCCTCCATCCTTTATATACAGGGGCAGGGGGCACCCCATAGACACACAATTGATCATTGAGATCTTTCCTTAGCCGTGTGCGGTGCCCCCTTCCACCATATTCCACCTCGGTCATATCGTTGAAGTGCTTAGGCGAAGCCCTGCGCCGGTAACACATCAAGATCGTCACCACGCCGTCGTGCTGACGGAACTCTTCCCCGACGCTTTGCTGGATCGGAGCCCGGGGATTGTCATCGAGCTGAACGTGTGCCAAGAACTCGGAGGTGCCGGAGTAATGGTGCTGTGATCGGTCGGATCGTGAGGAGAACGTACGACTACTTCCTCTACGTTGAGTCAACGCTTCCGCTTCAGTCTACAAGGGTATGTAGACAACACTCTCCCCTCTCGTTGCTATGCATCACCATGATCTTGCGTGTGCGTAGGAATTTTTTTTGAAATTACTACGTTCCCCAACACAATGCTGATGAGTTCACTGTTCGTAAGAACAGGCGATGATACCACATTGTGCTCGATCTGAGGAAGGACTTCATCATCTTCAACATTGTCTTGATGACCAATGTCTTCAGCTGCGGTGGGGTCAACAGCTGGAATGTCTTCAGCTTCAGGAGCCTCTGTGGAAGCAGGCTCATGAACTATCATATGTTGCTCTTGTTGTGCAGATGCTGGACGAGCAACAGAAATTGGCTCGATGACAAGGGGCTTTGTGGGAGCAGCCCGATCTTTCTTCTTGGTCTTGCGCTTCTTGGTGGGTGGAGCATCGTCAGTGGTGTTCTTGGTCTTGCGCTTTCTGGCTTTGGCTTCAGCTGCCCTTGTCTTCTAAAGCTCTGAAGCCACTGTGCGGACCTTAGGCTTCATGCATGTCATACTAGCAGGGAAGACAATGCGAGGTTCTTCCCGCCTGGATGGTTCAGCTTGGTCCACAGTTGGCTTCTTCTGCTTGGCAGCCATCTTAGGGTCGATGCCAGGATGCCCAAGTGCTTTGCGCTTCTTAGCTTCATTATAAGCTTGAACACACTTGGCAGCGAGAATCTTCATGCGCTCACGAGAACCTTTGGCTTCATCACGTTTCTTGTGAAACGCTTCCTTGAGCTCATGCAGCATGACCTTGAACTTTTGGATGCCTATCACGCTGAGCTTGGCCATGTGCTTCTTGGAATGAGCCTTTTCATAGTCGATCTTGTGCTTCAGCTCAACAATTTTCTGAGCAAGAGCTAGCTTAGGAGCAATGACGCCATGGAAGGAGACGCTTAGGCCAGTGGGAAGTTGCAGATCATCCAAGCTGAGATTGGGGGTGTCAAACCACTCATCAATGAAGTTGTTCAATACTTCCACATCAAAGAGAGGCAAATCATTGAAGATTTCTGCCTCTTGCTTGCTCTTTATCAGCTGCTCAAGAGCATCATCAGCAAGATCGTCGTCACTCGACAGATCAATGGTGTCGTTCTCATTCCTCAGAACGGCAGCAGGGGTCAGAGCTAGACCAGTGGTGTGCATGGGCTTCTTTTTCTTGTTCTCAGAGTTGGAGATGTGTGGGAGATCTTCTGACTGCACACTTGGTGCAGGAGGAGCAATGGCCAGAGGCTTCGCTCGCGAAGCTTTTGGTGCAGGGGAAGGCTTCAAAAGCCTTGGGTTTTGTCAGTGTCAACACCGGCGGATCTCGGGTAGGGGGTCCCGAACTGTGCGTCTAGGCGGATGGTAACAGGAGACAAGGGACACGATGTTTTTACCCAGGTTCGGGCCCTCTCGATGGAGGTAAAACCCTACTCCTGCTTGATTGATATTGATGATACGGGTATTAAAAGAGTTGATCTACCATGAGATCGAAGAGGCTAAACCCTAGAAGCTAGCCTATGATATGATTGTTGTATCTTGTTGTTGTCCTACGGACTAAACCCTCCGGTTTATATAGACACCGGAGGGGGCTAGGGTTACACAGAGTTGGTTACAAAGAAGGAGATCTACATATTCGTATTTCCAAGCATGCCTTCCACGCCAAGGAGAGTCCCATCCGGACACGGGATGAAGTCTTCAATCTTGTATCTTCATAGTCCAACAGTCCGGCCAAAGGATATAGTCCGGCCGTCCGGATACCCCCTAATCCAGGACTCCCTCAGTAGCCCCTGAACCAGGCTTCAATGACGATGAGTCCGGCGCACAGATTCGTCTTCGGCATTGCAAGGCGGGTTCCTCCTCCGAATACTTCATAAAAGATTGTGAACACGAGGAACGTGTCCGGCTCTGCAAAACAAGTTCCACATACAACCGTAGAGAGAATAACATTTCCACAAATCTAATCTGCTGACGTATTTCATAGTGCGTCATCACACCACAGCCAGGTCACCATTCGAATCGTTTTTTACAACCAACCTCAACGTGTTTCGCGAGGCGGTTTCCATGGCACGTCTTGTCGAAGCAGAGATCGTGTCCCCTTATCGCGGGATTCTCATCAATACGGATGTGGGTAACCCAACGGCGCCATCAATTACGACGCCTACGGAATAAGCGAGTTCTACCAGGCTGGTGGGGGGCGCATAGTTTCGTACGCCCTTATAAAGGGATAAGGATTCACCTTTTTGTACCCACGCCTTCTTCCTCATTGCTCATCCATTCCTGCGCACTCGAGCTCTAGCGCCCAAGTCCACATCTTCCTCCTCAACCTTCTCCAATCATGTCTGAAGCGGGAGGCAAGTGGATGGTCTCCTCCATCACGGAGGGACACATCAAAAGGCTGAGGGGAGCTGGATACCTGTCCGAGGATATAGCACACCGGCTCCTAGATGAGGGGCAGCTCATCCCCACCCCCAGGCCCCATGAGAGGGTAGTATTCCTTACCCACTTCCTCCGCGGACTGGGATTTCCTGTCCACCCATTCGTCCGGGGGCTCATGTTCTACTACGGCCTGGATTTCCATGATTTGGCCCCGAACTTCATCCTCAACATCTCGGCGTTTATCGTCATGTGTGAGGCCTTCCTCCGCATCAAGCCCCACTTCGACTTATGGCTGAAGACCTTCAATGTCAAACCGAAGGTGGTGGGCGGCCAGCAGGCGGAGTGCGGAGGCGCCATGGTGGGCAAAATGCCCAACATCACATGGCTCGAGGGCTCCTATGTGGAGACCATAAAGGGGTGGCAATCGGGGTGGTTCTACATCACCGAGCCACGCGACCCCAAATGGGAGGCGACCCCCGAGTTCCGATCCGGAATCCCCACGCGGCTCACCTCCTAGAAAGACAAGGGCCTGCCCTGGGGTGGTCAGGTAGAGCTGACTAGACTCCAAACATGTATCCAAAACATAATAAACAGGAAGCTCAAGCTTGTCAACATAGTCCAGGTCATGCTCATCCGTCGGATCCTCCCGTGTCAACAACGGGCGTTCAATTTGTGGGAGTTCGACCCGGCCCAGCACCCGACTCTGAGCGAGCTCTTCGACACGACGCACGAGGACGCCTGGAAGGCGCTGTTTAAGAGCGCCAAGGTTCCCCCTCCCCTCTCCAAGGATCACGGACTCAGCGCGAAGCGGCAAGCCGGCGCGGTAAGCTTTTTTATCTCTCATAGGGTATTTATTTTTCATAGTTTAACTATGTGCGGGATCGGAGCTTCCATGCCTTTGACAGGAATGGGTGGAGACATCGGGGCAGATTGACTGCCCGGCCCCTCTGCCCGAAGACCCTGCAGACGCTCTCCTGACGGAGATGCTGACTCCGGCGCCTTACGAGGTGCCGGAGAAGAAGATCAAGAAGAAGGCCACGGGAACCCGGAAGTGTTCCCAGCGCGAGGTGGTATCGGACTCATCGTCCGCTAACTCCGAGACGCACTCCTCCCGTGAAAACGAGGAGGAGGCAGATAAAGGTTCTTCCCCTCCAGCCGGGGAAGACAAGAAATGGAAGGCCGCCCCAACTGGGGAGGCCGGAGGGTCCAAGAAGGGAAGGACTCTTCTTCCGGACTGGTCCTCCACCGCCGCCGACAGCGAAGACGAGTGGCCACCCAGGGCCAAGCCCATGATGAGATTGTAAGTATTTGGATACCAGAGTAACTTGTGTCACAGTTTAATTCCACAGCTTCTGCTAACGCCGGACACGGTTATGCAGCCCGTCCCGGGCCCGTATCGACGTATCCTCATCGAGCGGTTCTTTGGATCCGTCGACTATGTGTAGCGGAGGATCACTTCCGACCGCCTCCACCCCTCGCCCTACGGACAACGCCGAGGTGTTGTCTCAAAGGGCACCAAGCCGAAGGGAGGTAGTCCTGGAGGCGCCTCAAGGCGACCATACGGACTCCAGGCGCAAAGGGGGCTCCAAGTTCGGCGCTAGGCCGAACACCGCACCGGAACCTCCAGTAGTTCCGGACTCCGGCAGGCGACCCCCTTCCAAGAGGGGCAAGCCGCCCGTGCCAGTGACCTCTGCCCATCCAGAGGCACTGGACAACCTGCTGGGAGCGCTTAGTGGCGCTTCCATTGACAAGGAGCACCGCACTATTATGAGTGCGGTGATCAAGAAGGTTCAGTCCGCCAAGAGCGGACTAACTGAAGCCTGTGCCAGCCTTCTAACAGGCTTTGAGGTAAGTATTTAAAATATAGGAAAATATTACCGCATAGACAGTAGCCCCTGATGCTCTGTTTGGCGTTCACAAAGAAAAGCCGAATAGAGGATCAAAATAACATTCGTAGGAGTCTAATACAAGTATGTCTATATGCGTATGCAGGCTTTGCTGCTGACCTCTGCCGCACTGACTGCGGAGGTCGATGCACTGAAGCAGAACCTCGAGCGGTCTGAGAAAGAGCTCGTCCTTGCCAAGAAGCAGCTCGAGGAGAACCAAGGTAAGTAATGCCTCGTCTATATGTATATATTTTAAAAAAGATGTGGTTCCAAAATGATAGGATCATCATGAATGTGCCAGGGGCCATGATCGAAGTGGCGGCCGTGAAGCAAGCACTGTCCGAGGCCGAAAACAAAGCGGCCACGGAGCGCACCGAGTGGGAGAAGCAACAGGCGCGGGTGGGCGAGGTGCAGCAAGAGCTACAGGCTCTCGTGAATAAGCACGAGGCTTTGGAGCTTGACTCGAAGACGCGAGAGTCCGAGCTTGCCACGGCCCTCGAGAGCGCAAAGCATGCCAAGGCCGAAGCCCAAAAAGCCCTCCAGGAAATCGAGGCGATGAAGAAGATAGCGGCGGGTAAGGCATTCATTATGCAAAGCAAGCATGTGAAAGTAAATTACTTCTTACTTACCCGAGTCCGGAGCTCTCCAAGAGCATTCGCAAATTTGCCCTGCAGCGTGTTGGATGCCGCAAAGTTCTACCAGGCCAATGAAGGGAGCTCGACGGAGAAGGTGTTCTGGTCTCAGTATACTGAGGCCGAACACCCAGTGCCTTTAAGCGACCAACTGAAGCAATTGGTCGAGATCCATAAGGCGGCCGAACAGGCCATGAAGGGTCTTATAATCCGGCTGTGGCCTGGCGATGCCCTTCCAAACAGCTACTTCGGCCTGGTGAGGCGGCTTGTGGATGCCTGCCCCTGGCTTGAAGTCGTCAAGCGGTCCGTCTGCATCGAGGGCGCCCGCAGGGTGCTTTCCCGTGTTAAAGTACACTGGGGCAAGATGGACGCTGAGAAGCTGGTGAAGGAGGGACCACCGCAGGGCAAGGAGCATCGCCACCCCAAAATGTACTACGAGGGCGTCCTGAAGGGTGTCCGCCTTATGGCGGATGAATGTTCCAAAGATGTAATTTTTGAGTGAACTTGCTCGTGTGATCCTGTGTTATGAAAACTTGTTCATATGCGCTATGCAACACTTATTTGAATTTAAAATATTACCTTCTGTGCGACTGTTTATCAAATTTGAAAGATGGCCAATCGTCGGCTTCTGCCCCCATGCCCCGAGGGCTGGGGTGTTCGGGATAAATTTGAGCACTCTTTTTCCCATTGTTGGGTCCTTTGAGGGAGGTGCTCAGCGCAACGAACAAGGCAATCAGACTATAATGCTTTATTACTTTCACTTAGCCATATAAGTGTACAATTTTAAATTTTGGCGAAGCCCCTAGTGTTCGGAAGGCCGAATTCGGGGCGCTATACACGCCTTAAGCCGGACAAAGCCGACTCCTCACTCTAAGCGGCATAAGTCTTTGGGATTGCAACTCTACCTAGACCCAATACCTTGCTTTTACCACCCTTAGCAAATGTGATGTGACTCTTGTCAGATGGATGTAAGGTTGAGTCCATGACAAGACTTCGATCACCAGTCATATGATTAGTGCATCCGCTGTCCATAATCCATTCTGAAGCATGAGGTGTCATACCCTACAGTACAGTTAGGGGGATAGGCTTCACCAAGAGTAACGTGAAGCATAAACATTTGACGCACAAGAGGATTATCAAAGCTCAGATCAAGATTAGGACTGATAGGATGATTGGCATGTGATTCAGTAACAAAGTACATAGTGAGACCACTTGGGCATTTGATCTTGCGCCCTACAAGATGTTTTAGGTCCCCAGCATTAGCATCAGACGCCTTTGATTTCCGGCTGGAGACCTTTCCCTGCAAAAGAAAGTTAATTCTTCTTAACCACCCACATCTTCAGGGGTGGCTTAGAAGCAATGAGTCTAAGTGCAGCATCTGAGAACTTTGGCTTTGAAGCCCTCGCAAATAGCCTCGCAGGAGGTGAATAGTACTCATATGAATAAGCAAAAAAGTTCTTTGTTTTATTAGCATAGCGCTTTGAAGAAACACCCTCATATTCATAAGTCTGAGTATGATTTCCCTGCAAAACATTGGTGTTAGGGTGACTCAAGTGAGTCTTGTATCTGTATGAAGCATTTGGACCATATGAAGCCTTTGGTCTGGGATTTGTCTTCTTCCCAGGCGGTGCCATGATGACATTCACAGGAAGATTCTCAAGACAACTTTTGGGAACCCAGATCTTCTTCATAGGTGGCCCGTTCCTGCAATTAGTACCAATATACCTGGCAAACACTTCACCATTCTGATTCTTAAACAGTTTATAGTTTGCATCAAAGGATTCATCAATGATAATAGGGTTAGCACAAGTGAAGCCAGATAAGGTGGATGGGTCCACTGAAGGTCCCTTTGCAGCAACCCATGTGGTTTTGGGGTACTGCTCAGGCTTCTAGTAGGAGCCATCAACATTCATTTTCCTCTCGAACCCAACACCCTCTTTCCTAGGGTTTCGGTTCAGAATCTGCTTTTCGAGGACATCACACAGTGTCTGATGCCCTTTGAGACTTTTGTACATCCCTGTTTCAAGCAATGTCTTCAACCTAGCATTTTCATCAACAATAGTAGTGGTATCCTCAGCAGAGGGGTTAGTCACCACATCAAAAGTTGAAGATATTGCAACAGTCGCAGCAGTAGAACATTCAGCAACAGAAGTAGCGTTATCACGCTCAAGGAATTTTAGACATGGCGGTTCAAATCCTTCCTGAGCGGGACTGATCTGTTGAGCGCGAAGTGACTCATTCTCTTTTTGAAGATCTTCATGAGCCGCTCTCAATTTCTCAAGCTCTTGCTTCCTTTGAAGATAATCACAAGAAAGCTTTTCATGAGTGGTTGAGAGCGTTTCATGACGACTTTCAAGTTCCTGGTACTTAACATGAAGTTTTTTATGTCTTCAATTAAGGACTCAGAACGGTTTATTTCCACGTCCAACAGGCCATCGCTTTTGTCTAACAGTTTTTGAGTATGTTCCATAGCTTTCTGTTGTTCAGTTGCAATTTTAGCAAGTGTTTTGTAGCTTGGTTTGGATTTACAATCAGAGTCATCTTCACTTGATCTTTGAAAGTAAGCATCGCGTGATTTTACCTTGGCACCACGTGCCATGAAGCAGTAGGTGGGAGCAGAGTCGTCCTTGTCATTAGCATCAGCGTTGGTGACGGGGCCATTGTCTTCAGTGTTGAAGATGGACTTGGCAACGTAGGCTGTAGCTAGAGCCAGACTTGCAACGCCAGGGTCAGACTCCTCCTCGGACTCCACCTCCGCCTCCTCAGAAGCAGACTCCTCCTCTGAATCCATCTCCTTGCCAACAAAAGCACGAGCCTTGCCAGATGAGCTCTTCTTATGAGATGAAGACTTGGATGAGGACTTGGAAGAAGATTTTGAGGATTTCTTCTTCTTCTTTTCATCAGAATCATATTCCTTCCTCTTCTTCTTCTTCTTCTTGTTCTCATTGTCCCACTATGGACACTCAGAGATGTAGTGTCCAGGTTTCTTGCACTTGTGACATGTTCTCTTCTTATAGTCATGAGTGGAAGCTTCATCATTTCTTGAGCTGGATCGTGAAGACTTTCTGAAACCCTTCTTCTTAGTGAACTTCTGGAACTTCTTCACAGGCATAGCAAGTTCCTTTCCAATGTCTTCAGGATCATCATAACTACAGTCAGATTCTTCTTCAGATGAGGAAACGACTTTTGCCTTCAAAGCACGAGTTCGGCCATAGTTGGGACCATAGATATCTCTTTTCCCAGATAGCTGGAACTCATGTGTGTTGAGCCTCTCAAGTATGTCAGACGGATCAAGTGTCTTGAAGTCAGGGCGTTCTTGTATCATCAGGGCAAGGGTGTCGAACGAGCTGTCAAGTGATCTCAGCAGTGTCTTGATGATTTCATGCTTGGTGATCTCAGTGGCGCTGAGAGGACGAAGCTCATTTGTGATGTCAGTGAGGTGATCAAACATGAGATGGACATTCTCATTGTCGTTTCTCTTGAAGCGGTTGAAGAGGTTGCGAAGAACACTGATCCTTTGATCTCTCTGGGTTGAGACGTCTTCGTTGACCTTGGAGAGCTAGTCCTAGACTAGCTTCGAAGTTTCCAGAGCACTCACACGGCCATACTGTCCTTTGGTCAGATGACCATAGATGATGTTCTTGGCAGTAGAATCCAGTTGAATGAACTTCTTGACATCAGCAGGGGTGACACCTTCACCAGTCCTGGGAACATCATTCTTGACGACATACCAGAGGTCGACATCAATGGCTTCAAGATGCATGCGCATCTTATTCTTCCAGTAGGGATATTCAGTTCCATCAAAGACGGGGCAAGCAGCAGAGACTTTGATTATCCCTACAGTCGACATAGCTAAAACTCCAGGTGGTTAAACAGAATCACACAGGACATGGGAGTATCTTGCTCTGATACCAATTGAAAGCCCTAGTTATCGACTAGAGGGGGTGGGGGTGAATAGGCGATTTTTATGAAAGTCTTCAATACATGAGAGTTTCAAAGACAAACAATAGAAATGAACCTATTGATATGCAGCGGACGGTAGACTACACTAAGCAAGCCATAGTCAAGTATGCAATGGAGTGAAAGCACGAAGACTAATAACACCTAGGTAGTAAAGATCAGGATGGAAGATAGTATGAAGCCAAACAACGATAGTAGTTAAACAGTGAAGTCAAAGAGGTAGTGCAAGCAGGCAATGACTTCACGAAGACAAACTGTAAGTAAAGAGAGGGAGAGGATAGAACCATTCACTTGGTGAGGACAAAGGATTTGTTGGACCAGTTATAGTTGATGTAACAACTGTACGTCTTGTTAGGGAGGCTTAGATTCAACTCAGAAGACCACGTCTTCACCTTATCCCCCTTGAGCTAAGGACACCCAGTCCTCGCCCAATCACTCTGGCAAGTCTTCAAGGTAGACTTCCAAACCTTCACAGACTTCGTTCACCGGCGATCCACAACGACTCTTGGATGCTCAGAACACGACGCCTAACCGGCTGGAGGATTCACAGTCCTCAAGTGTAATAAGTCTTCAGGTCACGCGGACAGAAAGACTTCAGTGATGCCTAACACTCTTTGGCTCTGGGTGTTTGGGCTTTGTCCTCGCAAGGATTTCACTCTCTCAAAAGCTTTGGAGGTGGGTTGCTCTCAAACGACAAAAGCTGTGCACTAACTCTGAGCAGCCACCAATTTATGGTGTAGGGGTGGTCTATTTATAGCCACTAGGCAACCCGACCTGATTTGTCCGAAATGACCCTGGGTCACTAAGGAACTGACACGTGTTCCAACCCAACGGTCAGATTTCAAACACACGCGACAGCTTGACTTGGGCTGCAAGTAAAGCTGACTCTTCCAGCTCTGGATAAGGTTTGCTCTCATTGTCTTTGCTCGAAGACATAGGATTTTGGTTGAGCATCACTTCAGTCACTCAGACTTTGTTCCCTGGGACCCTACTGAACAGTACGGTGGTTCCTATGACTCAACAAAGAATAAAAGGAAACAACGAAACAACTAAGTCTTCGCGCTCCATAGTCTTCACACGATGTCTTTTCTTATCATAGTCTTCAATGTTAATATCTTCACATACCACCATTGTCTTCAATGTCTTCATACATTTCTAGGGGTCATCTCCGGTAGGTAAACCGAATCAATGAGGGACTACTACCTATGTTATCCTACAATTCTCACAAACACATTAGTCCCTCAACCAGGTTTGTCGTCAATACTCCAAAACCAACTAGGGGTGGCACTAGATGCACTTACAATCTCCCCTTTTTGGTGATTGATGGCAAACTGGTTGAAGTTTTCAATGGGGGTAAAAGTATGTGAAATTGTAAAGGATTAAGGTATTGTCTTCATAAGAAGAAAAAGGCTCCCCTGAAGATGTGCATATAAGTAATTTTCTTTTGGAATGCAAATGCACATGGCAGGTTGTACTTGTGGAGATCCTCTTCAACTTATGAAGAAAATTCATCATGCATGATTTGATATAATGAAGATAATGACATGCATAATGAAAAATGGACGTCTGCAATATGACTTCGTGCGGAATTTATCATCGCACATGCGGAATTTATCATCGCATCACAGAATAGCAAACAGGTAGCAGACGACCATTAAGTTCAAGTGTTACAACTCAAAGAACCAAATGTATCAAAAGCAAGAGTTGTAAACACTAGGCAAAATATAAAGCAACCGCCCATATGGACCCGCTTGAAGACTATCAACTCATACGCTTCTCCCCCTTTTGTCAGTAAGGACCAAAAAGGTTTGAAGACATAGAGCCTCTACTCGTTCCTAGAAGGAGTAGGAGAAGATGCAGGAGTTCTGCCGCCGCAAGCCTCTGTAGCCACCAAAAACCAATCGGGACCATGTTCCGGCACCCTGCCGGAGGGGGGATCCCTCACCGTTGGCCATCTTCATCATACCGGCGCTCTCCATGACGAGGAGGGAGTAGTTCACCCTCGGGGCTGAGGGTATGTACTAGTAGCTATGTGTTTGATCTCTATCTCTCTCTCTCTCTCTCTCTCTCTCTCTCTCTCTCTCGTGTTCTTAATTTGGCATAATCTTGATGTATCGCGAGCTTTGCTATTATAGTTGGATCTTATGGTGTTTCTCCCCCTCTACTCTCTTGTGATGAATTGAGTTTTCCCTTTGAAGTTATCTTATCGGATTGAGTCTTTAAGGATTTGAGAACACTTGATGTATGTCTTGCATGTGCTTATCTGTGGTGACAATGGGATATTCACGTGATCTACTTGATGTATGTTTTGGTGATCAACTTGCGGGTTCAGTGACCTTGTGAACTTATGCATAGGGGTTGGCACACGTTTTCGTCTTTACTCTCCCGTAGAAACTTTGGGGCACTCTTTGAAGTACTTTGTGTTGGTTTGAATAGATGAATCTGAGATTGTGTGATGCATATCGTATAATCATACCCACGGATACTTGAGGTGACATTGGAGTATGCAGGTGACATTAGGGTTTTGGTTGATTTGTTTCTTAAGGTGTTATTCTAGTATGAACTCTAGGATAGATCGATCGGAAAGAATAGCTTCATGTTATTTTACTATGTACTCTTGAATAGATCGATCAGAAAGGATAACTTTGAGGTGGTTTCATACCCTACAATAATCTCTTCATTTGTTCTCCACTATTAGTGACTCTGGAGTGACTTTTTGTTGCATGTTGAGGGATAGTCATATGATCCAATTACGTTATTATTGTTGAGAGAACTTGCACTAGTGAAAGTATGAACCCTAGTCCTTGTTTCCTAGCATTGGAATACCGTTTACGCTCACTTTTATCATTAGTTACCTTGTTGTTTTTATATTTTCAGATTACAAAAATCTATATCTACCATGCATATTGCACTTGTATCACCATCTCTTCGCCGAACTAGTGCACCTATACAATTTACCATTGTATTGGGTGTGTTGGGGACACAAGAGACTCTTTGTTATTTGGTTGCAGGGTTGCTTGAGAGAGACCATCTTCATCCTACGCATCCCATAGATTGGTAAACCTTAGGTCATCCACTTGAGGGAAATTTGCTACTGTCCTACAAACCTCTGCACTTGGAGGCCCATCAACGTCTACAAGAAGAAGGTTGTGTAGTAGACATCGAGCTCTTTTCTGGCACCGTTGTCGATTGAAGGTATATCTTTAGATCTTGCAATCGAATCTTGTAGTTTCTTGTTTTATCATTAGTTTAGTCTATAAAAGAAAACTACAAAAAAATGGAATTAAGGCTGCCTCATATGCCTCATATTTTTAATGTCTTTTGTGAAAATGATGGGAAGGAAAATTGTGCTCAAGTACTAGAAGAAGAATTACATAGAATTCTTGGCATGAAATATGTGAATGATGAGCATGATTGCAATGTTGTTAGTATGAATTATATGAATACCCATGAAGCTAATGATATGCAAAGCCACAAGCTTTAGGATGCTATGTGAGGGAGTCCTGGATTAGGGGGTGTCCGGATGGCCGGACTATACCATCAGCCGGACTCCTGGACTATGAAGATACAAGATTGAAGACTTCGTCCCGTGTCCGGATGGGACTTTCCTTGGCGTGGAAGGCAAGCTTGGTGATGCGGATGTTTAGATCTCCTACCATTGTAACTGACTTTGTGTGACCCTAACCCTCTCCGGTGTCTATATAAACCGGAGGGTTTTAGTCCGTAGGACAACACAATATACAACAATCATACCATAGGCTAGCTTCTAAGGTTTAGCCTCCTTGATCTCATGGTAGATCTACTCTTGTACTACCCATATCATCAATATTAATCAAGCAGGACGTAGGGTTTTACCTCCATCAAGAGGGCCCGAACCTGGGTAAAACTTCGTGTCCCTTGACTCCTGTTACCATCCGCCTAGACGCACAGTTCGGGACCCCCGACCCGAGATCCGTCGGTTTTGACAACGACATTGGTGCTTTCATTGAGAGTTCCTCTGTGTTGTCGCTTTTAGGCCCGATGGCTCCTTCGATCATCAACGACGATGCAGTCCAGGGTGAGACCTTTCTCCCCGTACAGATCTTTGTCTTTGGCGGCTTCGCACTGCGGGCCAATTCACTTGGCCATCTGGAGCAGATCGAAAGCTACGCCCCTGGCCATCAGGTCAGATTTGGAAGTTTAAACTACACGGCTGACATCCACGGGGACTTGATCTTCGACGGATTCGAGCCACAGCCAAGCGCGCCGCACTGTCTCGATGGGCATGATCTAGCTCTACCGCTGAACAGTGCCTTGGAGGCCGCACACGCTTTGGTTCCGACCCTTAATTTGGAGCCGGCTGCGCCGATCGAGGATGAGCGGTTGGACGCCGCCTCGGGGGCTGCGATCTCAAAGGCGATTGAGCCAAACACCATCCCCGCACTCCGCAAGGCCCGTGACTCCGAGGGGCCGGATTCCTCTCCGGACTCCAAGCCCTCCGCGCGCCTGCCGATCGAATCCGATTGGGCGCCGATCATGGAGTTCACCGCTGCGGACATCTTCCAGCACTCGCCCTTCGGCGACATCCTGAAGTCACTAAAGTCTCTCTCTTTATCAGGAGAGCCCTGGCCGGACTACGGTCAGTAAGGTTGGGATACGGACGATGAAGAAACTCAAAGCCCACCCACCACCCACTTCGTAGCCACTGTCGATGACTTAACCGACATGCTCGACTTCGACTCCGTAGACATCGACGGTATGGACGACGATGCAGGAGACGACCAAGAACCAGCACCTATAGGGCACTGGAAGGCCACCTCGTCATACGACATATATATGGTCGACACTCCAAAAGATGGAGATGGCGATGGAACAGCGGGGGATGACACCTCCAAGAAACAACCCAAGTGCCGGCGTCAGCGGCGCCGCTCTAAATCCCACCAAAGCAAAAACGGTGATTCCGGCACGGGAGATAATAATACTCCGGATAGCGCCGAAGAACACCCCCTCCAGCAAGATTTAGCACAGGAGGATGAAGAAGCCAGCCCTCACGAGAGAGTGGCAGACAGAGAGGTTGAGGATGATAATTATATGCCTCCCTCCGAAGACGAGGCAAGCCTCGACGACGACGAATTCGTCGTGCCAGAGGATCCCGCCGAACAAGAGCGTTTTAAATGCAGGCTTATGTCCACGGCAAGCAGCCTCAAGAAAAAGCAACAACAGCTTAGAGCTAATCAAGATTTGCTAGGCGACAGATGGACTGAAGTCCTTGCGGCCGAAGAGTATGAACTCGAACGCCCCTCCAAGAGTTACCCAAAGCGCAGGCTGCTACCCCGATTAGAGGAGGAAGCACCTAAACCTACATCACCAGCGCATGACATGGCCGACCGGCCACCTCGTGGCTGTGACAGAGAGGCCTGTCGGCCCTCCACTCAAGGCGTGCCTCGGCGCCGCTCAAAACATACCAAGGCACGGGAAAATGCGCCAGACCTGCGAGAGATACTGGAGGACAAGGCAAGACAAACAAGATCGATCTACGGATCGCGTGGGCGCCCCACGGCACATGACGGGGATCGTCACTCCGGACATAATAAATCCGGCCGGGCCGAACACAATAGACAAAGCTCATTCGAGTTGCGTCGTGATATAGCCCAATAAAGAGGCACCGCACACCCACTATGCTTCACAGATGAAGTAATGGATCATAAAATCCCTAAGGGTTTCAAACCCGTGAACATCGAATCATATGATGGCACAACAGATCATGCGGTATGGATCAAGGATTATCTCCTTCATATCCACATGGCCCGCGGCGATGATCTACACGCCATCAAATACCTCCCGCTCAAACTTAAGGGACCGGCCCGGCATTGGCTTAACAGCTTGCCATCAGATTCAATCGGTTCTTGGGAGGACATGGAAGCCGCATTCCTCGACAATTTACAGGGTACCTATGTGCGACCACCAGACGCCGATGACCTAAGACACATAATTCAATAGCCAGAGGAATCGGCCACGCAATTCTGGACACGGTTCCTAACAAAGAAAAACCAAATAGTCGACTGTCCGGACGCAGAGGCCCTAGCAGCCTTCAAGCATAATATCCGCGATGAGTGGCTTGCCCGGCACCTTGGACAGGAAACGCCAAAATCTATGGCAGCCCTCACGACACTCATGACCCGCTTCTGCGCGGGAGAAGACAGCTGGCTAGCTCATAGCAACAACTTACCCAAGGACCTTGGTAATTCGGATACCAAGGACAAAACTGGCAGGTCGCGTCGGAACAAGCAAAAGAGCCGCGTTAACAGCAACAGCAACGAGAATACGGCAGTCAATGCCGGATTCAGAGGCTACAAATCCGGTCAGCAGAAAAAGCCATTCAAAAGAAATACTCAGGGCCCGTCCAGTTTGGACCGAATACTCGACCGCTTGTGCCAGCTACATGGCACCCCCGAAAAGCCAGCCAATCACACCAACAGGGATTGTTGGGTGTTCAAGCAGGCACGCAAGTTAAATGCCGAAAATAGAGACAAGGGGCTACGTAGCGACGACGAAGAGGAGCCCAGGCCGCTGAACAACAGTGGACAGAAGGGTTTTCCCCCACAAGTGCGGACGGTGAACATGATATACGCAACCCACATCCCCAAGAGGGAACGGAAGTGTGCGTTACGGGACATAGACGCGATAGAGTCAGTCGCCCCAAAGTTCAACCCATGGTCCTCCTGCCCGATCACTTTTGATCGAAGGGACCATCCCACTAGCATCCGTCATGGCGGGTTCGCCGCATTGGTCCTAGACCCAATTATCGACGGATTTCATCTCACAAGAGTCCTTATGGACGGCGGCAGCAGCCTGAACCTGCCTTACCAGGACACAGTGTGGAAAATGAGCATAGATCCCTCGAGGATTAAGCCCACCAAAACGACCTTTAAAGGCGCCATACCAGGTGTAGAGGCCAACTGCACAGGCTCAGTCACACTTGAAGTGGTCTTTGGATCTCCGGATAATTTCTGAAGCGAAGAGTTAATCTTGGACATAGTCCCGTTCCGCAGTGGCTATCACGCACTGCTCGGGCGAACCGCATTTGCAAAGTTCAATGCGGTACCGCACTACGCATACCTCAAGCTCAAGATGCCAGGCCCTCGAGGAGTAATCACGGTCAATGGAAACACTGAGCACTCCCTCCGAACGGAGGAGCACACGGCGGCCCTCGCAGCGGAAGTACAAAGCAGCCTCTCTAGGCAGTTCTCCAGTCCGGCCGTTAAAAGGCCGGACACTGTCAAGCGCACCCGGAGTAACCTACAACAAGACCGCCTGGCACGTTCTGAGCAGGCGTAGTAATGCGGCCCCAACCCCAGCCCCCGCAAAATACAGAAACCAGTGCTTCGCGTACGTAACTACTCTCTCCAAATACCATGGGTGCAGGGGAAGGGGCACCATCACGGAACGCCCAAAACAAGGCTTAAACCGTACTAGGGGGTGCCGAATTCTTTCTTTATCTTCTCTTACTTTCAGGACTCCATACTTCGGACGACCAGTTCGGCAATTCAACTGCCGCACAAACGATGCAAGAACCAGGGAAGCAGACAAGCCATGCCGCATTATGGACTCCCAGGTGGTCTCTATCACGAGCAGTATACCTGTTTTGCATATAAATTCCATGGCCCGCCCCTGGACCGGCATGTTAAATAGTCCAACTTTTCGCTTATCGCGCTATTTGTATCGTTCTGCTTTGATCGCAACCTTTTTAAACAATGCATAGTCTTTATCTATTTTTTGCATTACCTTTTTTACAAATATATGTTCATTAATGACATGTCGCACCCGTACACTGTGGTACGGCACATACGCCAGGGGCTTCAGTACCCCCCAATATGGTGTGAGAAGTCCGAACACTTTCACAAGTGCGGCACCCCGAACTTATAGCATTATATGCATCGGCTCCGAATCATGTCTTGGGTCAATAGTTGGGTTTGCCCGGCTCCTATGTTTTGGTGCCTTACGTTCCACTATATCGGCTAAGGTAGCACTAGGAGAACTACTGCGATTGTGCCCTAGTTGAGCTGGGCTGAGCACCTCAGTAGAGAAAGCTAAAACTGACTGTCATGATGAAGCGAGAGACCGGTCGCTGTTCGAGAGGTTTTTCGAGTCCCTAAAGACTTATGCCGCTTAGAGCGAGGAACCGGCTTTGTCCGGCCAAGGCGTGGATAGCGCCCCGAACTCGTCTTCCGAATACCAGGGGCTTCGCCGAAATTTAAAATTATAGAGTTCTATGGCTAAGTGAGAGTGTTCAAGCATTATAGTCCGATTGCCTTGTTCGTTGTGCTGAGCGCCTCCCTCGAAGGACCCAAACATGGGAAAAAGAGCGCTCAGGTTTATCCCGAACACCCCAGCACTAGCGGCATGTTGGCAGAAGCCGACGACTGGCCATCTCTCAATTTTTGATAAATGGCCGCACAGAAAGTAATATTTTAAATTCAACAAGCATTGCTTAGCGCATATGAACAAGTTTTCAGCGCACAGGATAACACGAGCGAGTTTTACTCAAAAATTACATCATTGGTACATTCGTCCACCATAAGGTGGGCACCCTTTAGAACATCCTTATAATAGTTCACGGGTTTGCGATTCTCCTTCCCCGGTGGTGGCCCGTCCTTCACAAGCTTCTCACCGTCCAGCTTGCCCCAGTGCACCTTAGCGTGGGCAAGGGCCCTCCGGGCACCTTCGATGCAGACGGAGCGCTTGATGACTTCAAGCCTTGGACAGGTCGCCACCAGCCATTGAACCAGTCCAAAGTAGCTCCCAGGAAGGGCCTCTCCAGGCCACAGCCAAACTATGAGGCCCTACATGGCCTATTCGGCCGCCTTGTGGAGCTCGACCAACTGCTTCAGCTGGTCGCTCAGGGGCACAGGGTCTCCGGCCTCAGCATACTGAGACCAAAACACCTTCTCCGTCGAGCTGCCCTCCTCGGCTCGGTAGAATGGGGCGGCATCGGATACGCTACGGGGAAGATCTGCGAATGCCCCTGGAGAGCTCCGAATTCGGGTAAGTAACAAGTAGCTTACTTTTATATGTCTGCTTTGCATAAAGAATGCCTTACCCGCCGCTATCTTTTTCACCGCATCCAACTCCTAGAGGGCCTTCTGGGATTCGGCCTTGGCAGACTTGGCAGTTTCGATGGCCGCCGCGAGCTCGGACGCTTGCGTCTTCGAGTCAAGCTCCAAACTCTCATGTTTTTTCATGAGAGCCTGAAGCTCTTGCCGCGCCTCGCCGATCTGCGCCTCAAATTTCTCTCGCTCGATGCGCTCCGAGGCCGCCCTCTTCTCGGCCTCGGACAGCGCCTGCTTGAGGGTCGCCACCTCAGTTGTGGCCCCTGCAATAAGCAACACAATCCTGTCATTTTTGCAATTGCATCTTTTTATATATTTTTCTATAAGGTATCTCTTACCTTCTTTCTGCTCGAGCTGCCGCTTGACAAGGCCGAGCTCTTGCTCGGACCGCTCGAGACCCTGCTTCAGGGTGCCCACCTCCGCAGTCAGTGCAGCGGTCGCAAGCAGCGAAGCCTGCAGACGCATATTGACTCATTTTTTGTTAGACTCCTGTGAAATTTATTAGATCCTCTATTCGGCTTTTCTTTCCGAACGCCAAATAGAGCATCAGGAGCTACTGTCTATTCGGTAATATTTTTACATATTTTTACTTACCTCGAAGCCTGTTAGAAGGCTAGCACAAGCTTCAGTCAGTCCGCTCTTGACGGACTGAACCTTCTGGAGCACCGTACTCATGATAGTACGGTGCTCCTCGTCGATGGAGGCACCGTTAAGCACCTCTAGCAGATTGTCCGGCACCTTCGGTTGGACGGGGGCCGCCGGCTCAGAAGGCTTGCTCCTCTTGGAAGGAGTTCGCCAACATCAGTCCGGAACCGTTGAAGATTCCGGTGCCGTGTCCGGCTCAAAGCCGGACTTGGAGCCCTGGGGGTCTTGTCCCCTTCACTCCTGGAGTCCGGGAGGTCGCCTCGCGGCTCCTCCCGGACCACCTCCTCTTGGCCCGGAGCTTGTTGCGACGCCACTTCGGATGCGTCCGCAGTGCGGGGGGAGGTAGCGGGCGGAACTGAATTCACGTCCGACGAATCCAGGGAGCCGCTCGACGACCCGTCGAGCCCGGCCTTGGGCGGACTGCATAATTATATTCGACATAAGGAAAGGTTGTGCAATAAATGAATGCTATGAATTACTCGGGTGCCCGAATACTTACGATTCCGCCAGACGCTTGGCCCTGCGCGACCACTCCTCTTCGTCGTCATCGACATCGGCGGGGTAGTCCGAAGGAAGGGCTTTCCCCTTCTTGGACCCTTCGGCCTCCCCGGTCAGGGCGGCCTTCCTTTTCTTTCCTCCCCCCGCTGGAGGGGGAGAGGTTTCTTCTTCCTCCTCCTCGTTTTCAAGGGAGGAGCACGTCTCGGATTCGTCGGATGAAGAATCCGACACCTCCTGGCGTCGGGAACTCTTTCGAGTCCCCTTGGCCCTCTTCTTGGCCTTCTTCTCCGGCACCACGTAAGGTGCCGGAGCCAGCAAATTCGCTAAGCGAGCGTCGGTTGGTTCTTCGGGCAAAGGGGCCGGACAGTCGATCTGTCCGGACTTCGCCAGCCAATCCTGTCAAAGGAAAGGGAGTTTAGATCCCACATAGAGTCAAACTATGGAAAACCAACATCCTGTAAAAAGTAAAAATAGCTTACCGCACTAACGGGAAGCTGCGTGCTGAATCCACGGTCCTCGGAAGCGGATGCGGGAGCCTCGGCGCCTTTGAATAGCACCCTCCAGGCGTCTTCGTACATTGTGTCGAAGAGCCTGCTCAGGGTTGGGTGCTGCGCCGGGTCGAACTCCCACAAATTGTAGCCCCATTGCTGACACGGGAGGATGCGGCGGACGAGCATAACCTGGACTACGTTAACAAGCTTAAGTTGCTTGTTCACCAAGGTTTGGATGCATTTTTGCAGTCCGGTTACCTCTCCTTTATTGCCCCACGACAGGCCCGTCTCTTTCCAAGACGTGAGCCACGTAGGGGGTCCGGACCGGAACTCAAGGGCTGCGACCCATTTGGGATCGCGCGGCTCGGTGATGTAAAACCACCCCGGTTGCCACCCCTTCAGGGTATCCACAAAGGAGCCCTCGAGCCATAGGACGTTGGCTATGTTTCCCGCCATGGCACCTCCGCACTCCGCCTGGTTGCCGCGCACCACCTTGGGCTTGACGTTGAAAGTCTTGAGCCATAGGTCGAAACGGGGGCGAACGCAGAGGAAAGCCTCACACACGATGATAAACGCCGAGATGTTGAGGACGAAGTTCGGGGCCAGATCGTGGAAATCTAGGCCATAGTAGAACATGAGCCCCCGGACGAATGGGTGGAGAGGAAAGCCCAGTCCGCAGAGGAAATGGGGAAGGAATACTACCCTCTCATGGGGCCTTGGGGCGGGGAGGAGCTGCCCCTCTTCTGGAAGCCGATGCGTGATTCGTTAGACAAGTATCCGGCTTTCCTTAGGTTTTTGACGTGTCCCTCCGTAACGGAGGAGACCATCCACTTGCCTCCCGCTCCGGACATGGCTGGAGAAGGTTGAGGTGGGAAGTGCGGGCTTGGGCGCTGGAGCTCGAGTGCGCGGAAGATGGATAGGCAAAGGAGGAAGAAGGCGTAGGTAAAAAGGTGGATCCTTATCCCCTTATATGGGCGGATGCGACTATGCGTCCCCACCAGCCTGGTAAAACTCGCTTATCTCCCAAGCGCCGTGATAAATGGCGCGGTTGGGTTACCCACGTTCATATTGATGAGAATCCCTTAAATAAAGGGGACACGATCTCTGCTTTGACAAGACGTGCCAAGGAAACTGCCTCACAAAATGCGCGGTGGGAAAGCAAAAATGATTCGAATAGAGGCTTGGCCGTAGTGTGATGTCACGCTACGGAATACGTCAGCAGATTAGTTTTGTGTTAATATTATTCTCTCTATGGCAATATGTGGAAACTTATTTTGCAGAGCCGGACACTATCCTTAGTGTTAACAATCTTTTATGAAATACTTGGAGGAAGAACCCGCCTTGCAATGCCAAAGACAATCTGCGCGCCGGACTCCTCATCATTGAAGCCTCGTTCAGGGGCTACTGAGGGAGTCCTAGATTAGGGGGTGTCCGGATGGCCGGACTATACCATCAGCCGGACTTCTGGACTATGAAGATACAAGATTGAAGACTTCGTCCCGTGTCCGGATGGGACTTTCCTTGGCGTGGAAGGCAAGCTTGGCGATGCGGATGTTTAGATCTCCTACCATTGTAACTGACTTTGTGTAACCCTAACCCTCTCCGGTGTCTATATAAACCGGAGGGTTTTAGTCCGTAGGACAGCACAATATACAACATTCATACCATAGGCTAGCTTCTAGGGTTTAGCCTCCTTGATCTCGTGGTAGATCTACTCTTGTACTACCCATATCATCAATATTAATCAAGCAGGACGTAGGGTTTTACCTCCATCGAGAGGGCCCGAACCTGGGTAAAACTTCGTGTCCCCTGTCTCCTGTTACCATCCGCCTAGACGCACATTTTGTGACCCCCTACCCGAGATCCGCCAGTTTTGACACCGCACTATGTTTGATGAAGATGATATGTTTAGCCCCCCAAGTTTTGATAAGCAAATTTATTATGATGAAAGCATGCCTCCTATTTATGATGATTATTGTGATGACACGTATGCTATAAAGAATAAAGATAACCATGAAACTTGTCATCATGATTTTAATTTTCAATTGGATTATGCTTCACATGATAGTTATTTTGTTGAGTTGGCTCCCACTATTATTCATGAGAAGAAATTTGCTTATGTGGAGAGTAATAAAAATTATATGCTTGTAGATCATGAAAATAATGCTTTATGTGATGGTTATATTGTTGAATTCATTCAGGATGCTACTGAAAATTATTATGATGGAGGAATATATGCTTGTAGGAATTGCAATAATATCAAGTTTCCTCTCTATGTGTTGAAAATCTTGAAGCTATGCCTGTTTTGCTTTCCTATGCTAGTTGATTATTGTTCCCATAAGTTGTTTCCTCACAAAATCCCTATGCATAGGAAGTGGGTTAGACTTAAATGTGCTAGTCATATTCTTCATGATGCTCTCTTTATGTTTCAATTCTTATCTTTTATGTGAGCATCATTGAAATCATCATGCCTAGCTAGGGCGTTAAACGTTAGCGCTTGTTGGGAGGCAACCCAATTTTACTTTTGTTCTTCACTTTTTGCTCCTATTTGGTAATAAATAATTCATCTAGCCTCTGGTTATATGTGGTTTTATGTTTTAATTAGTGTTTGTGCCAAGTAGAACCTTTGGGAAGACTTGGGTGAAGTCTTTGCGATCTTGGTGTAAAAACAGAAACTTTAGCACTGACGAGATTAGCTGTCATTCACGAGATTAACTTTTGCACATGATTAATAGACAAATTACTCAGGTCCACCAATTTATTTTAGGGACAATTACATTTGAGCCCATAGTTGTGTCACACCCGTGTGTTTTGCCCCTAAATTCAAAAAAACCTCGTTTCTGTCCAAGCTCGTTTACTCCTCTTATGCTTTTGCCCTTTGACCGTTTGACCGTAACTTTGAAAACTTCATAACGAATTCATACTAACTCAGAAAAATGCATATAAGATATCAAAATGATCGGAAAAACATCACCTATATGTGCATGTCATTTGCATTCATGACAAAAGTGCTGAAAAGTCCCTATCTCAGTTTGATCTCATATGATGTCAGCATGAATAGTAAATGATGAAAAAAATGAAAACATATTCAAAAAATATAGGTGATGTTTATCTGAATATTTTGGTATCTTATGTGCACTTTTCTGATTAGTATGAATTCATTATGAAGTTTTCAAAGTTACGGTCAAACGGTCAAAGGGCAAAAACATAAGAAGAGCAAACGAGCTCGGACAGAAACGAGGGTTTTTTGAATTTAGGGGCAAAACACACGTGTGTGACACAACTAGGGGCTCAAATTTAATTGTCCCTTTATTTTATAATTGTTTGAGTTACAGAAGTATTCGAATGAAACAGATTACTGCAGACTGTTTTGTTTTTGACAGATTTTGTTTCCTATGTGTCGTTTGCTTATTTTGATGAATCTATGAGTAGTATCGGAGGGTATGAACCATAGAGGAGTTGGAATACAGTAGATATTACACTAATATGAATTTAGAATGAGTTCACAACAGTACCTAAGTGCTGATTTATTTTCTTATACGAACGGAGCTTACGAGTTTTTTGTTGAGTTTTGTGTTGTGAAGTTTTCAAGTTTTGGGTAAAGATTCGATGGACTATGGAATAAGGAGTGGCAAGAGCCTAAGCTTGGGGATGCCCAAGGCACGCCAAGGTAATATTCAAGGACAACCAAGAGCCTAATATTGGGGACGCCCCAGATGGCATCCCCTCTTTCGTCTTCGTCTATCGGTAACTTTACTTGAGGCTATATTTTTATTCACCACATGATATGTGTTTTGCTTGGAGCGTCTTGTATGATTTGAGTCTTTTCTTTTTTTAGTTTACCACAATCATCCTTCATGTACACAAATTTTGGTAGGGACACACTTGAATCGGAATTTATTAGAATACTCTATGTGCTTCACTTATATCTTTTGAGCTAGATAATTTTGCTCTAGTGCTTCACTTATATTTTTTAGAGCACGGTGGTGGTTTTATTTTTTAGAAATTATTGATCTCTCATACTTCACTTATATTATTTTGAGAGTCTTTAGAACAACATGGTAATTTGCTTTGGTTATAAAATTAGTCCTAATATGATGGGCATCCTAGATGGGTATAATAAAAACATTCATATAGAGTGCATTGAATACTATTAGAAGTTTGATACTTGATAATTGTTTTGAGATATAAAGATGGTGATATTAGAGTCATGCTAGTTTAGTAGTTGTGAATTTGAGAAATCTTTGTGTTGAGGTTTGCAAGTCCCGTAGCATGCACGTATGATAACCGTTGTGTGACAAATTTGAAGCATGAGGTGTTTCTTTGATTGTCTTCCTTATGAGTGGCGGTCGGGGATGAGCGATGGTCTTTTCCTACCAATCTATCCCCCCTAGGAGAATGCGTGTAGTGCTTGGTTTTGATGACTTGTAGATTTTTGCAATAAGTATGTGAGTTCTTATGACTATTGTTGAGTCCATGGATTTTACGCACTCTCACCCTTCCATCATTGCTAGCCTCTTCAGTACCGTGCATTGCCCTTTCTCACCTCGAGATTTGGTGCAAACTTCGCCGGTGCACCCAAACCCCATGATATGATACGCTCTATCACACATAAACCTCCTTATATCTTCCTCAAAACAGCCACCATACCTACCTATTATGGCATTTCCATAGCGATTCTGAGATATATTGCCATGCCACTTTCCACCGTTCCGTTTATTATGACACACTTCATCATTGTCATATTTCCTTGCATGATCATGTAGTTGACATCGTATTTGTGGCAAGGCCACCATGCATCATCCTTCATACATGTCACTCTTGTTTCATTGCCCATCCCGGTACACCGCCAGAGGCACTCATATAGAGTCATACTTTGTTCTAGTATCGAGTTGTAATCCTTGAGTTGTAAATAAATAAAAGTGTGATGATCATCATTATTATAGCATTGTCCTGAAAAAAACAAAAAGAAGAAGAGAAAGGTCAAATAAAAATGGAAAGGCAAAAAAGAGAGAAAGGCCAAATAAAAAAAGGGAAGGCCCAAAAAAAGGGGGACAATGCTACTATCCTTTTTCCACACTTGTGCTTCAAAGTAGCACCATGATCTTCATGATAGAGAGTCCCTTATGTTGTCACTTTCATATACTAGTGGGAACTTTTCATTATAAAACTTGGCTTGTATATTCCAACAATGGGCTTCCTCAAATGCCCTAGGTCTTCGTGAGCAAGCAAGTTGGATGCACACCCACTTAGTTTCTTTTGTTGACCTTTCATACATTTATAGCTCTAGTGCATCCATTGCATGGCAATCCGTACTCCTCGCATTGACATCAATTGATGGGCATCTCCATAGCCCGTTGATGAGCCGCGTCAATGTGAGAGTTTCTCCCTTTTTGTCTTCTCCACACAACCCCCATCATTATATTCTATTCCACCCATAGTGCTATGTCCATGGCTCATGCTCATATATTGCGTGAAAGTTGAAAAAGTTTTAAAATACTAGAGTATGAAACAATTGATTGGCTTGTCATCGGGGTTGTGCATGATGGGAGAATTTTGTGTGACAAAAATGAAGCATGGCCAAACTATATGATTTTGTAGGGATGAGCTTTCTTTGGCTATGTTATTTTGAGAAGACATAATTGCTTGGTTAGTATGCTTGAAGTATTATTATTTTTAGGTCAATATTAAACTTTTGTCTTGAATCTTTCGGATCTGAATATTCTTGCCACAATAAAGAAGATAACATTGATAAATATGTTAGGTAGCATTCCACATCAAAAATTCTATTTTTATCATTTACCTACTCGAGGACGAGCAGGAATTAAGCTTGGGGATGCTTGATACGTCTCCAACATATCTATAATTTTTTATTGTTCCATGCTATTATATTATTCATCTAGGATGTTTTATATGCATTTATATGCTATTTTATATGATTTTTGGGACTAACCTATTAACCTAGAGCCCAGTGCCATTTTCTTTTTTTCCTTGTTTTTGAGTATCGCAGAAAAGGAAAACCAAACGTGCTCCAGTTGACCTGAAATTTCACGGAGATTTTTTTGGACCAGAAGAAGCCCACGGAGTATCGCAGATGGGCCAGAAGAGTCCCGAGGCACTCACGAGGGTGGGGGCGCCCTCCTACCTCGTGGCCGCCTCGGAGACCCCCCTGACTTGTTTCCGATGCCAAAACCTCTTATATATATACCCAAACTTCCAGAACATAACCTAGATCGGGAATTCCGCCGCCGCAAGCTTAGCCACCAAAAACCAATCGGGACCCTGTTCCGGCACCCTGCCGGAGGGGGGATCCCTCTCCGTTGGCCATCTTCATCATCCCGACGCTCTCCATGACGAGGAGGGAGTTGTTCACCCTCAGGGCTGAGGGTATGTACTAGTAGCTATGTGTTTGATCTCTCTCTTTCTCTATCTCTCTCTCGTGTTCTTAATTTGGCATGATCTTGATGTATCGCGAGCTTTACTATTATAGTTGGATCTTATGATGTTTCTCCCTGTTGGTGAGAACGACACCTATGGGATCACGAGAATCCCTACTATGGTTAGCGGGGCACGGGGTTGAAACAAGAGCGGATCAAACAGATAGCACATGATTCGTTTATCCAGGTTCGGGCCGCAAGGATGCGTAAAACCCTACTCCTGCTTTGGTGGATATATATCTGTGTTCTTGAACTAGCTATGGGGCGTGAAGAGCTCCAAAAAGCCGAATCCCTCTCCTGGTCGCCTCGGGCCTCCTTTTATAGGAAAAAGGGGTTGCCACGGTGGCACACAGGAGGTGGAAAGGGTACAGTGACACGAGGTTATCCTTCGCATTACATGACAAGGCACATTTAATGCGTCTGCTTAGGTGTCCTTGCTTTATAGGGGGTGGGGGCGAAGCTCGTCCCGTCCATCGCCGCTCCTCCTCGCGTCGACACGCGCCTTGGCCAGTGATGCCCGTGGTGCCATGTAGGCAGGCAGGCAGCTGAGGTGGTGCGGTGGTGGTGTCTTCACGAAGATCTGCATGCCGCCACGCAGGTGCCTGCCCAGTTCGTTGGGTCGACAGCTGTATGCGAACGGCGGTGGAGACTTGGTTGGCGTGGGCCTGATGGTGGCCTGTAGACGTCCTCGGCAAGGGCCTTGCCGGGGCCCCGGCAAGGGTCTTGTCGCGGCGCCTGCCGTCGTCCCCGGCAAGGCGCTTGCCGGGGGTCTCGTGGTCTTCCTTGGATGGTATCTTGCCATGGGTCGTCGTCTTCTTAGTGCATATCTGATCTTGAGTGTTTCTTCACAAAGATCTGCATGCCACCACGGAGACGTCTCCCAAATCCTTGCCCCATGGGGGCAGTGGACTCAAGGGTGATTTGCTCCGTAGGCGTGGGGCGAGTTGTCGCGGCAAGGGTCTTGCCGGGGTTGCTAAAGCCGGTCCCGGCAAGGATCTTGCCGGGGGAGCCCGCCTCGTCCCTTGGCTCTTCGTGGTCCTGGCCTTGGCGTCGCTCCAGTTCCCTTGAGCTTCGGTCTTACCCTGGCTCACCTCCCTTGCCTTGCTTGGTGTGGTCGTGGGCGCGGCTCTGACTGCCCGTGCACAATTATAGGGGTACAAAAAGTGTACCCCTCTTTTTGTACACCGACAGGAGCCCCCGGGCCTAGGCAACACATAAGCGCAACACGTTGTTGGGCTAGGCCCAAAAATGATGCGCGGGCAGGCGGGGCTGTTTTTACCGCGGTAGGATTTTTCGCGCGCTGCGCTTCCCACGACTCGCGTGCGTGGCGCGGCGTGGGGAGGTGGGCGTGATGTGGGCGGCATGCGTGGGGTTGGTCTCTGCATGCATGTGTCATGTTGCAGTTAATGAGGAGAAAAGGAGGCGGCCCGCACCTTCCCCATAAAAGGGAATAACCGCGGGCGCGCTGATCACTTTGCCTTCCCCTCTTGCGCCTTTCCCAATCTCAGAATTGTCGCTTCTCTTTCCTTCCTCTCTAAGCTTTCACCACCGTCTGCCGTCGCCGCATTCCCGGCGCCCCTTGTTCTTCGCTCCTCTTGGTCGTTATGGCGCCTAAATCCACCAAGGGAAAGGGAGGGGCCAAAGACGCCGGAGCGGTGGAGGTGCCGGAGAGTGCGTTGGCAGTGCATCGGACGCAATCTGCCTTCTTTTCCCCCTCGACGGTCGACGTACATGAGCTTCGGGCCTCCTTCAAGCCCCTGTGGGGGGTGAAGACGGGGGGAGAGAATTCGGGGCACCCGGCCACGCGCGTCGTCCCCGCCAACTGCGGTGAGGCTGGCCCAAATCGGTACCCCTTCTTCGTCGATTACTTCTCCTGTGGCCTATGTCCCCCATTTTCTGATTTCTTCAGCGACGTCATGCATACCTACGGCTTCCATCTCTTGGATTTTACTCCAAATGTCGTGGCGTGCATGGCTCTTTTCGCGCACCTTTGTGAGGTCTTCGCCGGGGTGCATCCCAACACGGCGCTGTTCCGCCATTACTTCTTCCCTCGGATCCAAACAGGGGGAGCCATCTCTGGTTGCATCGCCTGGATTCCAAAATCCAAGGGAGTGTACCCGGAGGGGGCCATGAAGGAGGGGTGGGAAGAATGGCGGGGTCGGTGGTGCTGGATTGAAGAAGAAGACCCGCCGGCGTTCTGCGAAGTCCGTCGGGCGCCGCCGATCCGCAGAAGTTATTGGCGTGATGTCGATGTCGACGACAAGAAGCTCACCGTCGCCACCACCAGGATTCTTCGGCTCATCGAGGCCGGGCTCACCCTCGAGATGATCGGGGCGGACTTTATCCGCCGCCGGATCGCTCCGCTGCACAAAAAGGGGATGCCGGCCTGGCTTTTCACGAACCCCGCAGATATCATGCGGCTTCGCCCCGGCCTCGACCACAACTTCACGGTGATGCAGCATGCCCACTTCTGCCAACGACTCTTCTAGCTCTACGTGGGCCATGATGGCGAGATCGAGCGGACCGGCAAGGCTGGGAGGGCCGCCACAAAGGCCGGCAAGACCGTCAGGGGGGCCTTGTTCAAGTTGCCAGCGGAAGTGGTCCCATTGTGCAATAATTCGCGTCGGACCGACATTATTGCCATGATGCCAGACTGCAACGCGCACGGCCCCGTCCAGAGCTGGGCTGCGCCAGATGATGCCAAAGTGCAGGAATTCGTCGATACTCTACATGAGGGATACGTCAATGTCGACGCCGAGCGGCTGCTTGTCCAGGACACCAGTCAGGTGGAACTGGACTACATTGCCACTAGGGCAAGGGAGGCACAGCTTGCCGCAGAGGCCGGTAGTGCCGGTGGCGTGGAGGACAGGGCCGCGGAGGAAGAGGAGCTCGCCCGATGGGCGGCGGCCGCCGGGGAGGTCAGCAGTGCCGACACCGGGGCCCTGCTTGTCGAAGACGCGGTCGACGAGTCGTCGTCGGAGGAAGCCGAGGACGCGGGCCCGACGCCAGCCATGGGAAGAGGGCGAGTCCTGCGGCGAGCTGGCTCCGGCGAGCCGGTCCGGCCCTGCAAGACTGCGCGGCCTCAATTGACCCTGGAGGGGTCCGGGCGCTGTCGTGGTTCTAAGTCTGACAGTGAGAATAGGGGGTAAGTATGGAGAGGCAAGATCCTAGCTATGGAGTAGTTGTATGCGCAAGGAGTTTTACGAGTTCGGGCCCTTCTCTGAGGAAGTAACAGCCCTACGTCTCGGAGCCCGGAGGCAGTCGACTGGATTATGTGTGTGTGTGTTACAAAGTTCCGAACCCCTGTCCTAGTGGAGGGGGGTGGCTTATATAGAGTTCGCCAGGACCCCAGCCAGCCCATGTTACAAGGAGTTTAATGTACATAAAGAGAGGGGGTTACTGGTAACGCCTGTAATAAAGGACCATGAAGGCCATAAAAGCTACTTATGAGATGACCGTTTGTGGGCAGTGCCTTTAGGTCTTCTTATAGTCGAGTGGCTGTCTTCATGGTCGACTGCTTGTGCTTCTGGTCGAGTGCGCTCGTGTCCGTCGACTGGGCTGACCAGGTCGACTGAAAACGTTGATACTTCTTAGAATGTCTTTCATTGTAGGAGCCATGTCCTTGATTGGGTACCTCAGGCATGATAAGTTACCCTACCCTAGGTACGTATCCTCGTCATTAGCCCCCGAATGGGTCAGGGGTTAAGTGAGAATCGGGCCGAGCCTATGCTTCCGACTCAACCCCCATGCTTCGGTTGCATCTGTCTTTGGATAAATGGAAGTTACGGTGGGAACCCATTCTTCAGTTGCCTTGATCCATTCAGATGTCCGTCGAGTGGTTTCATATTACCGTCGGGTGTGTTTACGTGACGAGTCTCTTGGGAGACTTAAGGAAACGGATCTTTTCGTCTGACAACCCGTCTTGTCGATCGCGGATCTTGCGGGATTTGAAAATTGGGGAGCGCACCGGACGGAGAAAATCGCGCGAATCGGCTGGATAAGGCAAGGGCGCCTCGATCTCCGCGCCACCTTTTTCGCCACGTACTGCGCGCGCGCCTGTTGCGGGATCTGACTGGGAGGCGCAGGCCCACTGATCAGCCACTCGGGTGTGGCCTTATATAAGGCAATGATTCTGATTTTTTTTACTGTGCGCCCTTGTTCTTCTTCTCCCCTCCTCCGTAAGCTTCCGCCTCGCTCTCCGCCGCAATCTCGACACCGTCGCTCGGCCAAGACCTCGTTCGAGACGATGGGGACGGACAAGACGGCGGCGGCGGAACGCGCGAAGAAGGCCACGGCAAAGGGCAAGGGGAAGAAATCTGGCCGAGGCGGGTCGTCCTCGCGGGCCGCTCTGCCGTCCGGCTGGTTGCAGGGGGATTGGATGCCCTCCATCCTTACTCAAGCGGATATCGACGACATGGTGGAGGGGGGACTCATTCCTCACAAGGCTGCTCGCCTTCCTTGGAAGGAGACGGAGCCGAAACCTCGCGAGGGTGAGCGCGTCCTGATAGCCACCCATGTCGACCGGGGGTTTTCCCTGCCCCCGAGTCCTTTTTTTAGGGCCTTTTTGAACTTCTTCGGAGCGCAGCTCCACCATTTCACGCCCAACTCCATAGTCTATCTTGCTGCGTTCGTGTCTCTGTGCGAGTGTTTCTTAGGCTGTCGACCTCACTGGGGCCTCTTCAAGCATATCTTCACTTGCCGATCCCAGTCGTTTAAAAGGCTTAACCCGGACGGGGAAAGGACGCAGGTGATCCAGATGTGCGGGGGCCTCGGGATCCAGACGAGGGGTAAGAGTTGTTTTCCTCCCATGACACTTCCCGATTCCGTGCGCGGGTGGCAGTCGACTTGGTTCTACTGCAAGGACCAGCCGACCCCTGGCCACTCGACCGGCCTTCCTCCTTTTACCTTGGACCGAGTGCAGAAACCCGCTTCTTTGAAAGGGGTTCCAGAGGAGAAGGCTCAGGTGAAGGTATTAGTCAGTCGAGTGGTTGAGTTGGTTCGGGAAGGCGTGACTGGCATGGACTTGCTCGAAGTCTTCCTCCAGCGACGAATCCAACCTCTCCAGGCTCGGGATCACTCGATGTGGTTGTATTCCGGGCCCGACGACTCCACTCGGATCCACCCGGAGGCGGTCGAGGATTCTGTACTGGAGAGCTGGCTGACCAGTATGACCGGGAACAAGGACAACCCCAGGGGTTCTAGGAGGATTGCTCCGCTTGATGGGATGATGGAGACAGACAAGGAACGCTTTACTTCTTCCGACTGAAATTCTCACTCCGTCTAGTAACTGGCTTGCGATAAGTCGACTGATCCTTGCTCTGCCCGTTGTCTTGCAGGAGATCAACGACATGTATTCGATGCCGAATGGGAACCAGGAGCAAGTATCTGAAGGAGGAGGGAGTGGAGGCGAAGGAAGTGAGAATGAAGTTGAAGTCGAGGGTGAAGTCGAGGAGTGGGAATCTGATGATGACGTAGAGGAGGAGGCCAGCGACGACTCGGGTGATGAGGATGAGGAGGTGGAGGTCGATCCTCCTCGACGCGAGAGACGCTCCAAGAACGCTCAGGATCCCGCCATGGGGCGCAGTCAGTCGAGTGCTCTGGTGGGCCAGTCATCCAAGCGCCCTCGGACCGCGTCGCCGGCCCCAACTGAGAAGGCACCCAAGCAGCCCAGAGCCGTCCCGACCAAGCCACCCAAGGCCTTGCCTAAGATTAGGGTCGCCATCCCTGTCATCTCCGGGTAAGCGACTGTTTTTATCTTTCTTGAGTCGACTAGAACGGATTCTTAGTCGATTCGCTTTCAAATTATTTGCTTGGAATCGTGCAGCGCCGCTACTTCCGAGACTTCCATCCAGAATGTCGATGAGACGATGGAGGACGCCGTCACTTCCAACTTAGGTATAATCTTTGACATGATCCGACTGTTTAACTGCTGAGTCGGTTGGATATTCATTTCTGGACTTTTGTAGCTCCGACCAACATTATTGACCTTCCGGATGATGAGGAGGAGGCGGAAGTGCCGCTCAGGCCTTTTGGGAGGAGAGGCCGGAGGACCCCGGTCGACAAGGCTCCTCAGACCGCGTCGACTGCCGAGGCGGTGGTCCAAGGGGGTGACAACACCGCCCGGACTACTGTGACTTTTGCTGAACCAGTGACGACTGCCCGGCCTTCGTCGTCGACTGCTCCACCACTGGTCGACCCGCCCTCGTTCTTCGCCGCCTACCAGACCCCGGGGGATCAAGTGAGTGCTGCTAAGGAGGCCATACGTCAGGCGGGGCTTGTGATGGAGCAGACCAAAGCGGCTCGGGATGCCAGTCAAGCGGCCTATGACATCAGCTCGGCGTTGCAGCAGAACGTCCAGGTTAGTTGGTCTTCACTTGCGTTGTACACCCACTGGGTGCTGTTGATCCGAAATTTCTCATTGGTGGGGGCACGCTGAGTGCACCCACTGGGTGTAGTCCCCAAGGCCACGGTCGACTGCTGGCAGTCGACTGCGGTCTTTATACTGTCTTTCTGTAGTTGTACTTCTTCACTCGGTAGGGTTTTCTGAGAACGGTTTGGTCAGGCCATGTCGAATGAAACTGTATCCGGTCGACTGCGGGCAGTCAACTTTTTTTTTTTGAAAACCAGTGGGGGCACGCTGAGTGCACCCACTGGGTGTAGTCCCCGAGGCTACTGTCGAATGTTTTGTTTCGGCTGTAGTCTTAGAAGTGTTGTGCTCTTTCTTTCAGTCACTCGGGAGTAACTTATCTTTGATACCCTTTGTCGATTGACTCTTTGCAGAAGTCTTGTGAGCTTGTTGCTCAGCTCGTCGATCTGAAGAATAAGCAGATCCAGCTTAATCTTGATTTATAGTTTGCTCAGGAAAACATGCAGAAGGCGAAGGATGAAGCAAAAGGTATGGCTGGTGAGGACTCGACGGCTGTCTCTGTTCTCCTGCCTGTTCTCAACTCTGTGCTCATTGTTGCTTTGCAGACGAACTGGAGAAGGCCCTGAAGAAGAAAGATCTTGACCTTGCGGAGGCACAAAAGGCGGCTGCGGAGAAGCTGAAGCTTGCTGAAGAGAAACTTGCTTCAGTCGATCAACTTGAGAGCGAGAACGCTAGGCTGAAGTCTGCTCTTGACTCGGCCAACAAGGAAGCGAGTCGACTGAAGACTGACAAGAGTACTCTGAACGACAAGCTCGGCCAGCTGGCGGGGAAGCACAAGGACTTGGAGGATTATCTTGGGGGTCTTGCCAAGAAGCTATACCTCATGCTTGAAGGTAACCCTCTTTGTGCGATTAATCTTGTTGTTGTCGACTTACCATTTGGTTACAGTTTTGATCTGTCGAAACTTCTTTCAGAATTCTGCCGGAACTTTGAGGAAGAGACCAGTCGAGTGGAGACCCGCCTGGACCCTATCAACTCTCCTGTGAAGGACGAAGTGGCCATGAATGTCTTCCGGTTGGAATCCCATGTCGCTGGTGTGGTGGACTACCTGGCTCGACTGAAAGCTGCAGTGTCACGGATCGACTCCGCACTCTGGCCCAAGGAGAGGCTTCAGAACGACCTTGAATCCCTGGTCACTCGACTAAGTGAGGTTCCAGGTCGAGTGCAAGAATGGAAGAAGTCTTCTGCTAGGTGCGGTGCTGATGTGGCTCTGTCACTGGTTCGTGTCCACTGCAAGGAGGCGCGAGAGGAGAAGCTGGCCGCTCTCCAGGTTGCCAATACCAGGAAGCATAACTTTCAGGATTTCATGGAGACCTTCATCGCTGCTGCCACTCGGATCTCTGATGGGATCGACTTGGACGAATTTGTTGCACCATCCAGTCCTCCACCGGAGGAGTAAAAAACTGATGTTCCTTGCCTTAAATTTGCCTCGGAATGCCGAGTGGTTTATGTAACCGATAAACTCCGTCGAGCTTATAGCTCGAGTACTTTTATTTGCGATCTAGGATCTTTTGATTTTATCCGAACTTGGCTCGACGTTGAATGTCTTCGTGACTTGATCCGCCGATCTACTGTTCGTTGTTCCCTCAGAGGCTGCCCGGTTTGCACGATGCTTATCGCCGCGATGGTGTCTGTCAACATGGCTTAGGCGAGCACTGGGCTGCAGGTAAGTCCCCGAGTGGGAGGTTTGCTCTCCACTCGGTAGGATTCCAATTACTTAGGCGAGTACTTGGACTGCAGCTAAGCCCCCGAGTGGGAGGTTTGCTCTCCACTCGGTAGGATTTCAATTACTTAGGCGAGTGCTTGGACTGCAGCTAAGCCTCCGAGTGGGAGGTTTGCTCTCCACTCGGTAGGATTTTGAATACTTAGGCGAGTGCTTGGACTGCAGCTAAGCCTCCGAATGGGAGGTTTGCTCTCCACTCGGTAGGATTTTGAATACTTAGGCGAGTACTTGGACTGCAGCTAAGCCCCCGAGTGGGAGGTTTGCTCTCCACTCGGTAGGATTTCAATTACTTAGGCGAGTACTTGGACTGCAGCTAAGCCCCCGGGTGGGAGGTTTGCTCTCCACTCGGTAGGATTTCGATTACTTAGGCGAGTGCTTGGACTGCAGCTAAGCCCCCGAGTGGGAGGTTTGCTCTCCACTCGGTAGGATTTTTTCAATCTTAGGCGAGTACTTGGACTGCAGCTAAGCCCCCGGGTGGGAGGTTTGCTCTCCACTCTGTAGGATTTCAATTACTTAGGCGAGTACTTGGACTGCAGCTAAGCCCCCGAGTGGGAGGTTTGCTCTCCACTCGGTAGGATTTTTTCAATCTTAGGCGAGTACTTGGACTGCAGCTAAGCCCCCGAGTGGGAAGCTGGCTCCCCACTCGGTAGGATTTTAATTTCTTAGGCGAAACGGATTCGCAGCTAAGCCCCCGAGTGGGAGGTTTGCTCTCCACTCGGTAGGATTTTAATTTCTTAGGCGAAACGGATTCGCAGCTAAGCCCCCGAGTGGGAGACTTGCTCTCCACTCGGTAGGGTTTTCTGAAAACTTAGGCGAAGCGGATTCGCAGCCAAGTCACCCACTGGGGGAAATTTGGACAAACAGAAAAAGAAATTCTTGCTTGAAACAAAAGAACTACAGAGGTACTTTTATTACATCTCAGTCAAGTGAGTTTTTAAGTGTAAAAAGGACGGAGCAGGTCTGCGTTCCATGCTCGAGGCTCGTCGATCCGTCGATCGATGTTGTAGAGGTGATACGCTCCGTTGTGCAGGACTTTGGTGATGATGAAGGGGCCTTCCCAGGTCGGGGCAAGTTTGTGAGGTTTTTGCTGATCCACGCGGAGGACCAAATCTCCTTCCTGAAAGGCTCGACCCTTCACATTTCTGGCGTAGAACCGACGCAACTCTTGCTGGTAGATGGTCGAGCGGATTAGAGCCATCTCTCTTTCCTCCTCTAAGAGGTCGACTGCATCTTGTCGGGCCTGTTCTGCTTCTGCTTCGGAATATAACTCGACTCGAGGCGCGTTGTGGAGCAGGTCGCTCGGCAAAACCGCTTCGGCTCCATAGACCAGAAAGAATGGTGTTCTTCCAGTCGACCGGTTAGGGGTGGTCCTCAACCCCCATAGAACTGACGGAAGTTCGTCGACCCAGGCGCCTGCTGCGTGTTTGAGATCACGCATCAGTCGGGGTTTTAGTCCTTTGAGGATGAGGCCATTCGCGCGTTCGGCCTGTCCATTCGACTGAGGATGAGCAACTGAAGCGTAGTCGACTCGAGTGCCCTGAGAGGCGCAGAAGGCTTTGAATCTGTCATTATCAAAGTTTGATCCATTATCTGTGATGATGTTGTGCGGAACTCCATATCTGAATATCAATCCCCTGATAAAACTGATGGCAGTGCTTGCGTCGAGGTCCTTTATGGGTTTGGCTTCTATCCACTTCGTGAACTTGTCGACTGCAACCAACAAGTGGGTGAAGCCACTCCTACCAGTTCTCAGTGGTCCGATCATGTCTAGACCCCAGACAGCGAAAGGCCAGACGAGTGGAATGGTCTTCAAGGCGGAGGCGGGCTTGTGAGACATGTTGGAATAAAACTGGCACCCCTCGCACTTGTCGACTATATCCTTTGCCATTTCGTTCGCCTTTGGCCAGTAAAAACCCGCTCGGTATGCTTTGGCCACGATGGTCCGAGAGGACGCATGATGGCCACAGGTCCCCGAGTGGATGTCCTCGAGAATTATCTGTCCTTCTTCAGGTGTGATGCACTTCTGACCAACTCCAGTCGTGCTTTCTCTGTATAGCTGCCCTTTGATTACTGTAAAGGCTTTGGATCGACGGACGATCTGTCGAGCCTCTTCTTCATCTTCTGGGAGCTCTTTTCTCATGATATACGCAATGTACGGCACTGTCCAATCGGGAGTGGTGGTCATAACTTCCATAATCAGGTCGACCACAGCTGGAATCTCCACTTCGGTCGAGTCAAAGGCGCTTTTTGGTTGTGGAGGCTCTTCTGTGAAAGGATCTTCTTGCACTGATGGTGTGTGAATGTGCTCCAAACACACATCTTTAGGGACGACCTCCCTTTTGGACCCTATCTTCGCCAGATCATCTGCAGCTTGATTTTTCAGTCGGGGCATATGATGGAGCTCCAACCCCTCGAATCGTTTCTCCAGCTTTCTCACTGCGCTGCAATACCCCGTCATGGATGGGCTTCGGACGTCCCACTCCTTCATCACTTGATTAACAACCAGATCTGAGTCGCCGTAGACCATGAGGCGACGGATGCCGAGTGAAATAGCCATACGTAATCCGTATAGAAGCGCTTCATACTCTGCCTCATTGTTGGAGGAATCAAAGTGAATCTGGAGGACATACTTGAGCTTATCTCCTCGGGGGGAAACCAGTACAACCCCTGCACCGGATCCATTCAGCATCTTGGAGCCATCGAAAAACATAGTCCAGTGCTCCGAGTGAACTTGAGTCGGGAGCTCCTGCTCGGTCCACTCGGCGAGGAAATCAGCTATTGCCTGGGACTTAATAGCTTTCTTTGCCTCGAACTTGATATCAAGGGGAAGAAGTTCAATTGCCCATTTCGCCACTCGACCGGTTGCATCTCTGTTATGAAGAATCTTTGATAATGGAGCGTCGCTGACGACTGTGATAGAGTGATCAGAGAAATAATGAGCAACCTTCTTCGTGGTCATGTAAATCCCGTAAACAAGCTTCTGATAGTGGGGATATCTTTGCTTCGACGGGGTCAAAACTTCAGAGAGATAATAAACTGGACGTTGAACTTTGAAGGTCTTTCCTTCCTCTTCCCGCTCGACCGTAAGAACGGTACTGACGACTTGTCCCGTGGCTGCTATGTAAAGCAACAATGACTCTTTGCTGACAGGAGCAGCAAGCACCGGCTGGGTGGAGAGCAGAGCTTTTAGCTCTGCAAATGCTGCATCAGCTTCTGGAGTCCATTCGAACGTGTCTGGCTTCTTCATCAGTCGGTAAAGAGGCAGCGCCTTTTCACCGAGCCTGGAGATGAATCGACTTAGGGCGGCCAAGCATCCAGTAAGTTTCTGGACATCGTGCACACGCACGGGGCGTTTCATCCGGAGTATGGTGCCAATTTTTTCGGGGTTAGCGTCGATTCCTCGTTCGGAAACAAGAAAACCGAGTAACTTTCCTCCAGGGACTCCAAATGTGCACTTCGACGGATTGAGCTTGATATCATAACTCCTGAGATTGGCAAAAGTTTCAGCTAGGTCAGTCAGCAGGTCGGAACCTTTTCGTGACTTGACCACTATGTCATCCATGTATGCTTCTACATTCCGACTGATTTGAGTGATCAGGCACTTCTGAATCATTCTCATGAATGTAGCTCCGGCGTTCTTGAGGCCGAAAGGCATGGTAACATAGCAGAAACACCCAAATGGGGTGATGAAGGCTGTTTTTATTTCATCGGGTCCATACAGACGGATCTGATGGTATCCAGAGTAGGCATCTAAAAAAGATAACCTCTCGCATCCTGCAGTCGAGTCGACTATTTGGTCGATGCGAGGAAGAGGAAAATGATCTTTCGGGCAGGCCCGATTGATATGCTTAAAATCGATGCACATGCGCAACGATTTGTCCTTCTTAGGGACCATCACAACATTGGCGAGCCACTCGGAGTGGAAGATCTCGCGAATGAATTCTGCTGCTAGGAGTCGGGCCACTTCTTCGCCAATGGCCTTTCTCTTCTGAACGGCGGACCGTCGGAGATGCTCCTTGATTGGTTTGACCTTTGGGTCGACTCGAAGGCGGTGCTTGGCCAGTCCCCTGGGCACACCTGGCATGTCAGCAGGCTTCCATGCAAAGATGTCCTAGTTCTCACGGAGGAACTGGACGAGCGCTTCTTCCTATTTGGAGTCGAGTGTAGTGGAGATGTTGGTTGGAGCCGCATTTGGATCGGTCGGGTGGATGTGGACTTGCTTGGTCTCACCAGTCGACTGAAATGCTGACTCCGTGGCGGGCTTCTTGGCTCGTAACAACTCACTCGGATCCGCAGTCTTCTGGTACTCTTGTATCTCTATCTTGGCCATCTGAGCATCAGCAATTTTGGCGCCTTTCTGGAAGCACTCCTCTGCCTTCTTCCGATTGCCAACGATGGTAATTACACCTTTGGGGCCAGGCATCTTCAGCTTGAGGTATACGTAGCATGGTCGAGCCATGAAACGAGCATAGGATGGCCTCCCAAGAATGGCGTGGTACGCACTCTGAAAATCCACGACCTCAAAGGTTAACTTTTCTTTCCGGAAATTCTTCGAGTCACCAAAGACGACGTCGAGAGCGATTTGACCGAGTGACTCAGCTCTCTTCCCAGGAATGACTCCGTGGAAGCTCATGTTGCTGGGGCTAAGTCGGGACATCGGAATGCCCATCCCCTTCAACGTCTCTGCATACAACAAGTTTAGCCCACTGCCGCCGTCCATCAGAACCTTGGTCAGTCGAGTGCCTTCAATAACTGGGTCGACCACCAACGCTTGCCTCCCTGGGGTGGCAATATGAGTCGGATGATCGGACTGGTCGAAGGTGATGGCGGTTTGGGACCACTTCAGGTAATGGGGTGTCACCGGAGCAACCATGTTTACTTCGCGATTGATGACCTTCAGTCGACTCTTACTTTCGACATCAGCGAAAATCATCAGAGTGGAATTGATTTGGGGGTATTCTTCACCGCTGTCCTCCCTGTCTTCCACTTTGTCTGACTCTTTCTCTTTGTCCTTGGCCTGCTTCCCTTGGAACTGTTGCATCAGGAGTCGACATTGTCGAGTGGTATGCTTGGGGTAAATGAGATTTCCCTCTTCATCTTTCTTCGTGTGAATATGGCATGGTAAGTCCATCACATCGTTCCCGTCCTGGTCTTTCACTTTCTTGGGGTTCCAAGGACCCTTGGGTTTCCCCTTAAACTTCCCTGGGGTCACAGCTAAGGCTTCCCCGGGGGCGACTGGCTCGGCCTTGCGCTTCTGCTTCCGACTGGAGTGTCCTCCGCCGGCCTCATTAGCGGCTGCCTTATACTTGCCACTCTGGAGTCTATCTTCCTCTTCTCCGTTCGCGTACTTGGTGGCGATTTCCATCATCCGACTCAGGGTCATATCCCCGGTTCGACCGAACTTCAAAGTTAATTCCCTGTTTCTGACGCCTTCCTTGAAGGCGCAAACTGCCTGATGATCGGACACATTCTCGACCGTGTGATTCAGAGTGATCCACCTTTGGATATAATCCCTCAGGGTTTCACTCGACTTCTGAACACATGACTGCAATTCTGTCAACCCTGCCGGTCGCTTGCAAGTCCCTTCGAATGTCCTGACAAACACCTGGGCTAGATCTTCCCACATATAAATACTGCTGGGAGCCAGCTGATTCAACCACGCTCTGGCTGATCCTTCCAACATGAGGGGCAAATGCTTCATGGCCACCTCGTCATTGCCGCCTCCGATCTGAACAGCCACTCGGTAATCCTCGAGCCATGTGTCCGGCTTGGACTCTCCGGTGAACTTGCTGACTCCAGTCGCCAACCTGAAGTTGGGAGGAATCACCGCGGCTCTGATTGCTCTGCTGAAACACTCGGGACCTGAGACGTGAACTCTGCTGCCGGATGGGGCGCCTCTGTCACGGTCTTCTCGGTGAGCTCTATTTCGGTCGACCAGACCTTGAACGATGATGGATCTCGCATCAAAGCCTGGTTCCCTGGGGTCGATTGGGACCCTTCGCCCAGTACTAAACTGGCGTCTGTCCTCTTGCCGTCGAGGAACGTACGACCCGGCTCTTGGGGGAGGAGAAGGCACTCGACGTTGATCGTTGCGATCGAATCGGTGCTCATATCGCTCGTGCCCTTGGTATTGATCCTCGTGCCGGCCTCTGTGTCCTTCACGCCTCGGGGGCGACCTTGGACTATGAGCCGACCGAACGGAATTCGCAGTGACGGATCGACTGTGAATCCTGTTGCGCGACTGAGATACGGCTGAATTCTGGTCACCCGCTGCACGGAGCAAATCTCTGATCTGCAACAGACCTCTCCCTGCCTCTGACTGTGAAGGCTGGATCGACTCCGCTATGCGAGCCGCAGCTGCCAAATTCTGAATCGGGGTACGGTATACCTGGGTCGGCGGCTGGAAGACGCGACGACGACTGGACTCGGGAGCGGGCGGTCGTGCACGCTCGTCGAGTGCTCTCTGGAGATTCTCCAGTCGAGTTCGTTCAGCCAAGTTGGCCAAGCGCGCCTCCTCCAGGGCTCGCGCCTCAGGGGTTTCTCCAACGATAGGAGTGTGAAGGGCGTCCATGCTCCGGCGACGGAGTTCCTCCCTCTGCACTGAGGTAAGGGGCTCGGGCCTGTACTCTTCGTGGCTCCGCGCCGGAATCCCCCCTGCGGCAACCTCTTCGGTGTGGGGGAATCCGGGGGGACTACGTGGTCCATCGACCATTAGTACTTCCGCCGCTGGATCGTTGCTGTCGCACTCGGACGCAGTCTCTACGGAGCCAGTCGAACAGGCCGTAGAGTGACTCGTCGGGCTCGATTGCCGCGACTTGGGGGGTGGCCGACTGGCGGGCCAGTGCGTGCTTCACCCACCGCTAGAGTCTCGACCGACCGGTGCGCTTGCGCCGGTGGGAAACTGATGACGACGATGGCGAAACGAATGCTGACCCGTACAGGGTCGACGGTTGCCGCGGGAGGATGCCGCGGACGCATGCGCGAAAATGCGTGGCTCCGCGGGCGGGAAGCGCGTCCACGTCGAGTGGAGCCTCTTGCAGCCAAGCAGAGTTGTCGACGATGAAGGAGAGAGCGCCGAGACGGATCTCGCGGCTCCCGACCATGACTCCGCTCGAAAACATGACGTGGGTTGAAAGAATCCCAACTCCTCCAACAAATCGCTAGAACACCTGCCCCACGGTGGGCGCCAACTGTCGTGGTTCTAAGTCTGACAGTGAGAATAGGGGGTAAGTATGGAGAGGCAAGATCCTAGCTATGGAGTAGTTGTATGCGCAAGGAGTTTTACGAGTTCGGGCCCTTCTCTGAGGAAGTAACAGCCCTACGTCTCGGAGCCCGGAGGCAGTCGACTGGATTATGTGTGTGTGTGTTACAAAGTTCCGAACCCCTGTCCTAGTGGAGGGGGGTGGCTTATATAGAGTTCGCCAGGACCCCAGCCAGCCCACGTTACAAGGAGTTTAATGTACATAAAGAGAGGGGGTTACTGGTAACGCCTGTAATAAAGGACCATGAAGGCCATAAAAGCTACTTATGAGATGACCGTTTGTGGGCAGTGCCTTTAGGTCTTCTTATAGTCGAGTGGCTGTCTTCATGGTCGACTGCTTGTGCTTCTGGTCGAGTGCGCTCGTGTCCGTCGACTGGGCTGACCAGGTCGACTGAAAACGTTGATACTTCTTACAATGTCTTTCATTGTAGGAGCCATGTCCTTGATTGGGTACCTCAGGCATGATAAGTTACCCTACCCTAGGTACGTATCCTCGTCAGGCGCCATACGAGGGCCACAGCGGCGAAGAGGCTGACGAAAGCCGCGGAGAGGAGGAAGACAACTGCCCCTTCCTCATCCAGGCATGTGCCAACCCCGCCTTCTTCGCCTCCTCCGGCGGACGTCGACCCAGATGTCGGTGTGAGCGTCACTTTTGATCTCGGGCCTCTTAGCCCGAAGAGGAAAAGGAAAAAAGTGGAATAGGAAGAGATGGATGATGAGTAAGTACTCTTTTTCTCACTGCCACCTCTGTTCCTGAATTATGCCACCTATCTTGATCCATCTTTGCTTTTGCAGGGACGCAGAGACGTTGGCCCAAAGGGTAAAGAGGGCCAGGGCCTTTGCGGGCGGCCAGCCCCCGGCTGGTGCTTCAAAGACACCACTGGTGGTGTTGAGCGGCCCGGACAACAACCCCTAGCACATCCCCCAGCGTAAGTTCGTCACCCTCCTCTTATCGACATGTGGTAAGAGTTCGATGCTATGGTGCTGACCTTGTCGGGTTTGTAGGAGGGAGCGGCAGCAGGAGGAGCCGCAGAGGGCTACCCCCAACACACCACCCCCATCGACTACGCCGCCGCGAGGGGCGTCCCCGGCAAGGGCGTCAAGCACCGAGCCAACACCCATGGAGGAAGAGGGGAACTTGGGCGCTGGTGACTCTACCACGGCGCCGAATACTGGCGGGGAGGGGACTTCTGCTCCACAGCCTGGCACTGGTGAGTCGGCTGTCCTTCGTCTCTGTTCGTCTCTGTTTTACCTTTATTCTTTTTCTTGGCTTCATTGCTCCCATTACTACCCAGGCCCTCCTTCGTTAGATATGGAGGATGTGGATACTGTTGTTGGGAACATTGCTGAGGAGGCCGCGGCGGAGGCCGCCAGGGATGCTGACGAGGTCGCCACCGATGAGGCCGCCAAGGATGCTGCCGGGGATGCCGCTGCGAGGACCGCCGAGCCAACCGGTGAGGCTTCTGTCGAGGGTGCCAGCGGTGGGCCTGTCGTTGAGGCCGGCAAGGCCACAGCCGAGGAAGAGGTGGTTGATGATCGGCCTCCTTCCTCCACAACCTCGGGCCCTGGCAGATATCTGAAGGTGGGCGACGATCTATTCATCCATCTTCCAGGGGTGTCAAGTTCCCGAGCGCCCGCCGAAGGGGAGCTCTTCGACGGTGAGGTGCCTGCCACCACCGGCCTCAAGGTGGTCGATGAACCGAGCGTTGGCGGTGTTGGTTCTCCAAAAGAGCAGCTTTTCCGCGCCATGGGGGCCAATTTCCGAAAACTCCAAGCGCTCTACCGTGCCCGTCTAGACAAGGTGGAGTCCAGGATGGCAATGGTGGACAAGGCGGAGGTGGACTTCAAGGCGCGCGTTGCTGAGACGCAGACCTGGTTCCACCAGACTCGCGAGGAGCAGAGGGCCTTTCTGGAGGAATTGGCCAAGCGCAATGTAGAGCTCACCATGAAGATGGATGACATCGAGAAGGCCCAGGAAAAGGCGGCGAACTTGGCTGCCATGGCCGAGGCCACCCGGAACCAGCATCAAGCCGCATTGGATTCCCAGGAAGAGGACCTCACCGCGTGTGAGGCGAAGCTTGCCGCAACGCTCCGCGGCAAGGATGAGGAGCTCTAGGCCCTTGTTGTGGGATGGACTCGTGAGCTAGAGCAGAGGCACAAAGAGGCACTCGCTGCCCAGGCTCTGGCCCATGCCGGCAAGGTGAAGGAGTTGGAGGTAGAGCGAGACGAGATGAAGGAGCAGGCCCTCAAGCTGTCCAACGAGAAGAGCACGCTCAACAGTGCCTTGGTAGAGGCGCAAGGAGCGGTCATCAGTAGGACTAGGGAGCTCTCCGAAGCGCAAAACTCCGTCAGAGATCTCAAGCTGAAGCTGGAGAATCTCGAGAAGATGTTGTCGGAGAGTAGGGCTCGGGAGGAGACCTTGACCAGGAGCCTGGAGGAGGAGAAGCAGCTGCGGGCGAACGAGGCCGCCTCCCACCAGGAATATGTGGCGAGCGAGAACAGATGGATCAGCCGTCTGGAGGACGTCGCCGGCAGGGTCACCTCGTAGTTGGCCACCATGGGGATGCCAAACGTGAGGTATGCCCCTGAGCGCAGTGGGACCGTCAACGCCAAGCTGACCCAGTTCTTCGAGGGCATCCTTGGAGCCTTGGCTTATCTTCACTCCAGCAGGGCGACCACGTTGGCCGAGGAGACCCAGCGACTGTGCCGGGGGGCCATGACCAAGGTCCTCACCAAGATGGCGTACTGGAATCCCGACCTCGACTTCGAAGCCGCGATGGATAGCTTGCCGGATGGTACTGACCTCACAGTGCTCAAGGAGCGCATCAAGCCCATCATCAGCAGCATCAACGAAATCAAGAGGTTGGAAGGCCAGCACCGGGATTAGGCATCCTGTTCTTCATTGCCACTGCAGGTTCACGACCAAGACAAATTTTATCTTTAGTTAGAACCGCAGCAATGATGTGATGTAACATAACTTTTGCAGTACTCTTAATTTTCGTGCATGTTATTTCCCCGTTCAATTTATCTTTGTATGTGCGCCCTACGTCGATTGGGTAGGTTTGCCGGCGCGGAAGCCCCAAGCGGCGTTTTGGGGACAGATCCCCATGGGCCTGCCGGGTATGCGTGCTGCCGGGCGAGCCACCTTACCGTTCTGAACGCGGCCGCTCGAACTGTCGAGCTTGACTCGAGTCAGAATCGAGAGCGTTATTGATCGCGGAAGGCTACTCTACCATTCTCAATGCAGCCGCTTGAGCTGTTGAGCGGACTCGAAACAGGGCAAGGGCGTTGCCAGTCGTGGGAGAGCCCCCTGGCGTGCAGGTTTCCCATACAAAGGTGTGACATCTCTGGGGGGAATAACTTCATATAAGAAAGATAAAACAAATCAGGGTTCAGTGCAACTTAGCTTCTGTTTGCAGTCGCTTGAGTGCCGATCTTCTGGCCTCCTTCCTTCTCCAAGAGCCACAAAGATGAAGGAGTGCTGGACTAACTGCTAGAGCCGATTCTCACAACTGCGCCCCCTACCTGGCGCGCCAAAGATGTCGGTGAGAACGACACCTATGGGATCACGAGAATCCCTACTACGGTTAGCGGGGCGCGGGGTTGAAAGAAGAGCGGATCAAACAGATAGCACACGATTCGTTTATCCAGGTTCGGGATGCGAGGATGCGTAAAACCCTACTCCTTCTTTGGTGGATGTATATATGTGTTCTTGAACTAGCTATGGGGTGTGAAGAGCACCAAAAAGCCGAATCCCTCTCCTGGTCGCCTCGGGCCTCCTTTTATAGGAAAAAGGGGTTGCCACAGTGGCACACAGGAGGTGGAAAGGGTACAGTGGTGCGAGGTTATCCTTCACATTACATGACAAGGCGCATTTTAATGTGTCTGCTTAGGTGTCCTTGCTTTACCGGGGGTGGGGGCGAAGCCCATCCCATCAGTCGCCGCTCCTCCTCGCGTCGACACGCGCCCTGGCCAGTGATGCCCGTGGTGCCATATAGGCAGGCAGGCAGTTGAGGTGGCGCGGTGGTGGTGTCTTCACGAAGATCTGCATGGCGCCACGCAGGTGCCTGCCTAGATGGTTGGGTCGGCAGCTGTATGCGAATGGCGGTGGAGACTTGGTTGGCGTGGGCCTGATGGTAGCCTGTAGACGTCCTCGGCAAGGGCCTTGCCGGGGCCCCGGCAAGGGTCTTGTCGCGGCGCCTGCCGTCGTCCCCGGCAAGGCGCTTGCCGGGGGTCGCGTGGTCTTCCTTGGCTGGTATCTTGCTAAGGGTCGTTGTCTTCTTAGTGCATATCTGATCTTGAGTGTTTCTTCACAAAGATTTACATGCCACCACGGAGACGTTTCCCGAACCCTTGCCCCATGGGGGCAGTGGAGTCAAGGGTGATTTGCTCCGTAGGCGTGGGGCGAGTTGCCGCGGCAAGGGTCTTGTCGGGGCTGCTAAAGCCGGTCCCGGCAAGGATCTTGCCGGGGGAGCCCGCCTCGTCCCTTGGCTCTTCGTGGTCCTGGCCTTGGCGTCGCTCTAGTTCCCTTGAGCTTTGATCTTACCCTGGCTCACCTCCCTTGCCTTGCTTGGTGTGGTCGTGGCCGCAGCTCTGACTGCCTGTGCACAGTTATAGGGGTACAAAAAGTGTACCCCTCTTTTTGTACACCGACACTCCCCCTCTACTCTCTTGTGATTAATTGAGTTTTCCCTTTGAAGTTATCTTATTGGATTGAGTCTTTAAGGATTTGAGAACACTTGATGTATGTCTTGCATGTGCTTATCTGTGGTGACAATGGGATATTCACGTGTTCTACTTGATGTATGTTTTGGTGGTCAACTTGCGGATTCAGTGACCTTGTGAACTTATGCATAGGGGTTAGCACACGTTTTCGTCTTGACTCTCCGGTAGAAACTTTGAGGCACTCTTTGAAGTACTTTGTGTTGGTTTGAATAGATGAATCTGAGATTGTGCGATACATATCGTATAATCATACCCACAGATACTTGAGGTGACATTGGAGTATCTAGGTGACATTAGGGTTTTGGTTGATTTGTTTTTTAAGGTGTTATTCTAGTACGAACTCTAGGATAGATCGAACGGAAAGAATAGCTTCGTGTTATTTTACTACGGACTCTTGAATAGATCGATCAGAAAGGATAACTTTGAGGTGGTTTTGTACCCTACAATAAACTCTTCTTTTGTTCTCCACTATTAGTGACTTTGGAATGACGTTTTGTTGCATGTTGAGGGATAGGTATATGATCCAATTATGTTATTATTGTTGAGAGAACTTGCACTACTGAAAGTATGAACCCTACGACTTGTTTCCTAGCATTGGAATACCGTTTACGCTCACTTTTATCATTAGTAACCTTGTTGTTTTTATATTTTCAGATTACAAAATCCTATATCTATCATCCATATTGCACTTGTATCACCATCTCTTCGCCGAACTAGTGCACCTATACAATTTACCATTGTATTGGGTGTGTTGGGGAAACAAGAGACTCTTTGTTATTTGGTTGGAGGGTTGCTTGAGAGAGACCATCTTCATCCTACGCCTCCCACGGATTGATAAACCTTAGGTCATCCACTTGAGGGAAATTTGCTACTGTCCTACAAACCTCTGCACTTGGAGGCCCAACAACGTCTACAAGAAGAAGGTTGTGTAGTAGACATCAGACACCAAAGTGCCGTCCCAAAGGACCTCCCTTGGCCGAGAGGGGGCGAACAAGGCCGTCGAGAGAGCATCCGAGGTTAATACCTCGGTCGTCGAAGACCTAGGAGAGCCGACCCCTATGACGACCGATGGTGGGGACCCCCAACAATTCGGGCCCCAGCCGAACACCATTCAGGAGACCAACATGGCTCCGGGATCGAACAAGCAACTCCCTTCGAAAGAGGGGGAGGAGCATCAGCTCCATCGGCAGCCTCCGCAAAGTTCTAGAGGAAGCACTGCAAAGTGCTTCCGTTGTGGAGGAGCACCGCACCCTAATGGGTGCGGTTATGGGGAAGGTTCAGTCCACTAAAAACAGACTGAATGAATCCTTCTGCAGCCTACTGACAGGCTTTGAGGTATGCGACATAATGTTCTAAAAACCTTTTATATAGAAGATTAATCATGTATACACACAGTAGCCCCTGAGACTCTGTCCGGTACAGAAAAACCCGGACAGAGGATCCACATAGTATTCGGGAAAGTCACATACTATGTTGATATTGTAACAGGCCTCCATCTTGGCGGCAACCGCCCATGCCGCAGAAGTTTCCAAACTTAATCGAAAGCTTCAGGTGGCCGATGAGGAACTCGACTGCATTAGTAAGTGGTTCGACGAGACGCAAGGTATGCATCCAATGTTAAGAAGGCATTTATTTTTATATCAGAAGTGATATGTATATTTATAGGTTAACTCATGGAAGGCTTTGAGTATGATCGCAGCTGGAGGTCAAGATCTCAAAGGCGCCCTCACCCAAGCCAAGAAAGAGGTGGAGGCGAATAAGGCAGCCGCTGACAAAGCGGCTGCTGAACTAAAGACCGAGCAAGCTGCCCGCCGCCAGCACGAACCTCGAGTGGCCGAAGTCGAGCAGGAGCTGAAGGATGCCATCAGCAAATGTGAAACTTTGGAGGAGAAGACTTCGTCCCAGTCATCCGAGCTTGCCAAGGCTCTTCATGATGCGGAAGAGGCACGGATCGAGTCCCAGAATGCTCACTAAGAGATCCATCAAGCGAAGTAGATAGCGGTTGGTAAGGCCTTTCTTTTGTAGAGTATCTTTTGAGGTAAGAGGTATGCTTTGCTCACCCGAGTGTGGAGTTCTCCAGGCGCGTTTGCGGATCTTTTGAACAGTGCCGCCGATGCTGCACAGTTCTTCCGAGCCCAGGAGGGGAACTCGACCGAGAAGCTGTTCTGGTCGCAATTTCTCGTGCCGGAGCACCCAACGCCTCTGAACGACTAGCTGAAGCAGCTGACGGAGCTGCATAGGGTGGCAGGCTTGGCCATGAAGGACCTAATAGTCCAACTATGGCCAGCCGAGCCGATTCCTAGCAGCTATTTCTGTTTGGTGAAGTGGCTTGTCGATGCGTGGCCTCGGATTGATGCTGTGAAGCGCTCGGCCTGCATAGAGGGTGCCCGGATGGCCTTCACCCACGTCAAGATGCAATGGGCAAAGATGAAGGCCACCGAAGTGGCAACCATAGGCCCGCCCGAAGGCAAAGATCATCGGAAGCCGGAGAGGTACTTCGATGACGTCCTAGAAGGAGCCCGGATTATCGACGTCAATGTACTAAGGACGTAATATTTGATTAGGTGTGTTCGGGTTATACAAACTATGTGATGAACCCATGCTATTATATATCTATGTTTGTACCTTTGGTTTCAAGCGATTGTTCCTCCTGTGCGGCCATTTATTCTTCTATTTCTGAAAGTTGCCAGTCGTCGGCTGAGGGAGTCCTGGATTAGGGGGTATCCGGACAGCCGGACTATATCCTTTGGCCAGACTGTTGGACTACTAAGATACAAGATTGAAGACTTCGTCCCGTGTCCGGATGGGACTCTCCTCGGCGTGGAAGGAAAGCTTGGCAATACGGATATGTAGATCTCCTCCCTTGTAACCGACTCTGTGTAACCCTAGCCCCTCCGGTGTCTATATAAACCGGAGGGTTTAGTCCGTAGGACAACAACAATCATACCATAGGCTAGCTTCTAGGGTTTAGCCTCTACGATCTCGTGCTAGATCAACTCTTGTAATACTCATATCATCAAGATCAATCCAGCAGGAAGTAGGGTATTACCTCCATCGAGAGGGCCTGAACCTAGGTAAACATCGTGTCCCCCGCCTCATGTTACCATATGCCTTAGACGCACAGTTCGGGACCCCCTACCCGAGATCCGCCGATTTTGACACCGACATTGGTGCTTTCATTGATAGTTCCACTATGTCGTCACTGTAAGGCTTGATGGTCCCTTCGATCATCGGTAACAATGCGGTCCAGGGTGAGGTCTTCCTCCCCGGACAGATCTTTGTATTCGGCGGCTTCGCACTGCGGGCCAACTCGCTTGGCCATCTGGAGAAGATCGAGAGCTACGCCCCTGGACGCCAGGTCAGGTTCGGAAACTTGAACTACACCACCGACATCCGTGGAGACTTGATCTTCGGCGGATTCGAGCCTATGTCAAGTACGCCGCACGATCACGATGAGCATGATTTAGCTCTGCCGTCGGACAGTGTTCGGGAGATCACACCTGCAACTACTCCGGCCCTCGATCCGGAGCAAATTGTGCCATCCGAGGACGGGTGTATAGACCCCGCCTTGGAGGCCACACCCTCAATGGCGATAGAGCCGAATACTAACTTCACCCCTCGCGAGAGCCGTGTTGCCGAACCATTGGATTCATCCCCGGTCGCAGGCTCCGAACCGGTCTGCATCCGTGCCTATCGAATCCGATTGGGCACTGATCATGGAGTTTACCTCTGCGGATATCTTTCAGCACTCGCCTTTCGGCGACATGCTAAATTCATTATAGTCTCTATCCTTGTCAGGAGAACCTTGGCCGAACTATGTCCGGCTAGGATAGGATGCAGACGACGAAGAAATTCGTTCCCCACCCACCACCCACTTGGTAGCCACTGTCGACGATTTAACCGACATGCTCGACTTCGACTCCGAAGACATCGACGGCATGGACGACGATGCAGGAGACGAATTGGAACCGCCGCCCACAGGGCGCTGGACCGCCAATTCATCGCACGACATATACATGGTGGATACACCCAAAGAAAACGATGATGAGGAACGGGAGGATGCAGCGAAGGATAGCTCCCTCCAGAAGCAACCAAATGGTTAGCGTAGGCGCCGCTCCAAATCCCGCCTCAACAAAAACAGCGATAACAGCAGTGAACCAGCAAACGGCGAACATAGTATGGATCCGTTGTCCGGACATGGCGACGCCAAGGATATAGCTCATAAAACTCCCTCCGAAGAGGAAAACAGTCATGACGAAGAGGCAAACATCATCCTGGAAAGGCACTTGGAACAATAGAACCTCCGCAGAAGGCTTATTGCCACCGCGAGGAGTCTGAAGAAGCAAAAGCAAAGGTCGCGCAGAATACGCTCAACAGTAGATGGAACAAAGTGCTCGACAACGAAGAAAAGTATGGTGGTAGTTACCACATGAAGATCTATCCAAAGTGCAACATGTTGCCTGAATTTGATGACGAGGCCTTAGAGCCCACACAGCCGAAGAGTAAAACGGCCGACCGGTCAGATCAACCACCTTGTGGCGCCGATAGAGTGGCTAACAAGGCCGCACATAAGTCTGCACACGCCTCACATGAAGACTCACATCAGAAGACCGGCGCAACTAGATCCATCTATGGGTCAAGGAAACGCGCTCTAGCGCACAACCAAAACCGAACACTGCAACTGTCAGAACGCCTCGGCACCTCAAAATACAGGGGCACCGCACACCCCCTATGCTTCATCGATGAGGTGCTGGACCACGAATTTCCAAAAGGATTCAAACCAGTGAACATAGAGGCGTATGACATAACCACAGACCCTGGAGTCTGGATTGAGGACTTTATCCTCCATATTCATATGGCTCGTGGAGACGATCTCCACGCCATCAAGTACTTGCCCCTCAAGCTGAAAGGACCATCTCGGCACTGGCTGAAAAGCCTCCCCGAAAACTCAATTGGAACTTGGGAGGAGCTTGAGGATGCTTTTCGGGCTAATTTCCAAGGGACTTATGTCCGACCTCCGGATGCACACGATTTAAGTCATATAGTTCAACAGCCCAAAGAGTCAGCCCGAAAGCTTTGGATGCACCTCTGGATGCACATGATTTCTCACTAAGAAGAACCAAATCGTCGATTGCCCAGACGCCGAAGCCTTAGCAGCTTTCAAACACAGCGTTCGAGACGAATGGCTCGCCAGACACCTTGGCCAAGAAAAACGAGAACAATGGCAGCCCTGACAAGCCTCGTGACCCGCTTTTGTGTGGGCAAAGATAGCTCGCTAGCTCGTAGTAGCACCAGCGACCCAGGCACATCCGAAGTCAGGGATGGCAATGGAAAACCACGACACCGTAAAAACAAGCGCCGGAATAAAGAAGATTGCCAGATAACACGGCGGTAAACACCGCATTCAGGGGCTCTAGACCAGGTCAGCGGAAAAAGCCTTTCAAAGGCAACAGAGATGGACCGTCCAGCCTAAACAAGATTCTAGACAAACTATTCATGGCACCCCCGATAAACCTGCAAATCACACCTGTTGGGGATATACCCCACGGTATGACCTAGATGGAAGTATGACCCGGCCGGACTTGGCGCTTCACCGATGACCCGCTGGAGGACTGGCGACTCACGGGTCTGGCGGCTCACTGGTCAGACGACTCACGAGCCTGACGACTCACGGATGACCCCGACGGCGGGTCAGATAGAAGACTAGGCCCAAGGCCCAGAAGGCCAGCTCATGTTATGGTGGGTCGGCTTAAGAGGAAATCGTAAGGAATATTCCATTACCAAGGAAGCAAGACTAGGAGTCCACTTGTAATTGAGTAATCCTAATCCTACTATAACTAGTCATGTAACCCGCCCCTTCAACTTATATAAGGAGGGGCAGGGCTCCCCAGAGAGGGATAAGCAACAAGAGACAATCTCTAGGGCTAGACACAAAGGGGGAGCCGGCTTATGCGGCGACTCTCTCATGAGCATAATGAGATCTATCCACAAACAGCATGTAGGTTTATTACCGGATGATGTTTCCCGGGGCCCAAAGCTGTCTAAATCCCTGTCTTACATTGCGTCTCTCGATTCTGCTCAACCCCTATCAAGCTACCACATAGATGCGTTGGCCTCACGACTAAGTCCTTACACTGATAGGACATCTGCCGTGACAATTCCATGACAGTTGGCGCCCACCGTGGGGCCTGCACATGGTGGTGTTGAGTTCTTGGAGGGATCTCTCCAGGGATCGAGAAGTTTGCAATTTTCGGGATGAAGAAAGACCTGGTTTGAAAAGATCTACATCAGCGTCAAGTTCATCAACCCAGATTTATATTTCGTAAGATTCAAGGTTCAAGAGAAATTAGGGTTTGGGTTGTGATCTGTTTACTGCCGCAAGTCGCCGAAGTCCTCGTTGTCCTCTAATCGACCAATCAAGAGGCACACGCGCGAAGGAATCAAACCAGCTGTGGTGTCCTCAAAACAATGGAAAGACGCCTCTGTTCGTACAAGACAATAGTAGCAATCGTACTACTTCAATTAGTACTCTACCACGTGATGGTCAGGTTGATCTACAACTCCAAATTTTTATTGGCCAAAACTGCTACATGGAGAAGCGACCAGATCAGAACTGCCTTGGCAAATTCATACAAAAATATATATATATATACTACCAAGAAGACTGAAGCTCTGATGTGGTCAGACAATCCATCATGGTACTAGATGTTGCTAGTACGCAAGTAGCCAAAAGACAAAACATGAGAGATTAGCGAAGTCAGACGATGAGAATCGACCTTACCTTCACGGCCTCGCCCTGCCACTCGCTTCGGACCGGGCGGTCTCGAGTCTCTGCCTTGGTGTCTGTTCCGAGTCGCTGCCGGCCTCTTCGCTTCACCCGCCACTGGAGCACCTCAGAGCTGCGTTGAGCCGCCCCGTGGCCGTGGTCTTCACCCGCCGTGATTTGGGTTCACCTGCCGCTGTGTCGGGGATAATGTCGGGGATATACCCCGCGGTATGACCCAGCCGGAAGTATGACCCGGCCGGACTTGGCGCTTCACCGATGACCCACCAGAGGACTGGCGACTCACGGGTCTGGCGGCTCACTGGTCAGACGACTCACGAGCCTGACGACTCACGGATGACCCCGACGGCGGGTTAGATAGAAGACTAGGCCCAAGGCCCAGAAGGCCGGCTCATGTTATGGTGGGCCGGCTTAAGAGGAAAGCGTAAGGAATATTCCCTTACCAAGGAAGCAAGACTAGGACTCCACTTGTAATTGAGTAATCCTAACCCTACTACGACTAGTCATGTAACCCGCCCCTTCAACTTATATAAGGAGGGGCAGGGCTCCCCAAAGAGGGATAAGCAACAAGAAACAATCTCTAGGGCTAGACACAAAGGGGGAGCCGGCTTATGCGGCGACTCTCTCATGAGCATAATGAGATCTATCCACAAACAGCATGTAGGGTTATTACCAGGTGATGTTTCTCGGGGCCCGAAGTTGTCTAAATCCCTGTCTTACATTGCGTCTCTCGATTCCGCTCAACCCCTCTCAAGCTACCACATAGATGCGTGGGCCTCACAATTAAGTCCTTACACTAGGACATTTGCCGTGACAATTCCACGACAACACCCATAGAGAATGTTGGGTCTTCAAGCATGCCGGTAAGCTAAACGCTGAACACAAGGGGAGGGAGACACCAAGTGAAGACGAGGACGAGCCTCGCCAACAAAGCACTGGGGTACAGAAAAAATTCCCACCAGAGGTCAAAACAGTGAACATGATCCATGTGACGAAGAGGAGAAGCAAACATGCACTCCAAGACACTAGAGCCGTAGTGCCCGTTACCCGCAAGCCCAACCCCTGGTTGGCCCAGCCGATCAGTTTTGATCGCAGGGATCACCTGACAAACATCCGGCACGAAGGATTGGGAACCCTTGATGGTAGACCCAATACTAAACGGATACCATCTCACACGAGTCCTTATGGACAGCGGCAATAGTCTAAATCTGATATATCAGGACACAGTCCGCAAAATGGGGATAGACCTAACAAAGATCATCCACAGTAATACTACCTTCAAGGGAGTAGTACCAGGCCCAGAGGCCCGCTCTATGGGCTATCTAATACTAGAGGTCGTATTCGGTTCACCCGACAACTACCGAAGTGAAAAGTTAAACTTCGACATCGCTCCATTCCGAAGCGGCTATCAAGCACTACTCGGACGAACATCTTTCGCTCGTTTCAACGTTATACCGCATTACGCTTCTGTTAAGCTTAAGATGCCTGGTCCATGTAGCACCATCACAGTTAATGGAAATATTGAGCATTCCTTACGCACGGAAGAACGTACGGCTGCTTTAACAGCCGAACACTAGACGGCCTCACCAACCAGAACAAATGACCGGTCGTCAGGACCATGGACACAGTTAGACGAGTCCGGCGCATCATTAGATATACTTGAGATTGGTTTGATGGTTATACCCTTATAGACGGTACCAGGGGCTTCCCGCGTGTAAACAGGGGTAGTTCGGCTCAACTTTACTTATTTTGAATTTTAAATAGTTTATTTAGAATAACCAATTTTTTGCATGACAACTTTCAACCAAGTTCCTCTCTTTTATAGATGACAATCATGCTACACCCATCCAGGATACGGCACAACAGAGACACAGCGCAGACGTGCAGCAGGGACCCGCTCAAAGGTTTCTTTTTAGATTAAGACCCTGCGTAAACCTTTTTTACTGTCTCTTGTTGTTCACATCCTCCGGATACTCAGTACAACCGAGAAGGATGATGATGTTATTGGCATTTCACCACGTCAGAATACTGCACGTACCTAGACACTCGGGGTTCATTATCAAGGGCATTTTTCAGCCCGACATATGTTATAAAGACCGAATACCTTAGGGAGTGTTCAGCGTCGCGAGTTTGGCCTTATATGCATCAGCTCTGAATTATGTCTTTGGTCAAATGTTGGGTTTGCCTGGCTCCCGTGTTTTGCTACCTTACGTTCCGTTCTATCGGCTAAGGTGGCACCAGGAGAACTACTGCGATTGTGCCCTGGTTCATTCGGATGAGCACCTCAGTAGAGAAAGCCGAAAACTGATTGTCATGATAAAGCGCGAGACTGGTCAACCACTCAATGACTTAGCGGAATCTTCGGGATTCCTCCGCATTAACAAAGGCTCGTTTCCCGGCCAAGCATGTACGCGCCCCGTATTCGGACGAGTGCGGAGCCACAAGGGGCTATATAGTAGCCCCACCGTCAAACTCCTATGGCTAAGTGAAAGTGTTAAAGCAATATAGTCCGATTGTCTAGTTCGCTGCGCTACCACCTCCTTAATGGACCAAGGCAATTGATCAAGTGTGAACACTCGTCTTCTGCGAACACCCCCGCATTATGTGCGTTGGGGCTGAAGCCGACGACTGCAAACTTTCAGGCTATATACATATATACACAAACGGCCGCACAGGAGGCATCATAGTACTTTCAGGCAAAAAGTATAAACGCATCCTTCATAATTTAATAAAAATTGTTTTTACAATGGTAATACATGTCCTTAGAACATAATATTCTTCAAGCACTAATACTCTATTGAATGAGCGCCTTCAAGGACTTCTTCCAAGTAGTGCTCAGCAGATACTCGGCCCCCGGCCGAACTCTGGGTTGCAATTGCGGTGGCCTCCATCTCTGCCCAGTATGTCTTGACACGGGCAAGCGCCATCCACGCACCCTCTATGCACGCCGACCTCTTCATAGTGTCGACGCGTGGCACAACACCAAGGAACTGTTGCACCAAATTAAAATAACAGTTCGGCCTTGTCCCTTCCGGCCACAGATGATCCACAACAGACCTCATGGCAAGCCCGGACAACCTATGGAGCTCGGCCCATTCGGCCATCCGCTCATTCAACGGAAGCGAACGCGCTGGAACATTAAATTGTGACCAGAACAGCTTTTCCACTTCACGATCTTCTTGATCTTTGAAGTATTCGGCCACATCAGTGGCACTTGCTGCCAAATCCAGATATGCGTCTGCAGAACTCCAGAGCCGATCAAGAGGAGCATGCTTAGGATCTCCAAACTTCATCCGCAGCATAAAGGGCTTCCCAGCCGCGATATCCCTAGCTTGACGCAACTCCTCCTTCATCGCCCTAATTGTAGAGCGGGCGTCCTTGGCCGCCACCATGGCCTTGTCCGGGTCCGTCATCGTCGCTCGATTTTTATTTTCGAATAACTCGTAACGGCCGGCGGCGTCCTTCAATTCCACAGCCATCTTGGCTATTTCATCCTTGCTTCAGCAATGCACAGCCTATTCGGCTCTCAGCTCTTCGACTACCTTTAGAGCGGCCGCATCACTTTTCCTGGCTTGTTCCTTGGCTCAGGCAAGTTCCGCCCGAAGGGTCTCCATGGCAGCAGCCCCATCTGCAGTCACAACATATTAAAGATACTAGCATCATGCTCCTCTTACTATGTGTTGATCACAGGAGAAATCACATACCCAGTGCCTCGTCGAGCCGTTTGTTCACAAGCATGATGTCGACATCCGCCGCATCAAGTTGCCGCTTTAGCTCGGCAAACTCACCAGTCCGGCTAGCCACCGGACCTTCCGCCACCTGCATATGAAGGCGGACTAATTATTACCTGGGACTATGATTCTCCGTTTGCCGTTGTTCTTGACAGCAACCAGAGTCTCAGGGGCTACTATCTGCACAGGGCACACCTAACGTGTGCGGTACCGTCAAAAACATACACTATTTCACGTACCTCAAAGCCTTTCAGCAGACTCATAAAAGCTTCATGCAACCCGCTTTCGGCGGATGAAATCCTCTCAATCACCATACCCATTAGCATACGATGCGCTTCTGAGATAGCCGCTTGCTCCAGCAGATCCTTCAGTGCGTCCGATCGCACACCGGACAGTCTTGGACTCTTTCGGTTGCTCTCCTTAGGAGCCGAATACTGAGAACTTCGGTGGCCGAAGGATTACCCTCTTGCCTTGCCGGATCAGGAGAAACTCTTCGCGACGACACTTCAGGGTGGCCCGCCTTGTGATGCCCTCGATTCAATCATATACTAATCATGCACGCAAATGTGTACGATCAAGATCAAGGACTCACGGGAAGATATCACAACACAACTCTAGACACAAATTAAAATAATACAAGCTTATATTACAAGCCAGGGGCCTCGAGGGCTCGAATACAAAAGCTCGAAAACACAAGAGTCAGCGGAAGCAACAATATCTGAGTACAGACATGAGTTAGACAAGTTTGCCTTAAGAAGGCTAGCACAAAAGCAGCAACGATCGAAAAGGCAAGGCCTCCTGCCTGGGAGCCTCCTAACTAATCCTGGTCATCGTCAGACTCCACGTAGTAGTAGGCATCGGCGGCGGCATCTGGCTCCTGGGCTCCAACATCTGGTTGCATCAACCGGAAAGAAGAAGAAAGGGGGAAAAGGGGGAGCAAAGCAACCGTGAGTACTCATCCAAAGTACTCGCAAGCAAGGATCTACACTACATATGCAACATTATCAAAGGAAGGCTGTATATGTGGACTGGGCTGCAGAAATGCTAGAATAGAGAGAAGGCCTAGTCCTATCGAAGACTAGCATCTTCTGGAAACCACCATCTTGCAGCAACCGGAGGGAGTAGAATAGCATAAAGTAAAGTAGTAGTGGTGTTATCAACCTCCGCCAGAGATCCTTTCTCGACTCCCTGCGAGAAAGAAATCCCAGAGCCATACTATCCAGTTATCATCACAGTCCAATGCTCATCACAATCCAGTTCTCATCACAAGTATCCAGTTCTAGTTGTATCGATCGGGATACAACTCCAAGTGTCCGTTACCGTAGGACAGGCTATCGATAGATGTTTTCTTCCCTGCAGGGGTGCACCAACTTACCCACCACGCTCGATTAACTCCGGCCGGACACACTTTCCTGGGTCATGCCCGGCCTCGGCCAAACAATATGCCGCAACCCGACCTAGACTTAATAGAGAGGCCAGCACGCCGGACTAAACCTATGCCCCCAGGGGTCATGGGCCATCTCCCCGGGAACTCCTGCACGTTGCGTGGGCGGCCGGTGAGCAGACCTAGCTACCTCCTTCAACAAGGCAGGCGCTTACGCAGTCCAACCCAGCGCGCGCCGCTCAGTCGTTGACGTCTATTAAGCTTCGGCTGATGTACACGACGCAGAACGCCCATACTATGCCCACGTGATGGTTAGTGCTATCAGGCCAGAGGCCCCTCGGATCAAATATCCAAATCGTAGTGGATTAGGAATGCGCGGTAACAAGCAGAGACTCACGAAAAAGGTGACCCCATTGCCCCGTCTCGAGGACTTGTGGCAAGGGATAGGAATGCCCGGCCACGCCTCGTAATTATCTGGCGGGCACCTTCCAGGTCCGCCCGACTCCACATCACTCGCAATTAAGCTCGCACGGGTACCCCTCAGGGTCGACCCGTCTTTCCAAGTAACAGTGGTAAAGTACAAGTATCCGTGTGTCCAAACATCAAGGGGAAAACCCGAGGAATCACCCCCGATGAATTCCACTAGATGTAATCATCAAGGTGAACGTAAGAGGAATCACCCCCGAGGTTCACACTTGAGGGGTTGCATGACAGAGTCGTATCGAAAGTGGTTAAGGAGGAAATCACCCTCGATGACCACGACCGAATGACTACTCTACAGGGTTAACAACAGAAGTGCTGTCGAGGACTCACCCTCGGCACTCGATAGTAACCCAGTAGTGTCAAGCAACTAGGGGGAAAGTGATGTGCAGTGTCGGGGCCTGGTCTTCGATCCCGTTGATCGGGTCTTCAATGATGAAGCAGGGGCAACAAGGACAAGGTGGGGGTCACTGATGGATCACTAACCAACCTATACTAAGCAGTTTAGGATAAGCAGGTAGGTAACAATAAGCAGGTTACAAAAGCAGGCTATGCATCAGAATAGGAGCAATCAATTACAGTAGCAAAATCTAATGCAAGCATGAGAGAATGGAATGGGCGATATCGGTATGATCAAAGGGGGGGCTTGCCTGGTTGCTCTGGCAGGGAGGGGTCGTCGTCGACGTAGTCGATCACAGCGGCGGCAGTCTCGGGGTCTACCGGAGAGAAGAGGGGGAAGAAACAGTAAATACATAGGAAGCAAGTGCATAACAAGACAACAGGCAGAGCTAGACATGTTCTAACGCGGTGTTACACGATACCGGTGAAGGGGGATAACATCTGGAAAAGTTTTCCCAGTTCCGGACCTGTGTCAGATAGATGACCGGAGGGGGAATGTTCCAAGTTCAGCATGCTAGGGGCATGTGACAGACGAACGGACTGCGTATTCGGATTCGTTGGATTTTTCTGAGCAACTTTCATGTAGAAAACATTTTCATCCGAGTTACGGTTTATTTTCTATGAATTTCTAAAGATTTAAACATTTTCTAAGATTATTTATATTACGAAAATAAACAGTAAATTACTTTTTACACCTAGCTGTAGCTAGCCATAGTGGCTTACATATGGGACCAGAAGGCTAGGTTGACCCGGTCAACTAGTCCAGTCAGCTGTTGACCAGTCAACTGTTGACTAGTCAACAGGGTCAAACAGGACCCACATGTCATTGACTAAACTATAAACACTGCCTTTAATTGTTTTAGTTAACTTAGTTAGCACGTAGGGCCCATCTGTAAGTGTCACCTTCTAGTAAACTAACCTACCTTTTAATTAGCGATGGGGGCCCATTAGTTAGGGGGGGTTAGCGCCTAATCTAAAGGCCAGAGGCCTGGTAGCCACCAAGGCGATGCACGCACGCGTGCAGGCCGAGCCATGGACGCGGTTGGCCGGTCGGTCAGGGGCAACGGCGAGCAGGGCCGAAGCCACGCGTAGGTGGGCGTGAGCGGCGGCGGCGAGAGGCATCGGCAAGCAAGTCGCGGCCTGGGCAAGGGCGAAGGCGCACGGGACGTCGGCGACAGCAAGCGTGCGACGGCGGACACGGCGTGGAGCCGGCGGGCAGCAGAAGCGGGTGAGGAGGAGGCTGCGGCGGCAGGGGAGGGCACGGCCCGGGCGAGAAGCAGCTCTGGCGGACGCGGGCGGAGGGGTGAGGGCGCGCGCAGCGGCAGGTAGACGGAGCGGCAGCAACATGAGCGATGCAGGAGCAGCGACGGCATGCAGCGAGCCGCAACAGGAAGCAGCAGTACACGGTAGCGGGCAGAGGGGAGTGCGGGCGCACACGATGGGTCGAAGCTAGGCGAGCATAGCACTGCAAGAGGCGGGGTGAGCGCGAACGGAGTCAGGGTAGGCGTGGGAGTGCGGAGTGAAGGCGCGGGGAGCGCGTGTTCGTCGAGAGCTAGACGGGGCGACGCGGCGACCTACGGCAAGGGGGAAACGGAAGGGGGAAGAGGGGGGTTGCGAGAGGAGCTCACCTAGCAGGCACATGAGGGCCCCGTGATCGCTTAGGAGCAGCAGAGGGAGGCCGGACTCGACGGAGCTCGCCGGCTACCGAAGACGAAGAAGACAACTGCAGATCTGGCGATTGGGGTGCTTCCGGCCCGTGCATGTGGACGTAGAGGAAGAAGCGGTCAGTGGCGGAGTTCGCGGACATGTCGGCGAGGCTTGGTGAGGACTGTGGCCGCAAGCCTCACGGGGCAGCGGCCATGGCGACGCTCGGACGCGGGCGGATCTTGAGTGCGAGAGCGAGAGGGAGGAGGACAGGGCGAAGAGAGTGGGGACCGAGTGGGAGAGGGGATCGAGGGGGCGCGGCTGTCGCCCTTATCCTCTCGGGACGGCGCTGGTGAGGTGGTGTGGCGGGGACGCGCGGGAGGAGCCTCGGTCGGATGAACACGGGAGGAAGAGAGCGACCGGGGGAGCTAAGTGGGCCGGCAGGTCCGGATGGGCCAAGGCCTAGGAGGCAGGGGTTTCCTTTTCTTTGTTTTATTTTTCTGTTTTTCTTTTATTCATTAACAGAAGTTGTCTAAAAATAATTAGGGCTGCCAAAACACTTTTGATAAATGTGGAACTAGGCCACATAAATACTTTGTGAATTATGAAACTGCCACAAACTGTTTCAAGGCATTTGGAAGTGACTAGGTATTTTTAGAAACTAAAATAAGGCAAGAAAAAAAATGTTGTTGGACCGCCAAAATAGAATCCAGGGGCATTTTGTGAATTTTGGTGAGGTTGGTTCCAATTTTATAATTGCATTGGGATTATTTGCAACAGTAGGAACATTTTAGTTCCTGGAATTTGAACAACTTTTATTTATCACTTGAATTTGAATTTATTTCAGCAAGGATTTTGATTGGAGGTGTTTATCCACTATGATAAAAAATGGAATAAGGTGATGACTTAGCATGATCAGAGGATGATTACTGTAGTGTGATGCTGGGGATGTTACAAATCTCCTCCACTACAAGAAATCTCGTCCCGAGATTTTAAGAGGTGGAGTAAGAGGAAAGTTCTGGTTACGAGAATCTAACAAAACTTCTCGGTCTTGGTTTCTCTTCTCGAAGAGGTTGATCCATTGCGTTGAAGTATTCAATTCAATGCGTCAGGGCATCATGATGAAGTCGTCGTCCTTTCTTCAAAAACTCCATCGTATTTAGAATAGGTAAGGGGTAACTTTGGACGAACAAACCTCTACAAGGTTGCTTATCTGGTAGATAGTTCAGGGAAAGTGACAGAAAGTATCTCTCAAATTGAACTTAAGATAAACATCAAGAGCAGAAATAAAAAGGCACAAAAGGAAGCTTCAAGAAGATATCTAATTGCTCGATGCGTGAAATAGAGCGTGAAAGGGTTTCAGAGCAACGAGAATAAACATTGCATTTGATACCAGAGTAGTTCATCTCTAGGACGGGGGCTCGTGATTTACATACGAAGCCAATCTTGAGGAATAACTTTGGAAGAAGGGATGTACAGGAGAATCAGGGTTCGATCATGTGAAACTGTGGGTTATGGGCCCACCATGTGGGTTAAAGGTAGGAAGGGCGCTGACATCTTGCTCGGTCCTGAAAGCAAGGGAGGGCAGAGGATAGTCTGGCAATTATGTTGGCAACAACGTTGGTACCAAGGGCGAGGGACGAAGAGAACCATTTTCCTGCTCGTTGAACAAGGCGGACCAATAGGCAAAGTTCTCGTCCATCGGGGGTTACCAGGATGTCGTCGGCAATAGTAATAGGGTCACACTGACAGAGTTGTAAACCGATGTGTTTCCATAAGCAGGGAATTATTTCTGCTTATAACATATATAGATCACAAGAAAAGTTAAGCAACCCAATGGAAAGTAAAATGTGTTTATACACAAGATTTAGTAGTGTAACTTTTCCCAAGGAAAAGTAGAGCATGATATACATGTTCGATCAACAAGTACATCACCATTTGGATAAAGGGGCAAGGGAATTCATGACGTTATCCATACAAAGGTGTTTGGATAATAGAGCAAGAAACATTTGGCAATGCACTTACAATGTTCTTATTGTTGTTCGGTGTACCACAGTCATGTTTTGAGGTAACATTAACATGGTGTTTCAAGCACGATTGAATCTGAAGGTCACAAGAAGTACAAAGGAACAATTCCAAGAATGTCAAGGAATGTAAGATATAATCAAAACATGACCAAGTCGGTATTGGCAGGAAGCCAAGGATGGTGTCGATGACAACATGAATCATCGACGGGCAAGGATAGTATTTCTCCTCAAGAATTCGATTGATATTTTAGAACAAGGTAGCATATTGACGGGGATCACGACAGATTTTGTTGAGGTACTATGAAGAGGCCATCAAATAGTGACGACATCAAGCAAAAGGAATGATGAAGCGGAAGGTTATTGGAACCACAGATGCAACACAAGCTCAAAAACAAGCTTGTTGTTTGAGGTGAAATGATAAGATGAGGAAGATCGACGTAAGCTTAGCTCGTCGCCGGAAGTTGTGCTCCGGGAAGAAGGACCGGGTAGCACAGTTAAAATTAGCGCGATAATGATATAGCCAATCAGGCTAGGAATGACTTGAAGGATTATTAAACTCGTAAGCAACAAAAATTACTTAAGAGTTATAGAATTAGAGTGTGGAATCGATTCACTTATCGGCGTTCTCGAGTGACTAACAACTCAAAACCCGGGGAAATTTGTAATCGATAAGAAGCAATACCAAATGAAGACTCGTAGGAAGCAACACGGTTCTTTGTTATTCTCGAGGTACCGAAGGGTAATACTCGAAGGAAGATCAAAATAGAGGTTGCGGAGATGCATTGATCTGCAGAAGACAAGTCCTTTAACTTGTCCGAGAAATGGAATTAAAGGGGAACAATCATCGTGAGAACCACGGTCGCAAAGGACCAAACATAGCTACCATATGAACTTATAATAGGGGGATTATTATATCACAAGAAGCTTCCATGATAAGTTCCACATCGGGTCCATGGGCATGAACACAAAGTTCAAGGTCGACTCCCACTTCTTCAATGCATAACCTTCCATTCACTTCTTGTTTTCGATGAAGTCATAGCGTTGAAATTATATCAGGCAAACCGCCAGAAGAGTATGACTCGTGAAAACTCTCGAGTTCACATGGATTAAGGAAGGCATAGATTCAACCCATAGGGGCATCTTGGGAACATATACCACAAACTCCACGAGTAAAATAACACAAGCTCAAAGGCGTAGCATGGTTGAGAAGGCAGAGGATATGTCGGGGGAAATCTGCCTCCACGAACACCTATGGGGACCGAGCCCCTTTCTGGTTCGGCGGGGGGCGGAGGTCGCGCGAAGAGCGGATCGAGATGATGCACACAAGGGGTTTACCCAGCTTCGGGCCGCACGGATGCGTAAAACCCTACTGCTGCTTTGTGGTTTGTATTGTGTTCATGCTCGGGAGCGCTGAGTGCTACAGTACACTCAGGCAACAAATCAGACCGAGCGTGATTGGCCTCCTCCCTCTTCTCTACGTTGCGCATGGGGCCTCCTTTTATATGCGCAAGGGGTTACCCACAGGTGGCAACGTAGGCGGGGGTAAAACTGGAAAACGCTGTGTTGGGTACAGCTGTTTGCACAGTGCTATCATACCTAACTCTGACGGCAGGGGACAAGGCCATTAAATGCCCGTCTAGGTCGCCCAAACAGTGCAGAAAAGGGACCATCAGGGGCGCCACCGTTTGCCACGACGGCTATCCTTTCAGCGTTGCTTCGCCACCGCATGCCCCTGGCTGCGCAGCCTCTCGCCACGTACGTCTGGAATGGCCCCAGAGCGACACGTTGGTGGATGAGCTGGAACGCAGGCGCGGGGTGGTGACTTGCCGCGGCAAGCGCCTTGCCGCGGTTGATGCCTTGTCGCGCCCGGGAGCTTGTCGCTCACCTGTCCTTGCCGAGACGCGTGGCGCGTCGCAGCAAGTCTCTTGTCGTGCCCTGGTCGGCCTTCCCGGCAAGCTCCTCTTGCCGGGGCCTTGTGCTTCGAGCGGCCGTCCCGGCAAGCTCCTCTTGCCGGGGGCCTTGCTCTCTTCGGGTGGCCTTCCCGGCAAGCTCCTCCTGCCGGGGCCTTGGCTCAAATACTTTGTTCTTGGATGGCGCAAAAAGGGACCACGGAGAGATTTGGCGATCACCTGGCAAGCCTTGCCGCGGGGTGCTACGACTGCCCGTGCACAAGTTCGGGGTACTAAGGTAACCCTACTTTAGTACACCGACAGGAGCCCCCGGGCCTGGGCCATACACGGTGCCGAGCGCTGTTGGACCAGGCCCAAAACAGTACACGGGCACGCGCGGCCTGGGTCACGCTGCATCTTTTTCTGCATCCACCACGCCCTCCCCGAACGGCACGCGTCGAACGCGGCATCGTGGGGAGAGGCGTGCGTGACGTGGGTGGCGTGCGCGGAGCTGGGCCCCGCAGGCATGCGTCACGTCGCAATAAAGGGGGACGGTTCGCGCCATCTCCATAAGTGGAGGGAGGCGTGGCTCGTTTGCTGGACGGGGCCGAGGCACGGTTTCCGAGGCGTCCGCTCCCCATGATCACGGGGTGGGGGGAAGTCGCCTTATCCGTCGCCTCGGTCCTGCACGCCAACCACGCGGCTTCCATGAACCTGGAGTTGCGGACGGTGGAGGCAGGAAACCGGGCCGTCGCGGGTCGAGGCAGCAGGCCGGTCCCGGTCGCCTGCTCTTCCTGCGTCTTGATTGGCTGAGCGGGGCGGCCGAGCCCCCACTCTGCTCCTTTATAAAGAGCAAGAGGGGGCGACGGAAATCCACACTCCTTCATCTTTTCTTCCCTTCAGCTTCTGATCCCCTCTCTCCATTCGCCATGGAGAAAGGGAACCTTGGTCCTTCATCGGTGGCGGCGAGGGTCGCCGCTAGGCAACGCACCCCTCCTCCCCTTGCACCCGCGGCGGCAGAGCCAGCCGTAAGGGGAAGGGGGAGGGGGCGAGGTTGTGGACGAGATCGTGGACGAGGCCGAGGCGCTCGGGGACAAGGCGGACGGGGCGACGCGCCGACCTCGCCTCCGCCAGCGGCTCCTCTTCTCACGGCGGTCCACATCGGGGACGACCCTTGCGAGTTCTTCGTCAGGCTGCGTCGGGCGCCTCGTCGTCGCCTCCGTCTCCCGGATCCCTTCGCAAGCGTGATGGAGATGGAACAACCCGAGACGCTAAGACTGCGCATGAGGGGCTGCGGGATCAGCGGCACGCGGGTCCACGTTGAGTCCCCAGCCCCCGGCGTGATGTATCTTGGTCGAGGGTGGAAGTCGTTCGCCCGTATCCACAGCTTGATGGAGGGGTTCACCCTCCATTTTAAGTTGATGGAGGGCGATCTCCTCTCCGTCAAGGTCTTCGGGTGCTACGAGACCCGGGCCCGGTGCTGCGTGGATAGCTCCTCCGACAGCGAAGGCTCCTCCTCGAGCGAGAGCGACGAGGAGGGGAGCGACAGCGACGACGAGGGTAGCGGCCATCGGGATGACGGGCCCGACTAGGCGCCGGTCGCGGCTCCGTGTGGCACCGGCGACCCCATCATCCGTGTCGCCGGCTCCTTGAGCTTCTCGGGGTCGTCTCCTTGGCGGCTGGCGTAGGGAGGCTGCGGAAGAGGAAGAGGGCGGGCGGCAAGGCCGTCAACTTGGAGTACGGGGGCACGGCGCCCTCGACAGCGTGCTGACGTCCTGCCGCCTCGTCGAGCCCTGCTTCCGGCGCCGCCGTCACCGTCCAGCTTTCAGACGGCCCCCGGGGTGTTCTCTTGGTGTCTTCTGCCACCCGTAGCTCGCATAGGCGCCCCTTTTGCCCTTCTCGCCTCCTTGTCCTACCTCCTGAGGAGAGAGACAAGAAAGGGATTACGGGCACCTTATCTCTTTTTAACTTGTAAGCCCTCGGGCTTTAGTTGCATTTAAAGCTTGTAATCCCATCCCTCATGTTTTTCATTCTCTCTGAACTGTACCTGAGCGGAATGTTTTTTTAATGAAAAGGGGATGTTTGCCGGGCCATTTGTCCCGCGGGTAAAACCCACGCCAAGGAGCGAATCCTTTATATCGTTAAGATAGACACTTCTTTGCCCAGCAACAGGCCCTGCCGTCTTCCCGCGCCACTCGACCTTTCTCACGCCTTTGGCGGAGGTAGGGATGAGGCGGGTTCGGGCTCCTCATTCCGTCCCTTTGCCGCCGCGGCTACTACCAAAACTGGCCCCAGGAACGCGCTCTGGGGCCCAGAGTTAAGGGAGCATGGTAGCTTTTTAGGAAGAAACAAGGTTTTCGCATTCCTCGGTCCATAAGAAAATGCATGATAAGGGATGAAAAAACTTATCTGGGATTGCAGTCCCCGGCAACTTTGGCTTGCCGCGGGCGAATCTTTGTACTTGCAGCCCCCGGCAACACTGGTTTGCCGGGGACCAGATGCTGGTCCGCCCTTCTTCTCTTCTTCATCCTTAAGCGGTCGCGCCAGGATATGCAAAACCCTGCGAACCAAGGGAAACGAAAGAACAGGAAAAAGGGACGCAGACCCGACCTCTAAGCTAGGGGTTAGCAGCTGTTAGGCACTATCAGCCCTAACCAAGGACGAGACTCGACTCAGCATGCATGCTAAAACTTAGGGCGCCAGCGCTTCATTTACTGCTGCTCAGGGTCTGCGCCTGGCTTTGTACAAAGGATTACTTGCAACAACGGCAAGACTTGTACAAAAGGGTGGTTGCCGGATGGGGTCCGACAACCGCGCCTTACGGGTAAAACTTACGAAGATGCTCAATATTCCAGGAGTTGCTCACCGGAGTGCCATCTTCGGACTCAAGGCGGACAGCGCCGGGCCTCGTGACTCGTCTCACCCGGTAAGGGCCTTCCCACTTTGGTGTCAACTTGTTGTGATTCTTGGCGGACGGAGCGCGCCGAAGAACAAGGTCGCCTTCCTCGAAGCTTCTGGCTTTAACTTTGCGGCTATGGTAGCAACGCAAAGCTTGCTGGTAGCGAGCGGCTCGCACAGCAGCCTGAAGATGATCTTCCTCAAGGAGCAGTGCGTCATCTTCACGCAGCCGCTCTTGCTCAAGCTCATCATAAGCGAGCACTCGAGGTGACCCGTATACGAGTTCTGTGGGGGTAACTGCTTCTGCTCCATAGACTAGAGCAAATGGTGTCTGGCCAGTGGCTCGATTTGGTGTCGTTCTGATCGACCAAAGAGCCACCGGCAGCTCCTCGATCCAGTTTCTTCCGCACTTGTGCAGCCTGTCGAAAGTTCTGGTCTTGAGCCCGCGCAGCACTTCGGCATTGGCCCTCTCCGCTTGACCGTTGCTTCTGGGATGAGCAACAGAAGTGAAGCAGACCTTGGCGCCGAGATCTTGGACGTATTGCATGAAGGCGCGGCTCGTGAATTGCGTACCGTTGTCGGTGATGATCCTGTTGGGGATCCCGAAGCGGCAAACAATCGACCTGAAGAACTTGACTGCTGACTGTGTTGTCACCTTCCTCACTGGTTCCACTTCCGGCCACTTTGTGAACTTGTCGATTGCGACGTACAAGTACTCAAAGCCCCCGACAGCTCGGGGGAAGGGGCCGAGGATGTCGAGCCCCCAGACCAAAAATGGCCAGGATAAAGGGATCGTCTGGAGAGCTTGAGCTGGCTGGTGTATCTGCTTGGAATGGAACTGGCACGCTTCACACTTGGTTACTTGTGCAGTTGCATCCTGGAGGGCTGTCGGCCAGAAGAAACCTTGCGGGAACGCTTTGCCGGCAAGTGCTCTTGCGCCAATGTGGTGACCACACATGCCTCCATGTATCTCTGCCAACAGCTTTTGTCCGTCTTCCCGGGGAATACACTTCAATTTCACACCGTTGCGCCCTCTTCTGTACAGTGTGTTGTCGATGAACTGGTACATACTTGAGCGCCGGGCTACTCTTTCCGCTTCTTCTTGTTCTTCGGGAACTTCTCCGTTCTGGAGGAAACGGACAGTCCGCTGTGCCCATGCTGGAGCCTGTGGCTCGACAACAAGGACTGAAGGCACATCTGCTGCTGCGGGAACGTCCGCTTCTACGGCGAGGATCTGGGGCTCAGCCGGAGCTTGATGTTCCCCGGCAAGCTTGCCGGAGCAGAACTTGTCGGGAGCGCCTGCTTCTACGGAACAAACCCTGGGGTTTGCCGGAGCAGACTGCTCCTCAGCACTCTTGGCGTCGATCTTGGGGACCTTCTTGGCGGCGGCTCCGGGGAGCTCTGCCGGAAGATAGTCGCCGGAGACCAACTTTCTCTTCTTGCTCTGTCCGGTTGATGGTGTTACGGACGGCTGAGTCAGCTTGAGCACAAAGGTTCCTGGCTCCACAGGTAACTTAAGTGCTACGCACTTTGACAGGCCATCAGCAATGTCATTCTTAGCTCTTGGAATGTGTTCCATTTGCAGGCCGTCAAAGTTCTCTTCTAGCTTCCTCACTTCATCAACGTACGCTTCCATCAACGGACTCTGGTAATCTTTGTTCACTTGGCGGATGACAAGCTGCGAGTCACCCCTGACAATGAGCTTCTTGATCCCAAGTTCTGCCGCGATCCTGAGACCGGCAAGCAAACCTTCATACTCTGCAGTATTGTTGGTTGCTTGCTCCTTGGGGAAGTGCATCTGGACTATGTACTTGAGATGCTCTCCGGTGGGCGCGATAAGCAATGCGCCAGCACCGGCGCCTTGCAGCGAGAAGGCACCATCAAAATACATCATCCACTCTTTGCTTGCTTCTTTGACGGGGATGCTCGTCTCTGGGATTTCTTCGTCTGGTGTCGGTGTCCACTCCGCTATGAACTCCGCCAATGCTCTACTTTGGATAGTTGAAGTGCTCTCGAACTTGAGATCGAAGCTTGACAGTTCCAGTGCCCACTCGACAATCATGCCTGTTGCTTCTGGATTCTGCAGTATCCTCTTCAGCGGAAAGCGGGTGACAACTGTAATCTCATGTGCTTGGAAGTAATGGCACAGCTTTCTCGAGGCCATGAGAAGGCCGAAAAGCAATTTCTGCACACCAGAGTACCTTGACCTAGCCCCTGCAGAAGGGAACTGACAAAGTAAACTGGGCGCTGCACCATTCTCTTCTTCTGCACCTCCACTCGCTCCTGTGCAGATTCATCCTTGTCGGGGCCAGAGCTTGTCGGGGAAGCCCCCTGCTTGTCGCTGGACGCGCTTGCCGCGGTTGCTAGCTCATCATCTGCCTCCCTCTCCGCTACTAACGCAGCACTAACCACTTGATTGGTTGCCGCCAGGTACAGCAGCAACTTCTCTTGTGGTTTAGGTGCGACAAGTATTGGAGCGGAGGACAGGTATTTCTTCAAGTCCTGCAGCGCAGCCTCCGCTTCTGGAGTCCATTTCACTGGACCCGCCTTCTTCAAAACTTTGAAAAATGGCAGGGCGCGTTCTGCAGACTTGGAAATAAACCTGCTGAGAGCCGCCATGCAGCCGGCAAGCCTTCGTACATCCTTGACGCGTGTTGGTGCTTCGATCTGCTCGATGGCCTTGATTTTGTCTGGATTGGCTTCGATTCCCCGCTGAGACACGAAGAACCCGAGAAGCTTGCCGGAAGGGACTCCAAACACGCACTTCTCGGGGTTGAGCCTGAGGCTGATCTTGCGCGGGTTCGTAAAGGTCTCTTCTTAATCTTGAATCAGGGTTGCCCTATTCCTGCTCTTGACCACTATGTCATCCATGTAGGCCTCCACATTTCTGTGGATTTGCGGCTCAAAAGCGGTATGGGCAACCCTCGCAAACGTCGAACCAGCATTCTTCAAACCGAAAGGCTTCCGTACGAAACAGTACATGCCACATGGAGTGATGAATGTGGTCTTTTCCTCATCTTCTTCAGCCATGAAGATCTGATGGTATCCTGAGTATGCGTCAAGAAATGAAAGCAGGTCACATCCGGCCGTGGAGTCAACAATCTGGTCAATGCGCGGCAAGGGAAAGGGATCTTTGGGACAAGCTTTGTTAACATCAGTAAAGTCGATGCAAAGCCTCCATTTCCCATTTGCTTTGCGCACGACAACAGGATTGGCCAACCACGTCGGATGGAGCACACCTCTGACAAGTCCTGCCGCTTCCAACTTCTTGATCTCTTCTTGGCGCTCCACCGCTTGCTTCCTGACTTTCTGCTTGACGGGCCGCGCATGAGGACAGACGGCGAGGTGGTGCTCAATCACTTTCCTGGGAACGCCGGGGATGTCAGATGGTTGCCAGGCAAACACATCGACATCCGCCCGCAGGAAAGCAACGAGCGCGCTTTCCTATTTGAGGTCGAGAGTGGCACTGATGGTGAAGGTACCACCAGTGTTGTCCTCCTTGGCGGACACCTTCTTGGTCGTTGGCGGGGCTGCCATTGTCTTCTTACTATTGCCGGTGGAGCTCGATGGCGCGTCCTCGACGGTAGCGCAGCACTCCGAAGAGGTGCGCTTGCCGGAGTGGGCACCAGAGCACTTGCCGGGCTTGGTCTTCTTCTTCCCTCCGGGAGCTTCAGCGGCAAGTGGCTTGTGATCCGTTGCGGCTGCTGCTTCCCGGTAGATCTTGTCGGCACAGATAAGGGCATCCTTCTTGTCGCCGGGTACAGAGATGACGCTTATCGGGCCTGGCATCTTGAGCATGTTGTATGCGTAGTGAGAGGCCGCCATGAACTTGGCGAGCGCTGGACGGCCGAGAATTCCATTGTAGGGCAATGGAAAATCGGCAACGTCAAAAGTGATCCTCTCTGTCCTGAAGTTCAGCTCGCTGCCAAATGTCACTGGCAACGTTATCTTCCCCTTTGGCTTGCTCCTTCCCGGGTTGATTCCTTGGAACGTGCCGGTCTCTTCGAGCTCGCTGTCGGGGACTTGGAGTTTCTGGAGCACAGCGGAGGAGATCAGGTTCAAGCCGGCCCCGCCGTCGACTAGCATCTTAGTGACCTTGAGGTTGCGGACTGTTGGTGAGACCAACATCGGAAAGCACCCGATCGCAGTTGTGCGGTCAGGGTGGTCCTCAATATCGAAGATGATAGGCGTGCTGGACCATTTCAGAGTCTTGCGTGACTCGACGGGTGGTTCCGCTGCATTGACTTCCCGCGCCCACTGCTTGAGCTGGCGGCGAGAAGTATGCAGAGAAGCACCGCCGTCTACGCACAAGACCTCTGTGGCTTTCTGAAACTCCTGCTCACTGGTCTCGACATCATCCATGTCTTCGTCTTCGTCGTCGCCTCCGTCCTTGTCGCGGCCGTGGGGAGGTCTGTCTGCTTGCCGCTGCTTGTCCTTGTCGCGGCGTCCTCCCTGGCCGGGGCGCTTCGTGCCGGATCCTCCGCCACCTCCCCGGGCTTTCTCCTTGTCGCGTCGCTCGTACTCGGCCTTCTGCAGCTCGACGAGCCGCTCGACCTGCTTGCAGCTCTGGAGGTCATGGCCCTTGGTGCGGTGGATCTTGCAGTACTGTTTGTTGGTGCCGTCCCGCTTGTCGGCGACCGCCACAGCCTGGCAGTTGGTGCATCCGGCAACCTCCTTGCCGGAGCTACCAGCCTGGGCCTTCTTGGCGGTGCCTTCATCGTCGGGCTGCTCAACAACCAGTACTTCTTGGCTCTTCTTCTTCCTGTTGCTCCGCCGCCGGTTCTTCCTTGCCGGGGCGGTATCCTCACTGTCAGATTCTCCTGCTCCAGTGTTCTCTCTGGGGAGTTTCCTCCCTTCCTCAGCACGCGCACACTTGTCGGCCAGGGCATATAGCTCGCTGACGTCTTTGATCTTGCACATCGCCATCTCCTCCCGCATCCTGCGGTTATGCACGTTCTGATGGAACGCGCTGATGACCGCGACAGGGTGGACATCTGGGATGTTGTAGTGTACGCGGCTGAACCTCTGGATGAACTTGCGCAAGGGTTCCCCTTCCTTCTGGACGAGCAGATGGAGATCGCTCGCTTGGCCATGGGGTTTGTGGCTTCCTGTAAAGGCGCCAACAAACTGATGGCACAAGTCTGTCCAGGAGGTTATGGAGTTGTCCGGCAAGTGCATGAGCCAGGATCTGACGTTGGATTTGAGTACCAGCGGGAAGTAGTTGGCAAGGATCTTGTCGTCTCGCCCTCCAGCAGCCTGCACCGCAATGGTGTAGATGCTGAGGAACTCCGACGGATGCGACTTGCCGCCGTACTTCTCTGGTACGTCTGGCTTGAAATTCTTCGTGCTGGGCCACTGGACTTGCCGCAGCTCACGGGTGAACGCAGGGCAGCCTACCGCGTACGGCAGGTCGCCTGGTCCCCCCGGTGCATGCATGTCGACAGAGGGCTCAGCGCGCTGGTCTGATTGACGCCGCGCTTCTATTCGACGCTCGATGCGAGTACGAGCGTCCTCTTGCTTTCGTTCGTGAAGAACTTGGCGTTGATCGCGACGAGTTCACGGATTTGACGATGCGGTGGAGTCGTTGTCGTGATGGTTCTGGCGAGTCGGCGATCTTGGCCTTTGGGGCGGGGAGTGCACGGTGGTCGCACCCCCACCGGTTTTGGCGCCATCGGTTCTCGCCTGGCCGACCTGCCGCGGCTGCGACGCACTGTGCTGCCGTGGGGTGTCGCCGTTAGCGAAGCCGATGAGACTCTGTATCGTGGCCCTCCAGTCGTCGAGCTTGTCCGCCGTTGGAGGGTAGTCTAGGAGCAGTTGAGCTCGTGCTAGAGCTTCTGCTGGAGTGGCGGGCAGCGGTGGCGAACGGCGCGTGGAGCGGGATGTGCTCGAACTTCTAACTATGTTAGAAGGAGCAGCACCCGGTCCAGGCAGTCGCGCCACGCTCGCGCCAGCACGTTGGTGCGTATGCTAGCCTTGAGCACCCTGGGATCCGCCAGCTCGATCTGGGTCCAGCGAGCGTATGGTACCGTGAGTGCCAAGACGTTGCCGGTCCCGTGCCTCCTGAGAGGGGCGCGGTGCATGTTCGGACGCCGTCGCACCATGAGCTGGCTCGGCGACATCCGTTCCACCGCCGGTGCCGTCCCCACCACCCGTTTGCTAGAGGGGCGGTGGGTTCGACGCGGACGGACCAACCACCTCCGGAGCCTTCTTCTTCGGTGGCATGTCGATGAAGATGATGAAGATCTAGCCTGTGCGGACGCCGGATCAGGTTCACACAACCTCGACGCCCCCTACCTGGCGCGCCAAAGTTGTCGGGGGAAATCTGCCTCCACGAACACCTATGGGGACCGAGCCCCTTTTTGGTTCGGCGAGGGGCGGAGGTCGCGCGAAGAGCGGATCGAGACGATGCACACAAGGGGTTTACCCAGCTTCGGGCCCCTACCTGGCGTGCCAAAGATGTCGGGGGAAATCTGCCTCCACGAACACCTATGGGGACCGAGCCCCTTTCTGGTTCGGCGGGGGGCGGAGGTCGCGCGAAGAGCGGATCGAGACGATGCACACAAGGGGTTCACCCAGCTTCGGGCCGCACGGATGCGTAAAACCCTACTGCTGCTTTGTGGTTTGTATTGTGTTCTTGCTCGGGAGCGCTGAGTGCTACAGTACACTCAGGCAACTAATCAGACCGAGCGTGAGTGGCCTCCTCCCTCTTCTCTACGTTGCGCATGGGGCCTCCTTTTATATGTGCAAGGGTTTACCCACAGGTGGCAACGTAGGCGGGGGTAAAACTGGAAAACGTTGTGTTGGGTACAGCTGTTTGCACAGTGCTATCATACCTAACTCTGACGGCAGGGGACAAGGGCATTAAATGCCCGTCTAGGTCGCCCAAACAGTGCAGAAAAGGGACCGTCAGGGGCGCCACCGTTTGCCACGACGGCTATCCTGTCAGCGTTGCTTCGCCACCGCATGCCCCTGGCTGCGCAGCCTCTCGCCACGTACGTCTGGAATGGCCCAGAGCGACACGTTGGTGGATGAGCTGGAATGCAGGCGCGGGGTGGTGACTTTTCGCGGCAAGCGCCTTGCCGCGGTTGATGCCTTGTCGCGCCCGAGAGCTTGTCGCTCACCGATCCTTGCTGGGACGCGTGGCGCGTCGCAGCAAGTCTCTTGTCGTGCCCTGGTCGGCCTTCCCGGCAAGCTCCTCTTGCCGGGGCCTTGTGCTTCGAGCGGCCGTCCCGGCAAGCTCCTCTTGCCGGGGGCCTTGCTCTCTTCGGGTGGCCTTCCCAGCAAGCTCTTCCTGTCGGGGCCTTGGCTCAAATACTTTGTTCTTGGATGGCCCAAAAAGGGACCATGGAGAGTTTTGGTGATCACCCGGCAAGCCTTGCCGCGGGGTGCTACGACTGCCCGTGCACAAGTTCAGGGTACTAAGGTACCCCTACTTTAGTACACCGACAGGATACAATTTACCAAAGGCAATGTGTATCAGGGAAGAGCGCACAAAATTTTGAATATGAAGGAAACTGCTGGTTAACAATCCAACAAAGGATTCAGCAGTCCTTAATGGATATGATGTGAGTATCAGTACTCAATCAGAAGAAGGAAAGAATGCAAGGCATCAGATTATAGATATATCTGGATAACTTCAAAGCTTGAATACAAAGGAATTACGGTTTTCATATCAAAAGATCAGAAGCAGAGGCTCTGATCAAAAGATGAGTAAGTTGAATAGAATTAGAGGTGCACCCAATCAAATCTGGATTGAGCAAGAACTAGCTCATAACCGAAGCGATGTCGGAGCCGGAAAGAAAATTTCCAAGGATTAATTGATGATTGCGAGTATTCGCTAACACGTTGAATCCATAGGAGCTGAATGACTACCACAAAGAATTTTAAAGAATAATGATAGACATATGGAATTAATCCTAACGCAAGCAGGCAAGAAGAATCAAGAGCAATAGGCTGCAGAGGATTTTCAGAAGATCAGATTTTATTTCCAAGTATTTTGGAAAGCATATGAACAAATGGGGATGAACGGGTTCAGCCAATTATCCATAGTGCAAAAGGAAGCCGCAAAGCAGAAGGCACAAAGGATTCTCGGAACAACGGAGAGTACATCTTGGAATAATAGGAGCAACTGGGTATGAAGGTGCAAGCGGCAAGCTTGGTGAAGACAATGATTTGGTAGACCAGATCCAACTGCTGTCTCAGTTGTACATCTGGTTGGAGCGGCTGAGTATTTAAACTCGAGGACACCTAGTCCCGGACACACAGTCCTCACCGTATTCTCCTTGAGCTAAGGACACACAGTCCTCGCCCAATCACTCGTGGTAAGTCTTCAGGTGACTTCCAAACCTTCACAGACTTGGTCACTCGGTGATCCACAATTCCTCTTGGATGCTCTAGACCTTGACGCCTAACCGTCTGGAGGAAGCACAGTCTTCAAAGGTAACAAGCGTCGGATCCACGCAGGATCAATCTCTTCAGTGATGCTCAATCACTTTGGGTTTGTAGGTGTTTTGGGTTTGGGTTTGGATTTTCCTCACTTGATGATTTTTGCTCAAAGTCCTCGGAGGATGGGTTGCTCTCAAATGACAAGTGTCAAGTTCTCGCGGAGCATCCAACAAGCTAGTGGTTGTAGGGGGCGGCTATTTATAGCCTAGGGAGCAGCCCGACATGATAAGACATAAATGCCCTTCAATGCTTTGACCGTTAGGTGGACAAGATATTTTAGGACAGCTGGCGCGTAGCACTGCAACGGTCGGAAATTTGAGGTTCAAATTCCTCAGGGCTATCATGTTCCTCACTGTGTAGGCAATTCGCACTGGCGAATTCCTAACTCCTCAATCAGAGCAAAGTCCTCAGTGACCAGAAGAACTGCATCTCTGTCACTGAAGAAATTGACTAAACTGTATGAGATTTCCAATGGCTTCACTCGAAGGGATTGGTAGGTGTAGGATTTGAGATGAGCATCACTTGGAAATTTTCTCCTTAGTATTTCCTCGACCCCCTTTAACAGTACGGTGTTTCCTATGACTCAAGAAAGAGAAAATGAAACTACGAAAACAAAAGTCTTCATGCTTCATGTTCCTCGAATGATAACCAAGTCTTCAAGGTCACACCAATTTCTTCACTTTCAAAGTCTTCAGAAAGTCTTCAAAATATCAAAGTCTTTAGATGAAGAACTTCATTTTTAGGGGTCGACTTTCTCTGTAAATATCAAACTCCTCATAGACTTATAGACCTGTGTACACTCATAAGCACATTAGATACTTAACCTATAAGTCTTCAATACACCAAAATCACTAAGGGGTGCTAGATGCACTTACAGGTAGAAATCAAGAAGGAGCATCAAGTGTTGATGGTCAATAAGACCACCAGCTTCAAGAAGAAGGGCAAAGGGAAGAAGAAGGGGAACTTCAAGAAGAACAGCAAGCAAGTTGCTGCTCAGGAGAAGAAACCCAAGTCTAGACCTAAGCCTGAAACTAAGTGCTTCTACTGCAAGCAGACTGGTCACTGGAAGCGGAACTGCCCCAAGTATTTTGCGGATAAGAATGATGGCAAGGTGAACAAAGGTATATGTGATATACATGTTATAGATGCGTACCTTACTAATTCTCGCAGTAGCACCTGGGTATTTGATACTGGTTCTGTTGCTAATATTTGCAACTCGAAACAGGGACTACGGATTAAGCGAAGATTGGCAAAGGACGAGGTGACGATGCGCGTGGGAAATGGTTCCAAAGTCGATGTGATCGCAGTCGGCACGCTACCTCTACATCTACCTTCGGGATTAGTTTTAGACCTAAATAATTGTTATTTGGTGCCAGCGTTGAGCATGAACATTATATCTGGATCTTGTTTGATGCGATACGGTTATTCATTTAAATCAAAGAATAATTGTTGTTCTATTTATATGAGTAATATCTTTTATGTTCATGCACCCTTGAAGAATGGTCTATTTCTGTTGAATCTCGATACTAGTGATACACATATTCATAATGTTGAAGCCAAAAGATGCAGAGTTGATAATGATGGTGCAACTTATTTATGGCACTGCCGTTTAGGTCATATCGGTGTAAAGCGCATGAAGAAACTCCATACTGATGGACTTTCGGAACCACTTGATTATGAATCACTTGGTACTTGCGAACCATGCCTCATGGGCAAGATGACTAAAACACCGTTCTCTGGTACTATGGAGAAAGCAACAGATTTGTTGGAAATCATACATACAGATGTTTGTGGTCCGATGAATGTTGAGGCTCGTGGCGAATATCGTTATTTTCTCACCTTCACAGATGATTTAAGCAGGTATGGGTATATCTACTTAATGAAGCATAAGTCTGAAACATTTGAAAAGTTCAAAGAATTTCAGAGTGAAGTTGAAAATCATCGTAACAAGAAAATAAAGTTTCTACGATCTGGTCGTGGAGGAGAATATTTGAGTTACGAGTTTGGTCTACATTTGAAACAATGCGGAATAGTTTCACAACTCACACCACCCAGAACACCATAGCGCAATGGTGTGTCCGAACGTCGTAATCGTACTTTACTAGATATGGTACGATCTATGATGTCTCTTACTGATATACCGCTATCGTTTTGGGGTTATGCTTTAGAGACGGCTGCATTCACGTTAAATAGGGCACCATCAAAATCCGTTGAGATGACGCCTTATGAACTGTGGTTTGGCAAGAAACCAACGTTGTCGTTTCTGAAATTTGGGGCTGCGATGCTTATGTAAAAAAGGTTCAACCTGATAAGCTCGAACCCAAATCGGAGAAATGTGTCTTCATAGGATATCCAAAGGAGACTATTGGATACACCTTCTATCACAGATTCGAAGGCAAGATTTTTGTTGCCAAATTCGGAAACTTTCTAGAGGAGTTTCTCTCGAAAGAAGTGAGTGGGAGGAATGTAGAACTTGATGAGGTAACTGTACCTGCTCCCTTATTGGAAAGTAGCTCATCACAGAAAACAGTTTCTGTGACACCTACACCAATTAGTGAGGAAGTTAATGATGATGATCATGAAACTTCAGATCAAGTTAATACTGAACCTCGTAGATCGACTAGACTAAGATCCGCACCAAAGTGGTACTGTAATCCTGTTCTGGAAGTCATGCTACTAGATCATGGTGAACCTACGAACTATGAAGAAGCGATGGTGAGCCCAGATTCCGCAAAATGGCTTGAAGCCATGAAATCTGAGATGTTATCCATGTATGAAAACAAAGTATGGACTTTGGTTGACTTGCCCGATGATCGGCAAGCAATTGAGAATAAATGGATCTTCAAGAAATAGACTGACGCTGACGGTAATGTTATTGTCTACAAAGATCGACTTGTTGCAAAAGGTTTTCAACAAGTTCAAGGGATTGACTACGATGAGACCTCCTCACCCGTAGCGATGATTAAGTCTGTCCGAATCATGTTAGCAATTGCCGCATTTTATGATTATGAAATTTGGCAGATGGATGTCAAAACTGCATTCCTGAATGGATTTCTAGAAGAAGAGTTGTATATGATGCAACCGGAAGGTTTTGTCGATCCAAAGGGAGCTAACAAAGTGTGCAAGCTCCAGCAATCCATTTATGGACTAGTGCAAGCCTCTCGGAGTTGGAATAAATGCTTTGATAGTGTGATCAAAGCATTTGGTTTTATACAGACTTTTGGAGAAGCCTGTATTTATAAGAAAGTGAGTGGGAGCTCTGTAGCATTTATGATATTATATGTGGATGACATATTACTAATCGGAAATGATGTAGAATTTCTGGATAGCATAAAGGGATACTTGAATAAAAGTTTTTCAATGAAAGACCTCGGTGAAGATGCTTACATATTGGTCATTAAGATCTATAAAGATAGATCGAGACGCTTAATTGGACTTTCACAAAACACATACCTTGACAAAGTTTTGAAAAAGTTCAAAATGGATCAGGCAAAGAAAAGATTCTTACCTGTGTTACAAGGTGTGAAGTTGAGTAAGACTCAATGCTCGACCACTCCAGAAGATAGAGAGAAAATGAAAGATGTTCCCTATGCTTCAGCCATAGGCTCTATCATGTATGCAATGCTGTGTACCAGACCTGATGTGTGCCTTGCTATAAGTCTAGCATGGAGGTACCAAAGTAATCCAGGAATGGATCACTGGACAGCGGTCAATAACATCCTGAAATACCTGAAAAGGACTAAGGATATGTTTCTCATATATGGAGGTGACAAAGAGCTCATTGTAAATGGTTACGTTGATGCAAGCTTTGACACTGATCCGGACGATTCTAAATCGCAAACCGGATACGTGTTTACATAAAACGGTGGAGGTGTCAGTTGGTGCAGTTCTAAACAAAGTGTCGTGGCGGGATCTACATGTGAAGCGAAGTACATAGCTGCTTCGGAAGCAGCAAATGAAGGAGTCTGGATGAAGGAGTTCATATCCAATATAGGTGTCATACCTAGCGCATCGGGTCCAATGTAAATCTTTTGTGACAATACTGGTGCAATTGCCTTGGCAAAGGAATCCAGATTTCACAAGAGAACCAAGAACATCAAGAGACGCTTCAATTCCATTCGGGATCTAGTCTAGGTGGGAGACATAGAGATTTGCAAGATACATATGGATCTGAATGTTGCAGACCCGTTGACTAAGCCTCTTCCACGAGCAAAACATGATCAGCACCAAGGCTCCATGGGTGTTAGAATCATTACTGTGTAATCTAGATTATTGACTCTGGTGCAAGTGGGAGACTGAAGGAAATATAACCTAAAGGAAATAATAAAGTTATTATTTATTTCCTTATTTCATGATAAATGTTTATTATTCATGCTAGAATTGTATTAACCGGAAACATAATACATGTGTGAATACATAGACAAACAGAGTCTCACTAGTATGCCTCTACTTGACTAGCTCGTTAATCAAAGATGGTTATGTTTCCTGACCATGAACAAAAGAGTTGTTATTTGATTAACGGGATCACAATATTAGGAGAATGATGTGATTGAGATGACCCATTCCTTTAGCTTAGCACCCGATCGTTTAATATGTTGCTATTGCTTTCTTCATGACTTATACATGTTCCTATGACTATGAGATTATGCAACTCCCATTTGCCGGAGGAACACTTTGTGTGCTACCAAACATCACAACGTAACTAGGTGATTATAAAGGAGCTCTACAGGTGTCTCCGAAGGTACATGTTGGGTTGGCGTATTTCGAGATTAGGATTTGTCACTCCGATTATCGGAGAGGTATCTCTGGGCCCTCTCGGTAATACACATCACATTAAGCCTTGCAAGCAATGCAACTAATGAGTTAGTTGCGAGATGATGTATTATGGAACGAGTAAAGAGACTTGTCGGTAACGAGATTGAACTAGGTATTAAGATACTGACGATCGAATCTCGGGCAAGTAACATACCGATGACAAAGGGAACAACGTATGTTGTTATGTGGTCTGACCGATAAAGATCTTTGTAGAATATGTGGGAACCAATATGAGCATCCAGGTTCCGCTATTGGTTATTGACCGGAGACATGTCTCGGTCATGTCTACATTGTTCTCGAACCCGTAGGGTCCACACGCTTAACGTTACGATGACAGTTTCATTATGAGTTTATATGTTTTGATGAACCGAAGGTTGTTCGGAGTCCCGGATGTGATAACGGACATGACGAGGAGTCTCAAAATGGTCGAGACATAAAGATTGATATATTGGACGACTATATTCGGACACCGGAAATGTTCTGGGTGATTTCGGAGAAAACCGGAGTGCCGGAGGGGTTACCGGAACCCCCCGGGGAAGTATTGGGCCTTAGTGGGCCTGAGGGGAGAGAGAGAGGGCAGCAGCCCAGGAGGTGGCGCGCCCCCTCCCATGGGGAGTCCGAATTGGACTAGGGGAGGGGGGCGCGGCCCCTCTTTCCCTCTCCCTCTCCCTCTCTTTCCTTCCCCCTTCTCTCTTCCTAGTTGGACTAGGAAAGGGGAGCCCTACTCCTACTAGGAGGAGGACTCCCCCCTCCTTGGCGCGCCCCAAGGGCCGGCCGGCCTCCCCCCCTTTCTCCTTCATATACGGGGGCATGGGGGCACCTCTAGACACACAAGTTGATCTTCGTGATCGTTCTCTAAGCCGTGTGCGGTGCCCCCCTCCACCATAATCCTCGATAATATTGTAGCGGTGCTTAGGCGAAGCCCGGCGACGGTAGAACATCAAGATCGTCACCACGCCGTCGTGCTGACGAAACTCATCCCCGACACTTTGCTGGATCGGAGTCCGGGGATCATCATCGAGCTGAACGTGTGCTAGAACTCGGAGGTGTCGTAGTTTCGGTGCTTGATCGGTCGGGCCGTGAAGACGTACGACTACATCAACCGCGTTGTCATAACGCTTCCACTGTCGGTCTACGAGGGTACGTAGACAACAGTCTCCCCTCTCGTTGCTATGCATCACCATGATCTTGCGTGTGCGTAGGAAATTTTTTGAAATTACTACGTTCCCCAATAGATTCACCATGAGATGTAGTTTTGTATGATGTATCTTTGGTATTGTAGATATAAAAAACATTTGCGTAAACCTGATCAAAGTTTCCAAAGTGTGACTTCTAAAAAAATTTACATGCACTGCATTATCGAGCGGATGGAATATCTCTTTCCCCCTCTCAGGTATCTGACGCACCACTCAGCCTTATCGGGGCTCCTCAATCTCTCTCAAACTTTATTGGTCAGTTTGGTTCGTGACCTGACCCTCATGCCTTGATGGCCGGTACTGCCTGGTGTGGACGTGAGATGTAAAATATTTCTACCTGGCCAGACTTGTGTGGTGCTGAAGCGTTTGGTTCATGCCTGGGCTAGGCAAAGCATCAACGTCCCATCAATCAATCCATGCATCAAATATTTAATGCTAATATCCATCCATGTTGCTGTTAGCCTCGTGGCCACACGACCAGGCATGGCTAGGCGTTCGAAATCGGTCGCCTGGGCCAGGCTACTTGCATTGTCTGGAGTTCAGCCAGGCTAATTAAAGTGCAAGGGAACCTAGGCCAGGCGGGCTTTGTTTTTCACAGGGTAGCAACCAAACAAGCATGCATGAAATCCAGACACAACCCCAGGCTAGGCAAAAGATGCTCAGGACGCAAGCCAAACTGGCCTTATATCTCCCTGGTTCACACATACACATGTCTCGCTCGCGCTATACATATAGACCCATCGAACACTCTCCGCCCTTGTTCTCTCTCCATGTGACATGCACCCCCCTAAGTATCATAATCCCTCACTCCATCATAGGCGCAAGCACTCCCCCCCCCCTCCTAAGTATGATTATCTCTTACTAGCCATCAGGAACACACATATTGTCTCCTTCCATCCATACGTCTATCTCGATATCGCTCGGGGCATCTTCTATCGTGCACACACCTTCTCACTCGATCTCCCACCCATGTAGTCCCATCACGATCTCCAGGGAATCGCTCTATGACAAACATACACTCTCTCCTCCCCATGTCTGCATTTTCTCCGTACGTCTCTCTCGACCTCTCTCCCTTGTTTGTCAGACCCCTCTTGGCCACGTGCTAGGGGTCTTGCTCTCTCGGTTCCAAACAACCACACACTATCTCCTCACCTTGCCTCCGTTGTCGAAGATGCATGTGTGATATGTTTGCATAAATCACACACGCTTTTTCTCTACTTTTATCATGTGTTGTCCATGTCTCTTTCACACACGCACACACACTTTTTTCACTCTCTCTCTCTCTCTCTCTCTCTAGTTAGGGACTATGTCATGTCCATAAGCATATGGATGTTTTGAAAAGTCAAACCTCAGAAAAGTTTGACCAGGTATATGTGGAGAAAAACATTTACATCTGGAACGATCATTAGATTCATCACAACATGTACTTACTTCATACTATCATTTATCTTTGATATTGTAGATATAAGTAATTTCTTTATAAACTTGGTCAAAGTTTCAAAAGTTTGACTTAAAAAAATGTTGGAACTACATTATCGAACGGAGGGAGTATCTCTTTCTCTCTCTCTGCTATCTCTCACGGGCCTCCCCTCTCACTCGAAGTCTCTATACCGACGGATTATACGCTCACTGTGTCAGCGTATAGCTCCGTATATTGTTTAGTTGACCGGTCAACCAATCCACATGCTGGCTTGTCAGCTCGTGTTCTGTATCTTCATGTGCTGGTCCATGTGGCAGTGGGTGAAAATAAGTAAACTAGAGGCCCATCTGACACGCGGTGAAGTAAACAAAGTTGAAACCACTCGGGGTAGCACCCCGCACGCTAGTAAATTGAGGGCGCATTGAGGACAAACTTCTTGCGCGCGAAGGACGCACTCACGCACAATTCACCACTACGCGGCGGCATGCACAGAAGGACGCACTCGCGCACACCCAGCACACAACACACACCAGCACACGTGTACACTGGCGTCGCTGCCGGTTGAGATGGACGGCGAGGCAACCAACAAGCGGAGGCGGCTCGAGCCAAAACCGCATCCGGCGAGCCTGGACTTCATCAGCAGCCTCGCCGACGACATGTTGCTCGTCATCATCGGCCTCCTCCCCACCAAATATGTCGTGCAGACTTCCCTGCTCTCCCGGCGGTGGCGCCCCCTCTGGCGCTGCGTCCCCCTCAACCTCACCATCGACAGCTGCCTCTGCGATGGGGATTGCAAACACATGGCCGCAGCCTCCAAGATCCTTTCATCGCACCCTGGGCCAGCCAGACGCCTTGACATCCGCATGTTCAGTACCAACTGCAAGATCCAACCCAAGTTCGAGGAGTGGTTCTTATCCCCCGCCCTAGATCAGCTCGAGGAGCTTTGAAGCTGGACGATGTCGCTCTCTGCCGCCGTCCGCGTTCCGCCTCATGCCAACGCTGCGCCGCGCCAGCTTCAGCTCCTGCTATCTTCCCCAGATTAATGTCGCGCCCACCCTTCTTCTCCCTCAACTCAAGCAGCTCGACCTCTTCGATTTTGTCATCTCGAAGAAGGCTATGGAGCACATGCTCCGCAGCTGTACTGCGCTCGAGTACGTTCATCTTGAGCAGATCCATGGGTTCATTAGCCTCCACATCGCCTCGACGAATCTCCGATGGATTTATGTGTCTTGCTGGCCCCGCAACAAGACATCAATTGGGAAGAGATCACTCCAGCTGTTCCATGTTATGGTCATTGAGAATGCGCATTTCCTTAAGAGATTGCTTGTATCGGATCTAGAAGGTCCAACAAAAATCAGGGTCATTGACGCGCCGAAATTGACAGTGTTGGTGTACTCGTCTGCTGAATTCTCCGAACTCTTTATTGGATCCGTAATCGTTCAGGTACAGCACTCATCTTCTTCTCCGTCTTCTTGAAATTCACATTTTTAAATTTCTTCTTGATGTATTTACGACCGTCTTCCAGAAAATGATTCCCACAAGCTTGACCCAGTCCATGCGCACAGTGAAGATCTTAGCACTAAAATCTATCGGCCCCAATCTGGATCAAGTTGTTGGATTCCTTACATGCTTTCCGTGCACGGAGAAGCTACTCATCGAGGTGAAACTTCTTTCCTATAAGTAAACGGTAATCACAACGTAGCTCAATTTTTTCGTAATTTTCCCAAATTACGAAGACAAGTGTAGTGTTCAAAACTGCATCTACGCACTGCACCGAAAGAAATGTTTTTAGTATTTTTTCTCAAGTGATCACCTGCATCGTTTTTATGCTATACTACTATAGTAGCCTAGGCTAGTCATAGTGGAAAGTAACTTAGACTACTCCAGTAACTCTATGGTTACCCTAAGAGCAAGTACTACCTCGGTCCTGGTTTACTCTTCCAATTTTGTAGTATCAAAATTTGACCATAGATTCAACTGACAAATGGTTAATGCATGTCACTAAGAACTATATCGTTGGATTCGTATTTGAACATAATTTCAAATGGTGTAATTTTTAGTGACATGCATTGGCATCTTCTTAGGTAAATCTATGGTCAAAATTTTATACTAAATATGAGGTAGTATTCCCTCTGTCCCAAAATTCTTGTCTTACATTTGTTTAGATACGGATGTATCTAACACTAAAATGTAACAAGATACATCCGTATTTAGACAAATTTAAGACAAGAATTTTGGGACGGAGGGAGTACAAAAGTGGGCTATGTAGGCCAAAACATGTGCCAAATTCACTTGTGATGCTATTGGCATCGATGCCCCTCCATTGCTCACCTGGTGCCCCAATCTGGATCACCTACTTTGCTCCGGTGCCAAATTAACTCACGCAATAAAAAACACTAGGTGGGAGAGAGAGAGGACTGAGGCAATAAAAACACTTGTTTGGGAGAGTCAGAGGCTGGTGTAGTTGGTTTGATTGATTTGTTTATACATGTGGGTCTGTGTGCACAGCGGTGCCAACTCCTTCACATCGCGAGAGCGGTGCCAAAATCTTTTGATTTGACATCGATGCGTATTATGTGGCATACTTTTGCGAAATATGGCATCGGCCACATAGTGGAAGGCAACAAATGCCCAAGCTCTTCATGTGCTCCTAGTTAAATGAGAGGAAACAGAAAGAGAGAGAGAGAGAGAGAGAGAGAGAGAGAGAGAGAGAGAGAGTGAAAAAATATCACTAGCCAGCCAACCCTATCATATGAGCGAATGATATTGGTACCTCTTGATGACACGACAATCTTATGCAGCCAGCTGCTCTAATATGTTCTCTTCTTTTGCAGATAAAAAAAGACCCGAAAGTGAAAAATGTGCTGCACTATAACAATCTCATCGAATGCCTTGATCTCCATCTTACAGAAATTGATTTGATCAACTACCGAGGTAGCACATCTGAGATTAAATTGGCCAAGTTCTTTGTTCTAGAGGCAAGTGTGCTCAAGGTAATGAGGTTTGGCGTTCTCTGGCGCAACAATGAATGCCGTGCTAATCACCGCAAGCATCTAAGCCTAAATGACAAAGTCTCCGCATAAGTTGGATTTGTTTTTGAAACATCAAGTGGCCAGAGACTCAAAAACTTATTTGCCCATTAGTGACTTGTCAAGGCGGTGGATTTTAGTTTGTACGATAATGTTGCATCCACCTAAGGTAACTAAAGTTCATACGTAAACTTCTTAGTAATTCCCTCTTCGTAGGTGCAGCATTGCTCCTAACATTTGTAATATCAGTTTGAGACTTGTAATATTGCCGTGTCCTATTCCTGCGTTTTCAAAATCCTGCGAATCAAACAGGTCCTGAGTTGGTGATGATGTTGTGCCTCCCGTCTTTCACCAATAGCCGTCGGATCTAGATCTGACGCATAGAAACCAAGCTTCTCCTTTTTTGCAAAAAGTTGCCCGCACGTGTTCCCTATTTACAAACAACTCCTTGTCTCTCACAATCATCCTTATCTCCTCCCCACCACATCTAGAAGGCCGTGGAAAAATCCCGCCTATACTCAGGTGTCATCTCCGGCGCAGGATCTTGTCACTTCACTGTGAGGAGCAGCACATAATAATTTGACCAACGGGTAGTACAGTGCTAGTACTCCTACTACTACATTGGTAGTACTACTACTAGTACTAGTAGCACCACCGTCTGGATTTAGGAGTACTACCACGTCCATCTGGATTTTAGTATTTCACTAGCAACATCTAGTAATGCATGTCACAAAAAATGTACTACTCCCTCTGTAAATAAATACATGGTGTTTTATTCCTATCGCCGAGAGAACTTAATGTTTTTTTGCTAACTGGAGTACTAATAGGATTACAGCAATGAACTAAACACTGCATGTCATGTTTGGTAGTCTCAAGTCATTGAAAGCATGCATGGCCCACATCTCTCATTGGTTGATATGTCACGAAATAAGAAACAAGGTGGGAGTTAATGCACCGTGCCTAAGTATTTTGGGATTATTTGGTTTTCGTAAGGTGACTTACACAACATTTTTGTTTACATGCATTAACATTTTATTAGTTAAATCAAAGGTCAAAACTTGGCGCAAAATGCAAAGGGGACCAATAAACCAGTAAACATCAAACTTCTCTCGTTTGGCCCCAACTAGAGGTCCGGTGAGATGACTATACTGCACCGGCACGGAGGGGGACGCAGCTTCATTGACTTATGGCAACTGCCTTTGGGTGAATGACACGTGGGCCCAGGGGGTGGCTGGCCCACCTATCATACAGCCAAAGGCAGGTGCAGTAGAGGTCCGAGGAGTAGTATGAAATCCTACACACCTACGCACGCTAACCAAGGGCAAGAGTGATCACTCGAATCGCAAGATCAGTTGACTAGAAGCTAAGCTAGACCCATGGAGGCGATGAGCGCGAGCATCAGCCGGCTGTGCCAGATGGTCCACGATGTCGGCCTGCGGCCCGACACCGAGGAACATCTCCAGGTAGTATTGCTTGAGGCCGCCAGGGCGAGGGGCCGCTTGGACGGCAGCTTCGTCTCCTTGTTCGACGAGGTCCTCGTCGGTTTCCTCGACAAGTTCACCGTCGTCAAGAAGCTTGCGGACGACTTCGACGTAAGCCTCCAGCAGACGCACCCAGGCTCTGTGATGCCCGCCACCCTTAATGGCCACTATGGTGACAACCTCTTCGACGCACTAGTGGACCTGCGACTGCCCGCTGTCGCGCCGGAGAATGTCCACCTCGAGGTCGCGCTCGCCGCGCAGCGCCTGGCAGAGCAAGACACCATCGACATAATCACCCACGTCTATGCGCAAATCGTCCACAAGGACTACTACATGCAAGAGGAGGACCATAGGACGCTGGCCTTCTTGGACCGCAGGGCAACCTTGGACGGCACTGTTCAGAAGCACGTTGAGCTCGCCGCCTGAAGGAAATATGCCCTAGAGGCAATAATAAAGTTATTATTTATTTCCTTATATCATGATAAATGTTTATTATTCATGCTAGAATTGTATTAACTGGAAACATAATACATGTGTGAATACATAGACAAACAGAGTGTCACTAGTATGCCTCTACTTGACTAGCTCATTAATCAAAGATGGTTATGTTTCCTAACCATGAACAAAGAGTTGTTATTTGATTAACGAGATCACATCATTAGTTGAATGATCTGATTGACATGACCCATTCCATTAGCATAGCACCCGATCGTTTAGTATGTTGCTATTGCTTTTATCCATGACTTATACATGTTCCTTTAACTATGAGATTATGCAACTCCCGTCTACCATAGGAACACTTTGTGTGCTACCAAACGTCACAACGTAACTGGGTGATTATAAAGGTGCTCTACAGGTGTCTCCGAAGGTACATGTTGGGTTGGCGTATTTCGAGATTAGGATTTGTCACTCCGATTGTCGGAGAGGTATCTCTGGGCCCTCTCGGTAATGCACATCACATAAGCCTTGCAAGCATTGCAACTAATGTGTTAGTTGTGAGATGATGTATTACGGAACGAGTAAAGAGACTTGCCGGTAACGAGATTGAACTAGGTATTGGATACCGACGGTCGAATCTCGGGCAAGTAACATACCGATGGACAAAGGGAACAACGTATGATGTTATGCGGTCTGACCGATAAAGATCTTCGCAGAATATGTAGGAGCCAATATGGGCATCCAGGTCCCGCTATTGGTTATTGACCGGAGACGTGTCTCGGTCATGTCTACATTGTTCTCGAACCGTAGGGTCCGCAGGCTTAAGGTTTCGATGACAGTTATATTATGAGTTTATGAGTTTTGATGTACCGAAGGAGTTCGGAGTCCCGGATGAGATTGGGGACATGACGAGGAGTCTCGAAATGGTCGAGACGTAAAGATCGATATATTGGACGACTATATTCGGACATCGGAAAGGTTCTGAGTGATCCGGGTATTTTCGGGAGTATCGGGGAGTTACGGGATTACGGGAGAAGTAATGGGCCTTGATGGGCTTTAGTGGGAAGAGGAAAAGGCTGCTGCGCCCCCCTCCCCTTTGGTCCGAATTGGACTAGGGAAAAGGGGGCCGGCCACCTTTCCTTCTCCTCCTATTCGTTCTCCCTTCCTCCCCTCTTGGTGGACTCCTACTAGGACTTGGAGACCTAGTAGGACTCCACACCCTGGCGCGCCAAGCCTTGGCCGGCCTCCTCCTCTTCCTCCATCCTTTATATACAGGGGCAGGGGGCACCCCATAGACACACAAGTTGATCTACGGATCGTTCCTTAGCCGTGTGTGTTGCCCCCTTCCACCAAATTCCACCTCGGTCATATCGTTGCAGTGCTTAGGCGAAGCCCTGCGCCGGTAACACATCAAGATCGTCACCACGCCGTCGTGCTGACGGAACTCTTCCCCGACGCTTTGCTGGATCGGAGCCCGGGGATCGTCATCGAGCTGAACGTGTGCCAAGAACTCGGAGGTGCCGGAGTAACGGTGCTGTGATCGGTTGGATCGCGAGGAGAACGTACGACTACTTCCTCTACGTTGTGTCAACGCTTCCGCTTCGGTCTACGAGGGTACGTAGACAACACTCTCCCTTCTCGTTGCTATGCATCACCATGATCTTGCGTGTGCGTAGGAAATTTTTGAAATTACTACGTTCCCCAACAGTGGTATTAGAGCCTAGGTTTTTATGGTTTGATGTTATTTGCACGAGTAGAACACAAGTGAGTTGTGGACGATACAAGTCATACTGCCTACCAGCATGTCATACTTTGGTTCAGCGGTATTGTTGGACGAGACGATCCGGACCAACCTTACGCGTACGCTTACGCGAGACCGGTTCCCTCGACGTGCTTTGCACATAGATGGCTTGCGGAAGACTGTCTCTCTAACTTTAGTTGAACCGAGTGTGGCTACGCCCGGTCCTTGAGAAGGTTAAAACGGAGTCTATTTGACAAACTATTGTTGTGGTTTTGATGCGTAGGTAAGATGAGTTCTTGCTTAAGCCCGTAGCAGCCACGTAAAACTTGCAACAAACAAAGTAGAGGACGTCTAACTTGTTTTTGCAGGGCATGTTGTGATGTGATATGGTCAAGACATGATGCTAAATTTTATTGTATGAGATGATCATGTTTTGTAACCGAGTTATCGGCAACTGGCAGGAGCCATATGGTTGTCGCTTTATTGTATGCAATGCAATCGCGATGTAATGCTTTACTTTATTACTAAGCGGTAGTGATAGTCGTGGAAGCATAAGATTGGCGAGACGACAACGATGCTACGATGGAGATCAAGGTGTCGCGCCGGTGACGATGGTGATCATGACGGTGCTGCGGAGATGGAGATCACAAGCACAAGATGATGATGGCCATATCATATCACTTATATTGATTGCATGTGATGTTTATCTTTTATGCATCTTATCTTGCTTTGTTTGACGGTAGCATTATAAGATGATCTCTCACTAATTATCAAGAAGTGTTCTCCCTGAGTATGCACCGTTGCAAAAGTTCTTCGTGCTGAGACACCACGTGATGATCGGGTGTGATAGGCTCTACGTTCAAATACAACGGGTGCAAAACAGTTGCACACGCGGAATACTCAGGTTTAACTTGACGAGCCTAGCATATAACAGATATGGCCTCGGAACACGGAGACCGAAAGGTCGAGCGTGAATCATATAGTAGATATGATCAACATAGTGATGTTCACCATTGAAACTACTCCATCTCACGTGATGATCGGACATGGTTTAGTTGATTTGGATCACGTGATCACTTAGAGGATTAGAGGGATATCTATCTAAGTGGGAGTTCTTAAGTAATATGATTAATTGAACTTTAATTTATCATGAACTTAGTCCTGGTAGTATTAGCATATCTATGTTGTAGATCAATAGCTCGCGTTGTTGCTTCCCTATGTTTATTTTGATATGTTCCTAGAGAAAATTGTGTTGAAAAATGTTAGTAGCAATGATGCGGATTGGATCCGTGATCTGAGGTTTATCCTCATTGCTGCACAGAAGAATTATGTCCTTGATGCACCGCTAGGTGACGGACCTATTGCAGGAGCAGATGCAGACATTATGAACGTTTTGCTAGCTCAATATGATGACTACTTAATAGTTTAGTGCACCATGCTTAACTGCTTAGAATCGGGACTTCAAAGACGTTTTGAACGTCATGGAGCATATGAGATGTTCTAGGAGTTGAAGTTAATATTTCAAGCAAATACCCGAGTTGAGAGATATGAAGTCTCCAACAAGTTCTATAGCTAAAATATGGAGGAGAATCGCTCAACTAGTGAGCATGTGCTCAGATTGTCTGGGTACTACAATCGCTTGAATCAAGTGGGAGTTAATCTTCCAGATAAGATAGTGATTGACAGAATTCTCTAGTCACCATCACCAAGTTAGTAGAACTTCGTGATGAACTATAATATGCAAGGGATAACGGAAAATATTCCCAAGCTCTTCGCGATGCTAAAATCAGCGAAGGTAGAAATCAAAGAAAAACATCAAGTGTTGATGGTTGACAAGATCACTAGTTTCAAGAAAAGGGCAAAAGGAAAGAAGGGGAACTTCAAGAAGAACGGCAAGCAAGTTGCTGCTCAAGTGAAAAGCCCAAGTCTGGTCCTAAGCCTGAGACTAAGTGCTTCTACTGCAAGGGACTGGTCACTGGAAGCGGAACTACCCCAAGTGATTGGCGGATAAGAAGGATGGCAAAGTGAACGTAAGTATATTTGATATACATGTTATTGATGTGTACTTTACTAGTGTTCATAGCAACCCCTCAGTATTTGGTACTAGTTCAGTTGCTAAAATTAGTAACTCGAAACGGGAGTTGCAGAATGAACAAAGACTAGTTAAAGGGCAAGGTGACGATGTGTGTTGGAAGTGGTTCCAAGATTGATATGATCATCATCGCACACTCACTATACTTTCGGGATTAGTGTTGAACCTAAATAAGTGTTATTTGGTATTTGCGTTGAGCATAAATATGATTTGATCATGTTTATTGCAATACGGCTATTCATTTAAGTAAGAGAATAAATTGTTGTTCTGTTTACATGAATAAAACCTTCTATGGTTATACACACCAACGAAATGGTTTGTTGGATCTCGATCATAGTGATACACATATTCATAATATTGAAGCCAAAAGATGCAAAGTTAATAATGATAGTGCAACTTATTTGTGGCACTGCCGTTTAGGTCATATTGGTGTAAAGCGCATGAAGAAACTCCATGCTGATGGATTTTTGGAATCACTTGATTATGAATCATTTGATGCTTGCGAACCGTGCCTCATGGGCAAGATGACTAAAACGCCGTTCTCCGGAACAATGAAGCAAGCAACAGATTTGTTGGAAATCATACATACTGATGTATGTGGTCCAATGAATATTAAGGCTCGCGACAAGTATCATTATTTTCTAACCTTCACAGATGATTTGAGCAGATATGGGTATATCTACTTGATGAAACATACGTCTGAAATATTTGAAAAGTTCAAAGAATTTCAGAGTGAAGTGGAAAATCATCGTAACAAGAAAATAAAGTTTCTACGATCTGATCACGGAGACAAATATTTGAGTTACGAGTTTGGTCTTCAGTTAAAACAATGTGAAATAGTTTCACTACTCACGCCACCTGGAACACCACAGCATAATGGTGCGTCCGAACGTCATAACCGTACTTTATTGGATATAGTACAATCTATGATGTCTCTTACCGGTCTACCACTATCGTTTTTGGGGTTATGCATTAAAGACAGCTGCATTCACGTTAAAAAGGGCACCATCTAAGTCCGTTGAGACGACACAATCTGAACTATGGTTTGGCAAGAAACCAAAGTTGTCGTTTCTTAAAGTTTGGGGTTGTGATGCTTATATGAAAAAGTTTCATCCTGATAAGCTCAAACCCAAATCGGAGAAATATGTCTTCATAGGATACCCAAAGGAAATTGTTGGGTACACCTTCTATCACAGATCCAAAGGCAAGACATTTGTTGCTAAGAATGGATCCTTTCTAAGAGAAGGAGTTTCTCTCGAAAGAAGTGAGTGGGAGGAAAGTAGAAAACTTGATAAGGTAATTGTACCTTCTCCCTTATTGGAAAGTAGTTCATCACATAAATCTGTTCTTGTGACTACTACACCAATTAGTAAGGAAGCTAATGATGATGATCATGTAACTTCAAGATCAAGTTACTACCGAATCTCGTAAGTAAACCAGAGTGAGATCCGCACCAGAGTGGTACGGTAATCCTGTTCTGGAAGTCATGTTACTAGACCATGACGAACTTGCGAACTATGAGGAAGCGATGATGAGCCCAGATTCCGCGAAATGGTTAGAGGCCATGAAATCTGAGATATGATCCATGTATGAGAACAAAGTATGGACTTTGAGGGATTTGCCCGATGATCGGCAAGCCAAAGAAAATAAATGGATCTTGAAGAGGAAGACGGACACTGATAGTAGTGTTACTATCTACAAAGCTAGAATTGTCGCAAAAGGTTTTCGACAAGTTCAAGGTGTTGACTACGATGAGAGTTTCTCACTTGTATCTATGCTTAAGTCTGTCCGAATCATGTTAGCAATTGCCGCATTTTATGAAATCCGGCAAATGGATAAACAAAACTACATTCCTTAATGGATTTATTAAAGAAGAGTTGTATACGATGCAACTAGAAGGTTTTGTCGATCCTGAAGGTGTCAACAAAATATGCAAGCTCCAGCGATCCATCTATGGACTGGTGCAAGCATCTCGGAGTTGGAATATACGCTTTGATAAGTTGATCAAAGCATATAGTTTTATACAGACTTGCGGTGAAGCCTGTATTTACAAGAAAGTGAGTGGGAGCACTACAGCATTTCTGATAAGTATATGTAAATGACATATTATTGATCGGAAATAATGTAGAATTATTCTGTGAAGCATAAAGGAGTATTTGAAAGGAGTTTTTCAAAGAAAGACCTCGGTGAAGCTGCTTACATATTGAGCATCAAGATCTATAGAGATAGATCAAGACGCTTGATAAGTTTTTCAATAAGTACATACCTTGAAAAGATTTTGAAGTAGTTCAAAATGGAACAGTCAAAGAAAGAGTTCTTGCCTGTATTACAAGGTGTGAAATTGAGTAAGACTCAAAGCCAGACCACGGCAGATGATAGAAAGAGAATGAAAGTCATTCCCTATGCTTTGGCCATAGGTTCTATAAAGTATGCCATGCTGTGTACCAGACCTATTGTATACCCTACCCTGAGATTGGCATGGGAGTACAATAGTGATCTAGGAGTAGATCACTGGACGGCGGTCAAAATTATCCTTAGTGGAATAAGGATATGTTTCTCGATTATGGAGGTGACAAAAAGGTTCGTCGTAAAAGGTTACGTCGATGCAAGTTTTGACACTAATCTGGATGAATCTAAGTCTCAATCTAGATACATATTGAAAGTGGGAGCAATTAGCTAAAGTAGCTCCGTGCAGAGCATTGTAGACATAGAAAATTGCAAAATACATAACGGATCTGAATGTGGCAGACCCGTTGACTAAATTTCTCTCACAAGCAAAACATGATCACACCGTAGTACTCTTTGGGTGTTAATCACATAGCGATGTGAACTAGATTACTGAATCTAGTAAACCCTTTGGGTGTTGGTCACATATCGATGTGAACTATGGGTGTTAATCACATGATGATGTGAACTATTGATGTTAATCACATGGTGATGTGATCTAGATTATTGACTCTAGTGCAAGTGGGAGACTGAAGGAAATATGCCCTAGAGGCAATAATAAAGTTATTATTTATTTCCTTATATCATGATAAATGTTTATTATTCATGCTAGAATTGTATTAACTGGAAACATAATACATGTGTGAATACATAGACAAACAGAGTGTCACTAGTATGCCTCTACTTGACTAGCTCATTAATCAAAGATGGTTATGTTTCCTAACCATGAACAAAGAGTTGTTATTTGATTAACGAGATCACATCATTAGTTGAATGATCTGATTGACATGACCCATTCCATTAGCATAGCACCCGATCGTTTAGTATGTTGCTATTGCTTTTATCCATGACTTATACATGTTCCTTTAACTATGAGATTATGCAACTCCCGTTTACCATAGGAACACTTTGTGTGCTACCAAACGTCACAACGTAACTGGGTGATTATAAAGGTGCTCTACAGGTGTCTCCGAAGGTACATGTTGGGTTGGCGTATTTCGAGATTAGGATTTGTCACTCCGATTGTCGGAGAGGTATCTCTGGGCCCTCTCGGTAATGCACATCACATAAGCCTTGCAAGCATTGCAACTAATGTGTTAGTTGTGAGATGATGTATTACGGAACGAGTAAAGAGACTTGCCGGTAACGAGATTGAACTAGGTATTGGATACCGACGGTCGAATCTCGGGCAAGTAACATACCGATGGACAAAGGGAACAACGTATGATGTTATGCGGTCTGACCGATAAAGATCTTCGCAGAATATGTAGGAGCCAATATGGGCATCCAGGTCCCGCTATTGGTTATTGACCGGAGACGTGTCTCGGTCATGTCTACATTGTTCTCGAACCGTAGGGTCCGCACGCTTAAGGTTTCGATGACAGTTATATTATGAGTTTATGAGTTTTGATGTACCGAAGGAGTTCGGAGTCCCGGATGAGATTGGGGACATGACGAGGAGTCTCGAAATGGTCGAGACGTAAAGATCGATATATTGGACGACTATATTCGGACATCGGAAAGGTTCTGAGTGATCCGGGTATTTTCGGGAGTATCGGGGAGTTACGGGATTACGGGAGAAGTAATGGGCCTTGATGGGCTTTAGTGGGAAGAGGAAAAGGCTGCTGCGCCCCCCTCCCCTTTGGTCCGAATTGGACTAGGGAAAAGGGGGCCGGCCACCTTTCCTTCTCCTCCTATTCGTTCTCCCTTCCTCCCCTCTTGGTGGACTCCTACTAGGACTTGGAGACCTAGTAGGACTCCACACCCTGGCGCGCCAAGCCTTGGCCGGCCTCCTCCTCCTCCTCCATCCTTTATATACAGGGGCAGGGGGCACCCCATAGACACACAAGTTGATCTACGGATCGTTCCTTAGCCGTGTGCGTTGCCCCCTTCCACCAAATTCCACCTCGGTCATATCGTTGCAGTGCTTAGGCGAAGCCCTGCGCCGGTAACACATCAAGATCGTCACCACGCCGTCGTGCTGACGGAACTCTTCCCCGACGCTTTGCTGGATCGGAGCCCGGGGATCGTCATCGAGCTGAACGTGTGCCAAGAACTCGGAGGTGCCGGAGTAACGGTGCTGTGATCGGTTGGATCGCGAGGAGAACGTACGACTACTTCCTCTACGTTGTGTCAACGCTTCCGCTTCGGTCTACGAGGGTACGTAGACAACACTCTCCCTTCTCGTTGCTATGCATCACCATGATCTTGCGTGTGCGTAGGAAATTTTTGAAATTACTACGTTCCCCAACACCGCCAACGCCGCTCCTCCTCACACGTCGGTTGGTGACCCGGCGCACTAGGGCGTGAGGATGTCGTTGATGGATCCGTATGTATTTTTATCTTTCCGTCAAATCCATGTAGTAGTATATGATACTACAGTAATTATCTTATCTTTCGCATCAACTTCATAATTTTCGTATGTACTCCATGCATGAACGGCGCCAAAACCAAACTTCTCATTACTCTAGGCAAAATCATTATTTACTATCTATCGGTCGTGCCATGGAGTAGAACCAAATTTTACAAGTTACGAGTTCAAAAGGAAAAGCCTGCCATGTTCGCTTCGCACCCCCACACGGTTGGTCGGGCACACCACTCAAGCGGGAATGCGTGCGGTGTTGCATTTTCACTAACAAGTGGGACCACAGTTAAGCAAACCGACTATCGACAAACCCCCACCCCACCCACCGCGCGATTGCTGAGAAAACAGGAGGGAGAAGAGATGGCTATAGCACGGACTCCAAGAAAATTGGGGTCGGATGGGACTCGTGTGGGTGGCGTGTGCTGTACTGCTAGACGTGAATGCTAGTTATGGCCCATGCCACCCCACTATATCGAGCCTATATCGAGGTACGTAGAACAAATTTCCTACAGTCCGTGCTCAGCCCTCCTCTATCTCTCTTCTCAGCCAGCCAGCGGACGCGCGGAGCCCATCGTCTGTTTGCTCACATGCGGCCCCACATGTCAGTGAAAACGCAAGAGGACCCACTGAACCTGCACATCTTTCACCTCGACGTGCTGGTGATGAAAAACAAATCCAATAAAGATCTTCGGTGGCCGCTTTTGTAGTTACTCAAGAGTAGTAAGATTCTATTTAAAGTTTAACCCAAGATGCACATCTCGTGGCTTCAACTGCCACTCTATTTTCTTTCATGACATGACCTGGATGCTGGATGTCCCACGTGTCAGCAAAAGGAGGAAGAACCCGACCAAATCTTTGGTTGTGCTCTCGGATTAGACTAGTTGTGCCAACTTAAAAAATTTATTGTGTACTCCCTCCGTTCCAAAATACTTGACTTCCATTTGTCCAAAAATGGATGTACCTATATACTAAAACATGTCTAGATACATATATATTTTAACAAATAGAAGGCATGTATTGTGCAACGGAGGGAGCGGAATGGATGCAAGTTTTTGTATTGGGAAGAAGAGTACATCCATATATTGATATAGCGCAATTTAGTAGATGTTCTATCACTTTTAGCTAGCATAGAGGCTAGAGATGAGATTAGTGCACTTGTTGATACTCCTACTAGAATAGAGGCTAGACATGAGACTAGATGCGAGGAAGCAACGTCTACTTCTTTACACTCAAAGAAGAAAGAAGCACGCAAGATCGAGCCTCCGCAGATCAACAATGAATGCATCGAGAAGGCACTAATCCAACTTACAGGAGTAGTAAAATGTATTCCTGTGGTTCTTGTTTTCTTTGGTCTTGCTTTTCTAGTCAAAATTATCGTTGGAGTTTGTGCAAAACGGAGGTTCGTTTGGGGTCGTGCGTTGGAGTTGGCCTTACAAGTGGGACCGCAGTTAAGGAAACCGACTATCGGCAAACCCCCACCTCGCCCACCGCACGATGGATGAAGTTAGAGAAACGACGAGGTTGAAGATATTGCTCTAGCACGGACTCCAAGAAATAATATGGTGTCAGATGGATGTTGTGCTGGTGGCGTGTGCCGTACTCCTGGACATGAATTCTTGTTCTGGCCCATGCCACCCTACTACTCCTACTACTTACTCCTACTATATAGTACTAGTATCGAGGATTCGAGGTGCTGGTTACGTACAAAGAACACATTAACATATGGCTACAGTAAAAACACCCGCCCGACGCGCGAAGCATGTGAAGCTAGTACAAATAGTGTACTACTATTGTTGATTGGCCTCATCCGATAACCTGCTGCAATGCACGTACAATTATGTATTCGCAAAATATTTTTTTGCCTCGTCGCACCACTCACTCAGAGAAGCGACTCGAAAGCCATTCATAAATTTAGTAAGTTTATCACAGGCATATCATTTTATTACATACAACAGGTCATCAACCCACATCGACAACGAGGATACATTATAAATACTAAAGTTTTCACCACACAACAAATAACAAGCAATGAAATGAACTTCAACTCAACCATTCCTCGGCGTTGGAAACGCTTTCTTTGAACCACAAGTGATTCTCTGGGACGGGCCATCCATTGTCGATATGGAGACCAACGCAGGACTGATCATCCAGGCTGAAGCAGCCTACTATATCAGTACCAGGGTAGGGAACCACCCAAATGTCCGAGGTATAGACACAGTTGCTTCTCATAAATGGTACTAGTAACATTGTGTCACCAGCACTTGGATTGCCTTTCACCATCATCGGATAGTTTTGTCCAAGGAAGAATGAGTTTTCTCTAGGACTATCAATTCTGTACCAGGGAGAAGGAGTTGGCGCTAGCACACTAGTATCCATCCCGAATACCATGCAACGCGTGTTGGAATAGGTCCGGAGAGTGCGACCATGGGAGACTACACCTGCTTCCTTAGCAGTAACATCATCAGTGGGCTGTATACACACAAGAAGAGCTGATCCATCGAAATCAGTTGCCAGGCGCCACAGAGTATATGGGCGCTGCTCGTCCTCATGCTCGTGATCATCACCATCGTCATCTCCCCCTTGGTTATAAAAATTTTCAAGTATAGGTGGTGGGATGTTCACAGGACCTTGGAAACACAAGAAGAAGGTTATATAGTAAAGGGAAACTTGCTAATCCGCATGCATGTGGATGAAACAATTATAATTACGGTGGAAGACAAACGTACAGAAACTACAAGGATTGCATGCAAAAACAGTGCCACGAGTGGTGGCAGCAAACACAAGGCCCTCGTATTGAATTGCATCACAGTACTCATCCGTGTACAGAAACTGATTTTTGAGCAATATCCATCGAGTCAAACTAGCAAGGACTGTAACAAGCTTGTCGAAGATAGCAACAACTACATAGCTGTAATTCCAAGAGAGGTTGGGAGCTCGACAAATTGCTATCTTCCGTAGAAGACAGACACCATGATCGTATTTGAACGTGCATACAATACCGGTGTGCTCAACCTCTGGGCAGTCTGTTGAGATTTTTGGAAGTGGATCCCGGTCACGAATGTACACATTCACAAGTTCCCACTCGTAGTTGGACCCAATGTAAACAACCCAATCTCCATTTGCGCCCGCCCAAGCCTTGCCCTCAAGAGATGGCATCTTAACATCATACGTATCATTATCAAGCGACATCAACTTGCACAGGGCGAGGCCTCCGTCGTGCCGGCGCCAGTCATCATTGTCACGGAGAAGAAGATAGGGGAGATCAAACGGCATGCAGAAGTTTAAGCCTAATTAATCCCAGCGATTTAAGTGGCTGCATGCGTGCCCTCGGCTGCGACTCATTGCATGCTGCTTCGCGTACTGCCTGCGAGCGATTCTGAGTGCCTGCATGTAGCCGGCTGTAATTAAGGCAGCTAACTGATGCAAAAAAGATACACTTTAATTGTTGCGGGCTTTTTAAATCTGTGGAATCATTATTGACAAGGAGGGAGATGATTCGAGTGCACTCGTTTGACCGCCATGCCAGCGTGCGACCCAGACGGGACGGGACGGCACAATCATAATTTGAGTTTCTCTAGTTTTCCACAGGAAGCTGGCGCGCTAAGCCATTATGCATTGAATTCCGATGACCATCGCGCTACCTTCCGCCTATAAGTATTGTTTCCCGGCCTTCTCCGGTGCCACCGTGACCCAACTCGCCATATCCTCATAAGCCCCCAATGGCCCGACGTCGCTCGCCACGTCCGCCATGCCCCCGCCCGCCCGCGGTAGGCGAAGCCGGAGGCGGTCACCGCCGGAACTAGTGTTCGGGTTTTCACTGGAAGGCAGATGGAGGGAGGAGGCACTCTATCTGTCTATAGATGGCAATGCATAGATCGAGGAGTTGTTGGAGCGCGACCGCATGGCGGAGGAGCAGGAGTTGTTGGAGCCGACCGCCCGGCGGAGGAGCAGCGTATCACCGATTTGCGCCGCCAGCGGGACATGGAGCAGCAGCGCACCGACGCTTTGAGTCGCGAGCAGAGCGCCCGCAATTGGGCCGACTACGTGGAGGCCGGCGCCCGGCAAATAGCCCTGGAGGCTGCCGGGCACGCACGCGTTCACGACACCGATTTTTACTACTAGATCATCAAGTGGGTTTCCTGCTTGGAAGCCGAAGCTTCGGTGGACCACGCCGGCACGGAAAGGGCCAACGCACGCGAGCAACGCGCCCTATCGCACCTCTTGCAAGTCTGAGGCGAGGCGCACGACGCCGGTGCCGGCGTTTAGCGTGTACCACAAATGGCGGGCGGCATCGTCTAGTTAGCTAAGAGTAAGTTAGTACTTGTAAGCTACTAGAGTATTAGTGGGAGTAGATAGTTAACTTGGCTATGATGGTTGTCAACGTGGAAGTTCAGTACTCTATATGTGGATCAGACCTGTTACTTTGCTCCGAATGTTGAACTTTCCGTTTGAACGTATGGAATGGGCTGTTATTTTTTTAAATGGGTTGTATTTTTCCTCCACGGGTTTAGAGGCTGACTTGTGGGCCTAGCAAGTTGAAGCATACACAATCAGGAGATGATTGTACGTGGAGAGGATGACAGCAGGGACCCGCCAAGGTCATGGCAGTACGCAAGCAAGTACCTCCTTATTTCAAGCCAATAAAGAAAATGGCTCCTCCTAGTGGATTTCTGACATCTGGGTCCCATGCCATTGTCAACGTAGTCAATAAACGAGAGAATTGCACAACGAGCGGCTGACACTAGGGACCCAGCAGCTCGCCCAGTTATTTTTGTTTTGGGTTAATTTGATAAATACCACTCCAAATCTGGTGTATCCGAGAAATGCCACTGCAATTTCCAAACTTTGAAAAATGCCATTTCAGGCCATTTCTAGTGGCATTTTTCGAAGTCTGGAGTGGCGTTTTTCAAAGTTTGCAAACTGCAGTGGCATTTTTCAAAGTTTGCAAAAATTGCAGTGGCATTTTTCAAAGTTTGGAAATTGAAGTCGCATTTTTATGAATCGCCATAATTAGAGTGGCATTTATCTAATTTGTTTTTGAGACGGAAGCAGGGTGTCAACTAGGCTGTGCGGGACACTCTGGCCTATCTAGACAGCTTTTTCTTTTATGTTTACCACAGACCACCCCAGTAGTTTTTTTTGTTTCTGAAAATGGCTAGCCCAGTTTTTTGTGATTTTTCAAGTAAGTCGCTTTATCAGGCCTGTTAGGCTGCAAATCTTTCAAGACGAGGAGAGCTTCATTCGACTGGCCGAGAAAATGGCCTATGAGTAAAGAGAAATGGGCTGTACATTTTTAAAACACATCAAACCAGCAATTAGTTACAAATATCTTTTTTTATTTCGAGATTTTAAATTGCATTATTTTTTATGTGTGAACAATTTATTGGATTTTATATTGATATACATTTATTTTTAAAATTAGTCTGAATGTGACTCGAAATTTCGGGATTAAAAACAGTTCAGACCGCACCGACATATGCTGTAATGCTAACAAAAAGAAGATGGGCTCCAAAAAACCCGTAAGAAATAGCAAATGGGTTGTAAATTATTTGAAATAATGGAAGATGGGTTGTATGATGTATACTGTTGGATGTCCATCCAACGACCGTCGTGCTTCTTCAATCTCTGCTCTTCCTGCTCCAGCCGCTCAAACAAGCGCTGGCGGGACTGCCTGCTCCCTCCTCCCAGCGGCCGGCTGTGCTGCCGCGCAGGCCTCACCGCCCCACCGTACTCCCATCGCTGGCCTAGCCATCCCTCTACTCACCCACACCTGCTATTATTCTCCGGCAACGGCAAATGAACCAGTAAACCCTCGTACAGTCGTACTCCCCTCCGCGTGGGCCAAGTCTTCCCTGCCTCTGTGTCGTTCCCTTCCTAGGCCTCGCCGTCATCCACCGCCCTGGTGCTCTCGGCGTGGCGTGGTCAACATGGTCAACGACTGACATGCATCTGAAGTGGACTGTACGTGGAGAGGCTGACAGTTGGGTCCACGACTGTACGCAAGGAAATGCCTCCTTATTACGTGCAAAATAATGATTCCTCCACCTGACATCTGGGACCCACCGAAAGGGCCTCTGTATTTCGCGAAAAAAATGTTACTGCCACTGGCAGCTCGGACCCACCAGCTATATCTTCACACGCAAGGAAGTGCCTACTTATTACGCACAAAAAAATGAATACTCCCCCTGCTAGCTGGGACCCAGTATAGTGGGCCTACTAAGTTGACGGGGACGAAGGGCTTTGTCAACTTAGTCAATATGCACGATTCTAGCTCGACTGACCGTACGATGTCCATCCAACGGCCGTAGTGCTTCTTCAACCTCTGGTCTTCTTGCTCCAGCCACCCAAAGCAGCGCCGGTCGTGCTGCCTGCTCCTGCCTCCCGTGGTCGGCTATGCTACCGCGGAGGCCTCCCCGCCGCCATACTACTCCCACCGCTGGCCAGGCCATCCCTCCACTCCACTCACCCACACCCCCTGTTATTCTACGGTGATGGCAGCGCAGCCGAACGAGTGAACCCTCGTACTCCTCTCCGCGTGGGCATCCACTGCCGCGTCTTCCCCGGCTCCGCGTCGTCCCCTTCCTAGGCCTCGCCATCTCCACCGCTATGGTGCTCTCGGTGCGGCGTGGTCAATGTGGTCAACGACCGAATTCCATTGGAAGAATATTGTACGTGGAGAGGCTGACAGCTGGGTCCACGGCAGCCGCAAGGAAGTGCCTCCTTATTACGCGGAAAATAATGATTCCTCCACCTAACAGCTGGGACCCACCGGACACCCACCAGTATTTCGTGAAAAAAACGTCCCCCCTGCTGTCAGCTCGGACCCACCGGAAGTGCCTCCTTATTATGCACAAAAAATGAATACCCCCTGCTAGCTGCGACCCACCTTGGTGGGAGGCTGACTTGTGGGCCTACTAAGTTGACGGGGACGGAGGGCTTTGTCAACTTAGTCAATATAAACGATTCTAGCTCCAGTGACCGTACGATGTCCATCCAACGGTCGTAGTGCTTCTTCAACCTCTGGTCTTCTTGCTCTAGCCGCCCAAATCAGCGCCGGTCGTGCCGCATGCTCCTGCCTCCCGTGGTCGGATGTGCTGCCGTGGAGGCCTCGCCGCCCCCTACTATTACCACCGCTGGCCAGGCCCTGCGGTGATGGCAGCCTCACACCGCAGCCGAACCAGTGAACCCTCGTACTCCTCTCTGCGTGGGCTTCCACTGACGCGTCTTCACCGGCTCCGCGTCGTCCCCTTCTTAGGCCTCGCCGTCGTCCACCGCCCTGGTGCTCTCGGCGCGGCGTGGTCAACGTGGTCAAGGAACGACTTCCATCGGACGTGGACTGTACGTGGAGAGGCTGACAGCTGGGTCCACGGCCACAGCAAGGAAGTGCCTCCTTATTACGGGGAAAATAATGATTCCTCCACCTCACAGCTGGGACCCACCGGACGGGCCACTGTATTTTGCGAAAAAAACGTTTCCCCCTGACTATCGGGACCCACCATCTACATCTTCGCACACAAGGAAGTGCGTCCGGGCAAAAAAACGATTCGCCCCCTGACTGTTGGGACCGACCAGCTACATCTTCGCGCGAAAGGAAGTGCGTCCGGGCAAAAAAAAACGACGCCCCCCTGACTGCTGGGACCCACCAGCTACATCTTCGCACGCAAGGAAGTGCCTGACAGTAGGGACCCACCTGGTCGAAGTGTACATAGCGTTGACATTCTGGTCGCGAACGTGTACGTACATACATACTGGTGGATGTAGAGGCGCGCACGTGTCGTAGTAGAGGCGCGCACGTAGCATGTACACGTACAAACAGCGGCCAGGGTGCAAGAAAGAAAATACGGCCACGTATGTGTACATACGGGCGGGGTCTCGAACGCCTACTCGCGCATACATACGGCGATGGCTCGTGTACATGGCTGGGTCGGAGGGGAGAATGGTGCCGGAGAAGAAGGCCAAGAAGAAGAAAACCACCGGGACCCGAAAAAGTTCCCGCAACATGGTGGTGTCGGACCCGTCATCTGACGAGTCCGCGTCGCTCTCCTCTCGTGAAAATGAGGAGGAGGAACAAGAAAGCTCCCCCCCCCCCAGCGAGGGGAGAAAAGAAGAAGAAGACCATCCCAACGGGGGAGGCCGAGGGGTCGAGGAAAAGGAAGACCCCTCCGCCGGACTACTCCCACGACGCCGAAGTGGGCGGAGAGGAGTGGCAGGACAGAACCAAGCGTCCGGCGAAATCGTAAGTATTTATATACCAGAGTGACTCATGATATTCTTTTAATGCGTGGCTTTCCCTAATATCGCTCGTAATTTAGGCAGCCTGCCCCGGGCCGAACTCGACGATTCATCGAGCGGCTCCCTGGATTCGTCGGACGTGAACTCTGTTCCGCCCACTGTCTCCCCCTGCAGGGCGGTCGACGCCGAAGTGGCGTCCCGCCAAGCTCCAGGGCAGGAGGAGATAGTCCTGGAGGAGCCGCAAGGCAATCCTCCGGACCCCAGGAGTAAAGGGGATGAAACCCCCCAGGGCTCCAAGTCCGGCTTTGTGCCGGACACCGCGCCGGACTCGACAGTCCTGGTCCGCGGTGGGCGAACTCCTTCCAAGAGGAGTAAGACATCTGAGCCGGTGGCCTCCGTCCAACCAGAGGCGCCGGACAATCTACTGGAGGTGCTTGAGGGCGCCGCCATCGATGAGGAGCACCGTACTGTTATGAGTACGGTGATCCAAAGGGTTCAGTCCGCCAAGAGCGGACTGACTGAAGCTTGCGCTTGCCTTCTAACAGGCTTCGAGGTAAGTAAAAATATGTCAAATTATTTACCGCATAGACAGTAGCCCCTGATGCTCTGTTCGGTGTTCGGAAAGAAAAGTCGAATAGAGGATCTAGTAATTTTCGCAGGAGTCTAACAACAAAAGGTCAAATATGCGTATGCAGGCTTCGCTGATGTCCACCGCCGCACTGACTGCACAGGTGGATGTCCTCAAAAAGGACCTCGGGCGGACCGAGAAAGAGCTCGGCCTTGCCAAACGGCATCTCGAGGAGAAAGAAGGTAAGAAATACCCTAAAAAAAGAAAAAAGGTGCCTATAGAGAGGCTTGATTGCAGAAAGAAATAACAGGATTGTACTGCTTATTGTAGGGGCCACAACAGAGGTGGCAACCCTGAAGCAGGCGCTGGATGAAGCCGGAAAGAAAACGGCCGAGGAGTGCGCCGAGCGAGAAAGGCTTGGGGTTCAGGTCGGCGAGGTGCAGCAAGAGCTGCAAGCTCTCATGAAAAAACATGAGAGTTTGGAGCTTGAGTCGAAAGCGCAAGCATCCGAGCTCGCGTCGGCCCTTGAGACCGCCAAGAGTGCCAAGGCCGATGCCCAAAAGGCCCTCCAAGAGTTGGAGGAGGTGAAAAAGATAGCAACAGGTAAGGCATTCTTAATGCAAAGTAGGAATATAAAAGTAAACTACCTGTCACTTACCCGAATCCGGAGTTCTCCAGGGGTGTTCGCCGATCTTCCCTGCAGCGTATCCGACGCCGCCGCGTTCTACCGAGCTGAAGAGGGCAGCTCGACAGAGAGTGTGTTCTGGTCTCAGTATTCTGAGGCCGGACACCCTGTGCCTTTGAGCGATGAGCTGAAACAGCTGGTCGAGCTCCACAAGGCGTCCGAACAGGCCATGAAGGGCTTACTAGTTCGGCCGTGGCCTGGAGAGGCCCTGCCTGGGAGCTATTTCAGGCTAGTGCGGCGGCTGGTGGAGGCCTGTCCACGGCTTGAGGTCATCAAGCGCTCCGCCTGCATTGAAGGTGCCCGGAGGGCCCTTGCCCGTGTAAGGGTACACTGGGGTAAGCTGGACGGAGAGAAGCTGGTGAAGGACGGGTCGCCGCCGGGGAAGGAGCATCGCAAGCCCGAGAACTACTACAAGGAAGTTCTTGACGGAGCCCGCCTTGTCGCGGATGAATGTACTAAAGATGTAGTATTTGAATGAACTCGTTCGTTTGTATCCTATGCGCTGAAAACTTGTTCATATGCGCTAAGCAATGCTTATTGAATTTAAAATATTATTTTCTGTGCGGCCATTTATCAAAAATTGAGAGATGGCCAGTCGTCGGCTTCTGCCCCCATGCCACTAGTGCTGGGGTGTTCGGGATAAACCTGAGGGATCTTTTTCCCATAGTTGGGTCCTTCGAGGGAGGCGCTCAGCACAACGAACCAGGCAATCGGACTACAATGCTTGAACACTCTCACTTAGCCATAGAACGTTATAATTTTAAATTTCAGCGAAGCCCCTAGTTCGGAAGGCCGAATTCGGGGCGCTATCCACGCCTTTGGCCGGACATAGCTAGCTCCTCGCTCGAAGCGGCATAAGTCTTTAAGGACTCGAAAAACCTCTCGAACAGCGACCGGTCTCACGCCTTATCATGACAGTCTGTTTTAACTTTCTCCACTGAGGTGCTTAACCCACCTGAACTGGGGCACAATCGCAGTGGTTCTCCTAGTGCTACCTTAGCCGATATAGCGGAACGTAAGGCACCAAAACATAGGAGCCGGGCAAACCCAACATGTGACCAAAATCATGACTCGGAGCCAATGCATATAGTGCTATAAGTTCGGGGTGCCACACTTGTGAAAGTGTACGGACTTCTCACACCAGATAGAAGGGTAATGAAGCCCCTGGCGTGTTTTGCCGTACCATGGTGTACGGTTGCGATCATGTTTTTTTAATGAACATATATATTAAAAGAGGAGAACGCAAAAAATAGGTGAAAAGCTATGCACTGTTTATAGAGAGGCTATTTATCAAAGCCGAACGATACAAGTAGTGCGATAAGCAAAAAAGATATTAGACTATTTAACATGTCCTGACCAGGCGCAGGCCGCGGAATTTAGAAACAGATATATCGCTTGAAATAGAGACCACCTGAGAGTTCCGTAATGCGGCGTAGCTTTGTCTGCTTCCCTGGGTCTTGCATCGTCTGTGCGGCAGCAAAGCCGAACAGGTTATCCAGATTGTGGAGTCCTGAAAGTAAAAAAGAAAGTCCAGCAGCCCCTAGTACGTTTGACGCTGTATTGTAAGCATGCCGTTAATGTGCCCCTCCCCCTGTGCCCATGGAATTTCGAGGGCGTAATTGTGTGCTCGAGGTACTAGCTCCGCTATGTTGCGATGGCTGGGGTTGGGGCCGTATTGCTACGCTTGCTCCGAACGTGCCAGGTGGTATTGTTGCAGGTTACTCCGGGCGCGCTTTGCATTGTCCAGCTTTTTAACGGCCGGACTGGAGAGTTGCCTTGAAAGGCTGCTTTGTACTTCCGCTGCGAGGGCCGCTGTGTGCTCCTCCGTACGGATGGAGCGTTCTATGTTTCCGTTGACCGTAATTACTCCTCGAGGGGCTGGCATCTTGAGCTTGAGATATGCGTAGTGCGGCACCGCATTGAATTTAGCGAATGCGGTTCGTCCGAGCAGGGCGTGATAGCCACTGCGGAGCGGGACTATATCGAAGATTAACTCTTCGCTTCGGAAGTTATCCGGAGATCCGAAGACCACATCAAGTGTTACCGAGCCTGTGCAATTGGCCTCTACACCTGGTATGACGCCTCTTGTGAGATGAAATCCGTCAATGATTGGGTCAAGAACCAATGCGGCAAAACCGTCGTGACGGATGCTAGTGGGGTGGTCCCTTCGATCAAAAGTGATCGGGCAGGAGGACCATGGGTTGAACTTTGGGGCGACTGGCTCCATCGCGTATACGTACCGTAGCGCATGCTTCCGCTCCCTCTTGGGAATGTGGGTCGCGTATATCATGTTCACCGTCCGCACTTGTGGGGGAAACCCCTTCTGTCCATTGTTGTTCGGCGGCCTGGGCTCCTCCTCGTCGTCGCTATGCAGCCCTTTGTCTTTGTGTTCGGCTCTTAACTTGCCTGCCTGCTTGAACACCCAACAATCCCTGTTGGTGTGATTGGCTGGTCTTCCGGGGGTGCCATGAATCTGGCACGAGCGGTCGAGTATCCGGTCCAAACTGGACGGGCCCTGGGTATCCTTTTTAAATGGCTTTTTCCGCTGACCGGATTTATAGCCTCTGAATCCGGCCTTCACTGCCGTATCCTCATTGTTGTCGCTGCTAACGCGGCGCTTTTGCTTGTTTCGACATGTCCTGCCACCTTTGTCCTTGGTATTCGAACTACCAGGGTTCTTCGATAGGTTGTTGCTGCGAGCTAGCCAGCTATCTTCACCCGCGCAAAAGCGGGTCATGAGTGTCGTGAGGGCTGCCATAGATTTCGGCTTTTCCTGTCCCAGGTGTCGGGCAAGCCACTCGTCGCGGATGTTATGTTTGAAGGCTGCTAGGGCCTCTGCGTCCGGACAATCGACTATCTGATTTTTCTTTATTAGGAACCGTGTCCAGAATTGCCTGGCCGATTCTTCTGGCTGCTGAATTATGTGGCTTAGGTCGTCGGCGTTCGGTGGCCGCACATAGGTCCCCTGGAAGTTGTCGAGGAATGCGGCTTCCAGGTCTTCCCAAGAACCGATTGAGTCCGCTGGTAGGCTGTTAAGCCAGTGCCGGGCTGGTCCCTTGAGCTTAAGGGGAAGATATTTGATGGCGTGTAGATCATCGCCACGTGCCATGTGGATGTGAAGGATATAATCCTCAATCCATACTGCCGGATCTGTCGTACCATCGTATGACTCGATGTTGATGGGTTTGAAACCCTCTGGGATTTTATGATCCATTACTTCATCTGTGAAGCATAGTGGGTGTGCGGCGCCACTGTACTGAGCTATGTCACGACGCAGCTCGGAAGGGCTATGCCTGTTGTGTTCGGCCCGGCCGGATTTATTGTGTCCGGAGTGAAGATCATCACGTGTCGTCGAGCGTCTGCGCGATCCATAGATCGATCTTGTTTGCCTTGCTTTATCCTCCAGTACGTCTCGCAGGTCTGGCTCGTTTTCCCGTGCCTTAGTTGGGCGGCACCGGGGCATGGCTTGTTTAGAGGTTCGACAGGCCTCTTTGTCGCGGCCCCGAGGTGGTCGGTCTGCCATGTCATGCATTGGTAATGTAGGTATTTCCCCCTCTGATTGGGGTAGCGGCCTGCGCTTAGGATAACTTTTGGAGGGGCGCTCGAGTTCATACTCTTCGGCCGCAAGGACTTCAGTCCATCTGTCAGCTAGCAAATCTTGATCAGCCCTAAGCTGTTGCTGCTTTTTCTATAGGCTATTCGCCGTGGCTAGAAGCCTGCGTTTGAAACGCTCTTGTTCGGCCGGGTCTGATGGTACGACGAATTCGTCGTCGTCGAGGCTTGCCTCGTCTTCGGAGGGAGGCATGTAGTTATCATCCTCAACCTCTCGCTCTGCCGCTCTCTCATGAGGGCTGGCTTCTCCATCTTCCTGCGCCGAATCTTGCTGGATTTGGTGTTCTTCGACGCTATCCGGGGTAGTATTATCTCCCGTGCCGGAATCACCGTTTCTGCTGTGGCAGGATTTAGAGCGGCGCTGTTGACGCCGGCGTTTTGGCTGTTTTTTCGAGGTGTCATCCTCCGCTGTTCCATCGCCATCTCCATCCTTTGGAGCATCCACCATATATATGTCATATGACAAGGTGGCGGTCCAGCGCCATACAGGTGCTGGTTCTTGTTCGTCTCCTCCTTCGTCGTCCATACCGTCGAAGTCTTCGGAGCCGAAGTCAAGTATGTCGGTTAAATCATCGACAGTGGCTATTAAGTGGGTGGTCGGTGGGCTTTGAATTTCTTCGTCGTCCGAATTCCAACCTCCCAGACCAAAGTCCGGCCTGGGCTCTCCTGATAGAGAGAGAGACTTGAGATAATTCAGGATATCACCGAAAGGTGAGTGCTGAAAGATGTCCACGGCGGTGAACTCCATTATAGGTGCCCAATCGGATTCGATCGGCAAGGGCGCGGGAGGCCCGGAGTTCGGAGAAGAATCCGACTCCTTGGAGTCATGGGCCATGCGGACTACGGGGCTGGTGTTCGGCTCGATCGCCTTCAAGATCGCAGCCCCCGAGGTGACGTCCAACCGTTCATCCTCCAAGAACGCAGCGGGCTCCGAGTCGAGGATCGGGGCCAGTGCGTGTCCGGCCTCCAGGGCACTATTCGGAGGCAGAGCTATATCATGCCCCTCGAGGTAGTGCGGCGCGCTTGGCCGTGGCTCGAATCCATCGAAGATCAAGTCTCCGCGGATATTTGTCGTGTAGTTTAAGCTTCCAAACCTGACTTGATGGCCAGGGGCGTAGCTTTCGATCTGCTCCAGACGACCAAGCGAATTGGCTCGCAGAGCGAAGCCGCCGAAGACGAAGATTTGTCCGGGGAGGAAAGTCTCACCCTGGACCTCATCGTTGTTGATGATCAAAGGAGCCATCGGGCCTAAAAGCGACGACACAGAGGAACTCTCAATGAAAGCACCAATGTCGGTGTCAAAACCAGCGGATCTCGGGTAGGGGGTCCCGAACTGTGCGTCAAGGTCGGATGGTAACAAGAGACAAGGGACACTTTATTTTACCCAGGTTCGGGCCCTCTCGATGGAGGTAAAACCCTACTCCTGCTAGATTAATATTGATGATATGGGTAGTACAAGAGTAGATCTACCACGAGATCAAGGAGGCTAAACCCTAGAAGCTAGCCTATGGTATGATTGTGTATGATGATGGTTGTCCTACGGACTACAACCCTGTGGTTTATATAGACACCGGATAGGGTTAGGGTTACACAGAGTCGGTTACAATGGTAGGAGATCTTGAATATCCGCACGCCTAGCTTGCCTTCCACGCCAAGAAAAGATCCTTCCGGACACGGGACGAAGTCTTCAATCTTGCATCTTCATAGTCCAGGAGTCCGGCGAAGGTATAGTCCGGCTACCCGAACACCCCCTAATCCAGGACTCCCTCAGTAGCCCCTGAACCAGGCTTCAATGACGACGAGTCCGGCGCGCAGATTGTCTTCGGCATTGCAAGGCGGGTTCCTCCTCCAAGTCCTTCATAGAAGATTGTAAACACCAAAAATAGTGATGCCTCGTGGACCGGGCATCTTAAGCGTGAGAGATGCATAATGTGGTATTGCGTTAAAGCGAGCGAAAGCTTCGCGTCCCAGTAGTGCTTGATAGCCTGAGAACGGGACGACATGGAAGGTCAGCTTTTCGCGACGGAAGTTATCGGCAGAGCCGAATATAACCTCGAGCCGGAGAAAACCCATACAATGGGTGTCCGGACAAGGTGCTACCCCTTGAAAGGAGGTTTTGCTGCGGCGGATTCTTGCTGGGTTTATCCCCATGTTATTGATTGTATCCTGATATATCAGGTTTAGTCCACTGCCGCCGTCCATAAGGACATTTGTAAACTGGAATCCGCCAATTATCGAATCGAGTATCAGGGCGGTCCAGCCTGCGTTCTTGATATTTCTAGAATAGTCTAGCTGATCGAAAGTGATTGGTTTTAATAACCAGTGGCGGGACCCCTTGGGGATAGGTCGTATTGTGCATACCTTTATGGGTGCCACATGTTTTGTTACGTGAAATAAGTTCACTGTTTTTACTTCTTGTGGGAAGTTCTTTTGTTTCCTGGTACTCTGCCTCTGGGGTTCGTCCTCTTCTTCGCTTTGTGTGTCGAGCCCCTTGTGTTCGGCATTGAGTCTGCCAGATTGTTTGAAAACCCAACAACCTCTATGGGTATGGTTAGCAGGCTTCCCCGGAGTACTGTGTATCTGACATATCCTGTCCAGGATTCTATTTAAGTTGGACGGATCATCCCTATTATCCTGGAGGGGTGGTTTTGTCTGATTTTGTCGCGAGCTTTTGAATCCGGCATTGACTACCTTGCTCTTCGGACTTTTTTCTTTAATTCGGCGACGATCCTTGTTGCGTCGCGGTTTTCCATTTCCATCCCTAGTTTCGGATGTACTTGGGTCGCTGGGGCTGCATCTTGCCAACCAGCTGTCCTCTCCTGCGCAAAAGCAGGTCATGAGGCTTGTGAGTGCGGCCATTGTTCTTGGCTTTTCCTGGCCGAGGTGTCTGGCGAGCCATTCGTCTCGGACATTATGCCTGAAAGCTGCTAGGGCTTCGGTGTCCAGACAGTCGACTATCTGATTCTTTTTAGTGAGGAATCTATTCCAGAACTGTCGAGCTGATTCTCCGGGCTGTTGAGTTATGTGACTAAGATCGTCTGCATCCGGAGGGCGGACATAGGTCCCTTGAAAATTTGCTCGAAAAGCATCCTCGAGCTCTTCCCAACTTCCGATTGTGTTTTCGGGGAGGCTTTTAAGCAAGTGCCGGGCTGGCCCTTTAAGCTTAAGGGGTAAATATTTAATGGCGTGGAGATCATCTCCTCTAGCCATATGTATGTGGAGGATGTAGTCCTCAATCCAGACTCCGGGGTCTGTCGTTCCATCATACGCCTCTATGTTGATGGGTTTGAATCCTTCAGGAAATTCATGGTCCAGAACCTCATCGGTGAAACATAGGGGATGTGCGGCGCCCCTGTATTTGGGTGTGCCGGATTCTGATGATGGCTTTTTTGCATTGCTTACAAGAGCTTGCTTTCTTGGCCCGTAAATGGACCTGGCTGGGCCATGATGCGAATCCTTAGGTGGGTCGCATACCGATTTAAGTACGGTGCCACTTGCCACCTTATGTGGTCGTCTATCCGACCGTATGGCTTTCTTCTATTTTGAATGCGAGGGCTCTAGGGCCTCTTCGTCGAATTCGGGCAGTAGCTTTCTCTTTCGATAGCTTTTAGTACGGCGATCGTCACCGTATTTATCTGCGGTGTTGATTACTTTATTCCATCTAATATGGAGTGCATCTTCCGCTGTCTTTAGCTTCCGCTTCTTCTTTTTCAGGCTGCATGCAGTTGCAACGAGCCTCTTGTGGAGACTCTTCTTCTCCATGGATTTATCCGGCGTAAGGTTGTCCGGAATGCCGTTTTCGCCGGGGGAGGGAGTTTCGGTTTCTCTATCCGTGTTGCCCTGTTCGGACGGCTGGTCCAAGGCCTGCTCGTCGTCTACCGGCTTGTCCTGCTCTATGGCTGGGTTTTTATCGAGGCGGGGCTTGGGTCGGCGTTTATGCCGACGCTTTGATTGTTTTCCGGGGGGTCTATCTCCCGTTCCATCCCCTTTTTCCTCGTTGTCATTTCCTTTAGGGGTGTCCACCATGTACACTTCGTGAGGTGCGGTGGCTTTCCAATGCCCTATGAGCGTTGGTTCATCGGTGTCTCCTGCATCGTCATCCATGCTGTCAATGTCTGCGGAGTCGAAGTTGAGCACGTCGTTAAGGTTGTCGACGGTGGCTACAAAGTGGGTGGTGGGTGGGCTTTGAATTTCTTCATCGTCCGTATCCCATCCTTGCTGACGTAATCCGGCCAGGGCTCTCATGATAAAGAGAGAGACTTGAGAGAGTTCAAGATGTCGCCAAGAGGCGAGTATTGAAAGATGTCCGCGGCCGTGAACTCCATTATAGGTGCCCAATCGGATTTGATTGGTAGGGGCACGGGCGGTTCGGAGTCCGGATAAGAGTCCGGACCCTCGGAGTCATGGGTCATGCAGAGTGCGGGGCTGGCGTTCGGCTCGATTACCTTTGAGATCGCAGCCCCCGAGGTGACGTCCAACGGTTCATCCTCGATCGGTGTGACAGGCTCCGAGTCTAGGGTCGGAACCGGTGCGTATGGGGCCTCCAGGACACTGTTCGGAGGCAGAGCTAGATCATGCCCCTCGAGATAGTGCGGCGCGCTTGGCTGTGGCTCGAACCCATCGAAGATCAAGTCTCCGCGGATATCAGCCGTGTAGTTCAAGCTTCCAAACCTGACTTGATGGCCAGGGGCGTAGCTTTCAATCTGCTCCAGATGACCAAGCGAATTGGCCCGCAGAGCGAAGCCGCCGAAAACGAAGATCTGTCCGGGGAGAAAAGTCTCACCCTGGACCTCATCGTTGTTGATGATCAGAGGAGCCATCGGGACTAAAGGCGACGACTCAGAGGAACTCTCAATGAAAGCACCAATGTCGGTGTCAAAACCGGCGGATCTCGGGTAGGGGGTCCCGAACTGTGCGTCAAGGCCGGATGGTAACAGGAGACAAGGGACACTTTATTTTACCCAGGTTCGGGCCCTCTCGATGGAGGTAAAATCCTACTCCTGCTAGATTAGTATTGATGATATGGGTAGTACAAGAGTAGATCTACCACGAGATCAAGGAGGCTAAACCCTAGAAGCTAGCCTATGGTATGATTGTGTATGATGATTCTGTCCTACGGACTACAACCATCCGGTTTATATAGACATCGGATAGGGTTAGGGTTACACAGAGTCGGTTACAATGGTAGGAGATCTTGAATATCCGCATGCCTAGCTTGCCTTCCACGCCAAGAAAAGATCCTTCCGGACACGGGACGAAGTCTTCAATTTTGTATCTTCATAGTCCTGGAGTCTGGCTGAAGGTATAGTCCGACTATCCGAACACCCCCTAATCCAGGACTCCCTCAGATAGATTTCGACCGAGCGCATGGGTAGGCGCCCACGTCTTATGAATGCTTCTCGGAGGTGGTTGAGACTGGCGTCTTGGTGAAGTTACAAACCTACCCCGGTTTAGACCTTTGGACATCGGGCCGATAGGCTACACGGGCCAGAGTCAGGACAGTAATTTCCTACCACCAAAACATTAGTCTCGCATGGTTTCGGGTGACCAGAGGCCTATTGGCGCTTCGTTCAATATTTGGGAGCAGAAGCATTAACGTTTTCGGTTCTCTTGAATTGAACTTTCAGGATTTGTCAAACTTCACAAATCTCTACTCTTGAAAATCCTAAAGCTACGATTATTTTGGAATGGAGGGGGTACATTTGAATATACATTGTACACGAGTATATATTAAGAAATATGCAACTTACCTCAGTTCATGCATGGTTCCAGATATAATCTCCTTGGATGCAAAAAAAAGTTAGATATGCGTATGAATATATATATATATAGCATGTTCAAACTCACAACAAAGATTGATGCCCCCTTTTACATCTGATTTACAAATGCCATTATCTCGGGTTCAAATAGATGAATGCACTTTGAATTCGAATCATGGAAACCCCCTTTATGTTGAATTCGACATGTATTCTATTTCGTAGCTAGCAATTTGGAATGTATCCATGTAAGTGAAAAATGTATAAAGGGCTTCACACTAACAACATGGAGTGCACTAATTAATCGTTATATATGAATTGCAAAAGCATCCATTGCCTGTATTTCAAACCGTTCTCACTCTATGGATCGATAATATGAAATAAACACATGCACATGTTAGAATTCAATAGAGTATGGGTGTCTGATAGACCGATTTTCGTCCATACGCAATTTGCAAAATTCATGATCTCATCCAAAAATAATAATGCCATTTATATTTTAATTTAATGCGTAGAACCGCCTTTTACACGTAGATGCACTATGCCTCGCCCTGTTCTCACAAACGCATTATATATCTCTCTATCTAATGCATAAGTGCACACACTTTGTATGCATCGGCATTTCTCTTTCACACATGCTCACAATCACTCTCAGGGTGTCGGGGTGTCTCACGCACATGCTCTCTCTGTTTCTCTCTCTCTCTTTCTGACTACTATGTACCACTCTTTTCACTAATCTCAGTTGGAAAACACTATTTCTCTCACATGCATATATACACATGCACGGTCTCTACTAGCCCTCTATACGCACATATATGTGCCTACGTGTCTCCCCACGCACATTATCTTTAGGCCTCTCTCGCACACATTGCCCCCCCCCCCTCCGACACACCTCTCTCTTAGTAGTTAGCAGATATGATTTCATCATATCATTCGGTAGGATATCCCTGGCTGTTAGGCTGGATGGTAATACGAGGCAAAGTTTTACCCTAGTTCGGATCGGACCCTTGCAGTTGAAGAAAGAGCCTACTCCTGGTACTGTATATTAGTGATAGGGGTGTGTACAAAGTACACGTGAATACCAGGCATTGTGCGTGTGTGTATACTATCGACGAACTAGCCCCCAAGCTTGTATAACATACTAAGGGCCTAGGGTTACAAATCATATATAGTTGGCTTATCACCAGTGGGGATAGAGTCCTTCGCGACTCTGGTAGCTTCGTGTTGTACGCCGATTCCTCCACATGGGTCTTCGTATAACACGTCTCGATCCAACCTATATGTGGCGCAGGATGGAACCGACCCATGAGTCTTCATGTTGACCCACCACAACTAGAAATGATGTGCCCACCACACCACATACGCAATCGGCCACTAAGAAAATAAGCATATACAATAGTACAACGGTATCTAGCACACGATACGTCTCCATATTTTGTTGATGACACTGACGGACTTTGCATTTGATGCGTGCTCCGTATTTTGTTGACGACACTTATGGTCATTGTATTTGAAGAGAAAGCACGATATGTTCACTGGACTTCAAAATAAGCTCATCACGGTCACCACATACATTTTGCCGTGCTAACCAACATGTGGTTGGATGGTTAGAGGACAGTGGTTTCTCGAGCCCACCAAGATTAAAGTCCCGATGCTCGCATTTATCTTGTGTTAATTTCAGTATTTTCCGGCGACTTACGTTCAGTGGGAGGAGATGTTCCACTCGACTACGAGGCACCTATGGTGACTTCATAAAATCTCAAGATCATATATGCTGGCCCACTCTCTCGAAGGTGCTCATAGGGGTAGGGTTCGCATGTGTGCGCTTATGGCGGTGAGTGCTTGTGCGTATATATGAGCCCTTGCGTCTGTACCGTGTTAAACAAATACATATCATGATTATACAGTCACTGGCTCACCCGTACAACTCCCTATTTTGTTGATGACACAATCAATTGACCAATCAAACGTTCCACGCGGCGCAACTAGTGTTGCACCATCGGGGCGCGTAACCGTGGGGCCCACCTGTCAGCCCGTATATGAAAGAAAGAAATGGTAGTTTGAGTCTGTACTGTGTCAATAAAATAGGAGTACATTTTAGGGTGATCATACGGTCACTGCCTCACCATATAGCTCCGTAATTTGTTGATAACACGATCAATTGGCCAGTCAAACGGTCCACATTCAGCAGCGCACATTACCATAGGGCCCACCCGTCAGCGCGTATATGAAGGACAGAAATGGTAATAAATTAGTGGTCGGTGGTATTCGAAGTCATGAGACCTCTGGTTGGCAGTCATCGGCGGTTGGGGGCGTTCATTAGTCGGTGGGGTGGGGATCCCCGGAGAAAAAGCTCGGTGGGGGGGCTAGAGGGATGGCCGGTGTGGAGGCGGACCGGCGGTGGGGAGTGGTTTCGGGGAGGGCGGGCCAGCCGCTGGCGGCGGGGGCTGGCGGTTCGGCCTGTGGTGGCTGGCAGCTCAGGGGGGTGGAGTTTGATGATAAAGTGGAGGCCCTTGATTTCGTATCCAACGGCTGGAAAATCTAATGACCAGAGATGAAAAAGTCAGTCGACTGACGTGTAGCCTCACCCCGCACGTACACATGCACGCACGCAAGACACGCACGCATGTAGGCGTGCAACACTGACACGTACACACGCACACATGCTGGCATGCAACACTGACACGTACACATGCACTCACGAACACACGCACGTACGCACCCATGCATGCAACACTGAAATGTACCCTTGCACGCACGCAACACTCGCACGCCTGCATGCGCACAGCACATGACGCAAGACACACGCTCAACCTATACGTGCATGCACCCTTTGTTAAGGACATGGATTATTATGGGTATTAATCAATCTTATCTGTGATAAGCAGAACATTGATGTTTGCAGTGGTCTTTATGAATCACAACGTATCGAACGGTCTATCAACATAGTAGGATTATCTACATGAAAAAGATGACGTCACACTCAATGAACAATCATCGGTTTATGAAATGCCCGCTTCTGACCGCCCTGGCCCACCAAAGGTTCCTCTGCTGTGCGCTGCCTGCGTTGGGTCACTGACATGCAGGCCATGCACCCAAAGAGCCCACACGTCAGTGGAAGAATGGCGCGATGTCCTAGGTCAGAGTCAAGGGCACCACTCGCGGCACGCCCGGCTGAACACGCCTCCGTGCCGCATTCAAACGCCTCCATGAAACCTGCCCGTGTGGAAGCCGAGAAACCCACTCTGGACACACGTCCGTTCATGACCGGGCCGGTGTTAAACGCAACACCGGCCGAGCTCCTCCTGTCTGCCGTCTATTTAATCTCCTATTTAAACGAGGCCAAACGCTGGCCAAGAACCGCACACCTCCGCCGCTCCCCTATCTCCTCCACCATTTTGTCCACTCTTACAATGGCTTACAAAGAGTAGTTATTCTGCATCCAAGCCGGTTGGGTAGGCCGCCGGATACGAGCTATGCAGCTCGCTGATCCACCTCCCTCCCCTCGCCCGACGGAGCCAGTTGCCGCCCCAAGCCGGCGCGCGGTTCAGCAACTCGCCGCTCCAGGCCAGCTCGACGAGGAGCGGCGCACGGGCGTCGTTGCTACCGTCCACGCCGCCACCTCGTACCGCGTCTCCCGTTTCTGTGGCCGATACTCCCATGCCGGCGGTCGCGCCATGCAAGCAGCGACAGAAGTCGGGTGCACGGAGAGCGACGAGTCGATGGCCAGCGCCTCCGCATCCGCCGCCATCATCGAGGAGAAGTAGAACACGGGAGGCCGCCGCCGCTTGGATCCCATGAAGGCCACCGCGGAGGCGACGCCGGCGTACATAGCAGGTGTCTTGCCGGATCCTTTTGTTGCGAGGACCTTCGTCGACCCCGCATGGGCTCCACAGAAGAGGGGAATGTTAGGATGAACTCGAGCCGGTGCCGGCCATGGCGAAGTAGTGGTCGGTCATGAACTCGAACCGGTGCCGGCCACCATCATCTTTGGCACCAGCCAATGATATCAGTTGGGCAGTGGGGAAGCGAGCCGTCGTTTGCATTGAAGCATACCTCCGGGGATCCCGGCAGTCCAGTGATCTTGCTGTCGGACATGAGGAACACAAATCGATCGGCGGCGACCATTTAAGCCAGGTATTATATACATGTCCTGTCCAGAACTAGCACCGCGTAGTTCATTTGAATGTAATGAAATCCGTCATGTTTGTATGAAAATCCGGTATTTTATATGATTTCCGTCGTTGTTTATATGAAATATCAGTTTGTCTACGTGTTTGCGTGAATTTCGTCCGGTTGTTTGAGTTGCTGTCATAATGTGTGCGGCTACGGTTGGATGGCATAATTTGCGGGTCGGCGGTCGGTCTGCGGGCGACTCAGGCAGCGTTGTGGGACAAAAAAAACACAGCTCGTGCGAGCTCGTCTCCAACGTGCGCACTGGAGGATGCATGACAGCATGAGCACCCGAGCCATTCCTCGATCATTGGTGGCAAAGGCACCGGTGGACAAAAGGGTCGCCAATATTTTTGCTACCCCGGGCAAGATCCAAACAGCCCCTCCCAACAGATTCAAATCCCTCTTTCGCCGTGGAATTTTGCCATGTGTTATTTTCATGGACTAGCAAGATGCTCGTGCATTGCACGGACCATCAAGATGCATTTTTTACAAACTCCCGCATGCATGCAAGGGATAATTAATGTCCTCCTTTGCTCGTACCATGAGGCAAACACCATTAATATTGCATCGATTAGTGTTAGTGGCCTTGTATATCTGCAAATTGTAATTTTGATAGTGGCCCCTTGTATATAAAAATGGAGGGAGAAAGATGAGATAAGGTGAGGAGGAGTGGGGCATGGTGGTGACTGGTGGTCGGACTGGGCGGAGGCATGGGGATGGACGGCACATTATGTCTAGGTTTGTATCTCTCTCACACACACCCACGTAGATGGGGGACGTGCATGAAGAGAAGAGGTGCACGCACGGCGCACGTACTCCCGTCTCTTTCCCAACCACACCCATGCGGGTACACGGTGGAGCTCATTTCTGTACGAAAAAGGCAGCCCACGTGGTAATTTGGCACGTGTACTGGTTGTCCACTTGGTGGAGGGAGGATCGTCTACCACGGGTGAACAAACAAAATTGTGACTTGACGCGTTATGTTAAATTAAAAAAGAGGCAAACCATGTGGGGCCTACCTTAGAGGCAAGGCTCTATACACTGGATTACTTTTGATGTGTCCCGTCAACTCGCAGAACGAGGAGAAGCTTGCTTAGTACGCCGTCTCCCCCGCCCACGGGCGCGGTGGCTTGCAGGATGAGGTGAAGCTTGCTTACGAGTAGTAGTAGTACTACTACTACTGTACGCCTTTACGCCCGCTCCCTCGCCCACGCGCGCGGTGGCTCGCAGCACGAGGAGAAAATTTTACTACTCCCTCCGGTCGTCCCTACTACGTACTTTGGTTAGTACTCCCTCCATTTACTTATACAAGGCCACTATAAAAAAATTTGCATCTATACAAGGCCACAAATAGTAATCGAGACAAAAGTTACTACTCCCTCCTTTCCAGTTTATGGCTCAATTTCAAAATCTCTCCAACCAAGGTAGACGGTGAGTGGTCGAATTAATTTTGTAGTTTGCACAAGTAATTAGTACGCTCGTTTTTCTCAATAAGTTATGTTTACCGAGGCATTAATTAGAACAAATGCATGAATGGCCACTAAATTTCCACGAACTTGTACATGCATTGGTTAGTTTCCTCTTGACACTGCTTGCGTCTGGTGATCTAACGCACCTCAAAATCCAACATGTAATGGTACTACTACTAGTATAGTAGAATTGAGACTTATCAAACGGAAAAACGAATGTTTTTTAGATGAGCCCTATAAACCCTAGTGGGTACGTACTCCGTAAAAACAGATTTTTCCAAAACTAAGTTGCTCCCTTTCATGAATTCTGTAGTATACTCCTCCGTCGACGCTCCCTTTCATGAAATATGTACTTCCTGTCGCCGACATGTGGGACATATAGCAACCGGGTCGACGTGTCAAGCACCAAATAACAGTGCAGAACAGCAGGGGGACGCACCCCACTCGTACCGGCCCAGTAGTAGTAATGAGCAATGAGACGTCAAATCACAATGCCGCACCTTTCCAGACGGACGAAGCAACCACTATTTCACACTTCGGTTCGCCATCATCTCAAACCACGTATTATTGCTTTTGCCTCAAGAGGGACACGCGCATCGCCTTGGTACATCATGACACGTGGGACCGCATGACAGGCCATGCTCCCCCGCCGATCGCTCGGTAAAATCACCTCATTTTTACTATACTTCCTCCGTATCGGTTTACTACATGGCATGCACGTCATTCTAGGTTGAGAATTTAACTGGCTATATATGTGATGAACGGTACTCTAGCCTTTTAAAAAATGTATACTTTTGTATAGTAGTACTATCGATGGATTGCGCCATGGAGCAAAAATTGAAATTAAAAAAAAGGTGGTACATATAGAGAGCGCTCGTTGCCAAATTATGCATATAGTACTATTAAAAAAGCTAGTACGTGCTTAATTGGGGTGCTAAATTCTATTAAAGAAATACTAGTAGTATGTACATACTGAAGAGTTAAAGTAACGAGAAGAAACATAGCATAGTTCTGTTGGGGGCTCAGCACAACACACCCCTCAAATTAAACTAAGCACACCTGAAATTAAACTATGCAACTAATCCGGTAGACACTGCATTAGAAGTTTAGAACCACCATGAGCAATGACACTGCCACCTTACTCGGAGTCCTTGTCCACGTCCTCGACTTCGTCCTTGTCCCTCTTCCTCTTGGCCGATATTTCTTTGCTTGAACCGCAGACTTGGTTGTTGCTCTTCATCCAACCCTTGTAGATATTGAAACAAAGGTAGCCATCCACTGCAGCGTAGTGGATGTGGTCTATATCAAGTACATTCTGCTACCATGCATGACGATGAAATGTGTAATGAGGTTTCTCCAGTTTATGGTACGAAGGATGAACCATGGCTCCTGCCAGGGTCAGCATTGAAGGCTGACGAGAGGGCACCAGCCGATTCTTCTGGAGGTCGAAGCGGTTGCCTACAACGAGGCCTATCCGACCCAGGACTTCTTTGTCATTCTTAAAGTCTATAGTAATGAATTTCACTGTTTTTTCCTTGAGGAAGTTCTTAAAATCCTGGCACTCAACGTCGGCATGGCATATGTGGTAGACCAAGCAAACGTTATGTACGCAAACCTAGATCACCGCGGGCTTCTTCCTCTCTTCGTCCTTTAGATCCTTCTCTCGTCCCAGGACTGTGGTGTACTCAGTATCTAGCCGAGCGACCCACTCATCATCTAAGTTTTCAAACATGCGTCTGAAGCGAGAAAGGCATCCTTTCACCGTCGCGGAAGAACGGGTGTAGATGACGTCGAACTCATAGCCGGTGATGGTTCTAACCTTGTACTCACCGCCGATCGTGGAGATTTGGGACGCCATGCATTTGGGAGGAGGGTCAGGATTAGTGGAACTGCCGTAATGTGAATGGACGGGACGACTAGGAGCGAACCACCGTAGTATTGAAGGATGTGCGGGGATGAGTAGGAGCGAACTGCCAGCATGCAAACGGCAGGGTAGTGGCTTTCCATTCTCCCATGATACGGGCTTCCAAGAGCCCTTGGATCTGAGATCGAACGGTTGCATGGCGTGATTCTAGACCTATGGGTCAATATCCTATCCTGGAGGGTTATTTTGCAAATTTTCAGCAACTTAGCATGCGACCGTTTGATCTCAGATCCAAGGGCTGCCAGCAGCCCGTATCATGGTCGCGCCTACCACGACCGTCGCGTCGCTCGCGTGATCGCGCCCTTGGAGATTTAACACGGTGCGTTAGGCTATCTGATGTTGGCATGTCATACATAGTCATCACTTAGTCACTCATACTACAACAAGGTTGGCTATAAGGTTGGCTATAAGTGTAATTTTTTTACTCCTCTCTATCTCTTTCTTCGTACTCCCTCCGTCCCATAATATAAGAACGTTTTTGACACTAGTGTATTGCCAAAAACGTTCTTATATTATGGGACACATGGAGTACTAGTATTTATTGCATTTGCCAAGGAGTGACCTCTTCCAATGAAATGGTGTTGCTAAGTTTGCTTCATTTAATTAGCTATAGACTCAAATTTGTCTTTTCACCTAGGTACACGCGCTTAGCACCGTTTCTTCCTTGGGTCACCAAACTAGTCTCTCTTTTCTTGATTAACTTGCCACATCAGACTTTATGCCTATGTGGCAAGCTTAAGCACATGTAGGAGCAAGTAAAAGTAAGTACAATAGTGCGCTTTACATGGAATTTTTGCATATGTGGAGGAAAGAGAGGCAAGGAAAAAGTGGAGAAGTGGGCTCTCATGCAAGAGCCAGCCTCTACTACATGGTGGAGCATTGGGAGAGGCACCTGTATGGAGGTGGTCAGGAATCAGGAGACTCACGCCGGTCGTAGCGCCGCAGTTAAAATGATAACGGCAAGTCAAATCACGGGGCCCCACCTGTCCAGCAGTAACTCGCTGTCAAATCACACAGCCCTACGTTTGCAGCAGCCTACTCCCTCGTCTTCTCGCGTCTCTGTCGAACTGACTAGGCAGAACTGCCCCGCCTACCGCGCAGGAAAAGCCCCGCCCTCGACTTTTAAATACAACTACATCCGCTCAAGAATCCAATGATATACTTTTTGTGACATAGTAACTCATATTTAGTTAGTCAAATGGATGACCTAGAACTACGTGCAGGCCCTATAAACCGAGACGCCTAAAAATAAAAAAACCGAGACGGAGAGGGTAGTTCAGCACGTATCTTTTTAGATCAATATAGTCGGGATTCACCAAGGAGCAAAACCAAGTGGTAGGTTGCTCCTATCGTGTTGGCGTAGCAACTCAAGCAGGGTCAGTCCGCACACGAAATGGCGACACACTTAACAGGACCCCTTTGGCCAACATGTGGCTCATCCACCGTCTTGTTCCACGTGCGATGCACCAAATTACAGTTCAGAGCAGTGGTTGGAATTGGAGGCACCCTAGTCGTAGCGCCGCAGTAGTAGAAAATGAGCGATGAGGGGTCAAATCACAAAGCCCCACCTTTCCCGCATTAAGCTGGACGGACGAAGCAACCAACATTTCACTATAGGGTGCAAGAGCATAAAGAAAAGAGAAAACAATGATGCGTGTGGCAGCTACCTAGGGCACCCTAGGGGTCTCAACTACATATCCTTTTTTTTGAAAGCGCCTCCACTAAAAATCGGCTTCTCCCTCGTCCTCTTGAAGAAAACCGATGATGAATGCGGCGGTAGGGTTTGTAGGAGTACTACAGCGTGCGGGGCCACGTCGTAGTAAATGGGTTGGAGTCGATGCCTTAAATATGTGTGGGCCGCTTGGTTTTACGGGAACGAGGCAGCATTTTGGGTTCGGGGACCAGTGGAGATATAGTCGCACAAAAAATTGTGGACGTAGGTTCGACCGAAAGGCAATGATGCATGGGCCCTGCATTTTGATATACCCGGGGCTGCGTGAAATTTGCTACTCTACTCAAAACTAGTAAGGTACACATGTATTGAACGCATGAGATTTCGAAACCAAATTATGAATAAATACACACTATAGCATGTAAAGCTTTGAGTCATATATGCATGATGTAGATGTTCATTTAGTTCTTATAGTTCATCTCATTCAAAATCAATTAGTTTTATAAAAATGTTAAGATTCATGGGGTTGTGCATTGTAAATCATAAAGTAAAAAACAAATAATGGCAATTCATTTAGAAAAAAATAATCAATTATGATACAGAAGATTCTAGAACAAAGGAGAAGTGCTTGTGTTTTGAGGTTTGTGCATTATGCTTAAGTTCAACCATGGAGTCTTCTAAATTGTACATGTGGCAGATCTGGTGGAATGTTGATGATATCCAACGGCTAGTAGTGCTCGGATTTGCCTATCTCTGCACTATCGGGTTAGCTTCATCCAGCGACCATCTTTCAAAGTTATTAGCACACTATATAGTTCTTGTGCCATAGTTGCATGTTTTGGAAAAAAGCTACTAGTGGGTTGTACTATCTATTTAGGAATAGAAGATGTATACATGGAAGTTGTAGGGAAAGAGATGACATGGAGCATCTCAATTCCTATGAGTAGCGATTGGAAAAGAGATGTCATTTGGTTCACATCATAGGAACTTTTCTATTGTATCTAGAGATGACATGTATCTCAATTCCTATGAGGAGGGATTAGAAAAGAGATGTAATTTGGTTCATATCATAGGAACTTTTCTATTGAATATACGCTAATGTTTATTTTCCTTTGAAATTAAGGGAGTATAGGAATCCATTCATATGAACCAAGTGGCTCTAAAGCTATAGAAATGATATCATGTTTATTTCCTTTGAAATGTGGAGTATATGAATCTATTCCTATGAACCAATTGGCTCTAAAGGAAAAAAATCCTATAAAAATCATATCATATAGAGTTCCTATGATATTCCTCGACACTAAAGGATGCTTGAAATTGATGCGGGTGATACGATGGTCTTTCTTTGTAGCTCCTCGCCCATCTTTATAGTTACCTCTCGAAGATGAATGAAATGATATATACATGGTATTCTACATGTGCAATTTGGTACACGAAAACTCGGTGAAAGTTTGTGAGGTTCGGATTTTCAATAAAGCTATATGCACTGCATTTCGGAACTGAGGGAGCATAAGGCAGTTGCTAACACTCACGTGGAAGATTTGTGTGTAGGAGGAGTGGCTGTTCTATTAAATGACATGGCAAAACTGACACTGTCGGATGCCGATCTAACGGTTCTTACGGCGTTCGTCAGGAAAAGGCATGTGGCGAACGTTTGTCGGATAATGATTTACGGACACATACATTGCATTGATACGTGCCCCCTCTCTCTCACGCACACGCACCCTCACGAGTCACGACTCTCTCGAGTCCTCTCGCAGACTCGCACGTCACACCCACCGTCTATCTGTAGGTAGACGTCACGCACATATGTGCTCTTCACACCCTACCATCAGAACTTCTAAAAAACAAAAGACGGCGCGCACATTTTATTTTAGCTCACACGTCACACACTTATACTATTACTCTTGCGGCGAACGTTCTTTGGGCATAGTATATTGTACTCTAACGAAGAGAAGCGGTGCACGCACGCACTAGTTCTCTCACACCAACTCGCGGGTACATGTAGGAGCGCATTTTTTTGAAGCTGGTACAACAAAATCACTCCATTATATATAAAAGCAGGAGCCTTAGTGCTTGCTTTACTAGGGTTCCTCTCGTTCACTCTCTCATGCTCTCCAGATCTAAGCAACACATAGGTGGCCACACTCTCTCTCAGCTCACGGCTGGTCACAAATCCGGCCGGACAACCTCGACCGGGGCAGGGGTGTAGGTGCATCGTTCACGCTGTCGTCAGCGGCGAGGGAGGAGACCAACGGCTGCCCGCGTGTCCCGATCAGTGGCCGTGTCATTCTCTCCGAGAAAGCGCCGACTCGGGAGGGCCTCCGGCCCCTTCTTTCTCCCTGCGGTATTGTGGCCAAGATACGGCCTCCCGACGCCGTCTTTGCCACATGTCAATGACCCTAAGGTATATATTCCTTCGGAACATGCCTTGCTCTACTGCCCCAGCTCCCTTCGTGTGGATCCTTTTCTACTTCCGTCCGCTGCTCCAAAGCCACCTAGACTTCTACTATTATTAGAAGTAGAGCTAGTTCATACAGTCAACTCAAAGCGTTGGTTCAAACAGGGAACAGAGTGGGAAAGCTGTAGCATGAATCTAGGACTTGGTTCTAAGAGGAAACGGGGGAAAGTAGTAATATCTGTCACTGTTTAAATAACCGTATTTCGTATTTGTGCAAACAGGATGTCTGTCTCCATATCGTTTCGGGATGTCTGTCTCTGTATCGTTTCTATCCGCGCAATCAAAAGTACACACCCCAGTTTTAGTACAACTGCGCAAAATGAGATGGCTATCCCTCGTTGTCGTTGTCTAACCTCCCGTCTTCAAGGTATCCCTACATTGGTAGTAACTAAGGTAGAATGACCAACGCAATCTAAAAGAAGTTGATTCGTGCATTTTACTTCCTGATTGCAGTGCAGGAACGAACAAAAACAATTGCATCCTAGTCCGGAATGCACTTTCTACCAGTTCATCCATGGACCGAGGACTAGCTCGCACGGCTGCATGGAGGTTTTTTGGACAGGTGCGTGGACAAGAGGCATTGTGGTCTGCTTATTTTTGCAAATAGCGGTGCTTAAATTTAGTGGAATGCACAAGCATTTCAGCTGGTCAGTACACTGCATGGTTCAGTTCAGCATTCTAGCTGAGACCACAATTATAATTCGTTATTCTGGAATGAGAGAACCTAACCCTGGATGGTGGCAACAAGAAAAAACCAGAGTGAACTCCAGGAAATTTAAGCCTGTTGGGAGGCCCTTTGCTCAGAGAAGCCTTGCTTGTTTTTTCCTGATTTGTAAACCTTCTCACAACTTTGTCTTTTGCTGTGAACTAGTATATGTTTGTTATGTTCTATGAATCATTGAGATGTATAAAATTGCTTAACTTATGCTTTTCAAGTTTTTTATGAAGACGAGTTTAATGTGAGTGTTCCACATGAGCGCTGGACTAGCGTGTGAACGTTTGGAATTTATTACATTGTGGCCTCAATTAACTGCATGAACCACTGTAACAAGATACATAGTTGCTTATATGTCAGACAGCAGATTGTTGATTGTTAGCTGGTCGATAGCCTAGTGTTGAAGCGAGCTGAGCCAATGTGTCGTGTTTTGCACAACTGCTTACAAGTGGGTAGCACCAACAGTGTTTACAAGTACTTATGTATACGTCGGTGCACGGTTCTCGAACGAGTGCTCTATTTCATCAAAACACAGACTGCTCGTATGATAAACCATGACAACTTATGTCTTACCATGCCATATTCATGAAAAAACTAGTGAGCATCTGTTTCGGCAACAATTACGATGGTTCTCACATGATTCACGGGCACCCAAAAGTAGCAGCAGTTCCCATAGACGGATTCAAACAGAGTACTAGCCCCAGAGGGGTCGATAACAGGCAAGGTTCAGATAATTAGACACGATCCAAACTACTATTAAACACTAGCTGGGGCAACTATTTCATGCCTTGATCTAATTTGGGCTCGACACAAGACAGACCTTGCCATGAACATCATCGTGGACGTCCCACAGCAGCTCAATCCTGTGAACCTTCATGAAGACAACCTTGTGGCCTTGCCACTGATAAACTTGTTTGTGGAGGCATGCCACGTCATCTTCCTGCGTAAGCTTGACAAGAACAGTATGCCTCACAAACGAAGGAGTAGCTTTGAACTTCTTGTGCTTCAGTACACCCTGGACAACACGCCTGACAACAGTGAGGCTGGAATACAACTCTTCATTAGTATAACCGCAAATGGCTTCCGGGATCCAACAGCCTAAGAACTCTGTTTTCCCAGTGCGTATATTCAGGTCGTCCGCCTCATAGCGAGTGACATGTACAACCACACAATCCTTGTCTGCATCAGGGCTCTAATTGAAATAGAAACAAAGTCTGAATTACTTTTCAGTGTAAGAAACGCAAGTTATTTAAACCACTATGTATAGCATGGCATCGAAGCTAATAAAATTTTGCATTATTAATCACCACATACTTACTTTTCTAAAAAAAATCACCACATACTTAGATGAAAAACCACAATCGAGATCGGCAAAGAAGGAAATCAACTTGGGCAGCTCAGCGGGGGGGGGGGGGACACATCCTCGAAGGGGGAAAACTGCTCCTGTAGTGCCATGGGGGATGTAACCTCAGACGGGGCGTTGACCATCTCAGTAGTGGCCGTGAGCGTATCTGGGGTCGGCTCGGTGGTTGCCTCCATCTTCTTGGAGCTCTTTGTCTCGTGGGGATCAGCCTCCTGCGTCTGCTCCAATATCGGCATATCTTTGTCTGGTTCTCCTTGGTCCATCATGAAACTGACGAATACTAGGAGACCACTGAAAGGAAAACACAATCGCAATGACAATGAAACAAAAAAGAGAGCGAGGATCGGTTACTGCTTTGCAAAAGTTCTTTTTTTTCTCTGAACGAAAATATACCAACATCACGGATCCGCTTACCTTCCCTTCGTTCGGAGAGAAGAACAGTGGCAGATGCGAGTGTTGCCTTTCTTGAAGACGGTGAGGGAGAAGGGGATTCAGCGAAGAGTGAAATGATGGTTGCTTCGTCCGTCAAACTTAGACTGCGAGGAGGTGGCGTTTTGTGATACGACGGCTCGTTACTGCCGCGCTACGACCGGGGTGACTCTCCGCCTGCATACTGCCTTCTAATTTGGTGGATGGCATTTGGGACCGCGCGCTGCATGGCCCTCATGTTGGTGAACAAAAGTATAACGGCATTCAGTAGAGGGAGACATTTCAATGACCTAGGAGGAGCCAGAAGCGGTAGAGTGTCTCCATTGTACTAGTAGTAATTGTTTTTCTGGGTAGTTGTAGAGTGTCTCCACTGTACTAGTAGTAATTGTTTCTGTGGGCCCAAGACAAAACATCCCATCCACACTAGTAAATAGTAAAATCAATTCAAAAGCCCATATATTTACTGAATGAGAGGCGCTACCCACACCCAGCACACCGCCCCCCCCCCCAAAAAAAACCTGGGTGCTCTTCTTCCTCCTCGCTCCCACCCACCTCACGTCAGCTCGCTCCACTAGTACCCCAAAATTCCTCACCTCACTCCTACAGAAAACCCCAGCTCCCCTTCTTCCTCACTCCTACAAAAAAAACCCAGCTCCCCTTCTTCTTCGCTCGCACTACAACTAGGCTCGTCATTCGTTACTCTGCTCAAATCCATGAGCGCGACGCGACGCCCTCGAGGAAAATGGAGTCGGCTGGCCCCAGCGCCAAGAAGATGAGGCTCCCGCCAGCGGCGACGCCTATTGTAGATCCCGCACCCGGCAGCGCGGGGAGAAGCGGCGACCCCGCCCCCACCGGATCTCAGGAACCCGTAGAATCTCGGGTGGGTCGCATCAGCAATCTCCCGGGCGCCGTCCTTGGGGAGATGATCTCACATCTCCCCACCAAGGATTGTTGTCGTACCCAAGTCCTCTCAATTTGGTGGTGCCCTCTATGGCGCGTCGTGCCCCTTAATCTCGACTGTCATCAGCTATCTCTCTTCAATGATTTTGAAATCCCCAGAGCCATCATCTCCTCCCACCAGGGCTCCGTTCAAAGCCTCTGCATCCCGTCATGCTACCTAAGCAAGCATACCATGCCTTGCATGGTGGACGCCTGGATGAAATCCCCTGAATTCACAGAACTACAGCTGCTTGAGTTCTACTATTCTCCTAGAAATCACATACCACATACTGAACGCCATGAACTTGTGCTCTCAGCACCGATGTCCATCTCCCGGTTTTCGTCCTCTCTCCACACCGCCACCTTTGCGCTGTGCTACCTACCAGACAATCTGGTACTAAACCTTCGACGCCCATTTCTCAAGAAACTTTCACTTGTTCGTATATCGGAGGCCTCATTGCACAGCATCATCCACTCCAGTTGCCTTGCGCTGGAGTGCTTGGTGCTTGTTTTCACAGTTAGAATCGGTTGTCTCCAAATAAAGTCGTCTAACCTTGTAAGAATTGGAATTTCTTTTGATGGAAGGCAGATCATCATCCAAGATGCCCCTTCACTTCAAAGGTTGATCCTTGATTCTAGTTATTCACCGTTGCAAATAACTATCCTCTCTGCGCCTAAACTGGAGACCTTGGGTGTAATACATGATCTCTGTGCTCATTTCAATATGGTGTTTGGCTCCATAGTTCTTCAGGTTCTTTATATTATCATCTACACTTGTAACCATAAGCTGCAATTTAAATTTATGCGCATAATTTATATATCATCTTGGAGTACACATTTTGTACTAATATTATGTTCTATGCTCAATGAAGAGTTTCTCCATGGATGGCCTATCAATGGTGCTGGATTCTGTCAAGATCTTATATATCCAAATGAATAGTTTTGATCTGAACAAGATTATTGGCTTGCTGCAATGCTTTCCATGTCTGGAGAAGTTGTATATATAGGTGATAATTTCACGCACATTGGAAGCCCGCATATAGTGTACTAGAATTAACCGTTCAATTGTTGCTCTTTCGACACTCTTCTTTTAGACCTTAACTGTTTTCAATCTTCATGTCTATTTAGGCAATAGGACGGGGTAAGAAAGTTATAACCAATCGGTGGATTCGTAAGCATTGGGATTTTCTCACTTCTCATGAGATTCGATTAAAGACAATAACGCTAGAACGATATGTAGCCAACCGTGCAAACATAAGATTTGTCACATTCGTCCTGCTGAATGTGAGGTTATTATTGTCCATCAGGCTTAAGTTTAGCAGCAGCATGGTTTTGACGGATGGGTATGTCGAAGAGCAAAAAAAGGAGTTTCAGGTGGGCAAAAGAGCTTCTGAACGTGTCGGGCTTCTATTTACAACATATTGTGGTCATAATCCAGTAAATTTTACGACCCGGGATGTTCATTCTATGGACCTGCCCGATCCATTTGACTGTGACTGCCGAAAACAGTGCTAGAGTTAGATGTTGTTGCCCTTTTAAATCTGGTTTTTTTGTAAACGTGATGAACAATTAACCCTTGTGCTTTTGTACGGTTTGTAAGCTTGAGTTAGATGTTCCTGCCCTTTTCAACTCGGCTGTGACTGTCATATTTTCTTTGAAACAAGGCAAATGGCTTGCCATTCGTTTAATTTAGAGTGAAATATTGTAACAAATCCCAACCAAGGGAAATAACATCACTCCTGCCGGCTGCTTGAGCTCACTGTGCATTACAGAAGCCAAGTGATTAGCCCCCACCAGCACCCACAAACTTATTTCGAACTAGCACATCAAATGGGCTGTAAATTTTCGTAGGAAAGGCTGCATGACCATGACAGATTTGGATTCTGACATTTGGGACCCGCGAGGAAATAGCCTATCCAAGGTGGTGTCGACTTACTAGACAGTCAACAAACGATTCTGCCTACCAGCCGTTCGATTGACATCCAACATCTGTCGTGTATCTTCTATCTCTTGTCTTCTTCTTCCTCCAGCCGCCCAAACCAAACCACCCCGTCGGCTCCGCCTGCTCCCGCCTCCCATGGCTGGTTGCGCCTCCGCCGCCCTACCATATGTACCCTCCAATGTTGGCCAGTCCCTCCCTCTATTCCCCCACATGTCCTGTTATTCTCCGGCGACGTCAGCCCCAACACGCACCCGCACCTGAACCAGTCAACCCTCGTACTCCCCTCGGCCTGCGACTGGACCGGCGCATCTTCAACGGCTCATGTTCGTTCCGTCCGAGGCCTTGCCGTCGTCCTCCGCCTTGCGGCCTTGGTTCGCTCGCCGTGCGCGGTGCGCCGCCCTCTTGCGTTGTCAACGTCGTCAACAACCGAGAGGAACAAGGAGATGATTGTACGTGGAGAGGATGGCAGTAGGGACCCACCAGCGTCATGGCAGTACGCAAGCAAGTGCCTCTATAGTACAAGCCCAAAAATATGGTTCCTCCTAATGGTTGGACATCTGGGGCTCACGCCATTGTCAACGTAGTCAATAAACGAGAGAATTACACTACGAGCGGCTGACACCAGGGACCCAGCAAGTCGCGCAGTTTTTTTTTAGGAACAAGCAGTTGTTATTTATACTAGTTTTAGCGACGGATCAGGGTAACAACGGGGCTGTGCGGGGGCTGTGGCCCGTCTAGCCAGGGTTTTATTTATGTTTACCACATCATGAGCATAGTTGTGTTTTTTTCTTGCTAAAAATGGCTAGCCCAGTTCTATTTTTTTTTAAGAAATACCCAAACAAGGCCTACTTGCTTTATCGACCCTGTTGGGCTGCAAATCTTTCAAGACGAGGAGAGTTTCATTCGGTTTGCCCAGAAATGGGATGTACATTTTTAAAACACATCAAACCGGGAATTAGTTTCAATTTTTTTTCATTACAAGATCTTAAATTCCATTGATTTTTATGCATGGACAATTATTTTGATTTTATATTTATATAAATTATATTTCAAAATAGTTTGAATGTGAATCGATATTTCTGCATTTAAACCAGTTGACCACACCGAAATATGCAAAATTTCGTATACTTTTTAACCGTGGCCACAATATGGGGTGCAATGCTAACAAAAAGAAGATGGGCTCCAAAAAAATTCTTAAGAATTAGCAAATGGGTTGTACATTATTAGAAATAATGGCAGATGGGTTGTATGCTTTTTTCCACATATTTCAGGCTGACTTGTGCGCCTACTACAGGTTGACGCGTATGCTTCCATAAAAAAAGGTTGACGCACACGCAACGCCCTGTCAACTTAGTCAACACACGAGAGCAGTGACTGTTGGATGTCCATCCAACAGCTGTCGTGCTTCCTCAATCTCTGCTCTTCATGCTCCAACCGCTCAAACAAGGGCCGGCGGGACTGCCTGCTCCCTCCTCCCGTGGCCGGCTATGCTGCCGCGCAGGCCTCACGGCCCCGCTGTACTCCCATCGCTGGCCTAGCCATCCCTCAACTCACCCACACATGTTGTTATTCTCCGGCGACGGAAGACGAACCAGTAAACCCTCGTACTCCTCCACGTGGGAAACAACTTCTAAGTATTCCCTGGCTCCGTGTCGTTCCCTTCCTAGGCCTCGCCGCCATCCACCGCCCTGGTGCTCTCGGCGCAGCCTAGTCAACGTGGTTAATGAACGACATCCATCGGAAGTGGACTGTACGTGGAGAGGCTGACAGCTGGGTCCACGGCCGCACACAAGGAAATGCCTCCTTATTACGTGCAAAATAATGATTCCTCCACCTGACAGCTAGGACCCACAGGAAGAGCCTCTGTATTTTGCGAAAAAAACATTCCCCCCGCTGACAGGTCGGACCCACCAGCTATATCTTCGCACGCAAGGAAGTGCCTCCTTATTACGCCCAAAAAAATGAATACCCCCCTGCTAGCTGGGACCCACCATATTGTTGGGCTGAATTGTGGGCCTACTAAGTTGACGAGGACGGAGGGCTTTGTCAACTTAATCAATACTCCTGTGACCGTATGATGTCCATCCAACGGCCATAGTGCTTCTTCAACCTCTGGTCTTCTTGCTCCAGCCGCCCAAAGCAGCGCCGGTCGTGCCGCCTGCTCCTGCCTCCCGTGGCCGGCTGTGCTACCGTGGAGGCCTCACCGCCCCCATACTACTCCCACCACTGGCCAGGCCATCCCTCCACTCACCCACACGCCATGTTATTCTGCAGCGGCGGCAGCCTCACACCGCAGCCGAACCAGTGAACGCTCGTACTCCTCTTCGCATGGGCATCCGCTGTCGCGTCTTGCCCGGCTCCGCGTCGTCCCCTTCCTAGGCCTCGCCGTCGTCCACCGCCGTGGTGCTCTCGACGCGGCGTGGTCAATGTGATTAACGACCGACTTCCATCGGAAGAGTACTGTACGTGGAGAGGCTGACAGCTGGGTCCACGGCAGCCGCAAGGAGTGCCTCCTTATTACGCGGAAAATAATTATTCCTTCACCTGACAGCAGGGACCCACCGGATGGGCCACCAGTATTTTGCGAAAAAAATCATTTCCCCCTGACTGCTGGGACCCACCGGACGGGCCACCGTATTTCGCAAAAAAAACGTTCCCCCCGCTGTCAGCTCAAACCCACCGGAAGTGCCTCCTTATTACGAACAAAAAATGAATAGTCCCCCGGCTAGCTGGGACCCACCTTGGTGGGAGGCTGACTTGTGGGCCTACTAAGTTGACGGGGACAAAGGGCTTTGTCAACTTAGTCAATATGAACGATTCTAGCTCCAGTGACCGTACGATGTCCATCCAACGGCCGTAGTGCTTCTTCAACCTCTGGTCTTCTTGCTCCAGCCGCCCAAAGCAGCGCTGGTCGTGCCGCATGCTCCTGCCTCCCGTGGCCGGCTGTGCTGCCGCAGAGGACTCACCGCTCCCTACTATTCCCACCGCTGGCCAGGCCCTGCGGCGACGGTAGCCTCACACCATAGACGAACCAGTGAACCCTCGTACTCCTCTCCGCGCGGGCTTCCGCTGCAGCGTCTTCCCCGGCTCCGCGTCGTCCCCTTCCTAGGCCTCGCCGTTGTCCACCATCGTAGTGCTCTCCGCGCGGCGTGGTCAACGTGGTCAAGGAACGACTTCCATCGAAAGACTACTGTACATGGAGAGGCTGACAGCTGGGTCCACAGCCACTGCCCAGTTTTTTTGTGATTTGCCAAGTAAGTCGCTTTGTCAGGTCTGTTGGGCTGCAAATCTTTCAAGATGAGGAGAGATTTCATTCGGCTGGCCGAGAAAATGGCCCAGCAGTAATGAGAAATGGGTTGTACATTTTTAAAACACATCAAACCGGCAATTAGTTTCAAATATCTTTTTTTCATTTCAAGATTTTAAATTACATTAATTTTTATGCGTGGAGAATTTGTTGGATTTTATATTGATATACATTTATTTTTAAAATCAGTTTGAATGTGAGTCAAAATTTCGGGATTAAAAACAGTTCAGACTGCACCGAAATACGCAAAAATTCGTATAATTTTTTAACCGTGGCCACAATATGGGCTGTAATGCTAACAAAACGAATATGAGCTCCAAACAAAACCTTAAGAATTAGCAAATGGGCTGTAAATTATTAAAAATAATGGCAGATGGGTTGTATGTTGTTTTCCACAGATTTGAGGCTTTCCTAAAAAAAGGTTGACGCACAAGCACTGACTGTTGGATGTCCATCCAACGGCCGTCGTGCTTCTTCAATCTCTGCTCTTCCTGCTCGAGCCGCTCAAACAAGCGCCGGCGGGACTGTCTGCTCCCTCCTCCCTGTGGTCGGCTGTGCTGCCGCGCAGGCCTCACCACCCCACCTTACTCCCATCGCTGGCCTAGCCATCCCTCTACTTATCCACACCTGCTGTTATTCTCCGGCGATGGCAGATGAACCAGTAAACCCTCGTACAGTCATACTCCCCTCCGTGTGGGAAACAACTGCAGAGTCTTCCCTGCCTCCGTGTCGTCCCCTTCCTAGGCCTCTCCGTCGGCCACCGTTGTGGTGCTCTTGGCGCGGCATGGTCAATGTGGTCAACGACCGACTTCCATCGGAAGAGTACTGTGCGTGGAGACGCTGACAGCTGGGTCCACGGCCGCAGCAAGGAAGTGCCTCCTTATTACGCGCAAAATAATTATTCCTCCCCCTGACAGCGGGGACCCACCGGACGGGCCACCGTATTTCGCGAAAAAAACGTTTCCCCCAGACTATTGGGACCCACCAACTACACCTTCGCACGCAAGGAAGTGCGTCCGGGCAAAAAAACAAAACGATTCGCCCCCTGACTGCTGGGACCCACCAGCTACATCTTCGCACGCAAGGAAGTGCCTGACAGTCGGGACCCACCTGGTCGAAGCGTACGTAGCGTTGTCATTCTGGTCGCGAACGTGTACGTACATATATACTGGTGGATGTAGAGGCATGCATGTGTCGTAGTAGAGGCGCGCACGTAGCATGTACACATACGTACAGCGGTAGGGTGCAAGAAAGAAAATACGGCCATGTATGTGTACATACGGGCGGGGTCTCGAACGCCTACTCGCGCATACGTACGGCGAGGGCTCGTTGACATGGCTGGGTCGGAACGGAGAAACATCATCGTCGTCGTGTTCATGGGGAGGCAACAAAATGTGTCATGTTCATGGGGAGGCAACAGAATGCATGGTGTTCATCAGGAGGCAACGGAACGCGTGTGCGCCAACCGGCTGGGTCGGAACGGAATGTGTGGTCGTGTTCATCGGGAGGGCTTGGACGGAACAGGCGATGGAAACGAGGCCTGGCATACCGCAAAAAGGAGGAAACGGCCTCGTGTTCGACCGGCCACGTTCGAAACAGGATCCTGTTCGTCGGGAGGGGTCTGGCGTACCGCAAAACGGACGAAACGGACCTCCTACGGTCGAAATGGGGGTCCTGTTGATCGGGAGGGGTGTGGCGTACCGCAAAACGGACGAAACAGACCTCCTACGGTCGAAATGGGGGTCCTGTTGATCGGGAGGGGTGTGGCGTACCGCAAAACGGACGAAACAGACCTCCTACGGTCGAAACGGGGGTCCAGTTCATTAGGAGGGGTGTGGCGTACCACAAAACGAGACTCCACGGGATACTATTCATCTCCACCGTCGACCTCCTCCAGCCTCCACGGGCTACCGTCGACCTCCTCCCGCCTCCACAGGCTCCTGTTCATCCAGCTCCACCGGCTACTGTTCAACCAACCCTCCACAGGCACACCTCCACCGTCTACTGTTCATACAGCCCTCCACACCACGGGGTCCTGTTCAACCACCCCTCCATGGGCACCCCTCCACCGTCTACTGTTCATCCAGCCCTCCACACCACGGGGTCATGTTCATCCAGAGGCAACGCCACCGCTCACTGTTCATCCACCCCCCCCCCCCCCCCGCAACGCTCAGTGTTCATCCCAGAGGCAGCATCGATCGGCTTCAGTTAGCAAATGTAGTGAAGGAATCGCTCGATCGGGTTCAGTTAACAGCCATCGATCGATCGTTTGGGTTCAGTAACGCGTAGCCTGCAGTGCAATCGCTCAGGTTCAGTTAGATCCCAACGCCTCGCTCGGGTTTAGTTAGAGCCAACGCCTCGCACACGCGCGCGTATGTGTACGAGAGAAACGCGCATCACTCGGCCCCCGACCTCCCACCGTAACCGGGAAGTCCCCGAAATTTTCCTCGCCCTCGCTTCTACCACGGTTTTTTCCATCATGGACGGCCCAAATAATGTCATGCGGCTGTGTCTCCGGCCCGCCCAGGATGAAAAGCCCATTTTCTGTCATGATTTTTTGTCATGGAAGTAGGAGCCCACCACATCTATGATGATACCGGGTTTTGTCACAATTATCATCATAGAAGTGTCATATGTATGACAGGAAAAATTCATTCGGCCCAAAATGTCACGGATGTGTCTTTTTTTGTAGTGCATCCAGATGAGCACCTAATTTATGTGATGAGGTTTGTGGATTATTTAAGCTTGCAGGTATGCCCAATGATGTTATTAAGAAGAAGGTCTTTCCCTTTATCTTTGAAGGGAGATGCATTCACATGGTATAGGCTATGTGATGATATGGGATCATGGAACTACAAACGATTGAAATTGGAATTTCATCAGAAGTTTTATCCTATGCATCTTGTTCATCGTGGTCATACTTATATATATAATTTTTGGCCTCGCGAAGGAGAAAGCATCGCTCAAGCTTGGGGGAGGCTTAAATCAATGTTATATTAATGCTCCAATCATGAGCTCTCAAGAGAAATGATTATTCAAAAAATTTATGCTCGGCTTTCTGATAACAATCGCACCATGCTCGATACTTCTTGTGCTGGCTCTTTTATGATGAAGACTATTGAATTCAAATGGGATTTATTGGAAAGAATTAAACGCAACTCTGAAGATTGGGACCTCGACGAAGGTAAGGAGTCAGGCATGACACCTAAGTTTAATTGTGTTAAATATTTTATGGATACCGATGTTTTCCGTAAATTTAGCACTAAATATGGACTTGACTCTGAGATAGTAGCTTCTTTCTGTGGATCTTTTGCCACTCATGTTGATCTCCCTAAGGAGAAGTGGTTTAAATATCATCCTCCCATAGAAGTAAAAGTAGCTGCACCTTTTAAAGTTGAACAAAAGACTATAACTTATAATGATCCTATTGTTCCTACTGCTTATGTTGAGAAACCACCTTTCCCTGTTAGAATAAAGGATCATGCTAAAGCTTCAACTGTGGTTCGTAAAAGCAATATCAGGACTTATACACCTCCCGAGCAAGTTAAAGTTGAACCTAATATTGATATTGTTAAAGATCTCGTGGCTGATAATATTGCTAAACCTTGTGCTAAAGATAAACATAGACCTGTGGTAGGCATGCATGTTATTTCTGTTAAAATAGGATATCATTGTTACATGGCTTATGTGACATGGGTACTAGTGCTAGTGCAATACCTATTGACTTATACAAAGAAATTATGCATGATATTGCACCTACTGAGTTAGAAGAAATTGATGTCACAATTAGACTTGCTAATAGATATACTATTTCACCAATGGGAATTGTTAGAGATGTTGAAGTCTTGTGTGGAAAAACTAAATATCATGCTGATTTTCTTGTTCTTGGTTCCCCACAAGATAGCTTTTGTCCCATTATATTTGGTAGACCCTTCTTGAACACTGTTAATGCTAAGATAGACGGCGAAAAGGATGTTGTTACTATTGGTCTAGGTGATATGTCTCATGAGTTTAATTTCTCTAAGTTTCGTAGACAACACCGTGAAGAGGAATTGCCTAGTAAAGATGAAATTATTGGTCTTGCTTCTATTGCCGTGCCTCCTAGTGATCCCTTAGAACAATATTTGCTAGACCATGAAAATGAGATGTTTATGAATGAAAGAAGGGAAATATATGAAGTGTTCTTTAAACAAGGACCTATTCTGAAAAACAACTTGCCTGTTGAAATCTTAGGGGATCCTCCTCCACCCAAGGGTGATCCTGTGTTTGAGCTTAAACCATTGCCTGATACTCTTAAATATGCTTATCTGGATGAAAAGAAGATATATCATGTTATTATTAGTGCTAACCTTTCAGAGAAGGAGGAAGAAAATTATTGAAAACTCTGAAGAAGCATCGTGCTGCTATTGGATATACTCTTGATGATCTTAAGGGCATTGGTCCCACTCTATGTCAACATAAAATAAATTTGGAGAAAGATGCCAAACCAGTTATTGATCATCAACGACAGCTGAATCCTAAGATGAAAGAAGTTGTAAGAAAATAAATACTAAAGCTCCTTGAGGCAGGTATAATTTATCCCATTGCTAATAGTGAGTGGGTAAGTCACGTCCATTGTGTTCCTAAGAAGGGAGGTATTACTGTCGTTCCTAATGATAAAGATGAATTGATTAAGCAAAGAATTATTACAGGTTATAGGATGGTAATTGATTTCCGCATATTAAATTAAGCTATTAAGAAAGATCATTACCCCTTACCTTTTATTGATCAAATGCTAGAAAGATTATCCAAGCATACACATTTTTTATTTCTAGATGGTTATTCTAGTTTCTCTCAAATACCTGTGTCAGCTGATGATCAAGCTAAGGCTACTTTTACCTGCCCTTTCGGTACTTTTCTTATAGACATATGCCTTTTGGTTTATGTAATGCACCTTCTACCTTTCAAAGATGCATGATGGCTATATTCTCTGAATTTTGTTAAAAGATTTGTGAGGTTTTCATGGACGATTTCTCCTTTTATGGATCCTCTTTTGATGATTGCTTGAGCAACCTTGATCGAGTTTTGCAGAGATGTGAAGAAACTAATCTTGTCTTGAATTGGGAAAAGTCCACTTTATGGTTAATGAAGGTATTATCTTAGGGCATAAAATTTCTGAAAGAGGTATTGAAGTTGATAAAGCTAAAGTTAATGCTATTGAAAAGATGCCATGCCCCAAAGACATCAAAGGTATAAGAAGTTTCCTTGGTCATGCCGGGTTTTATAGGAGGTTCATTAGAGACTTCTCAAAAATCTCTCGGCCTCTGACTAATCTATTACAAAAAGGTATACCATTTGTCTTTGATGATGATTGTGTAGAAGCATTTGAAATACTTAAGAAAGCATTGATCACTGCACCTATTGTTCAGCAACCTGATTGGAATTTACCTTTTGAAATTATGTGTGATGCTAGTGATTATGCTGTAGGTGTTGTTCTAGGGCAAAGAGTTGATAAGAAATTAAATGTTATTCAATATGCTAGTAAAACTCTAGACAATGCCCAGAGAAATTATGCTACTACTGAAAAGGAATTTACACTGTAGGTGCGAGGTAAATTTGCTTGTGATAAGTTCAGACCTTATATTGTTGATTCTAAAGTAACTATTCACACTGATCATGTTGCTATTAAATACCTTATGGAAAAGAAAGATGCTAAACCTAGACATATTAGATGGGTTCTCTTGCTAGAGGAATTTGATTTGCATATTATTGATAGAAAGGGAGCTGAGAACCCCGTTGCAGACAACTTGTCTAGGTTAGAGAATGTTCTTGATGACCCACTACCCATTGATGATAGTTTTCCTGATGAACAATTAAATGTCACAAATGCTTCTCGTACTGCTCCATGGTATGCTGATTATGCTAATTACATTGTTGCTAAATTTATACCACCTAGTTTCACATACCAGCAAAAGAAAAAAAAATTCTATGATTTGAGGCATTACTTTTGGGATGACCCACATCTTTATAAAGAAGGACTAGATGGTGTTATTAGACGTTGTGTACCTGAGCATGAACAGGAACAGATCCTACGCAAGTGTCACTCCGAGGCTTATGGAGGGCACCACGTTGGAGATAGAACTGCACATAAGGTATTGCAATCCGGTTCTTATTGGCCTACTCTCTTCAAGGATGCCCGTAAGTTTGTCTTATCATGTGATGAATGTCAAAGAATTGGTAATATTAGTATACGTCAAGAAATGCCTATGAATTATTCACTTGTTGTTGAACCATTTGATGTTTGGGGCTTTGATTATATGGGACCGTTTGCTGCCTCTAATGGTTATACACATATTTTAGTTGTTGTTGATTATGTTACTAAGTGGGTAGAAGCTATTCCAACTAGTAGTGCTGATCATAACACTTCTATTAAAATGCTTAAATAAGTTATTTTTCCAAGGTTTGGAGTCCCTAGATATTTAATGACTGATGGTGGTTCACATTTTATTCATGGTGCTTTCCGTAAAATGCTTGCTAAGTATGATGTTAATCATAGAATTGCATCTCCTTATCACCCTCTGGTCAAGTAGAATTGAGTAACAGAGAGCTCAAATTAATTTTACAAAAGACTGTTAATAGATCTAGAAAGAATTGATCCAAGAAACTTGATGATGCCTTATGGGCCTATAGAACTGCATATAAAAATCCTATGGGTATGTCTCCGTATAAAATGGTTTATGGAAAAGCATGTCATTTACCTCTTGAATTAGAACATAAGGCTTATTGGGCTATTAAAGAACTCAATTATGATTTCAAACTTGCTGGTGGGAAGAGGTTATTCGACATTAGCTCACTTGATGAATGGAGAACCCAAGCCTATGAAAATGCCAAGTTGTTTAAAGAAAAAGTTAAAAGATGGCATGACAAAAGAATACAAAAGCGTGAGTTTAATGTAGGTGATTATGTATTGCTATACAACTCTCGTTTAAGATTTTTTGCAGGAAAACTTCTCTCCAAATGGGAAGGCCCTTACGTTATCGAGGAGGTCTACCGTTTCGGTGCCATAAAAATCAACAACTTTGAAGGCACAAATCCGAAGGTGGTGAACAGTCAAAGAATCAAACATTATATCTCAGTTAATCCTATAAATGTTGAAACTAATGTTATTGAAACCACGACCCCGGAGGAGTACATAAGAGACACTTTCCAAAATGTTTCAGACTCCTAAAAGGAATAGGTATGTGGTACGGTAAGTAAACCGACTCCAAAACAGTTCTAAAGGCAATTTTTATCCATTTTGGAATATTTATAAAAATAGAAAAATAAGAGGCAGTCCGGAAAGGACACGAGGGCTCCACGAGGGTGGAGGGTGCACCCTCCTGCCTCGTGGGCACCTCGTGTGCTCTCTGGACTCCGTTTTCTTGCACGATACGTATTTAGGTCGGTTAAAATTCACTATTATTCTCCCAAAGGTTTTGACCACCGTATCACGCAAATATCCCCTGTTTTCATTTCGAGTTGTCTCTGTAGCAGATTTGGAGCAAGATGTCATCTCAGGATTCCGACGGGGAGAGCTATGTCTCACACCTCATTGCTGACCCAAAGACCTATGGGGATACATCTCCTTGTGGTCGAACTACGAATGAGGAGGAGGATGCTCATTTTATGAGGATCAATGATTCAAGTTCAGAGGAGGAGGATGTCCCTCTACCTCAACCTAGGTATATGCACGTGAAGTTCAAGAAATATAGTCTCCCTAAGAGGGCTAAACTATCTAACAACCGATCTATTCCTTCTCGTTTTCGGCAGAAAAGCAAAGGAGATTTATGTGACAAGATCTTGAAGCTGGAATCGGAGGTTGATGATTTAAAGGAGGAAATTGTTCTTCTCAACTACAGTATGAAGAAGATAAAAGACACAACTGTCATCATCAACAACTCCATCATCCCCTCCTCTAAAAAAGGAGATATAATCACATGGGTATGGGCACTCCCCTTGGCAACTGCCAAGCTTGGGGGAGGTGCCCCGGTACCGTATCACCATCACACTCCTATCTTTACCGTTTTTCTTAGTTCGATCCTTTTAGTAATATCTTGATCTAGTAGAATAAAGTTTTTTGTATGATTTAGTTTTGAGTTTTGCTTTATGATTCCTCTATGTAATCGAGTCCGTGAGCTATATAATAAAGATTAGTGCTGAGTCAAGGGCTTGATTATTTTGCTATGATCTTGAGTGAATAAAAGAAAAGAGAAAATAATAAAAAGAAACAAAGAGATCATATTGATCTTATGGAGAGTAATGACTTCACATAGAAAGAGTATGATGATTAAAAATTGTTGAGAGTTGACAAACATAGCTTTGGTCATCATTGCAATTAATACGAAGTAATAAAGAAAGAGAGGTTTCACATATAAATATACTATCTTGGACATCTTTCATGATTGGGAGCACTCATTAAAATATGACATGCTAAAGAGTTGATGTTGGACAAGGAAGACAACGTAATGGGTTATGTTTTCATATATCTGAGATAAAGTATATTGTCATGGATCATCCAACATGTTGAGCTTGTCTTTCCCCCTCATGCTAGCCAAATTCTTTGCACCAAGTAGAGATACTACTTGTGCTTCCAACTAACCTTAAACCCAGTTTTGCCATGAGAGTCCACCATATCTACCTATGGATTGAGTAAGATCCTTCAAGTAAGTTGTCATCAGTGCAAGCAATAAAAATTGCTCTCTAAATATGTATGATTGATTAGTGTGGAGGAAATAAGCTTTATACGATCTTGTGATATGGAAGAAATAAAAGCGACGGACTGCATAATAAAGGTTCATATCACAAGTGGCTATATAAAGTGACGTTCTTTTGCATTAAGATTTTGTGCATCCAACCCTGAAAGCGCATGGCAACCTCTGCTTCCCTCTGCGAAGGGCCTATCTTTTATTATTATCTTCTACCTTATGCAAGAGTCATGGTGATCTTCACCTTTTCTTTTTACATTTTATCCTTTGGCAAGCATAGTGTGTTGGAAAGATCCTGATATATATATATATATATATATATATATATATATATATATATATATATATATATATATATATATATATATATATATATAATTGGATGTAAGTTAGCATGAGCTATTATTGTTGACATTAACCTTGAGGTAAAAGGTTGGGAGGCGAAACTATAAGCCCCTATCTTTCTCTATATCTGATTAAAACTCTGTAACCACAAGTATTGCGTGAGTGTTAGCAATTGTGAAAGACTAAATGATAGTTGAGTATGTGGACTTGCTGAAAAGCTCTGACATAGACTCTTTCCAATGTTATGATAAATTGCAATTGCTTCAATGACTGAGATTATAGTTTGTTGGTTCTCAATAAAGTTTCTGATTCATACTTTGCATTGAGAATAGATTATTACTTGAGCATAAGAAATCATATGACAATATCCATATATGTTGTTGTTATAAGAATAATCATGATGCCCTCATGTCCGTATTTTATTTTATCGACACCTCTACCTCTAAACATGTGGAAATATTTATCGTTATCGGCTTACGCTTGAGGAAAAGCAAGGTCTAAGCTTGTGGGAGTTGATATGTCCATTTTGCATCATGCTTTTATATCGATATTTATTGCATTATGGGCTGTTATTACACATTATGTCACAATACTTATGCATATTCTCTCTTATTTTACAAGGTTTACATGAAGAGGGAGAATGCCGGCAGCTGGAATTCTAGGCTGGAAAAGGAGAAAATATTAGAGACCTATTCTGCACAACTCCAAAAGTCCTGAAACTCCACGAAAGTTATTTTTGGAAATAAAAAAAATATTGAGCAGAAGAAATACTAGAGGGGTCCCACACCCTGGCCACAAGGGTGGGGGCGCGCCCTACCCCCTACCTCGTGGGCCCCCTGGTGGCCCTCCGGTGTCCATCTTCTGCTATATGAAGTCTTTCGTCCGAAGAAAAATTAGAAGCAAGCTTTCGGCACGATAATTCGCCGCCACGAGGCGGAACCTTGCGGAACCAATCTAGGGCTCTGGCGGAGCTGTTCTGTCGGGGACACTTCCCTCCGGGAGAGGGAAATCATCGCCATCGTCATCACCAACGCTCCTCTCATCGGGAGGGGGCCAATGTCCATCAACATCTTCACCAGCACCATCTCCCCTCAAACCCTAGTTCATCCCTTGTATCCAATTCTTGTCTCTAAGTCTGGGATTGGTACCTGTAGGTTGCCAGTAGTGTTGATTACTCCTTGTAGTTGATGCTAGTTGGTTTATTTGGTGGAAGATCATATGTTTAGATCCTATATGCATATTAATACTCCTCTGATTATGAACACGAATATGCTTTGTGAGTAGTTACATTTGAAGTCTTGCTATTAGTAGTCATGTGAATTTGGTATTCGTTTGATTATTTGATGAGATGTATGTTGTCTCTCCTCTAGTGGTGTTATGTGAACGTCGACTACATGACACTTCACCATTAGTTGGGCCTAGAGGAAGGCATTGGGAAGTAATAAGTAGATGATGGGTTGCTAGAGTGACAGAAGCTTAAACCTAGTTTATGTGTTGCTTCGTAAGGGGCTGATTTGGATCCACATGTTTCATGCTATGGTTAGGTTTACCTTAATACTTCTTTTGTAGTTGTGGATGCTTGCAATAGGGGTTAATCATAAGTGGGATGCTTGTCCAAGTAAGGACAGCACCCAAGCACCGGTCCACCCACATATCAAATTATCAAAGTACCAAACGCGAATCATATGAACGTGATGAAAACTAGCTTGATGATAATTCCCATGTGTCCTCGGGAGCGCTTTTCTCTATATAAGAGTTTGTCCATGCTTGTCCTTTGCTACAAAAAGGATTGGGCCACCTTGCTGCACTTTACTTACTTTTGTTACTTGTTGCTCGTTACAAATTATCTTATCACAAAACTATCTGTTACCTATAACTTCAGTGCTTGCAGAGAATACCTTGCTGAAAACCGCTTATCATTTCCTTCTACTCGTTGGTTCGACACTCTTACTTATCGAAAGGACTACGATAGATCCCCTGTACTTGTGGGTCATCAGGGGCGTTTGGCAGGCGTCATCTAAGAAACTTAGGGCGGCCTGGGTATGGAGATTAGTGGGTAAGCTGCACGGGCAAATCGGCAGATGTTGACAAGAGAGGCCTTGCGGAGGCGGCAGCGGCGGCGGCGGGGACCTTGCTAGGGTTTCGAGCGAGGGTGTGTGTGTGTATGTGTGCACGCATGCCGAAGGAGGTTTTGTTGTGTGTGTGTGTGTGTGTGTGTGTGTGTGTGGAGGGGCGGGGGTGTTTGAGGGAATGACGCAGGTACTGAAAATTTTACTATGCGGGGGTGAAATGCCGGGGCTATTGAAAATTTTGATGATGGTGCATCGCACACAGTTCGGAGATAACAACCATGTGTTATGAAATAGAAAAACAGTCGAGCTAGGCAGATATTTTCGAGGGATGCAGGCGGGATTGGGAACAAGGCACAGCACACACGGTCGAAACACAATAACCGTGTGTTATCAAACAGAAAAAAAGCTACAGGCGGGTAGATATTTTTGAGTGGGGGAAGCCTTGTGGAGCCCAATGCACACGGTTAGTTTGAGTGAACCGTGTCTGTTGCATCATCCAACTTGTCTAATGTTCATAAATTTGGCGAAAAATGACGCGGGAGAGGGTCAGAACACGAACACACTTGCATATGGACCAAATTTATGTGTGAAAAGGTGGTTTGATTTTCAAATACCAAATGCAACTTCGATGTGGCACCTATCTCGCAAAGCGCATGGTATTGCTTGCCCCCTCCTCGTGTCGGCACGAAGGGAATCCTAAGCTATGAATGCATGCCTCCTCCCCCCCCCCAACCGAGGTTCACCTAGCAAAGTGCAAAGTAGCTAGCAGTCCCCCTCCCTCGTGTCAGCACAAAGGGAATCCTAAGCTATGAATGCATGCCCCCCCCAACAGAGGTTCACCTAGCAAGTGCGAAGTAGCTAGCAGCCCCCCTCCCTTGTGTCGACACGAAGGGAATCCAAAGCTGTGAATGCATGCCCCCCCCCAACTGAGGTTCACCTAGCAAAGTGCGGAGTAGCTAGCAGCCCCCCCCCTCGTGTCAGCATGAAGGGAATCCTAAGCAATGAATGCATGCCCACCACCCGAGGTTCACCTAGCAAAGTGCAAAGTAGCTAGAAGCGCCCCCCCCCCCCCACTCGTGTCACCACGGAGGGAATCCTAAGCTATGAATGCATGCCCCCTGAAAGGATCGAGAAGAAGTGTCTAGAGGGGGGTGAATAGACTCTTAGCAATAAAAGTTGCAGTTTTTAAATTCTTTAAGTTGATTTGGTGTTTTAGCACAAGTTCACACATTCACAATACATATCAAGCAAACATGATAAGAGTATATGAGCAGCGGAAAGTAAAGCATGCAAGTTGCAAGAATGTAAAGGGATGAGATTTCTATGTGCAAACGCAATTTGGAGACACGGAGATTTTTTATCCGTGGTTCCGGTAGGTGGTGCTATCGTACATCCACGTTGATGGAGACTTCAACCCACGAAGGATAACGGTTGCGCGAGTCCATGGAGGGCTCCACCCATGAAGGGTCCACGAAGAAGCAACCTTGTCTATTCCATCATGGTCGTCGCCCACGAAGGACTTGCCTCACTAGGGTAGATCTTCATGAAGTAGGCGATCTCCTTGCCCTTACAAACTCCTTGGTTCAACTCCACAATCTTGACGGAGGCTCCCGAGTGACACCTAACCAATCTAGGAGACACCACTCTCCAAGAGGTAATAGATGGTGTGTTGATGATGAACTCCTTGCTCTTGTGCTTCAAATGATAGTCTCCCCAACACTCAACTCTCTCTCATAGGATAGGATTTGGTGGAAAGCTGATTTGAGTGGATAGCAACTTGGGGAAGGCTAGAGATCAAGATTTATGTTGTTGGAATGGAATATCTTAACCTTCACACAAGTGTAGGTGGTTCTCTCTCACAACATGTATGTTGGAAGTGTAGGCATGTTATGATGGCTTTCTCCATGAATGAAGAGTGGGTGGAGGGGTATATATATCCTCCACACAAAATCTAACCGTTACACACAATTTACCAAACTCGATGGGACCGATTCAGAGAACTCGGTCAGACCGATTTGGTTCATAATGTGACTGTTAGGGTTTTCGGTGGGACCGATATCATTAGGGTTAGGGCATAACATAATCTCGGTGAGACCGATTACACAAACTCAGTGAGACCGATTTTGGTAATAGACTAACCAGAGAGTTGTTCAGGCAAACTCGGTGGGGCCGATTCGCTCATCTCGGTAGGACCAAAACGTTACAAAAGGGAAACAGAGAGTTTGCATTGCAATCTCGGTGGGACCGATCACATGTCTCGGTGAGACCGAGATTATTGCAATAGGCAATAGAGAGTTTGCAAGCCCATCTCGGTGAGGCCGAGATCCCTATCGGTGAGACCGAATTGATTAGGGTTTGTGGCAGGGGCTATGCCAAGAGAACTCGGTGGCGCCGGATAGAAGGTTTTGGTGGGGCCGAGTTTGACTTTTGGTTTGGCACATATTTGGATGTGAGAAAGTAGTTGAGGGTTGTGGACCATATCACTAAGCACTTTGAGCAAGCAAGCCATTAAGCAACACCTCACCCCCTCTTAATAGTATTGGCTTTCCTATGTACTCAATGTGATCTTGGATCACTAAAATAGAAAATGCAGAGTCTTGAGCTTTGAGCTTGAGCCAATCCTTTGTCCTTATCATCTTGAAGGGGTTCCACATCTTCTTGTCCACGCCACTCCATTGTTGAACTTATCTGAAATATACTAGATGAAAACATTAGTCCAATAAGAGATATGTTGACATTAATTACCAAAATCACCCAGGGGGCACTTGTGCTTTCAATCTCCCCCTTTTTGGTAATTGATGACAACATACATCAAAGCTTTAGATAAAGATATAGAGAATAACGAGTAAAGCTTTGGAAAGACATGTAACATGCATAGGCTCCCCCTACATGTATGCAATCATGTAAATATGGAATATAGGAGCATGTGAATGCATAAGCATGACAGAGTAAGCAATGTGTTACATGTGTCTTCGCTATATGCATCAGAGCAAATGATGTGAGTATAGGAAATGTACCTTCATGCTCATGAGTCCTTCTTGCAAACAGTATGTACATCATCAAGAAATCCTCATGCACATGAGTGTGATGCATATACTTACCTTGTGGTCTTGAGTTGGCTTAGGAAGGAATGAACCTGAGTAAACAAGGTTAGATAACACAGATACATCTACTAGCCAGAGCAAACAAAAAACCACAAGAGTACCAAGACTGGGATGACATGTAGAGAGTGAGTACTGAGTACTCTATTGGATATAGACATGTCCCCAAAGGTAAAGATATGCAATGAATTCAAGGATTTCCTTCCCTTATATGCCTTGCTCCCCCTGAATCTTGCGTGGGATACTGGGAGAAGATAGGGAATAGAAAATCAAAGCAAAGAAAGGAAAAAAGAGCAAATGCAAATAATCAAATATGAACATGTCTTTCCCCTCTTAAAGACATGTGACTTCTCTCCTCTTAAACACCAAGCATCTGGGGTCTTTGTCTTTGATGTGATACTTCTTTCTTATTGAAGAACTCTCTCCCCCTAAGTATTCTCTCTCCCCCTATCGAAATGATTAAGCTTTGATGTGATCTCTCTCTCCCCTTTTGACATCAATTTCCATGAAGGGCTCTTCTGGATGTTTGTTACAAATGGGTTCGGTCCTTGAGTCACAAAGCAAAGAAGCAAGTCGAATGTGATGCTGGTAGAGGAAAAGAATCATTGAGTGGAGCTGGAGCAAAAAGAATGCGGCAACAAGTGGCAAGTTGTCTTTCCTGTAGTGAAATCGGTGGCACCGAGTTGTGTGCTTCGGTTGCACCGAAAGGGTTCGGTTGGACCGAAAACAACAAACCGGTGTGACCGAGTAAATCACAAAGAAAACACTTGTCACCTCAGCTCACTGGTCAAGTAATATCTCACAAGGATTTGCAAGGAATTAGCTGAAAGATTTGCAAAGAATTGGATGCAGGGAATGCAGAACAAAACAAAGAAAGGAAAATCTAGATGAAGTTCTTTTTTTGATAAAGAAAAGGGAATAAATATGAAAAGGTCAAAATGCAAAAACTCAAATAAACACTAGAGAACTTCATCTAGAATTGGGCGGTGACAAATTCACCTATGTTAGAGTATATTGACTAAGGAGTCAAGTGAGAGCACTTGATCATAAGTCATACTCATCGTTTAAGCTCAAAATGGGGTTACCATTTTCCGTTTAAGCATTTGATGTATTCACATCTTGTTGAGCTGCTTTGACCCATGACTTGGAGTAAAGCTTCTCAAAGATGGAATAACATACCTTGGGTGGTGGTGTTGATCTTGATCATGTAGTTGAACTTGTGTGGGTTGCTCAAGGTTGATGTAGCTCATCAAGAGTTCGGAGCACCACTTGTAATTTGATTTCATCTACCTGCATGGGTTAGTTTTGCAAGAAAGATCACTTGTGTATCCAAAATGACAATCATGAAATTTTATACATATAATTTGTCAAAGGATATGTTGAAGGGTTTCGTGCTTCCTTGTCATCAACCACCGTATTGTAGAGACTTGGTGATGTAGAGATTGCTCAAGATGTGAGAGAGTTGCAATCTCATAGATTTAGATTCATCCAAGTACTTACAAGGGTTAGATAACATGCAAGGGTGCAAATATATCCAAGACATGTAAATAGCATCATGAAAGAAATATCAAGGATTGGTCATAGATTCATGCCTTGCATGTATCCAAATGGAGTCCCTACTCCAAGTTTGAAGCATCAATGATGTTCAATTCACCTCTCAAATGGCAAAACACTTTCTCATCAAGCGGTTTGGTGAATATATCTGCCAATTGCTTATCGGTACGAACATGCTTAAGATCAATGTCCCCTTTAGCAACATGATCTCGAATGAAATGATGATGAACTTCAATATGCTTAGTTCGAGAATGTTGCATGGAATTGTGAGAAATCTTAATAGCACTCTCATTGTCACAAAGCAATGGAACATGTTTCGCATATATCCCATAATCTTTAAGAGTTTGGGTCATCAAAAGTAATTGAGCACAACATGAACCGGCGGCAATGTATTCCGCTTCGGTGGTGGATAAGAATACCGAGTTTTGTTTCTTGGGGGACCAAGATACAAGAGATCTACCAAGAAATTGACAAGTACCCTAAGTGGACTTTCTATCAACCTTGTCTCCGGCATAGTCCGAGTCGGAATAGCCAACAAGATCAAAAGAAGACCTCTTAGGATACCAAACGCCAAAATTTGGTGTATGTATTAAGTATCTCACTATCCTTTTCACAGCCTTAAGATGACATTCTTTGGGGGCCGCTTGATATCGTGCACACATGCACACACTTATCATAATATCAGGACGAGAGGCACATAGATATAACAATGAACCGATCATAGAGCGGTAAACTTTTTGATCAACCGGTTCACCGTCCTTAGTCAAGTCAAGATGTCCACTAGTAGCATGGGTATGTTCATACCTTTGCATTCTTGCATATTTAACTTCTTGAATAAGTCCTTGGTGTACTTTGTTTGAGAAACAAAGGTACCTTCCTTAGTTTGCTTGATTTGCAAACCAAGAAAGAATTTGAGTTCACTCATCATAGACATCTCAAACTTCTCCGACATTAGCTTTCCAAACTTCTCACTAAAATGAGGGTTAGTCGAACCAAATATAATATCATCAACATAAATTTTGCACACAAATAGTTCTTCATTAACCCTTCTAGTAAAAATAGTAGAATCTATTTTTCCAATTTCAAAGCCTTTTTCAATAAGGAACTTGGTTAAGCATTTATACCACGCTCTAGGAGCTTGTTTAAGACCATAAAGAGCTTTGTGAAGTTTGTAAACATGATTAGGTTTCTTAGGATTGACAAAGCCGGGAGGTTGCTTAACATAAACTTCCTCCTCAATTTCACCATTTAGAAAAGCACTTTTAATGTCCATTTGGTACAAGGTGATATCATGGTGATTAGCATAAGCAAGTAAGATGTGAATGGACTCAAGTCTAGCAACGGGGGCATATGTCTCACCATAGTCCATACCTTTGACTTGAGTGTAGCCTTGGGCGACTAGACGAGATTTGTTGCAGACGACTTGACCATCTTCATCTTGCTTGTTGCGAAACACCCATTTGGTACCGATGATGTTGTGGTTGTTGTCAGGCTTCTCGACCAATGTCCACACTTGATTTCTCTCAAAGTTGTGTAGCTCTTCATGCATGGCATTTATCCAATCTGGGTCTTCCAATGCTTCTTCAACCTTCATAGGTTCAATGCTAGAGATGGATGAATAATGTTCACAAAAGTTAGCCAAATGAGTTTTAGAGCGAGTGATTCTCCCGGTTTGAATATCATTGTAGATTTGCTCGACAGGATGGTCTTTGGCGACTCTTGCTCGAACTCGTGGGAGCTTTTGCTTTGTTCGGGGTGGAACATCTTCTTCATCTTTTTCTTCTTCTTCTTGGCCTTCTGCATTGTTGACGTTGTCGTTCTCTTGTCGTGGTGGAGAAGGAGGTTGATGAAGTTCATCTTGGTGTACGTCCTCGTTTTCTTCGTCTTGGTGTGTCCCACTCGTGGATGCTTCCAAGTTAACTCTTGGTTCACCTTGTCATGAGGTGGAAGCTTCCACTTGGACGGACGAGGTACTCTCCTTCACCTCCGTTGGACGAATCTTGCCGATAGACAAGTCTTGGATTGCTTCCGAAGGGTCTTTGTCTCCTACATCAATTGGCAATTGCTCTACTTGCGAGCCGTTAAATTCATCAAACTTCACATCTACCATCTCTTCAACCTTTCGGGTGAAACTGTTGTAGACACGGTAAGTCTGAGAGTTTGAGCCATAACCAAGTAGGAAACCTTCATGAGATTTAGGAGCAAATTTAGAACGACGATGCTTATCAAGAATGTAGCACTTTGAGCCTAATACTCGAAAGTATCCAACTTGGGGTTTGTTACTGGTGAGGAGCTCGTATGCCGTCTTGGCGAGTAGCTTGTGAAGATACAAGCAATTTGTTGCATGACAAGCTGTCTCAACCGCTTCCGCCCAAAAGTGTTTTGGAGTCTTGTACTCATCAAGCATCGTTCTTGCCATCTCAATAAGGGTCCGGTTCTTCCTCTCAACAACTCCATTTTGTTGAGGCGTGTACGTAGCCGAGAACTCGTGTGAAATCCCTTCTTCGTCAAGAAAGGTATCCACATTTGCGTTCTTGAACTCCGTTCCGTTGTCGCTCCAAACCTTCTTGATCTTCACTTCAAATTGATTTTGGGCATTCCTAGCGAAGTTTTTGAAGATCTTTTGGACCTGCGATTTATCATCAAGAAAGAACACCCACGTAAATATTGAAAAAATCATCGACTATGACTAGACCAAATGTGTTACCACCGAGACTCTTGTAGGCATTGGGACCAAAGAGATCCATGTGAAGTAGCTCGAGCGGTCTTCTCGTGGTCATGATGTTCTTCACAGGTGACTTCCTCCAACTTGTTTTCCTGCTTGACAAGCACTACAAAGTCTATCCTTGTCAAATATAACATCTTTTACTCCAAGGATATGATCACCTTTAATAAGCTTATCAAGATTTCGCATGCCCACATGACCTAGCCTTCTATGACATAACCAGCCTTTAGAAGATTTATCAATTAAGCAAGTTCTAGGTTGAGCCTTTTTAGTAAAATTAACAATGTAAAGATCACCTCTACTATATCGATAAAAACCATTTTATGATTGTCTCTACGAAACACTTGGCAATCTACTTCAGTAAATAGGACATTCAAACCGAAATCAGCAAGTCTGGATACTGAAAGTAAATTGTACCCAAGAGATTCAACGAGCATGACATTTTGTATGGAGCTATCATGTGAGATGTCCACCTTACCGAGGCCAACCACCTTACCCTTTGAGTTATCACCGAATGTGACATACTTTCGAGGGCCGTCATTTTCAGCAAGCTCACGGAACATATCTTAGTCTCCGGTCATATGATCAATACATCCACTATCAAGGACCCATTACTTTCCTCCAGCCATGTAGCCGCGAAGATTAACCATAAGACCAAAGTGTCTCATCGCATCATCAAGATCATAGTCACTATCATCATCCTCATCATAGTATCCATGTTCCATATTGTCTTGTGATTGATCAACTCCTAGAGAGAATTCATTAGAAGTATGACCGTAACAATGTTCATCTCTATGGATTCTAATGAATTCGGAAATGATATTGCTAATGATTCCAACATCTCCTTTGGCACGCATGAGATCACGAGGCTCAAATAGACAAATCATCAAACTTAGGATCGCTAGTACTCATCTTACTCAAGGCAATAGACTTATGGAGAATTTCATCTAGATTTTTCAAGGAATAATTTGGGAATCGTTCCTCAAGAAATCTCCATATAGTATAGGCACAATCAAGAGTAGGTAAGCTAGCAATCAAATTTTTGGACAATCCTCTAATGATAAGATTGATAGCTCTAAGATTGTGAATCATGTCAAGATCCTCATCGGGCATGGGATGCAAAGGGTCAATATGAGGTGCACAAGGGCTAGTAATGTACTTGTTCTAATGATATTCATTGAAAATCTCAAGCATCTCATTTTTTCACTCATGGAAGAACTCTCCATCAAGAATAGGCACTCTATGTCTAAGACTCCCTAATGTAGAAACATCCATCTTCCTCCAAAGGTGTTTAAACCAAAGCAATGGAGACCAAAGCTCTGATACCAATTGAAAGGATCGAGAAGAAGTGTCTAGAGGGGGTGAATAGACTCTTAGCAGTAAAAGTTGCAGTTTTTAAATTCTTTAAGTTGAAGTGGTGTTTTAGCGCAAGTTCACACATTCACAATACATATCAAGCAAGCATGATAAGAGTATATGAGCAGCAGAAAGTAAAGCATGCAAGTTGCAAGAATGTAAAGGGATGGGATTTGAGTGTGCAAATGCAATTTGGAGACACGGAGATTTTTTATCCGTGGTTCCGATAGGTGGTGCTATCGTACATCCATGTTGATGGAGACTTCAACCCACGAAGGGTAACGGTTGCGCGAGTCCACGGAGGGCTCCACCCACGAAGGGTCCATGAAGAAGCAACCTTGTCTATTACATCATGGTCGTCGCCCATGAAGGACTTGCCTCACTAGGGTAGATCTTCACGAATTAGGCGATCTCCTTGCCCTTACAAACTCCTTGGTTCAACTCCACAATCTTGACGGAGGCTCCCAAGTGACACCTAACCAATCTAGGAGACACCACTCTCCAAGAGGTAATAGATGGTGTGTTGATGATGAACCCCTTGCTCTTGTGCTTCAAATGATAGTCTCCCCAACACTCAACTCTCTCTCATAGGATAGGATTTGGTGGAAAGATGATTTGAGTGGAAGGCAACTTGGGGAAGGCTAGAGATCAAGATTTATGTGGTTGGAATGGAATATCTTGACCTTAACACAAGTGTAGGTGGTTCTCTCTCAGAAAATGTATGTTGGAAGTGTAGGCATGTTCTGATGGCTTTCTCCATGAATGAAGAGTGGGTGGAGGGGTATATATAGCCTCCACACAAAATCTAACCGTTACACACAATTTACCAAACTCGGTGGGACTGATTTAGAGAACTCGGTCAGACCGATTTGGTTCATAATGTGATCGTTAGGGTTTTCGGTGGGACCGACATGTCAACTCGGTGGGACCAATATCATTAGAGTTAGGGCGTAACGTAATTTCAGTGAGACCGATTACACAAACTTGGTGAGAACGATTTTGGTAATAGACTAACCAAAGAGTTGGTCAGGCAAACTCAGTGGGACCGATTCGCTCATCTCGGTAGGACCAAAACTTTACAAAGCGAAACAGAGAGTTTGCATTGCAATCTCGGTGGGACCGATCGCATGTCTCGGTGAGACCGAGATTATTGCAATAGGCAACAGAGAGTTTGCAATCCTATCTCGGTGAGACCGAGATCCCTATCGGTGAGACCGAATTGATTAGGGTTTGTGGCAGTGGCTATGTCAAGAGAACTCGGTGGCGCCGGATAGAAGGTTTCGATGGGGCCGAGTTTGACTTTTGGTTTGGGACATATTTGGATGTGAGAAAGTAGTTGAGGGTTGTGGACCATATCACTAAGCACTTTGAGCAAGCAAGCCATTAAGCAACACCTCACCCCCTCTTAATAGTATCGGCTTTCCTATGGACTCAATGTAATCTTGGATCACTAAAATAGAAAATGCAGAGTCTTGAGCTTTGAGCTTGAGCCAATCCTTTGTCCTTATCATCTTGAAGGGGTTCCACATCTTCTTGTCCATGCCACTCCATTGTTGAACTTACCTAAAATATACTAGATGAAAACATTAGTCCAACAAGAGATATGTTGACATTAATTACCAAAATTACCCAGGGAGCACTTGTGCTTTCACCCCCCGCCCAACCCCAACCGAGGTTCACCTAGCAAAGTGCGAAGTATATAGCAGCCCCCCCCCCACACACACACACACACTTTCAGTCGGCGGGCCAGAGAGGCATATCTCACCAAGATGGATCGTAAAACGGACCAAGAATAGTCCACCTTGGTCGTACAACCTATCTCTTGTTGTATGTCAAAGTGATGGCCGTCCATGCGACCCCGGAGATGGGCTAGCTCGCCAATAATCACGCAAGTAGCTAGTCCCCGAAGACAACCACTGCATGCATGTGGCCCAAACATATGTATGGAGAGGTGTATTTTTGAGTAACAATGGAACAACTTTGATGTGGCACCATGATTTCGAACTAGAAATCCCCACACTGGGTGAGGGTTAGGTTGACGATGCATATGTATGTTACAGCACACTTAAAGCCAACGACGAGGATTCATGCATGCATGCGTGCATAGTATATGCGCTCAAACTTAATTAGGTCTAAATCTCACCGTGACCTATACTACGATAACACGAACCAATGAAGAATCCGCCATGGTAACCTATCTTGTTGTCGGTCAAGGTGATCATGGATGTCCACGTGGGCCCACAAATATATAGGCTTGTCTCCGATAAGCACGCGAGGGAGTGTACCGTTCGAAGGCAACCACTACATGCATATGTATGGAGGTGATGCGTGCCTGCATGCATGTTTGAATACCATTTCACAACATTGACGTGGTGCGTGCGTCAAAAATCGTACACTAGCTCCCCACACAGAGCGAGATCGGTTCATGATGTGTCGTTGTACTAGCCACTTCGACTCGATGGGAGGGATTCATGCGTACACATGCATGTGTGTGTGCTCAAACTGTATCATGCATGTCATCCCAGAGGATGACCTATATATATCGTATTACAAGCAAAAAATAATCCCCTCCTAAGTCAAATTAACCTCTCTTATTGTCAGGAAAAAAGTAGTGATGGACCAAGCGGGCCTACAGATGGAAAGCATCGATATCGCTGATAACCGCTTGAGTGGGTGCGAGAGGACAACCACCACCACTTTGCATGTGGGCCAAACATATATATGTTGAATAGCCAAAATGCACAACTTTGATGTGCCACATGCCTCAAAAACCGTAAACCATGCACCCACACAAAGCGAGGTTCATGAAGCGTACTACATATGATGGTCCCCTTCCCCCCTCTTCACCGCATACTATATGCTCCTGCCGTAATATGTACAACCCAAAAGAATCCTCATCGATGGTGAAATTAACTAACCTCTACTGATGTAGGTCAAAGTGATGCATGCATGCATCGACGATGGCCTCGTGGGCCCATAGATGGAAGCGTCACACGTGAGTGTCCTAGCTAGGATAACAACCGTGTGCATGCATGTGGCCCAAAGAGGTGTTGTGTGATGTTTGAATAGCCAATTTCACAATTTCGATGTGGCACATGCCTCGGAAACCGAAAAGTCCCGACACTGAGTGAGGTGTACTTGTTCACGGACGCGTACGTATAGTATATATGCTAGTCCCCTCCCACCTCTTCGACACGTACTATATACCACCATAACACAAACAAAAAATATTCTACCTTGATGGTCAAATTAACCTCACTGCCGGTTGTTCGTCAAAGTGATGGACGACGACCTCGCAGGCCCACAGAAAGCGTCACACGCGAGTATCGAATGTTGTGTAGGACAACCATCGACTGCATGTGGATAAAACATGTATGTATGAAAGGGTTGTGTAATGTTTTAAATAACGAAACGGCCAACCCACACAGTGGCTCACAACTCGTAGTGTACTGCGAGCCATCCGCCACCCCCAGGCGCACACACCCACACACAGACACCGTGAATCCACCGCAAGTACGATGCATGTTAAATTAATTATCCTGCGGTGAACATATGTTACCAAAGGAGGGACGTTTTAATTTCGAAAAGATCACAGAGATCATTAAGACGTTTTAGTACATTAATTGATTGATTTATTATGGGTATAATGTGCAAAAAATCAAATTTGAGCTACATGCACACGTGACAGTGCACCTAAATGGATTGCAAAAACACATGTGTGTCACTGGGTGCATGTTTACTCCCCATGCAACAAATTTCAAACATTGAGAATCTTGATTTTTAAATTCTAGTACATCCAAAACTTATTTGAAGTTCATGAAACTTATCGTGCTGTCATATGGACACCAATACAAAGTGGCATTGTACTTTTTTGTCAAATTTGAGACCAGTTTTCATGTAATCTTTATCTAATTACAAACAGGAGATTACTAATAATTGGGAACCAATATCCCAAACGGATTATTTATTAGAACCGTGAGCGTTAGACCAACAATGGATGCGTGTCATGCTTCAGTTAAGCAATAAAGCGGCAGCATTAATCATCCAAATAGAAAAACAATATACGTGCCGCCGCGCGACCCGTGTGACGTGCCAGCAGGCGTGAGTTGACGCGACGCATACGAGCGTTTGCAGTGGTAATATTAGTTTGAACCTCTCTGTTATCCATGTTCAGCGGATCAGCGCGAGCGTTTGCAGCTGATGAGCTGAATTTCATTTCTAATATCAGTTTCAACCTTGTAATCTTTGAATTTGAGCCATATAACTCTAGAATTTGAACCTTGTAATATTTCGAGCTTTTGTGGTACAATCATTGAAATGCCATTGTATGAGACTTGTATATTGGTAGCACTATTTTGAACTTAATATGCAATGGTCTTAGATTTTTTTAACCATTCTCGAATTTGTTTACCTTGTCGATCTCACAGCACACGGTCTATATAGCTAACTCGACTGCGATCTTCGACATTATTGCACATGGTTGGTTTCTTCCACCGTGTGCCCTGTAGAGCGCAGAATTAATTATCGCACTCGAGTGTCCATCATCACCCTTCTGTGTAACTTTGACCTCATCACCCATGGGTAAACTTATGACCGAAGTCATTCCACACACTTCACTTTTACAAAGCTTTTTGCCAATAAACGCCCACGATTTGTCCCTCTTCTAGCCGACGTGTGGCCAAGCTAGCCAGGCGAGAAGCTTGCACGGTAAACAGCGCGGTAGCGTGGGAACAGGCTCACCGACGATACATTTGGCGCCTCTTCGAGCCCACGCGTGTGGTGTTGTGTTGTCAAACGTGCACTAGAATCCTCTGCTGTGAACGTCATGACAAGACGTGACGATTACAGGCCGGGCAGCCCCCATTTATTACAATGGCCATTTAACCCTTGTGTTTTTTCAACCTTTCGATCGCGCCCCACCATTGCAAGAAGCACACCCACCACGAGAAGTTCTTAGAGGGTATCATGTGCGGCTCCAATGGCGCCCCGAGCGGCTGCCGACGACGAGTGGCAGTTCACCATGCGTGCTGTGGTGGACACCACAGAAGGTTCATGGACCTCTCGGTGGTGTACACCAACGACCCGGCCTGGGTGGAGCACTCCATCCACATCATGGAGTTGTTGCTTGCCTAGGAGAAGTACAAGGTGGTCGGGTTGGACCTCGAGTACACCCGCGCTCATATCGAGTCTCGTCCCAAGGTCGCCGTCGCCAAGATGCGCGTGCGCCAACACATCCTCGTCTACCACTACTACCTAGCCACAATGCCTTGCGAGCGTTTCGCTAGGTTTGTCAACAGCCCCCACTACATGTTCGCTACGGTGGACATCACCAATGATGTAAAGGTGCTCGAGAATTCGGGCATCGCCTGCCAGAATCTTGTCGACGTCCAGGGCCAATACAAGATCTGGCGCAGCAAGGAGCATGGGAAGGACTCACTGGTTCACCTCGGTGAGGCCATCATTGTCGGGGTGGACGGCGTCCCCCGCGAGCACCTATGGGGCCGGAGCCCCTTTCGTTGTCCGGTGAGGGGGGCGGAGGGAGCACGGAGAGCAGATCGAGGCGAGCACACGGGCGGTTTACCCAGGTTCGGGCCGCGATGGACGCGTAAAACCCTACTCCTGCTTGGTTGTATTGAACTGGGGAGCTCGGGAGCTTGGAGAGCTAGCTACACCGAGCGTATGGTTGTCTGGATTCCGAACCTCCGAACCCCCTCTACGTTGCACACGGGCCTCCTTTTATAGCGCAAAGGGGTCACCGACAGGTGTCAACGTAAGAGAAAGGGGTAAAAGTGTAAAAGGGGTGGAAGTTGTAACAGTGCGGGAACAGTGGCGCTACAGTGCGGCACAGTGTTATCATACCTACTTCTGACGGTAGGGGACAAGGGCATTAAATGCCCGTCACGGTCGCCTGGACAGCACCGAGGCGGACCGTTAGGTGCGCCATTGCTCGCCACGGTGGTGGCTGCATGCCACCGCATACCCCAGGCTGCGCGGTGCCCCGCCACGTGCCCTTGGGGGAAACCCCGGAGCGACGCGTGGGCGGGTGAGCTGGAGCGCAGTCCTGAGGTGGCGATTTGCCGCGGCAAGTGGCTTGCCGCGGGGGTCGTCTTCCTGTGCCTGATAGCTTGCCGGCTATCAGGCCTTGCCGGGGCGCATGGCGCGCCGTGGCGGGCTTCTCTTGTGGTGCCTGGGTTCGGCCTTCCCGACAAGCTCCTCTTGTCGGGGTCTCGATCTTCTGTCTCGTATACTTTGTTCTTGGATGGTATTACATGGGCTTAGTCGTCCCGGCAAGCTCCTCTTGCCGGGGTCTTGTCTTCTTGGCCCGGCAAGCTCCTCTTGCCGGGGGCCTTGTCTTGAATGCTTGGTCTTCTCTTGGCGCTTCCTGGGCGGGCCTCGCCGCAGGGTGCTACAACTGCCCGTGCACAAGTCTGGGGTACTAAGGTACCCCTACTTTAGTACACCGACAGGAGCCCCCGGGCCTGGGCCACACACGGTGCCGAGCGTCGTTGGGCCAGGCCCTAACAGTGCACGGGCACGCGTGGCCTTGGTCGCGCTGCTCCTTAACTCCGCATCCGTCGCACCTTCCCCAGGCGGCGCGCGCTTATCGCGGCGTCGTGGGGGCAGGGCGTGCGGGGTGAGCGTGACGTGGGTGGCGTGCGCGGGGCTGAACCGCGCAGGCGCGCGTCACGTCGCGCACGATTCTTAATGGCAAGAACGGAGTGTCCGCCACTTCCCCATATAAGGCAGAGGAAACGGGAGCGGCTCCCCTCCTTCGCCTTTACTGCGTCCTCTCCCGTCTCCAGACATCCCCTTTGTGCTCCGCCTCCATATTTCCTCCGCCGCTCGCTCGCACCTGCGGTGCTACCGGATTCTTCGTCTCCCTTCCCCCGCCGCCTCCGCCATGGCCCCGAAGACCGAGAAGGCGAAGGCGGAGAAGACCAAGAAGGAGAAATCGGAGCACGCGGCGATGCTCACCTTGCTGCGGAAGCAGAACCTCGTCTTCTCGCCGAAGCTCAGCGCGCGGGAGCTCTGGAACAAGTACTACTTGTTCTGGGCCGAGGAGACCAAGGCGCATCCCCGCACCCGAGCCTATCCGGCCGCCGCCAAGGGCAACTACCCCGGCGGGTATTATTTCTTCGCAGCCTTCTTCCACTGCGGTCTTTGCCCTCCTTTTTCTGACTTCTTCTGCGACATAATGAACACCTTCGGCCTCCACCTTCTTGACTTCACTCCCAACGCCGTCCTCAGGATGGCGGTTTTCGCGCATATGTGCGAAAACTATATTGGGGTATATCCAAACGTCGCGCTCTTTAGGCACTTCTTCATCCCTAGAGTAGAGGCCGGCGCCCCCCTCGCCGGAGGGATATCTTGGGTCTTTCGCCTGAACAAGAAGGATTCCTACTTGCCGGGGGAGCTCCGCGGCAAATGGGAGGAGTGGCGTGCCGACTGGTGCTGGGTTGTCGAGGACCAGCCGCAACCTTTCACCGCGCCGCGCGCAACACCTATTATGCGCGGCAAGGATTGGAGCGAGCTGGATTCGGATGACCGCAAGCTCGACGTCGCCCTCATCAGGATTCTCCGTCTTCGGTCAGCGAGGCTGTCCGTCGGAGAGGTGGGCGCAGACTTCCTCCGCCGCCGCATCGCCCCTCTTCAAGATAGGAAGAGGCCAGTCTGGGAGTATAGCAACGCGGCGGACATAATGAGGCTGCGCCCCGGGCTCAACTTCAACTTCACGTCGGTGGAGCTGAAGGGGATGGTCCGGGAGCTATTCAAGCATGACCCGGCCCACCCAGAGTGGTTCAGGGAGCCCCGGGGAGTTGTGCCTCTTTGCAACAGCTCGGCCTGGGATTCCCTTCGCGCCATGATGCCCGCGTGCGACTCGCACGGCGTCGACCGCACGTGGATTCCGCCCAAGCCAGACGTCATCATGAACTTCTTCGACAACCTGGCGGAGGTGGCGAAGAAGAAGGACGAGGCCCAGGGGCTGACGCGGGACACCACCGCGCGAGAGGTAGCATGCATAGCTTCTTGGGCTGAAGAGGCCACCGCAGCCGCAGCGGCCGGGGAGTTCGGCTTCTCGCCCGAGGAGGCGGAGGCCGCGGAGGCGTCCCGCCAAGCGGAGGTGGCAGAGATCCGCAGACTGCTGAAGCTGCCCCCCGACGAGCTCGCCGGGGTTCCCTCTCTGAGGCACTCCGGGATCCAGGGGATCTTGATCGAGGCCGCGGCGAGGGCCACCACCGCCGGAGGACAAGGGGCCACAGCGCAGGACGCTGGGTCCAGCGGGCTTGCCGGGGTGGAGGAGGAGGACGGTGGTGACGACGACTCCGACGGATCCTTGGAGCTCTACGCCGATGACCTTCCCTCAGCGTCGGAGACCTCCTCGTCCCGTGTAAGCCCCAGGCGTTCTCCAGCGAAGCGTCTCCGCAGGACGGCGATGGGGGCAAAGGCGCCAGCCTCCCGGCAACAACCACCCCGCCAAGCGGCACGAGCCTCCCGGGGGAGCCAGGTTGCGACGAGGGCGCCCGGCGCGTCAGCCACGTCGGGGGCGCCCCATAAGGCAGCGCCGCACGGAAAGGAGCCCTTGGAGGGTGGAGCGGCGGCTCCGCCCGCTCCCCGGGCCCCGGCAACCGTCGGGACCGCCAAGCGCCCGAGGGAGACCTCGCCTCCCGCTCCCCGCGTGACCGCGCGTCAGGTGGAGTTTGATTTCTCCGCCTTGAGCGACGACGACGACGAGGACGAACGGGAGTAAGAGCTTTGAGGTCTTGCATCTTCGTAAACTTTGCCTTGATTGTCGCAGGCTCTGATCTTGTTCCTTATCTTAACTTCAGGACCTTGGCGGAGCGAGTGGCGAAGAAAGCCAAGGCGCCCGTGGTTGAGGTTGTGGGCGACTCGCCCACCGCGGCAACTGGGGGCGTGCCGGAGCCCAGCCTGCCGGATCCGAGCGCTGCTCCGAGGGGCAGCCCCCAGCGTAGCCCCCAGCGCAGCCCCCAGCGTAAGTCTGGGTTCCGTACATTCGCTCGTCGGGCGTGCTTGAGGGATCGTCCCTGCGCTGGTATCTTGATAATACTGTCTCGTGCAGAGGTGGGGCCGCAGCCGCAGGAGCGTCCAGAAACCGCCCCCGAGGAGCCGCGGGCCCCGCCGTCCCCGCAAAGGCCGAGCTCTCCGGTAAAGGAGAGCATCCCGCCAAGGGCGAGCACTCCGCCGAGGGCGAGTACCCCGCCAGGGGCGGGTAGCCCGGCGAGGGCGGTGACCCCGCCAAGGCAGAGCTCCCCGGCGAGGGAACCCGCCGCTGATGACGTCCGCCAAGGTAAGCTCTGTGACTTAGTCATCTTGGGTTCGTCTCTCTTTTTTTTTGGATGTTTGCTTGAATTTCTTTTGCTCTCTATTCTCCTTCTTCTAGATTCCCCTCCCCCCGAGCAGATGGAGACGGAGGTCATCAACATCGAGGAGGAGGAGGGTGCGCGCGGCGGCAGCGGCGACGCCCCTGCCGCTGAGGACGCGGCGGGAGCTGCCGAGCCATCCGCGCAGGAGACCGCCCCAGCGGCGGACGCAACGGCCGGGGAGGGGGACGGCGGTCGCACTGCCGACCCGGAGGCAGCAGGAGCATCAGGCGCTGCGCCGGCCGCCGACCCCTCCGCCGAAAAGGAGCGGGCGGGTCATTACCTTGAAGCCCCCAATGGCATCTTCATCCAGGTGCCATGGGGCTCTTCTACGCGGGCCCCCGCGGAGGGCGAGGCCCTTGATGGGGAGGTCCTCGCCTCCGCGGGCCTGAAGATTGTCGAGGCGCCCGGCGGGGCCGAAGAGCCCGAGGAGGAGAAGCTGCTTCGCCGGCTCCTGGCCCTTTACCGGGCCAGGCAGGCGAAGCTTGCTTCCCGGGAGACCCTCGCTGCGGAGGCCGCCGTCGAGATGGAGAAGCGTGCGACGGAGCTCCGCTCCGCCAACCAAGCTGCCCTCCGCGGCGTGGCGGAGGAGCGCGAGAGGCTCGCCGGGGAGTACCAGGAGTGGGTGCTGCAGAAGGCCGACGCCGAAGAGCAGCAGCGGCTCGCCGGGGTGGAGCTGTCCCGGCGAGAGGGAGAGCTTGCCCAGCTGCAGGCCAATCTCAACTCCCACGAGGAGGAACTTGCCGCTCGGGAGCGGGCCCTTGGCGAGGAGCTGGAAGAGGCGAAAGCCGCCGCGGCTGCCGCGGAGACCGCCAGGGAGGAGCTTGCCGCCAAGGTCGCGCAGCTAGAGGAGTCGTCGAAGGCGAGTGCGGAGAGGGTCGGCGCACTCAATGCGGAGCGGGAGAAGGACGCCCACGCCAACTCCGAACTCTAGGCGCGTCTCTCCAAGCAGGGTGACGAGCTGAAGGCCGCCAAGGACTCCATCGAGGCCCTGGAGCTGAAAGTCTCCGCGCTGGAGGAGGGGCTCCGCAAGGAGCGAAGCTTGGCGGAGAGCGCCAACACTGCGGCCGAGGACTTCCGTCGGACCGTCGCGGTGTGGACCGAGGACCTGGTGTCTTCTGCATCCAACATCGACCAGGAGTTGCTGGCGTTGAAGTTGGAACACCTCATCTACTCTCCGGACCCGGACCTCCCTCACAGCGCCAAGCTCAGCCTCTTCTTCAGAGGGGTCGCGCCGGCTCTTGCGGATCTTCGGAAGAAGATCCCCGCGCAACTGGCCGAGGAGACGCGCCGGTCCTGCACGGGAACCTTGGAGCGTGTGCTGACGAAGATTGTATACCGCAATCCCGGTATAAATCTCATCAACGTTCTTCGCAGCCTGCCGGCCGACGCTGACATGGAGGCGCTGAAGGAGCAGGTCGCCGACATCATCGCCAGAGTGGGCAAGATTTCCAGGATTGAGGGCGACCGCGTAGACTAGGCCTCCTTTATCTCATCTCTTTTTGCTGCTGCACACGGCGTTATGAGCTCATTAGTCACTGTGATAAGTTACGTAAGGTTTTTATCTTATCTGAACCAATCAGTGCATTGTTATCTTCCTTGTCCTGGCCCTTTACTTTGTATGCTTTTCACCCTACGCTCCCGGGGAACTTTCCGGCAAGGGGCCCTTGGGCTTATAGCAGCCTGCCGGCCAAGGCCTCACCGGGAAGCAACCTCGCCGCAGCCAGTCGCAATCGCGCTCAGCTTGTTGAGTGAGCTCGGAAACGAAACAAGGGCGCGACGCTCATCGCAGCTCACTTAAATCGTTGAGCGTACTCGAAACAAGGTGAGGGTGCGGCTAGCCGCGGGTAGGTTCCTCCGCGCACAGGTTTTCCATACAAAGTGTGACTGTTCAAGGAAGACAACCGAAAATTAAGAATCTGAACTGCTCAAATTCTAATAACTTAGCTTATGTATAACGCTCGTTCCTCGACGAGGCTTCTTTTTCTCGGACAGCACTTGGTTCCAGCACTTGGTTCCTCTCCCATCTCCTTCCCCCGGCAAACTTTGTGCGCGAGGAACGCTCCCTCTGTCTAAGAGGCAAGGAAAATAAAGGGGGAAGCAAGCACATGGCCTTTCGGCGTGCTGATGCTTACTGGACATGCATGTTACGCAGGATGCCAAATAATACATGCAAATAACGAAGAGGAGCATGTAAAAGGCAAAAAGCGCAAAGCATAGGAGCTTTCACTGATGCGCGGGGTCTGCGCCCGCCCCTGCGCCAAGGATCACATGCAACTGCGGCAAGACTTGGGCAGGGAGGTTGGTTGACGGAACGGGTTCCGGCAACCGCGCTGGCGAAACTCCTCCCACGGTCGGCGTCGACTCGTTTGGATCTTGGCGGACGAAACGCGCCGAAGAACGAGGTCGCCTTTTTCGTGGCTTCCGGCGCTAACCGCTGCGGCTACAGGAGCGGCGCAGGATTCGCTGGAAGCGAGCGGTTCGCCCAGCGGCCGGAAGGCGGTCCTCCTCAAGGAGCAGCTGCTTCTTGCTCGAACTCTGCGTGAGTGGGTACTCGAGGAGGGCCGTGCACGATTCCGTAGGGAGGCGGGGCGGAAAGGTACCTGTTCATACCTGAACTTACCAGTGTTCGCCTGAATCAGATCCGCACAAACTCGACGCGACCCCCTACCTGGCGCGCCAAAGATGTCGGGGTGGACGGCGTCCCCCGCGAGCACCTATGGGGCCGGAGCCCCTTTCGTTGTCCGGTGAGGGGGGCGGAGGGAGCACGGAGAGCAGATCGAGGCGAGCACACGGGCGGTTTACCCAGGTTCGGGCCGCGATGGACGCGTAAAACCCTACTCCTGCTTGGTTGTATTGAACTGGGGAGCTCGGGAGCTTGGAGAGCTAGCTACACCGAGCGTATGGCTGTCTGGATTCCGAACCTCCGAACCCCCTCTACGTTGCACACGGGCCTCCTTTTATAGCGCAAAGGGGTCACCGACAGGTGTCAACGTAAGAGAAAGGGGTAAAAGTGTAAAAGGGGTGGAAGTTGTAACAGTGCGGGAACAGTGGCGCTACAGTGCGGCACAGTGTTATCATACCTACTTCTGACGGTAGGGGACAAGGGCATTAAATGCCCGTCAGGGTCGCCTGGACAGCACCGAGGCGGACCGTTAGGTGCGCCATTGCTCGCCACGGTGGTGGCTGCATGCCACCGCATACCCCAGGCTGCGCGGTGCCCCGCCACGTGCCCTTGGGGGAAACCCCGGAGCGATGCGTGGGCGGGTGAGCTGGAGCGCAGTCCTGAGGTGGCAATTTGCCGCGGCAAGTGGCTTGCCGCGGGGGTCGTCTTCCTGTGCCTGATAGCTTGCCGGCTATCAGGCCTTGCCGGGGCGCATGGCGCGCCGTGGCGGGCTTCTCTTGTGGTGCCTGGGTTCGGCCTTCCCGACAAGCTCCTCTTGTCAGGGTCTCGATCTTCTGTCTCGTATACTTTGTTCTTGGATGGTATTACATGGGCTTAGTCGTCCCGGCAAGCTCCTCTTGCCGGGGTCTTGTCTTCTTGGCCCGGCAAGCTCCTCTTGCCGGGGGCCTTGTCTTGAATGCTTGGTCTTCTCTTGGCGCTTCCTGGGCGGGCCTCGCCGCAGGGTGCTACAACTGCCCGTGCACAAGTCTGGGGTACTAAGGTACCCCTACTTTAGTACACCGACAATCATCGACCCCTACTACAGAGACATGAAGGATTCGTGCAACAAGGACAAGCGTGCCTGGCACTCGGCCTGGATGGAGAAACTTGACAAAGCTCACGTCGTGTACGCGTCCAAGGAGGCGTACACGAGCTACGACATGTACAGGAGGATCGTTGACATGAGGAAGTGCCTCCTTCCCCAAAACGGTCAGGGATCCAGCCGGAAGCAGAGCAATGGCAAGCGTCGTCGCAACATTAAGTAGATGATTAGATCCTCGTTTCTCCTACTTTAGTATGCACGTAATTGCTTACTTTGGTGTGTGGAAATGTTATGTGTGTAGTCACTTGTGTAATTGTATGCTTAATTTGGTTATGCAATACTATTTTTTTAAGTATATATGTTGATGCTCTGTAGACAGAGCATACATGTTGTGCGGACAAACAAAATCACATCGCACACGGACTAAACAATGGAACCCGTCGGTGATGTTTTCACCAGTCACTCACAATTGTATACCACCAGTCGTTTGCTCACAACACAAACGGCTTGTTAGCAGTAATCGTCTGTGTTGTTATCGGTCTTCGACATGTTTCTGATTACAGACCTGTTTGCCGCGTATCACACACATCTTGTTAAGTTGAACCGTTTCTGTTCTCTTATCTCAACACAAACAGTTCATGCGAGTGAACTGCATGCCGTGTATCGCACACACCTTGATTTGGCTGACCGTTTCTTTTGTGTTGCCTAATCACAAACAGTTCATCCGAGTGAACCGTATGCTGTATATCGCACACACACCTTCATCTGGCTGACCGTTTCTTTTGTTCCTCCTCATCGCAAACAGTTAATTGAACTGAACCATATGCCCTGCATCGCACACCCAACTAAAATCTGAATTGTGTTTGATGCATCCTCCATCGCAAATGTTTTGCACCTTTTTGATGGGTTTTTTACACCAGTGTTTGCGATTATTGCATCGCACACAGTTTCGTTGAAGGGTCTTTGATCGTAGTGTTGCGTTAGCAGCATCCTGCAGTAGTGCAGGGAGAGAACATTCAGGAGGACAACTCTGATAGGAACTTCATTATCCAAGACAAGGTTTATGAAGACGATGATGATGAGGAGGAGGAGGAGGAGGAGGATGACATGATGGAGTCTTCTACCGATCCAGGGATGACACTTAAGCACAAAGACTTCGATCCATTGGGATTGGGTCACTACAACTATCGTGCTTAAACCTGCACACTGAAGCTATCTTTTGGAGATTATTTTGTCTATCATGTATGTATTTGGTTGATGTTTAGCCTCTTGTTCTTAACATGCCTCTCGGTGTACTTACACAGGAAAATTTTGGGAATGACTGCTATTTTCCATCGAGGTTAGTTTCATCCCATGGCTTATATATACTCAATGTTCAGGATATCGGTAGCTGGTAGCATATAGGCCGGGGGCTGATAAGGGACTAATCGGTGAATCAGACTTTAAACTGAGTATATCTGTAACCCATTTATCGTTAGGTTAACTAGGGCCATATGTAATATATATGAGGCTACATAGCAACATGTACTGTACTTAATGTCTAAATATGTAATCATGGGCTACATAGCAACAAGGAAGAGTGTTACCTTAATGTTCTAATGATGTCTAGAAATACGTAGAACAGCAGCAACAACGAAAACAATAACACGGCCATGTTTGGATACTCTAACTTAGCTAGAGGTTAGAGTTAGTTTCTAGCTCATGATTAACCCTGAACTAACTCTAGCCAAAGAGGTGTTTGGATGACAGGGTTAGATTGACAATAAATGCACTAGGAGAACTAGCTCCAATTAGCACCTCTTGGGTGGGATATTTTTTTGGGGTGGGTTAGATACAACTAGTTCAAACTAGCCCTCGTGTTTGGATATACTTTAGGGCTATTTGAGCCCAAACTAGCTCAAACTAACTCTAACCCATGGATACAGCAGCAGCTGATCAGTCGATAATTTGTAAAAATGCTATAAACTCCATCCGGCCCATAATATAAGATGTTAATTCATCTAATATGTGAGTATATTGGATGTTATAAGATATTATAAAAGAGTGTTGTACTACATCACTGTGCAATTGTTGTTTAGCTTCTAATATTAACTTGGTGCTTTTAGGTTCATATGTCATCGGTAAAGATCCGTGCTTCGACCCTTTCTGCGTATGGGGCAATGAGATATTGATGAACCAGCATCAAGTGAGCAAGCTGATAAAGATTGTTAGTAAAATGGGTTAAAAGATGGCAATTAAATTATTTGTTTACACTTTATCCAAGAACAGCAAACTGCAGGATGGTAAGTAAGAACTCTGCAGCCTTCTTTTTACTGCCCATAATGAGTTGTGTTAGATGACAATGTTTGAATCTTTTTCCTTTGTAGTGGTTCCCAAAGCAGTTTACTCAAGGTTACCTCTCAAACTACATGATAGGTGAGCATGCAAAGGTTAAAGTATTTCTACTAGAACACGATGATTATCTAGATGCGTTCATAAAGACAGTGAAGTATGGGCGGTCGTCCATCACAAAGGGTTGGACTAGAGTCGTGCATGCCTTCTGCATGGAGGAGGGCACAATATGGGCATTCCGCTTCACCTTGTTCAGCAACCATAATGTATTTCGCCTCTTTCTTTACCGTGTTTAATAATACAAGTATACAATTGTGGTTCATCATTCTTTATTTGGTGCTTATGTAATTCTTGAACATATGTACCTATGAATCGAATAATGCATTGGTTGTTTGAACCTGATGGATAAGAATAAAGCTATAGCATACTTTCAAATTCAAATTTGGTACAATTTGAAATAGCAGCAATTAAATTATGGTGAAATTACGCTCTGCAGGTCATGACGGTGCACATGGTCGGTAAAACACAAACATTTGTGATACACACCATAAACCTACACGGTTCATAGAGTGGAAACGTGTGCGAGCATGCACATAGTTGTCGTTTGCAAAGCATGAGCGATGTCAGACAATATCACAAACGGTGCGGACAAACTAAACGTTTGTGATAGTTGCCTTATCGTACACAATTTGCAACCATGAATAGTTTCTGATGTGGTACGCATCGTAAATGTTGCACCACATAATAGCATGTGCGATAGTTGTCATGTTCGACGATGTTACGACGGTCCGACATTTGGTTATCCTATGTGACACTCGTACGACGATTAGCTAATCCTCTTAATTAGTTATCGCATACGGTTCGGGAAAAGTGAATGTGTGTGATTGTCTGCTTATCATACACATTCTATAATCATGAATCGTTTGTGATGGGCCGCGCATCGTAAACGTAGCACCACAGAATACCGACTGTGATGGCAATGCGAGCACACACGAGTTGCAAGGATGGAGCGTTTTGGATATTCGAGATATTAAAAACAGTTTTATATGGACAACTGTATGCATCATGGCTCCCTATCCCTGACAGTTTTTGGGTCGTATGGGAAGGGCCCCCCTATCGCAGTCACTCAGTTGGCGACGGTTCCAAATGTCGTTGCGGAAAGGGGTTAAAAACCTTGTGTATTACACCTCGTTGTACCAGTGTTGGTTTTTCACAAATTTCAATAGGTGGGTGAAATTTAAACTAGTTCTCCTTAGGGAGATAAACATGAGCAACAAATGATTCACAAAAGGTAGATACTAACTCAGAGTCAAGCACATATTTTGCATTAAGCTGATGGAAAACATCTATTTCTATAGAAGACTTAACGCAATCAAATTCAAGACTTATAATAGAGTCATTACCTTTCTTAATTTCCCAATCTTCAGAGTTGCATTTAATTATTTCAATAAGATCCCATTTGAACTCAATACACTTCTTTGAGAAAGAACCAACGGAAGAAGAATCAAGCATTGCACGATTGTTATAAGGAAGCTGAGCATAAAAGTTCTGTATGATCAGTTCTCTCAAGAGCTCATGATTGGGGCATGTCTGCATCATCAATTTAAGCTCCCCCAAGCTTGAGTGATACTTTCTCCTTCATGAGGCCAAAAATTATATATATAATCCCTATCATGATAAACCAAGTGCATATGATAAAATTTCTGATGGAATTCCAGCTTTAATAGGTTACAGTCCCATGTTCCAGATTCATCCAATAGCATATACCATGACAATGCTCTTCCCCCCAAAGATAAAGGGAATACTTTCTCCTTAACTCCATCTTCGGATAGACCTACAAGCTTAAACAATCCACAAATTTCATCTATATAGATTAAGTTCATATCACAATGTATTTTTCCATCTCCTGCATAAGGAATTAAGGATTAGCAAGCAGTTTTTCCATAATACCCGAAGGAATTTCAAAATAAATATTTTCAATAGGTTGAGGAGCAGCTCTTACCACTTCCGATCGAGGTGAAGATACCGCGAACAAGCCCCTCAAAGGATTATCTTCCATAGTGACAGGTGAAGAGAAAATTCAGCATGTAATATAAATGTTTTCTTACCAAATTCTTCTTACCAAGAGTGCTTCACTCCCCAGCAACGGCCCCAAAAAAGTGTCTTGATGACCCACAAGTATAGGGGATCAATCGTAGTACTTTCAACAAATAAGAGTGTCGACCCCAATGATACGTCTCCAACTTATCTATAATTTATGAAGTATTCATGCCATTATATTATCATTCTTGGATGTTTTACAATCATTTTATAGCAACTTATATCATTTTTTGGGACTAACCTATTGACCCAGTGCCTAGTGACAGTTGTTGTTTTTTGCTTGTTTTTTACATCACAGGAAATCAATATCAAATGGAGTCCAAACACCGCTAAACTTTTTATGGATTTTTTTATGGACCAGAAGACACCCGTTGGGCCAGAGCAGCACCTGGGGGTGCTCCGAGGGGCGCACAACCCACCAAGGCGCGCCTGGGTGGGTTGTGCCCACCTTGGTGGTCTCCCGCACCCCCTCTTTGCACTATAAATCACCAAATATTCCAAAAACCCTCGGGGTTAACCTAGATCAGAAGTTCCGCTGCCGCAAGGCTCTGTAGCCAGCGAAAACGAATCTAGACCCTGTTCCGGCACTCTGTAGGAGGGGGGAAATCATCACTGGTGGCCATCTTCATCATCCCGGCGGCCACCACGATGTGGAGGGAGTATTCCACCCTCGGGGCTGAGGGTTTGTACCAGTAGCTGTGTGTTTAATCTCTCTCTCTCTCGTGTTCTTGAGATGTCACGATCTTGATGTATCGCGGGCTTTGTTAATATAGTCGGATCATATGGTGTTTTCCCCTCTCTATCTTATTGTGATGAATTGAGTTTTTCCCTTTGAGATTTCATTGTTATCGGATAGAATACTTTTATGGATTTTATAGCACTTGATATATGTCTTGCATATGAATACTCGTGGTGACGATGGGGTATCATATTGATTCACTTGATATGTGTTTTGGCATTCAACTCGCGGATTCCCGCGGTGACATTGGGGTAATCTATGCATAGGGGTTGATGCACATTCTTGTCTTTTGTTTCTCCGGAAGAAATCTTGGGGCACTCTTTGAGGTTCTTTGTGTTGGAGTGAGTATTATGAATCTAAAATTATTTGGTGTGATTTTAGTACGAACTCTTGGATAGATCAATTGGAAAGAATAGCTTCGAGGTGGTTTCGTACCCTACAAACGATTTCTTCGTATGTTCTCCGCTAGATAGGAACTTTGGAGCGATTCTTCGTTGAATGTTGAGGGATGGTTATATGATCCAATTATATTAGCATTGTTGAGAGATTGCACTAGCGAAAGTATGGACCCTAGGCCTCATTTTCAAGCATTGCAATACCGCTTTTGTGCCCATTTACTATTTGCTACCTTGCTGTTTTTATTTATTCAGATTATAAAAATATATTGCTACCATCAATATTACACTTTTATCACCATCTCTTCGTCGAACTAGTGCACCTATACAATTTGCCATTGTATTGGGTGTGTTGGGGACACAAGAGATTTCTTGTATTTGGTTGCAGGGTTGTTTGAGAGAGACCATCTTCATCCTACACTTCCCATGGATTGATAAAACTTAGGTCATCCACTTGAGGGAAAATTGCTACTGTCCTACAAAACTCTGCGCTTGGAGGCCCAACACGAGTCAAAAACAATAAAGTTGCGTAGTAGACATCAAGATCTTTTCTGGCGCCGTTGTCGGGGAGGTGAGTGCTTGAACGTATATCTTTAGATCTTGCAATTGAACCTTTTAGTTTATTGTTTTATCACTAGTTTGGTTTATAAAAGAAAACTACATAAAAATGTAATTGAGATTGCATCATATTATTGATCATCTTTATAATATCTTTCTTGAAAATAATGGTTCGGAAAATTGTGCTCAATTGTTAGAAGAAGAAGTCAAAAAAATGTTTGGCACAAAATATTGGAATGATGAGCATGATTGCAATGTTGTTAGTATGAATTCTTTGAATATCCAAAATGCTAATGATTATTGCACTAGTCATGATAAAATGTTTCTTATAAGCATGTCAATTTTTATGGAGTGCATGAAGTTTGTGAGGACGTGCCTTATAGGGAAGATAGATTTTGCAAGAAGCATAAACATGATAGAACCAATTCTTTGCTCAAAGTGATAGATGAATTTGCTACCAAATTATGTTCTCTTTGTCCTATTACTTGTGAACTTTGCAATAAGGTTGGTCATCTTAATTTCCAATGCATGCTTTTTCATGATCGAATCGTGTCCAAATATTGCAATGACTTGATCACCCTTGAACTTTATAATAAGATTTGTCTATTTTTGGGGAGTGAAGAATTGACACATAAAAATAATTGGTTTGAAGTATTCATTCTCACGGATGACATTGAAACTAAACTAAAGAATATCTATATGTTTTGCATGGTAAATTGCAATGAGAATGCTTATATTGCCAACTATAGAAAGATGGGAAAACGAATAGAATATAAAAGGAATACTAATGAAAGGGTAAAGATTTCCACTTTCCCTCCTATTGTCTCTCATGATGAAATAGGTAACGAGGAGAAGCTTCCTATCCAATCAATCTTTTCAACAAGAAGCTTGAAAAAATTAATTAAACCCACACATGATGTGGTGAAGAAGAAGAAAAGAAGAAGAAGAAAGAATAGAGGTGAAAAGGTATCTCTCCGAAATAGTGTTGCTCCTATTACTGTTGTGCCTCATGAAAATGAATCAAAAATAATTGTGGAGGATGATGCACTTGATGATGATATTGCTTTTATGTCTTGTGGCACAATTTTCGAGAGCACTATTGATGATGATTTTGTTATGCCCATTGCTTGTTGTGATGATTATGATTGGGAAGATAATGATACTTCTTATAATCTTGGAAATATTTTTGGCACCAACTTGGGAAATTATGATGATAGCAATTGTTATATTGTTGGTGCTATTCATACTATTAATGGTGAAAGTGATTATGCTTATGATATACCAAGCCACAAGCTTGGGGATGCTATGTTTAATGAAGATGATCTTTTTAGTCCCCCTACTTTGAACAATCAAATTTGCTATGATGATTGCATGCCTCCTACTTATGACGATTATCGTGATGATACTTATGTTATAAAAAGTAGTGATAATTATTGTCATAATTTTGAATATCCTTTTACTGACATTACTCTTTTAATGTGGGAACAACTTATAGTATTCGAGTTTCCTATGATACTCCCACTATTATTAATGAGAATAAAATTGCTTATATGGAGAGTAATAAATTTTCTATGCTTTTGGATCATGAAAAGAATGCTTTATGTGATTGTTATATTGATGAATCTATTCATGAAACTACTGAAAATTATTATGAGAGAGGAACTTATGATTCATGATTCTCTTTTTATGTTTTAATTCTTATCTTTTTTGCGACCATCATTGAAATCATCATGCCTAGCTAAAAGGCATTAAATAAAAGCGCTTGTTGGGGGACAACCCAACACTTTTACCTACTATTTTTGTGTGTTCACATGATTAGGCTACTGTAGTATTCATGTTTTATTGCTTTCGTTTCAATAAAGTGCCAAGTAAGACCTTTGGGATGGCTTATGGTGATAGTTGATTTGATCTTGCTGAAAAACAGAAACTTTTGTGCTCAGGAAAACAATTCTCATTTTTAACAGAAGCGTGATAAAATGTTGATTCTTTTTGTAGAAGATTAACAGAAAATTACCAAGGTTTTCCTACTTTTCAGAATTTTTGGAGTAGCAGAATTATGGTTGGAGTACAGATTACTACATGTTGTTCTGTTTTTGACAGATTCTGTTTTCAATGCATAGTTTGCTTGTTTTCTAGTTTCTATGGCTTATATTGGTCAATATAAATTGTGGAAATGATAAGCTATAGTAGGCATTGTGTGAGAACAATTATGAATCTTGTCTTTGACAGTACCAAAAGTGAAATGGTTTGCTCTTTATCATACTAACCTATCTCACAAAGTTCCGTTAAGTTTTGTGTGATTGAAGTTTTCAAGTTTTGGGTGAGATGTTGATATGAGGAGAATAAGGAGTGATAAGACCCTAAGATTGGCGATGCCCAAGGCACCCCAAGGTAATACTCAAGTAAGATCCAAGCAACTAAGCTTGGGGATGCACCGGAAGGCATCCCCTCTTTTGTCTCCAACATTATCGGTAACCTCACTTGGAGCTATGTTTTAATTCATCAGATGATATGTGTTTTGCTTGGAGCATATTTTTTGTTAGTATTTGCTTGCTGTTATTTATAATAATGTTTTGCATCTTTTATTTCAATAAAAGTGGCAATGATAGCCTCTACTATGCTTATTTTGCAAGCCGGTTGTTGTTTCAAAACAGAAAGTTTATCGATGTTACAAAAAATCCCTAGAAAAGTCAGAATGTGATAAAATGTTGAAACTTTTTGCAAAATAAACTCTGATGAATTTTCTACAGTGTGGTAAAATTTCATAACTTTTGGAGTTAGGGAAGTATTGATACTCTTGCATTCTTTACGGACTGTATTGTTTTGACAGATTGCTATTGTGTTTGCACTGTTTGCATATGTTTGCTTGTTTAATGATTCTATTTGAGGATAGTAGTATTAAATATGCCGAGGCATTTAGTATGAAATGTTTAATAATAATTTTAGTGATTTTCTACAGTAGAGAATGATAAGGATTTTCCATTGGTTTATACTAACTTATCTCATGAGTTCTTGTTGAGTTTTGTGTGGATGAAGCTTTTGAGATTTAGGAAAACCGTGATATAAAAGGAATTAAGGAGACACAAAAGCTCAAGCTTGGGGATGCCCAAGGCACCCCAAGATAATATTTCAAGAGGTCTCAAGCATCTAAGCTTGGGGATGCCCCGGTAGGCATCCCACCTTTCTTCTTCAATATTTATCGGTTAGTATCGGTTGAGCCTAAGTTTTTACTTCTTCACATGATGTGTGCTATTCTTGGAATGTCATTTTGTTTTGTTTTGCTTGCTGTTTTAGTAAAATTCTTAGATCTGAAATTTTTTAATAAGAGAGAGTCCTCAATTAGCTACCCATTTACTTAACTACTCGCATGATCTTCACTTATATATTTTTGGACTAGCTTGTCATTTACTCTTGTGCTTCACTTATATCCTATGAGTGAATTGTTGAATAAATTGAATGTCATGAAGTTGGAATCATATCATGCCTAGTGGTAGCTTCACATTGGGTTTATAAAGTGAATCTTTTGAGGATTGACAATCACAATATTGGTCATACAAGCAATTCATGAATAATTAGTATAAGGAAGAGAACTTTCACATGAAAATACACTATCTTTGAAATCTTTTGTGATTGTGAGCCCCCATCAAAATATTATATGCCAAAATTGTTGATGTTGGACAAGGAAGACAACGTAACGATTTATGTTTGTTCATATTCACGTAGAAGTTATATTGTCATAGATCCTTCAACATGTGGTGCTTGCCCCCCATCTTTGCTAGCCAAAAAGTCCGCACCAAGTAGAGATACTACTTGTGCATCCAAAAATCCTTAAACCCATATCTTATTTTCAAGAGTCCACCATATCTACCTAATGATTGAATAAGATCCTTCAAGTAAGTTGTCATCGGTGCAATAAGGCAATAAAAATTGCTTCTAAAAGTGTTAGGTCATTTAGTGTAAGAGAAAATTGAGCGTTGTACGAACCTGTGATGGCAAAGAATAAAAGCGATAGACTGCATAATAAAGGTTGCTATCATAAGGGGCAATATAACGTGACATTCTTTTGCACTAAGGGGTTGAACATACAAACAAATAAGCGCATGGCAACCTCTACTTCCCTCTATGAAGGGCCTATCTTTTACTTTTCACTATTTACTTTTATGCAAAGAGGCAAAGTTTTTCTCTCTATTCCTTTTTATTTTTCTCTTTTGGCAAGCATCATGTGGTGACGAAAGATCTAGGCACATATATCCAGTTGGATATGGGTAGCATGAGTTATTATTGTTGACATCACCCTTGAGGTGAATACATTGTGAGGCGAAATTATAAGCCCCTATCTTCCTATGTGTCCGGTTGAAACGTTTTGCTCATGTGTATGCGGTGAGTGTTAGCAATCATAGAAGACTATATGATGGTTGAGTATGTGGAGCTTTTACTTAGACTATGCTGAATAAGTTGAATTGCAATTGCTTGGTGACTGAGAACATAGATTGTTGAGTTTCAAGAGAATTCATTGTTTGAACCTTAACATCTGAATTGGTTGCTACTTTAAACATGAGAAATTTTATAAGAAAGAGTTGTTGTCATGATGCTAGGAAAAGTGCTTGAAATTATCATTGATCAAACTTATGCACTGTGCTAGCATTCACACTTCATAAATTATTTCTTTTATCATTTACCTACTCGAGGACGAGTACGAATTAAGCTTGGGGATGCTGATACGTCTCCAGCGTATCTATAATTTATGAAGTATTCATGTCGTTATATTATCATTCTTGGATGTTTTACAATCATTTTATAGCAACTTTATATCAATTTTTGGGACTAACCTATTGACCCAGTGCCCAGTGCCATTTGTTGTTTTTTGCTTGTTTTTTACATCGCAGGAAATCAATATCAAACGGAGTCCAAACACCGCGAAACTTTTTGTGGATTTTTTATGGACCAGAAGACACCCATTAGGCCAGAGCAGCACCTGGGGTGTGCCCCGAGGGGGGCACAACCCAGCAGGGCGTACCTGGGGGTCCAGGCGCGCCCAGGTGGGTTGTGCCCACCTCGGTGGCCTCCTGCACCCCCTCTTTGCCCTATAAATCACCAAATATTCCAAAAACCCTCAGGGTTAACCTAGATCAGAAGTTCCGCCGCTGCAAGGCTCTATAGCCACCAAAAACCAATCTAGACCCCATTCCGGCACTCTGTCGGAGGGGGAAATCATCACCGGTGACCATCCTCATCATCCCGGCAGCCACCACGATGAGGAGGGAGTAGTCCACCCTCGAGGCTGAGGGTTTGTACTAGTAGCTATGTGTTTAATCTCTCTCTCTCTCTCTCTCTCGTGTTCTTGAGATGTCACGATCTTGATGTATCGCGGGCTTTGTTAATATAGTCGGATCATATGGTGTTTTCCCCTCTCTATCTTGTTGTGATGAATTGAGTTTTTCCCTTTGAGATTTCGTTGTTATCAGATTGAATACTTTTATGGATTTGAGAGCTCTTGATATATGTCTTGCATATGAATACTCGTGGTGACAATGGGGTATCATATTGATTCACTTGATATGTGTTTTGGCATTCAACTCGCGGATTCCCGCGGTGACATTGGGGTAATCTATGCATAGGAGTTGATGCACGTTCTCGTCTTTTGTTTCTCCGGTAGAAATCATGGGGCGCTCTTTGAGGTTCTTTGTGTTGCATTGAGTATTATGAATATGAAATTATTTGGTGTTATTTTAGTACAAACTCTTGGATAGATCGATCGAAAAGAATAGCTTCGAGGTGGTTTCGTACCCTACAAACGATTTCTTTGTATGTTCTCCGCTAGATAGGAACTTTGGAGTGATTCTTCGTTGAACGTTGAGGGATGGTTATATGACCCAATTATATTAGCATTGTTGAGAGATTGCACTAGCAAAAGTACTGACCCTAGGCCTCATTTTCAAGCATTGCAATACCGTTTTTGTGCCCGTTTACTATTTGCTACCTTGCTATTTTTATTTATTCAGATTATAAAAATATATTTCTACCATCAATATTACACTTTTATCACCATCTCTTCACCGAACTAGTGCACCTATACAATTTTCCATTGTATTGGGTGTGTTGGGGACAGAAGAGATATCTTGTATTTGGTTGCAGGGTTGTTTGAGAGAGACCATCTTCATCCTACACCTCCCACGGATTGATAAACCTTAGGTCATCCACTTGAGGGAAAATTACTACTGTCCTACAAAACTTTGTGCTTGGAGGACCAACACGAGTCTACAAGAATAAAGTTGCATAGTAGACATCACCCAACAAGGAGCAAACGGAATTGATAAGCGGTTTTTAGCAAGGTATTATCTGAAGAGTAAGAGTGAAGTAATATAGTAGCTGATAGTATTTCCCTCGGTGAGAACCAAGGTTATTGAACCAATAGGAGAACCATGCAAATACCTAGTCAATAGTACCTACACACAGAAGAGCAAATAGTTGAACCCAACATGGGCAAGAGGGTTCTCAATCCCCTTGTACTCACTAATTACAAGGATTAAATCTGGTAATAGGTGATAGATAAATAGCAAAGTAAAATGAAAGAAAGAAAATTGCAGCAAGGTATTTTTTGGTTTCTGTAATATGATTAAAATAGACCCAGGGGCCATAGTTTTCACAAGAGGCTTCTCTCTCAAAAAAATAGCATACAGTGGGTAAACAAATTACTGTTGTGCAATTGCTTTGATAGAAAAGTGCATAGTTGACGTTATCCATGGCAATGATCATGTATATAGGCATTACGTCTATGACAAGTACACCAACTCCTACCTGCATCTAGTACTATTACTCCACCAATCGACCGCTATCCAACATGCATCTATGGTATTAAGTTCCTGACAAACAGAGTAACGCTTTAAGCAAGATGACATAATGTAGGCAGAATAAAACCAAGCAATATGATTGAACCCTGTCGTTTTAACCTTAGTAGCAACAATACAATATGTTCCTTGCAACCCCTTTTGTCACTGGTTGAGGATACCGCAACATTGAACCTACTAAGAAGCACCTCTCCCACTGAAGATAAATCAATCTAGTTGGCCAAACCAAACAGATAGATCGGAGAGAAATACAAAGCTATAACAATCATGCATAATAAAGTTCAGAAAAGACTCAATTAATTTCACTGAATAATCTGATAATAGATCCACAATTCATCGGATCCCAACAAACACACTGAAAAGATTACATAGGATGAAACTCCGAGGAGAACATTTTATTGAACATCAAAGAGAGAGAAGAAGCCATCTAGCTAATCACTATGCAACCATAGGTCTGTGGTAAACTATTCACACATCATAGGAAGTGCAGCAAGGTTGATGTAGAGGCCCTCCATAATCATTCCCCCTCCGGTAGAGTACCGAAAAAGGCCTCCAAATGGGAACGCGGAAGAACAGAAGTTTGCGGCGGTGGAAAAATTGTTTCGGGTGGCTTGATGTGAGGAAAAAACTTGGGTTCAAAATTTTTCTAAGAGAAACCTTGGACTCAAGTAAGTGCACTTGATGTGATCCTAGCAGGCAATCACGCCTAGTCCCAAGTGGTACACCATGGATATGTCACTCTTAGGCTTACAGTTGCCTAAAAACACTCTTAGGCTTAAATTATCTGTAATCTCTATGTGACACTTACTATGTCAAGTGGGAGCTCCTATTAGACGCAGGCGTCAAACAGACAAGGCGACATACAAGGGCGAGCACAATGGGCTGACCCCGTAAGCATTCAGTGTAGAGGACAACGTACTATAGTAACTTGTTACTGCAGCAAACCAGGTTTTTCTGCGAGGCGGATTACTGCAGCAACCTGAGTATTGTAGCAGACTAGCAATCGGTTCACCATATCACCCTTTTTTGTCATTTTAAACAAAATCCCCTTGAACCAATATGCGGTTTTATGGTTAGAACGACAGTGATATCCCAACCCACCAATGTTCATGTCTTAGACTTGACATTGGTGTTTGCATTTTTCTCGATTTATTTCAGGCCTTTCCGCGATGTGCGTTCAATAGGAGGAGACATTTCCGTCGACTAGGAAAGCGTCTGTAGCGACTTTGTCAATCTCAAGATGATGTACCGGGTCAGTCTCTCGAAAGTTCTCATGGGGTAGGATGCGTGTACTACGTTCATATGGGTGAGTGTATGAGCGTATGAGCGTCTACGTCTGTACTAAAGAAAATCCCTTGTTTTACTTTCTGCACATTTTCCTTGTTATAGTTTTTTGTACTTCAAATATTTTTTTGACAAAAGGACTGTAAGGGAACCCCCTATAGTATAATTAGTGCAACAAACCCAAATTGCAAGTATCATGCTTTGAACCTGGGTGGCTGGGAAGGCATCAGCCCCTTCCCACCACTAGGCTATGCATTAGCCTGCTACTTTAAATATTTTTATAATATACAATGAACATTTATTCTGAACATTGTTTTAATATATGATGAACATTTGAAATTACAAACTGAACGATTTTCTAATATATGATGGACTTTTCTAATATACCTTGAACATTATTAACACATTGACCATTTTTTAATATATCTTGAACATTTTCTTAACACACGATGCACACTTTTATAATACACAGTGAACCCCTTTGTAATATATGGTGAACATTTTTTAATATATGATAAACATTTTTGTAATACACGGTGAACTTTTCGTATACTCCGCTGTGTATATGGAAACATTTTTGAAATTTCTGATTTTTAAAAAGGGGGTAAATAAAATAAAAAGTAAAGAAAAACTGAAAGAAAAAACCAACAAATATGCGGTGCATTAAAAAAAGCAGCAAAACAGAAAGGGGGAGAAAAAAGCCGAACTGCGCCAGCCCAACTTGCCTTGCCGGTCAGCGTCCGGTCGTCTATTTGACGCCTACAGACGACAAATAGGATCCACTATTTAGGAGGTCCCAAGTTGTTGGGGATTCGCCGAAATCACTAAAACTAGCAACAATGAAGAGTAACATACACTAGTAACATACACATAACCCTAGAGTAACATAAGTGTGGTAACATGCAAAACTTCATTTATTATGTTATAGACACATATTGCATTGGAACATGTGATGTTACAGTAACTAGCTAAGTTACTACAACTCCCTCTCTTCTCATTAACTCATTGCCACATAAGCAAATTTGCTGAGTTGGACTTGATGTTACTATTGAAGTTACTCCCACTGTGACTAGTCAAATTAGAGGGTTCGGCTCACCTGCGGGGCTCCCAGCAGGGATTATCGTGCAAGGCCAGTTAGGGAGCGCCACGTGTCCAAGTGGGCCAGCAGCTCTAATTAAGCTGGATTTGTTTTGTGTTTGTCTGAAAAACTTGCTCCTTGGATGATCCGATCCTTCCTCACCTGGCCTCTGCGCTCACGGAGCCGCGGACAGGTTCTTGCTCGCCCACCGGCGATGTTGCTGGCTCGTCTACCGGCCGCCGGTAGAGGAATACCGTGCGCATGACACATGCAACTCAGCTCCTCGTTGTTTCTTTTCTGGATCATGCATCTCTTACCTCGTCTCGCTACAGGATCTTGCATGTCGGATTTGTGATGTCAATTAACGCCTCTCCGCCAAATTACTTGAGCCAAATCACTCCAAATGACGAGATAGGAAGTGGGACGCCGCGGTGTTAATCTCCGCTGCGGCGAGATTCAGTCGCCCTCTATGATCAAAGTCCCTCTCGCAGTCGCAGTAGACTCCTATAGAATACTACCTCGCCGCCAAACAGTAGACTCCTATAGAACGTGCTCGTCGACGGCATCATGTGCACTCTCCTCGGTTGCCGCAGACATCCACGCCGTCCTCGACTGGCCATAGACGGGCTAGGCGGCCATCGGCGTCCCGGCTGATGAGCAATAACCCATCAGTGCTAGCCCATTACGTTTGATTTAAAGGCTAAGTAAATTCAAGATTTGTGTAAACTTTTTAAATCTAGGGCTATAACTCATCTGAGGGTCTGACTCTAGGTTAAACCACTACGTCTTTATTGTCAAACCTCATATCTACTCTTTTTCCCCAACCTGTGACATGATCAAAAGATCCATGGTGAATGAATAGTCGATGATTAATTTAGTGTGTTCAAATATCCTAACAATGGCTATGTCGGTTTTGGTTACATGCTGAAATTTGGCACTTGACAGCCTTCCTTCCAATATCTCCAACAAAGTCGAGCATGCGCTCAGCTATTGATCAGAGAAGACCAATTGTTTCGTACATTTAATAACTAAAATAAAACTAGCATGGCTCTTTGATACAAAAATGGAACATAATGTAGACGTGATGCGTGCATCAAATGATTTACAAGTACAACTAGTGCCAGCCACTTGCAATAACTGTCAGTTCGAAGCGGTAACATGTATACTAGCAAAGAAATAGACACCGGTAGTCTGAAACTGGATAAGGTTTGACAGCGATACTTCATTATATAAACGTTCAGTGTTCATTACAATGTGCCTTGCTCCTATATATATGTACTTATGCAGTTTTAAGTCTCAAGTCTGTTGATGATATATATAATATAATATATATGACAATATACAGAACAAAAAGAAAATGACTTGGGAAGGCTAGGACCAAAACCCAGTAATTTCTTCATGTGGCGATTTCCTTGCCCAAGAATTTATTTACCAAGGGAATGGATATGAGTATCCACACCGATTGCGAGATATCGAACCTGATATCCAAAAACCTTCCTTTTCCAGTCTCAGAGATGAACAGAAGAGCGCAAAAATTTGCAAGTGAATCGAGCTTGCTTGTAACCTATGAATGCTTTTTTATTGAGGTGGCAGAGAAAACCACCCTCGCCGAGCCTTCTCTACAGAGGCCACGGCTTTTTATTCACATCGGAGGGGCCTATCAGAACTGATTTCAACACAATAAGATAGAACGATTAGCAATAGCATTGCAATGTTATTATACATGGGGGGAAATCATGGAAGGTTCAAATCTACCTGCGTCAAATGATTGGAAAATTGTTCTGAGAGATAAGAGATCTCTCGACTCAGCTCAGAAAAATCAGCGACCACCACCAGGGCTTGAACTACCACCAGTTGTCGTATTAGTCTGAGCACGCATCACCGTGTCTGGCGGGAAAACCCCTTTTGGCAAAATTGATCCAGAAGGCTCAGATGCTGCCACTGGCGATCCTACTTGGTTGACTGGTGGGTCTTTAGCTGAAATATATTCTGGCCTTAGATCTTGGGAAGATGAAGATGGAGCCAACGTGGCAATAGAGAAGCCAAGAGGATAGGGAGCAATTGGCACGTCAGACAGGGGAAAAGGAGATGAACTGTAGCCAAGCGTACCCATCGGGTGATCATACTTGCATGCAACTCCATATCTACAATACCCATTTTGGGCATAGTATGAACAAGGCTGAGCACCCTGAAAATTGAGATGACAAAAGAAGCCTTGTAAGAAACTGCATATACTTCAAAGAAACTATAAATACTCCCTCCGTCCCAAAATATAAGAACGTTTTTAACACTAGCATAGTGTCAAAAACGTTCGTATATTCTGGGACAGAGGGAGTACATACTTACATAGGCAGTCTATAAGGCCACTACACTTTTTCTACCATATTAAAACAAATATAGCATCCCACATGATTTATGCCCATGTTATATTCCAGACAATGCATGTGTCATGCCTAACAGAGAATTCAGAGAACTGAAAACCTTGTGCATATTGCATAATAATCCAGGATACCACACTGATTCGGGGCCTCCCCTACAGTTTTCAGTTAAAAGAAAGGATATCACACTGATCTAGGAGATCATCTAAGATCCTTGGACACCTCATGTAACCTTGTGGACAATTCCATGATAGATGGGACACTTTACACTTAAGCTATGCAAAGTTCAATTAATTAGGACCTAAAGTTTTTCGCTTTGTTGAGCTGGTGACTAGAATTAGAAAGAGCAAACATCATCGGCAAGCAAATGCCAGATGGGGACACTTCTTGCACCTCAACCACTGCTACAAATATTGGAGATCCTACACATTTTCTTTCTCAAAAAGCATTTGTCTTGATTATATTCAGAGAAAGTTGATTATGTTTTTGTTTTACGAAACTAATACTCAAACAATAACATAGTTTGCAAGAGTTAATGAGTTTTAATATATCAGCATTTCACTACAACAGGACACCATAGTAGACAGGTCTATATTAAATACTATTTCAAATAGTCAATACTTGATACAGTACTGAAGCATGCACTTCTTGATCTTGGTATGCCTCAAGAGATATTTTAAAGACAAAACATGGAATATTGTTTACCTTATGGCAAGGAAATTATTTTAAGAGACATAATATCAATGTTTACACGGTATCCATAGTAAATACACATAAATGATAGGCACGGAGATATGAAGTGTTAATATCTTCCATGCCTTCTTGGTTGCTGGTGCACGCAATGATGATATGATGTACAAAAAGATCTAGCCCATTACTTACTCTATATTTTCTAGTAGTTACACCCATTTGGAAATATACAAGTTCACATATTAATCACATTTTTCTAATAAATATTTCCATTATTTAGGACATAATGTTAAATAACCCATATCATACTACCCAGCAGTGTACCCCTAAGATACTGCAGTATAAAGTACTAGTATCTTACTACTGCAGGTATGTATACTATATGGCAATGAACCCAAGACCAAGTTATTCAATTATTCTTCAGCTTTATCTCAGAATGGAATACTTAAGGTAGAGGAATGGCCAATTGAAAGCTCGTTTCGATTGGTAGACCTATCAATGCGCACCTTCACAGATCCTGAACTGGCGGAAACTAACACTCATACAAAAACAGGAAAAAAAAAAAGGCTAGAACATCTCCTGGTTGGAATATATAAATCCAAAGGTAGCATAAGGTGTTTATTCTATTGAAGAAACTTGACTGGCTAAGAAATTTGGAGAATATTACTTTTTTCCACTATCATATGCTGGATTACACGGCATCTCCAAAAAATTTGAAGATCTTGACAGCCATCTGGTCAATGTGAGGCTCGGTCAACCAAGTTGAATGGACTGGTTGATCTGGGTCTAAACAATGAGGATCTTGGCCACATGAAAAATATTTGATGGTTTCCATTGACCAAAAGGCTTAGCTGATGACTAACGAATATAGGCCCCACTATGCTACCATATCTGTCTCATGAACTACCCTGGCTGTCCTGATATATTATGCCAGGAATTTAGTTGACAGGAGAGACTGAGTAATCGACAACTTTTATCACAAGTATATTCAGTTTTCTAAGAAAAATGCCGGGTGAGACTCAAAAGGTTGATCGGCAGTAAATTGTCGACAAAGTAATGTACTTCCAACCTGAGTACCCAAGGCAGCTACTTATAACTTATAAGCACTTGAGAGTTGTGACTCGAGAATGGGTTTGAGTGCATGCCATATGATCAGGAAATGGGATGTATTCTTCTAAGTACAAACTAAACAACCTCATGAGTTCTGAACAACTTATGATTTGTGGAACCACCAACTGGGAGACATTTTTCGAACTATCGTGACTTCATGAGAGCTTCATTCAATTATGATAAATTTTACAAACAGCTTCACAACTCGGGAGATATGCTCAACCAAGCATCTTATTTGATAGGTTCAAGTTCCAACCAAGTCTTCTGATATTTTCAAAAACAAAAAATATATATTTACGAACCTTTAAGCTAAGCAAGTCACAAAGCAATTGTGTGGTCAGGTAACCAAATACTCCCTCCGTCCCATGATATAAGAACGTTTTTGACACTAGTATAATGTGAAAAACGTTCTTATATTTTGGGACAGAGGGAGTATGTCTTAAGCCTGCTAAGGGGCGGTGGCATGAGATTTAGGGTGCCTCATACTCAGCCATGGAACATGCAACGCCTCTCTAACCTATTTACTTTGCACTAAAAGGTCATTTTTCTCCTTGAGATTCTATTATAAATTCATATGCAATCAAATCACTGCTTATGGACCACAAATGTTCTCAATTCATGACTAGATTTCCTGACGATATTGAAGGTCCACCTAGCCCACATATTTAATAGGTGAAATGCCACTCCTCAGGGTTATCAGTTTGGTAGATAGATCTAGATAGACTCATCCGGATGGAGAAGATTATCACTGAGGTACATTGACTCTTGAAGATAAGAGGCTTCAACACAGTTGTTTGTTTCAAATTACCAGAAACTATGGACGTTCTAGCTGGCTTCCAGGTAATTATAATAATCATATATACACGCAACACTAGTTCCTACTCGCTCAGTAGCTTTTTATAAGACGTTTTTAGAGTCCATGACAGTGTCAAAAAACATCTTATATTAAGTTACAGAGGGAGTACAACATACAAAAGATGTGTTCGAGTTACTTACTGGACGAAGTGGAAGGCAAAAAGGGCTGAACATATAATTAGACTTGGGTGAACTCCAATCTCGAGGATGATGATATTTACATGTAGTGCCAAATTTACAATCTCCTGTCCTCATGTAATACTGACACTCAGGCTGCCCTGGCCGCTCAGGGAATCCATGTTCTTGTTGATTATTGCTTGATTGTATAGTTGAGGAAGAATAAGGCATGTAAGGACCACCATAAGTAATTGTAGAGGAAGATCCATGGTGCCCTATGCCATACATAGGTCCAGCTTGAACAGTTTGTTGTGCTCCACCTGATGCTACAGGGTTTACTGAAGCCTGCATCAAACAGAAGAGTTTTTACTTGGAAGAAAATATTTATCTTGTTGCATGAAATTCTTATGTAACATTTTCCTTTAATTATTTTCTATGATCGCATACACCACTAATCTACACTTTACATATTCACCAATCATTGCTTTACATCTTTAAATAAGTCAGTTGGTATGACATGTGAGTTATGACCCTTAATTCCCTTTTGCATTTGAGACCTGATACTTAACCAAAACTATTTTTGTTAACTCAAGTTAGTTACCGGATAAGGGCTCCATCCTTGCAAGGGGATCATTCCAGACGATAGCATCATTGGAGTGTACGAGCCTGGCATATATGATCCAGGGACTACAGGCGGCCTCCCCATTTGCCAATTTGTAAGAGGAGCGTATGGATGAGGCGAAGGTACAGTTGACGACTGCAATGGTGGATAAATTCCAGGAGTAACTGGAACACCACCAAATTCTGGATGATGAAATTTACATGTCGAACCAAACTTGCATTGTCCAGTCTTCATGTAGTAGGAGCACTCTTTCTCACCCTGCATTTCGTTGGTATCAATAATTTTCCATACAGATACTAGAGAAAGATTTCACTAAAGAAGCAATGTTTTTGGAGAGAATTTTCACACCGGACGTAGAGGGAATCCATTACTGTTTAACATTACAGGCTGCACAGAACCATCTTGCTTAGGATGGTGATATTTGCAATTGGAACCAAATTTGCAAGTCCCAGTCTTCATGTAATACTGTAAAAAATACAAAAGAGTAAGTCCAAACAGTTAACAAGTCATCTGACAAAACATAAAATGGGCAGGATGCTGAATACCCGCCAGACATTACTAAATTTTTAGTTGTTCGCTCTGTATGCCAGTCAAGGAGCAGCAAGTAAGTGGCCAACTGGGTGCATGCAGATGGTGTGCAGGAGTTGGTGCATGCATGCTCAAGAGTGTGACTGATGCTCCTTTTTTAGAAGGTAGTAATTAAATTTGAGCCTGAAACTGTTAGATTTATGTACCTCACATACTGGTTGACCCAACCGCTCCGGGTAGTCCAATGCTACTGCATTCTTTGCACCTCCACCAAACTACATTTAAAAAAAAATGGAATCAGTGATTACTCCATTTGTCATCTATTGCAAAACTGTAAATATGATTCCTAGAATTCAACTGGAGGAGATAAACGCCTGTTTATGTTCTAGGTTGAACTAAGATTATTGCCCAAATAGTATAGTAGAAACAACAACAATATCCTAGGCCCATGCCAGAAAACAGATCTCCTTAACAGAAACATGGCAAGTATTGAAGCCATGATAAATCATTTATGAAAACCATCCCATGATGGAAGCAGCTTTATTAATGTCAAATTGTCAACTTTAAGTGCTAATGGTAAGCAGTACGCGAAGTATCTTTGGCAAATTAAGTAAGTCAAAAAGCATTTAATCCACCAAAACAAGGGTCGAATGTAAGGTACTTACAAGTTACAACTGTGAGATAGATTTATATATACAGATACAGCAAAAAGCATTTGAACCATCTAGAATAGAACTGTTGAGGACAGCTCTAAACCTCTGTGATTGATGGTTATACATGTATATCGTTTTTCCATGCATTTGATATAGAAATCTAAGTACATGCGACTACTAAGACGGGGGTGGGGGGAATAACCTTTTATGTTATCATGGTCAACAGGGCATTGGCACGATATAAGATAGATAAAATGGAGAATGGGAAAGTGGGAAAATGCATGTAGTGACACCTAGTAAACTTAGTAGCCCATAAAAGCCAAACTAGTAAGTTTAAAGCTGCTGATACAGTGAAAAGATTGGCATAGCAGGAGCGGAGAAGCAAATCACTGTGCAGAGCATCCATGACTTTGTGCTTCCAAAAGGATATCCAATGGGCGCCTAGGTTCAGTTACCGCCACCGTCCAAACTATCATGCTGCCGCCGCCTGATCAGTGCTAGGAAGACACCGCGGACAGTTGCACGAGCGGCAGATGCAATTCAGCTAGAGATGAGCTACATTACCCGAACCACTGGTAATTTGTGTGATCTGATACTCTCTGTGGATTGCAGTGTCGCCACATCGATCACATGGCAAATATACGTAACGTAAAGCTACTTCCAACGCAAACGCGCGCGCGCACATGGGCTCACCCAATCGCGCGGAGCGAGATCAGGAGAGCGCGCAAAAGGGAGAGGAAGCAGGCTTTGTCACCTCAGTGCCGCCGCGATCGCGGGGGTGGTTGTAGCGGCAGCGGTCCCCGAAGCCGCAGGCGCCCGTGCGGAGGTAGTAGATGCAGTCCGCCTGGTCCGGCCGCTCCGGCAGGCGCGCCCCGTCCCCCTCCCCGCCGCCGTCGCCGGCCAGCCCCATCCTCCACATCGACCCTGCCAGCCACGCATTCGTCCCGTTACGCCAATCCACGTAGATCCGCGCGCCGTACGGACGCGGAGATCCGAGCAAAATAATCACAGGGAGAGAGGAAAGCGTGCTGCTACCTTCGAGGCCGATGTCGGGGTCCGCGCCACGGCCGGCCTCCCCTTCTCCTCCTCCTCCGGCTGCAGCCGCGGGGTGAGGCTCCATGGGTGTCGGGAGGGGGCCAGGAGGCGCGCGGCAATCGGGTAGGGAATCGGGCAGGAGCGATCGGAGTGGGAGTAGGAGGAGGGCGAGGAGATCGGGCGGGTTTTGTTTCTTCTCTCTCTCTCCCTCCCTCTCTCTGGTTTCCTTTCCACCACTATGGTGTGGCTACTGCTCTCTCTCTCTCTCTCTCTCTCTCTCTCTCTCTCTTCTGTCCTTTTTCCTCTTCTTTTTCGCTGGTTTTCCCACCACTGTCGCGTGCACCTGTCCGGTTTTTACACAGGGGCACGGGGGCCGGGGGGTAGGTTGGTGTTTGTTTCTCTCGCGATTTTCAAAATTTATTTATTATACTAGTATATATATGGGCTTCTTGACTGGGACCACGCGTGGTCGATCTAGCTTGGGGGTGGATTGATGGGGATTTCTCCGTTTGCATAAATGAAGGGCGGTAACGGTTGGAGTTAAGCTCGCTATTATGGCACTCGCCCCAGTTATGTTGAGCCATGGTCCTTGGTTTTATTGCCACACCTAGGTGGTGTGTATTTCGTACACTGCTCTCGTGCCTGCATTATTCTCGTGTCCTAGTACATGCCTCGTTTGGTTGTAAATTACTCACTCTTTTCTCAAGACAAGACTCGTTTGCTATTTCGGAGAAAAACATTTACCGTGACACACTTTAAGAAAAACAAGAAAACTCGCAATGTTATGTTTGGGGGAGTCTGGACAACTAAGTCGGGCCCGTGGGACTGGGGTACCTTAGGCCCGTCTGCCTGCGGCACAATGCGCAGCGCCCACCTGGAGGTCCAAAGCTGGCCGACCGCCAGGGCTTCGCAAAGCAGGACCCTCGCGAGGCGTGTGTCATCAGGTATCATCAAAAGCCTCGCGAGGCAGCTTCCCGGCGCCCCTCGCGGAAGCGTACAAGCCAAGGATCATGTTGCAGAGTGGCGCGGCCCTGCGTCTTCACGTGGGTGACGCACGCAGCGACAAACGAAGCCAGGAGAGCGCCAGCGGGCGCGGATACGGAGACTTTCCTCTTTTGTGCTAAGGAAGCAAGGACAGCGCGCCGGTTCCCGAAGTAGTCCCCAAAGGTTGCACCCGTTCGGTGCAACAAGACCAAGACGGCGGACTCGCCAGGACGGAGGTCATCACCGAGCCCACCAACGCGTCACGGCAGGAGGCTTTTACAGGCAAAGACCACCTTTAGTCAGGATAAGCTGTACTCTTGTCCCCCTTTAAACTCGTCGTTGTGGCAACCCTTCCCGCCAAGTGTTTTCAAGGGAAGAGGACCAAGACCATTGTAAGTAGGGACAGGGCGCCACCGTGTAGAGGGGCGCTCGAACCCGATCCTTCGGGAGGTGACTCATTTTGTCGGTGTACAAAAGTATGGGCACTCCTTTTTACCCCTTTACTTGTGCACGGACAATCGGAGCCGCTCCCACGGCCACACTAAGCAGGGCAGAGGAGGGGAAGCCGGAGAGAAGCCGAAGGCACAAGGCGACCAGAGGCAACGCCAAGACCAGAAATGCAGGAGAGCAAGAGGGCTAGGTGGACTCCCCCGGCAAGACCCTTGTCGGGGCGGCCTCCGCGGCCCCGACAAGAGCCTTGCCGGAGCAACTTGCCCGATGCCAGCAGAGCAGGCCACCCTTGAACCCGTGGGTTCCAACACCACCAACCAACTGCATTGGAACCAGGGCTCGGGAGGCACCTCCGTGGTGGCATGCAGATCTTCGTCAAGATCATAAACATGTGAAATCAGATGAGGATCGAAAGACGACGACCCTCGGCGGGACCCTAGCCGAGGAAATCCACAAGACCCCCAGCAAGCGCCTTGCCGGGGACGACTGCATGTCACGGCAAGACCCTTGCCGGGCCCCCGGCAAGACCCTTGCCGAGGGCATCAGCGGGGCCACTGCCAGGCCCGCGTCGGCAAAGACTCCGCCGTCGTTCACATGCAGCTGCTGTTGGAAATATGCCCTAGAGGAAATAATAAAAGCATTATTATTATATTTCCTTATTCATGATAATTGTCTTTATTCGTGCTATAATTGTGTTATCCGGAAATCGTAATACATGTGTGAATAACAGACAACAATATGTCCCTAGTGAGCCTCTAGTTGACTAGCTCGTTGATCGACAGATAGTCATGGTTTCCTGACTATGGACATTGGATGTCATCGATAACGGGATCACATCATTAGGAGAATGATGTGATGGACAAGACCCAATCCTAAACATAGCATAAGATCGCATAGTTCGTTTGCTAGAGTTATCCAATGTCAAGTATCCTTTCCTTAGACCATGAGATCGTGTAACTCCCGGATACCGTAGGAGTGCTTTGGGTGTGCCAAACGTCACAACGTAACTGGGTGACTATAAAGGTCTGCTACGGGTATCTCTGAAAGTGTCTGTTGGGTTGACATGGATCGAGACTGGGATTTGTCACTCCGCTTGACGGAGAGGTATCACCGGGCCCTCTCGGTAATGCATCATCATATGAGCTCAAGTTGATCAAAGTGTTTGATCACAAGGATCATGCATTACGGTACGAGAAAAGTGACTTGCCGGTAACGAGATTGAACGAGGTACTGGGATACCGACGATCGAATCTCGGGCAAGTAAAATACCGATTGACAAAGGGAATCGTATACGGGATTAATTGAATCCTTGACATCGTGGTTCATCCGATGAGATCATCGTGGAGCATGTGGGAGCCAACATGGGTATCCAGATCCCGCTGTTGGTTATTGCCCGAGAGCCGTCTCGGTCATGTCTGCATGTCTCCCGAACCCGTAGGGTCTACACACTTAAGGTTCGGTGACGCTAGGGTTGTAGGGATATGTATGTGCAGTAACCCGAATGTTGTTCGGAGTCCCGGATGAGATCCCGGACGTCACGAGGAGTTCCGGAATGGTCCGGAGGTAAAGAATTATATATAGGAAGTGCTGTTTCGGCCATCGGGACAAGTTTCGGGGTTATCGGTATTGTACCGGGACCACCGAAGGGGGCCCGGGGGTCCACCAGGTGGGGCCACCTGCCCTGGTGGGCCACATGGGCCTTAGGGGGTGCGCCTTGGCCTGCTTGGGCCAAGGGGAACCAGCCCCAAAGGGCCCATGCGCCTAGGGTTCCATCTAGGAGGAGTCCTAGTGGTGGAAGGCACCTCCTAGATGGCTTGGGGGGGAGGGAAACCTCCCTGGCCGCCGCCCCCTTGGGAGATTGGATCTCCCAGGGCTGGCGCCCCCCCAAGAGGCCTATATAAAGGGGGGCAGGGGAGGGGGGCTGCGCACCCAATGCCCTGGCGCCTCCCTCTCCCTCTTCAACACCTCCTCCTCCTCCGTAAGTGCACGGCGAAGCCCTGCCGGAGTACTGCAGTTCCACCATCACCACGCCGCCGTGCTGCTGCTGGAACCTTCTTCCCCAACCTCTCCTTTGCCTTGCTGGATCAAGAAGGAGGAGACGTCACGCTTTCTGTACGTGTGTTGAACGCGGAGGTGCCGTCCGTTCGGCACTAGATCATCGGTGAATTGGATCACGGCGAGTACGACTACCTCATCCACGTTCACTCGAACGCTTCCGTTGCGATCTACAAAGTGGTATGTAGATGCTATCTAATCTGAATACTCGTTGCTAGATGAACTCATAGATGGATCTTGGTGAAACCGTAGGAAAAATTTTAATTTTCTGCAACGTTCCCCAACAGCTGCCAGCCCAACCAGCTGGGCAGGCACCTGTGTGGCAACATGCGGCTGTCAGACCAACTCAGCAAGCACCTATGTGGTGGCATGCAGATCTTCGTGAAGACCCTGCCACCGCGCCACCTCAGCAGCCTGCCTGCCTACATGTTGTTGCACGCATCGCTGGCCTGGGCACGTGTCGAAGCGAGGCGGAGCGGCGACGGACGGGACGGGCCTCATTCCCGTCCCTGATAAAGCTAATGGACACCTAAGTAGCGCATTTAATGCGCTTTGTCCTGTAATGCCACACGATAAGCCCGCACACTGTACGCCTTTCCACCTCCTGTGTGCCACTGTGGTAACCCCTTTTTGCCTATAAAAGGAGGTCTGACGCGACCAGGAGAGGGATTCGGCTCTTTGGAACTACGCAGCCACCATAGCTAGTTCGAGAGCTCAAGAACACTCAATACATCCACTAAAGCAGGACTAGGGTTTTACGCATCCTCGCGGCCCGAACCTGGGTAAACGACCCGTGTGCTTCCCGTCAGACCTGCTTTTCTCACAACCTCGCGCCCGCTGACCGTAGAAGGGATCCCAGTGACCCCATAGGTGTCGTTCTCACCGACATCTTTGGTGCGCCAGGTAGGGGCGCAGTTGTGAGATCCGGTCTAGCAGTTAGCCTAGCAGTTCTTCGTTGCCATGGCTCCCAAGGAAGAAGACGACCGAGCTCGACGGCACCATCTGCACATGCGGTGGACGCCCGTGCGACGACAGAAAAGCTAAGTCATGCGAAACTTTGGGCAATTTCTTTTTATTTATATGGTTATTATCCTCGAAGGTCCTGCCCTATGTATGAAAGCCTGCACGCAAAGGGGCCCTTCTGCAATTGGCAACGCCCTTGTTCTGTTTTGAGTCCGCTCAACAGCTCATGCGGCCGCGTCAAGAATGGCAAGGTAGCCTTCCGCAATTGGCAACGCTCTCGATTCTGACTCGAGTCAAGCTCGACAGTTCGAGCGGCCGCACTGAGAGCAGTAGGTGGTTCGCTCGGCAGCACGCACACCCGACAGGCCAATGGAGATCCGTCCTCAAGGCGCCGCCCTGGGTTTACGCGCCGACAAGCCTACCCGGTTGACGTAGGGTGGACATACAAGGGAAGATTGAACGGGGAAATAACATGCGCTGATTCAAAAGTACTGCAGAGTTATATTACATCAATTTTTGCTGCGGTTCTAACTAAAGATAGAAATTGTCTTGGTCATGAACCTGCAGCGACGATAAGAAGCGGGGTGCCTAGTCCCGGCGCTGGCCCTCTACCCTCTAGATTCCATCTATGCCGCTGATGACGGGCTCGATACGCTCCCTGAGCGGCGCCAGGTCCACATCCTCCGGCAAGTTCTCCAACGCAGCGTCGAAGTCGAGGGTGGGGTTTCAATATGCCACCTTGGTGAGAACCTTGGTCATGGCACCCCGACAAAGCCTCCGGGCCTCATTGGCCAGGAAAGTCGCCCTGGTGGAGCGGAAATGCTCCAGGGCTCCAAGAACACCCTCGAAGAACAGGGTCAGACTGGCGTTGGGAGTCGTGCTGCGATCCGGGGCGTACCTCACGTTTGGCATCCCCATGGTGGCCAGCTGCATGGTGATCCTGCCGGCGATGTCTTCAAGGCGGCCGATCCAGCGATTCTCACCCTCCACAAAGTCTTTGTGGTTGGCGGTCTCGTTCTTCCGCAGCTGCTTCTCGGCCTCCGGGTCCTTGGCCAGGGTCCCCTCCCGGGCCTGGGCCTCCAACAGCATTCCCTAGAGACCCTCCAGCTTCAGCTTGAGGTCTTTGATGGAGTTGTTGGCCTCAGAAAGCTGCCCTGCCCTGCTGACAGCCGCGCCCTGCGCCTCTGTCAGGGCACCGTTGGGCGTGTCCTTCTCCTTGGACAGCTTCAGGGCTTGGTCCTTCAGCTTGTCCTGCTCCACCTCCAGCTCCTTCACCCTGTCGGCGTGAACCAGAGCCTGGGCATCGAGTGCCTCCTTGTGCCTCTGCTCCAGCTCATGGGTCCGCTGCACGACGAGCTTCTCCACCTCCTCGTCCTTCGCGCTTAGCGTTGCAGCAAGCTTCTCCTCACGCGCGGCAAGGTCCTCCTTCTGGGAGTCCAGTGCGGCCTAGTGCTGGGTTCGAGTGGCCTCGGTCGCGGTGGCCAGGTTCTTCGCCGTCTCCTCGGCCTTCTCAATGTCGGACAACTTCATGGTGAGCTCCACATCACGCTTGGCCAGCTCGCCCTGGGTGGCCTTCAGCTCCTCACAAGCTTGGCGGAACCAAGTTTGCGTTTCAGCGACGCGTCCCTTGAGGTCCGCTTCCGCCTTGTCCACTGTCGCCATCCTGGACTTGACCTTGTCCAGGCGGGCGCGATGGAGCGCCTGAAGTTTCGGGAAGTTGGCGCCCATGGCATGAAGAAGCCGCTTCTCTTGGGAACCGTCGCCGCCGGCGCTCGGCTCGTCAACAACTTCAAGCCCGGCGGCGGCAAGCACCTCCTCGTCGAACACCTCTCCCTCGATGGGCGCCCTAGAGCTCAACGTCCCTGGGAGGTGGACGAAAAGGTCGTCGCTCACCTTCAGATACCTGCCGGAGCTAGAGGCAGCAGAGGAGGAAGGCTGGTCATCAACCACCTCCTCCTCGGCAGCAGACTTGCCAGCCTCCCCGGCAGGCCCTTTGTCGGGCTCCCCGACAGGCCCTTTGTCGGGCTCCTCGGCAGACCCCTTGGCGACATCCTCAGCAGCGCCCTTGGCGGCCTCCGCCTCGGCGGCCTTGGCAAAGTCCTCGATGACGGTGTCTATGTCCTCTGGGTCCGCCGAGGGGGGATCTGGATACCGAGAAGGGGATGAGGCGAGGCCAAGACTAGGATTCAGAAAGAAGAAAAAGCAAACAGGGATAGAAGGCGAGTGGCTTACCCGTGCCGGGCTGGCGCCGAGGCGAAGCCACCAGCGCCCGAGTCCGCCTCCTCCTCCTCAGTGTGCATGGGCTCGGTGCTTGGCGCCCTTGCCGGGGACGCCCCCGAGGGCGGCGTGGTCGATGGGGGCGGCGTGTTGGGGGTAGCCCTCTGTGGTTCCTCCTGCTGTTGTCCTCCTCCTGCAATCACGGCAAGGTCAGCACCAAGTGATTGTGCCCCCAACACATGTTGACGGAGGGCGAGTGATGAACTTATGCTAGGGGCTGTGCTGGGGGCTGCTGTCCGGGCTGCTCAACACCACCAGAGGTGTGCCGGAAGCGCCTGCCGGGGGCTTGCCGCCCGTCAAAGTCCTGGCCCTCTTCACCCTCTAAGCCACCGTCTCCGCATCCCTGCAAAGATGAAAACAATACAAGATAAGCGGCACAGTTTGCAGAGACGGAGATGACAAAGAGGGGAGGAGAGAATAAGAAGCTTACTCCTCCTCCTCCACCTCCTCCTCTGTTGCCTTCCTCTTCCTCCTTGGGCTGAGGGATAAAAAGTCAAAGACGACCTCCGCGTCGACGCCTGCCAAAGGAGGGGAAGGAGGTGGGGTCTGAGCGCGCTTGGACGAAGAAGAGGCGGATGCTTTCTTCTTCGCCACCGCGGCCTTCACCACTTTCTTCACCGCCGCGGCCCTCGTCTGGCACGCGGACGTCTCCTGGGCTTGCCGCAGTTGCGCGGCCCTGCCAGGCCGGACCAGCTCGCCGGAGGTGGCCCGCAGCAGGACTCACCCTCTCCCCAAGACCGGAGGGTCGACAGCCTCGGCCTCCTCCTCCGACGACTCGTCGACCACATCTTTGACGAGAGGGGCCCCGGTGCCGGCGCTGCTGGCTTCCCCAGCAGACTTCGCCCACTGGGCGAGCTCCTTTTCCTCCGCCTCCGCCGCGGCCTTGTCCTCCACACTGCCGGCGCTCCCGGCCTCCCTGGCGAGCTCCGCCTCCGCCGCCCTGGCGGTGATGTAGTCCAGCTCCGCCTGGGTGGTGTCCTGGATGAGCCGCGGCTCGGCGCTGGCGTACTTCTCCTCCAAGGTGTCAAAAAAATCCTGCACCTGATCCTCCGGTGGCTCGACCCAAGTTGGGACGAGGCCGTGCGCGTTGAACTCTAGCATCATGGCGATGATGTCGTTTCGACGCCAGTTATTGCTCAGCGGGACCACCCCTGCCGACAACTTAAACAAGGGCCCCCTGGTGGCCTTGCCGGCCTTCGCGGCCTTGCCGGACCGCTTGACCTCGCCATAGCGGTTCACGTCGAGCTGGAAGAGCCGCTGGCAGAAGTGGGCGTGCCCCATCACCGTGAGGTTGTGGTCCAAGCCAGGGCGGAGCCTCATGATGTCGGCGGCGTTCGTGAAGAGCCAGGCCGGCCTCCCCTTGTTATGCAGCGGAGCGATTCGGCGGCGGATGAAATCCGCCCCGATCATCTCAAGGGTGAGCCTGGCCTCAGTGAGACAAAGAATCCTGGTGGTAGCGACCATGAGCTTCTCGTCGTTGACGTCGACATCACTCCAGTCGCTCCTGCGGACCAGTGGTGTGTGGCGGACCCGGCAAAAGTCCGGCGGGTCCTTCTCTTCACTCCAGCCCCGCCACTCCTCCCACCTCTCCTTCTGGGCGCCGTCCAGATATGTCCTCTTCTCCTGGGTCCTTGGGATCCAGGAGACACAACCGGATATGGCGCCCCCCTTTTGGATAGGAGGGAAGAAATAGTGGCGGAAGAGCGCCGTGTTGGGATGCACTCCGGCGAAGCCCTCGCAGAGATGAGCGAAAAGGGCCATGCACGCCACAACATTCGGAGTAAAATCCAGAAGGTGGAAGCCATAGGTGTGCATGATGTCACTGAAGAAATCAGAGAAGGGGGGCAGAGGCCACAAGAAAAGTAGTCCACGAAGAATGGACACCGATTTGGGCCGGCTTCGGCGAAGTCGGCGGGGATGACGCGCGTGGTCGGATGCCCCGTCGTCTCGCTTCCCATCTTGCACCCCCACAGGTGCTTGAAGTAGTTCCAGAGTTCGAGCGTGTCGACCGTGGACGGGAAGTAGGCGTGCTGTGTCCGCCGCACCGCCAACTCGCTCTCTGGCGGCTCCTTCTCCCCGGCGTCCTTGGACACTCCCTTGCCTCTGCTGGTCTTGGGTACCATGGCGGCTGCGGGAAGCGAGGGATGGAGGATGGCGGAGATGCGGCGGCAGCGAGCAAAGGCGAAATCTTGCAAAGGAAGGAGAAGGGAACGACGGTTCCGAGATTGGGGAAAGCACGAAGGGTAAATGAGCAGCGCGCCTGCGGTTATTCCTTTTTACAGGAAAGGCGTGGACCGCCTCTTTTTCCATTAACTGTGATGTGACGCATGCATGTGGGAACCGCCTCACGCATGACCCCCACGTCACGCACGACCCTCCACGTCGCGCGTTCAACGCGGGTCGTGGGGAAGCGCGACGGACGAAAAATTACTGCGGTAAAATCCTGCCCCGACTGCCCGCCCACCGTTTTGGGCTTGGCCCAACAACGTGTCACACTTATGTGGGGCCCAGGCCCGGGGGCTCATGTCGGTGTACAAAAGTAGGGGCACTCCTTTTTACCCCTTTACTTGTGCACGGACAGTCGGAGCCGCGCCCACGGCCACACTAAGCAGGGCAGAGGAGGGAAGCTGGAGAGAAGCCGAAGGCACAAGGTGACCAGAGGCAACGCCAAGACCAGAAATGCAGGAGAGCAAGAGGGCGAGGTGGACTCCCCCGGCAAGACCCTTGTCGGGGCGGCCTCCACGGCCCCGACAAGAGCCTTGCCGGAGTAACTTGCCCGATGCCAGCAAAGCAGGCCACCCTTGAGCCCGTGGGTTCCAACACCACCAACCAACTGCATTGGAACCAGGGCTCGGGAGGCACCTCCATGGTGGCATGCAGATCTTCGTCAAGATCATAAACATGTGAGACCAGATGAGGATCGGAAGACGATGACCCTCGGCGGGATCCTAGCCGAGGAAATTCAACAAGACCCCCGGCAAGCACCTTGCCGGGGACGACTACAACGCCACGGCAAGACCCTTGTCGGGCCCCCGGCAAGACCCTTGCCGAGGGCATCAGCGGGGCCACTGTCAGGCCCGCGTCGACCAAGACTCCGCCGCCATTCGCATGCAGCTGCTAGCCCAACCAGCTGGGCAGGCACCTGCGTGGCAACAGGCGGCTTCCGGACCAACTCAGCAAGCACCTGCGTGGTGGCATGCAGATCTTCGTGAAGACCCTGCCACCGCACCACCTCAGCAGCCTGCCTGCCTACATGGCGTTGCACGCATTGCTGGCCTGGGCGCGTGTCGAAGCGAGGCAGAGCGGCGACGGACGGGACGGGCCTCATTCCCGTCCCCGATAAAGCTAACGGACACCTAAGTAGCGCATTTAATGTGCTTTGTTCCGTAATGCCGCACGATAAGCCTGCACACTGTACGCCTTTCCACCTCCTGTGTGCCACTGTGGCAACCCCTTTTTACCTATAAAAGGAGGCCCGAGGCGACCAGGAGAGGGATTCGGCTCTTTGGAACTACGCAGCCACCATAGCTAGTTCGAGAGATCAAGAACACTCAATACATCCACTAAAGCAGGACTAGGGTTTTACGCATCCTCGCGGCCCGAACCTGGGTAAACGACCCGTGTGCTTCCTGTCAGACCTGCTCTTCTCACAACCCCGCGCTCGCCGACCTTAGAAGGGATCCCAGTGACCCCATAGGCGTCGTTCTCACCGACACATTTCCCCTCTCGTACCCTCATACTCATCCTCCCTCGCGAGGCAATCGAACCACAAAGCAGGAGTAGGGTCTTACACCGCAAGGTGACCCGAACCTAGGTAAACTATCGTGTCCTTTGTTCTTCTTCCTGAGCTCGAGCACGTCGGAGCATCGCCATGAGATAGTGTGTAGCGAGACGTGGCTTAGCGGAGATAGGGAGCGCACCACAGTGTTTGAACCTTATTGGGTCCCCGGAGCCCTGATTCCGACATTTGGCGCGCCAGGTAGGGGTGTGCCGCGGTTCTTCCGCTTCGCTCTGGTTTCTGCTCCACCGTTGCCATGCCTGATGCTCGTCGTGTTCTTGCCGAGCATCGGGCGGCTCATGTCGCCCAGACGAAGCCCACTGGCCATGGTAACCGCCGCCACTCTGCCAATGCCGCGTCAACTACCATCGACCCCACCGCTCACGAGCAGCAGGACTCCTCCGTGCGCCCTTCTGTGCAACCTGACAGTCGCATCGCCACGCCTTCCCTCTCCGTCGCTATGGCCTCCTCCCGTGGTCGCCGTGGGCCACTAAACGCGGAGGTTGCGCTGCTCATGGCGCGTGAGTTGCTCCGCTATCGCCCGACCAATGAAGGTTACGACGCCTGGCTTGGCCGCATCACCGAGCTCGTTAACGCCTCCGAAGAGGCTCCGGCGCCCTCCACCATCTCGCCCTGGGGATGCGGCGCATGGTGCGCCTCCGCCTCCTCCTCTATGCAGCAACAACGCTGAACCACGGCAGGGCGCGCGGCTGCGTGACCCGCTCCGCGGTGCGCCTGCACTGGTCCGCGACGAAGCCAGCTGCCAGATCGTCCATCGCGTGCCGCCGGATGCACGCATGCTCCTCGAGCAGCAGCGCCAGGACCGGATCGTCCAAGAGGTCGCGACAACAGGACGCCAGAACCGCGCCGCGCATGCACGCAGCGCGCCCACGAGCATCGTCGGCTGTCGGGCTTTCACTCACGAGCTGCGCCGGGTGGTTTGGCCCGTCAAGTTCAAGTGAGAGCTGTCATCGTGCTACGACGGCATCCTCAACCCCATGGAGTTTCTTCAGCTCTACGTGTTGAGCATCGAGGCGGCGAACGACGATGACAAGGTCATGGTGAACTGGTTCCCCATGGCATTCAAGGACGACATGCGCTCTTGGCTCATGAACTTGCCCAAGGAGACAATCTCTTCGTGGCGCGAGCTCTTCGATCAGTTCGTCGCCAACTTCAGGGGCATATACGACCGCACCCTCACCATCAACGACCTGCGGCGTGTGAAGCAGCGCCCTGGAGAGACCCTCTGCAAGTACATTCAGCGCTTCAACTAGGTGCGCAACAAGACCCCGTGCGCCTCGGACGAAGGCATTATCTTGGCGTTCTCAAGTGGTGTCACGGACATTAGGATGTGCGAGAAGCTCGCCATCAACAACGATTTGAGTTCGGCGCTGGAACTGTTCAACATGGCCAATAAGTGCGCCAAGGCTGAAGAGGGTCGCCTTTTCACCCACAATGACTCTGACGCCGCGCTCGGCGACAAGAAAGCCAAGGGCAAGGAGGTGAAGCGCAAGGGCCCTGCCATGCTGGCGGCGGAGCCTGAGCAAAAGCGTGGCCGTGACCGCGATAAGCCCGTCAAGGATGGCCACCTATTCTGCATCTACCACAACATGCGCACACATAACACCGACGACTGCTAGGAGCTCAAGGCGCTCCGCGACGAGCACTTGGTCGCCGCCCAGACCGCAACGAACGAGGGCTCGGCCGTGGGGGCGGCCGCGGCGGCGGCCGGTGGGACAACCGCAACGGCAACCCCCGCCAGTGCTGGCGTGACCAGCCTCGCAAGGGCGCCTGGCGCGACCAGCCTCGAGAGGGTGCCTGGAGCGACCAGCCTTGCAAGGCGCGCCATCAGGACAACACTGCTCTTCCTCCACTACCGCCGCCGCCCAGAAGGAACGACGTCAACCAGCATGACGAGGGGGCTGGGGGCTACCAGGAGCCTCGTGCGATAGCCTGCATTCTCGATGGAGCTCAGGCCCCCGCGTCCAACCGCTTCTTCAAGCAGTTCTCTCGCAAGGTGAATGCCGCCCTTCTGAGGCTTGAGGCCACGAGGCCCCTCAAGTGGTCACAGTACGCCATCACCTTCGACTCCAAGGACCACCTCAGGTGCTCAGCCACCTCCAGTGCGCTTCCCATGTTGTGCACTCCCACCATCAGCGATATCGCTGTCACCAAGACCCTCATCGATGGAGGTGTCGTCCTCAATGTGATCTCCATCGCAACCTTCGAAACACTCCAGGTACCTTATGATCAGCTGATGCCGACCACGGCCTTCTCCGGGGTGACAAACGGGTCCACTGTTCCCTCGGGGCAGGTGCGCCTCCCCGTCACCTTCGGCATCCGCAACAACTACCACACTGAGATCATTGAATTTGACATGGCGCACATTGGCCTCCCGTACAACGCCATCCTGGGATACCCTGCGCTTGCCAAGTTCATGGCGACGACCCACCACGGCTACAATGTCCTCAAGATGCCAGGTTGCAGCAGCGTCATCATTGTCGCTTGCGATGAGAAGGACGTGGTCTGCTCCCTGGAGCATGCCTACCGAGCCGCCGCAGCTGAGAACTCCGACGGCGAGGGCGACGTCGTGCATCCTGAGGACGCCCCCGCGAAGAGAAGTTGCTGCTTCCCAAGGACCACTCCGAGGCGAAGAAGCAGTTGGCTGGCGGTGACAACCAGGGCCCCACCCCTGTGGCCAAGGCCTGCTTCCTCCCGCATATGAAGGCGTTCCCCGCGCCTCCCTTAGGCCAGGCTCGAGGGATTTCATCTAGAAAGCATCTGACTTGACCCGTGTGCCGAGGGAGGTGCTCAGGCACCACTTGGAGGCGTGCCTTGGGGCGCGCCCCTCAAGCAAGGAGTACAGCGCTAGGTGCCAGAGCAACAAGAGTTCACCACACAGGAGATTCACAGACTACGGGAAGCTCGGGCCATGCGCGGCGAGCGCCGCCCCACACGCCCTGCCAGTCTGGCCGCCGCGCCCAAGGAGGACAGTAGGGTGCGCGTGCGTGTTGATGTAAGGGACCGATTGGATCCAAAAGTTTAATGCTAGGACCTACTCTCTTCAAGGATGCTCGTAAGTTTGTCTTATCTTGTGATGAATGTCAAAGAATTGATAATATTAGTAGACGTCAAGAAATGCCTATGAATTATTCACTCGTTATTGAACCATTTGATGTTTGGGGCTTTGATTACATGGGACCGTTTCCTTCCTCTAATGGGTATACACATATTTTAGTTGCTGTTGATTACGTTACTAAGTGGGTAGAAGCTATTCCAACTAGTAGTGCTGATCATAACACCTTTATTAAGATGCTTAAAGAAGTTATTTTTTCGAGTTTTGGAGTCCCTAGATATTTAATGACTGATGGTGGTTCAGATTTTTTTCATGGTGCCTTTCATAAAATGCTTGCTAAGTATGATGTTAATCATAGAATTGCATCTCCTTATCACCCACAGTCTAGCAGTCAAGTAGAATTGAGTAACAGAGAGCTCAAATTAATTTTGCAAAAGACTGTTAATAGATCTAGAAAGAATTGGTCTAAGAAACTTGATGATGCATTATGGGCCTATAGAACTGCATATAAAAATCATATGGGTATGTCTCTGTATAAAATGGTTTATGGAAAAGCATGTCACTTACCTCTCGAACTAGAACATAAGGCATATTAGGCCATTAAAGATCTCAACTATGATTTCAAACTTGCCGGTGAGAAGAGGTTATTTGACATTAGCTCACTTGATGAATGGAGAACCCAGGCTTATGAGAATGCCAAACTGTTTTAAAAAAGTTAAAAGATGGCATGACAAAAGGATAAAAAAGCATGAGTTTAATATAGGTGATTATGTGTTGCTCTTTAACTCTCGTTTAAGATTTTTTGCAGGAAAACTTCTCTCTAAATGGGAATGCCCTTACGTTATCGAGGAGGTCTACCGTTCTGGTGCCATAAAAATCAACAACTTCGAAGGCACAAATCCGAAGGTGGTGAACAGTCAAAGAATCAAACATTATATCTCAGGTAATCCTATAAATGTTGAAAGTAATGTTATTGAAACCGTAACCCTGGAGGAATACATAAGAGACATCTTCCAGAACGTTTCAGACTCCAAAAAGGAATAGGTACGTGGTACGGTAAGTAAACCGACTCCAAAACAGTTCTAATTGAAAATTTTCTCTATTTTGGAATATTTAGAAAAATAGGAAAATAAGAAGCAGTCCGGGAAGGACACAAGGCTTCCATGAGGGTGGGAGGCGCGCCCTACCCCCCTGGGCGCGCCCCCTACCTTGTGGGCACCTCGTGCGCTCTCCGGACTTTGTTTTCTTGCACGATACTACTTTCGGTCGGTAAAAATTCATTATATAATCTCCCGAAGGTTTTGACCACCGTACCACGCAATTATCCTCTGTTCTTGTTTCGAGCTGTTTTCTGTCAGGGTTGTCGAGGCCAGACATCATGCCGTCCCCCTCCTCCAACAATGGTGACAATGATGCTTGTCTAATGAAGATAGAGATGAAGAGGGAAGAACCCGTGGAGATCAACAAGGACGAAGGGATCAAGAAGGCCACGGAGGACCAAGCTCCGGCAGCAAAAGACATCCTTCAACTTGATCACAATCTTCTAACCCCAACTGAGATCGAAGCTTTCAAGATGATTGAGTTAGCTCGTATACAAAACAAGTATCTCACACGTGAAAATATTTTGTTGAAGGAGCATATCATCGCACTCAAGGGCATTATTAGCAAGTTGGAGGACCTCCTACGCTCGATGTGTGACTATCCATCATCACCTCCATCTCCTTCACCGAAGAAAGAGATATAATCACATGGGTATGGGAACTCCCCTTGGCAACTGCCAAGCTTGGGGGAGGTGCCCCGGTATCGTATCACCATCACACTCCTATCTTTACCATTTTTCTTAGCATGATTCTTTCAGTAATATCTTGATCTAGTAGAATAAAGTTTTTGGTATGATCTACTTTTGAGTTTTGCTTTATTATCCCTCTATGTAATCGAGTCCGTGAGCTATATATAATAAAGATTAGTGTTGAGTCAAGGGCTTGATTGTTTTGCCATGATCTTGAGGGAATAAAAGAAAAAGAAAAGAACAAAAAGAAACAAAGAGATCATATTGATCTTATGGAGAGTAATGACTTCACATATAAAGAGTATGATGATTAAAAGTTGTTGAGAGTTGACAAACGTAGCTTTGGTCATCGTTGCAATTAATAGGAGGTAATAAAGAAAGAGAGGTCTCACATATAAATATACTATCTTGGACATCTTTTATGATTGTGAGCACTCATTAAAGTATGACATGCTAAAGAGTTGATGTTGGACAAGGAAGACAATGTAATGGGTTATGTTTTCTTATATCTAAAATAAAGTATATTGTCATGGATCATCCAACATGTTGAGCTTGCCTCTCCCTCAGGCTAGCCAAATTCTTTGCACCAAGTAGAGATACTACTTGTGCTTCCAAATTCCCTTAAACCCAGTTTTGCCATGAGAGTCCACCATATCCACCTATGGATTGAGTAAGATCCTTCAAGTAAGTTGTCATCGGTGCAAGCAATAAAAATTGCTCTCTAAATATGTATGATTTATTAGTGTGGAGAAAATAAGCTTTATATGATCTTGTGATGTGGAAGAAATAAAAGCGACGGACTGCACAATAAAGGTCCATATCACAAGTGGCAATACAAAGTGTCGTTTTTTTACATTAAGATTTCGTGCATCCAACCATGAAAGCGCATGACAACCTCTACTTACCTCTGCGAAGGGCCTATCTTTTACTTTTACCTCTTACCCTTATGCAAGAGTCATGGTGATCTTCACCTTTCCTTTTTACATTTTATCCTTTGGCAAGCACCTCGTGTTGGAAAGATCCTGATACATATATCCAATTGGATGTAAGTTAGCATTAACTATTATTGTTGACATTACCCTTTAGGTAAAAGGTTGGGAGGCAAAACTATAATCCCCTATCTTTCTCTGTGTCCGATTAAAACTCCGTAACCACAAGTATTGCGTGAGTGTTAGCAATTGTGAAAGACTAAATGATAGTTGAGTATGTGGACTTGTTGAAAAGCTCTTATATTGACTCTTTCCGATGTTATGATAAATTGCAATTGCTTCAATGGCTGAGATTATAGTTTGTTGGTTCTCAATGAAGTTTCTGATTCATACTTGACATTGTGAATAGATTATTACTTGAGCATAAGAAATCATATGACAATATCCATATGTGTTGAGGTTATAAGAATGATCATGATGCCCTCATGTCCGTATTTTATTTTATCGACACCTCTACCTCTAAACATGTGGACATATTTATCGTTATCGGCTTCCGCTTGTGGACAAGCGAGGTCTATGCTTGGGGGAGTTGATACATCCATTTTGCATCATGATTTTATATCGATCACATTATGGGCTGTTATTACCCGTTATGTCACAATACTTATGCCTATTCTCTCTTATTTTACAAGGTTTACATGAAGAGGGAGAATGCCGACAGCTGGAATTCTGGGCTGGAAAAGGAGCAAATATTAGAGACCTATTCTACACAGCTCCAAAAGTCCTGAAACTTCACGGAAGTCATTTTTGGAATTAATGAAAAATACTGGACGAAGAAAATACTAGAGGGGGGCCACACCCTGGCCCCGAGGGTGGGAGGCGCGACCCTGCCTCATGGGCCCCCTGGTGGCCCTTCGGTGCCCATCTTCTGCTATATGAAGTCTTTCGTCCGAGAAAAAAAATCATAAGCAAGCTTTCGGGAAGAAACTCTGCCGCCACGAGGCGGAACCTTGGCGGAACCAATCTAGGTCTCCGGCAGAGCTGTTCTGCCGGGGAAACTTCCCTCCGGGAGGGGGAAATCATTGCCATCGTCATCACCAACGCTCCTCTCATCGGGGGGGGGGGGGCAATCTCCATCAACATCTTCACCAACACCATCTCCTCTGAAACCCTAGTTCATCTCTTGTATCCAATCTTTGTCCCAAAGCCTCAGATTGGTACCTGTGGGTTGCTAGTAGTGTTGATTACTCCTTGTAGTTGGTGCTAGTTGGTTTATTTGGTGGAACATTATATGTTCAGATCCTTCATACATATTAATACCCCTCTGATTATGAACATGAATATGCTTTGTGAGTAGTTACGTTTGTTCCTGAGGACATGGGAGAAGTCTTGCTATTAGTAGTCATGTGAATTTGGTATTCGTTCGATATTTTGATGAGATGTATGTTGTCTCTCCTCTAGTGGTGTTATGTGAACGTCGACTACATGACACTTCACCATTGTTTGGGCCTAGAGGAAGGAATTGGGAAGTAATAAGTAGATTATGGGTTGCTAGAGTGACAGAAGCTTAAACCCTAGTTTATGTGTTGCTTCGTAAGGGGCTGATTTGGATCCATATGTTTCATGCTATGGTTAGGTTTACCTTAATACTTATTTTGTAGTTGCGGATGCTTGCAATAGGAGTTAGTCATAAGTGGGATGCTTGTCCAAGTAAGGACATCGCCCAAGCACCGTTCCACCCACATATCAAATTATCAAAGTACCGAACGTGAATCATATGAACGTGATGAAAACTAGCTTGACGATAATTCCCATGTGTCCTCGGGAGCGCTTTTCTCTATATAAGAGTTTGTCCAGGCTTGTCCTTTGCTACAAAAAGGACTGGGACGTCTTCCTGCACCTTGTTTACTTTCATTACTTGTTACCCGTTACAATTTACCTTATCACAAAACTATCTGTTACCGACAATTTCAGTGCTTGCAGAGAATACCTTGCTGAAAACCGCTTATCATTTCCTTCTGCTCCTCGTTGGGTTCGACACTCTTACTTATCGAAAGGACTACGATAGATCCCCTATACTTGTGGGTCATCAATTATCAATAATAGGCTAATTACCCTGCTTATTGGGGTTTTCTATTGCAGACGGTTACTCAGACACACCGTGGGGTATGAACGCAAACAACATGCACGGTTTCTAGAAAGTAGGCGTGTTCGATCAACTAACAATCACACATGGCTTCCGGCAGCGAACTGTGTGCGTTAGGTCACCTTGCACAAACGTTTCCACACAAAGAATTGTGTGTGATATACATACGAACGAAAAAGTTTCCCCTGGATTGACTGTGTGGGATGTACATAAGAAGAGAAACGAATTCCTCGGATTGACTGTGTGTGATATACGTACCTACGGAAATGTTTTTCTGGGATTCACCGTGTGGGATGTACATACCTATGGAAATGATTTTCTCGGATTACCGTGTGGGATGTACATACGTACGGATGATTGGGTTTCGATGCCTCGCCCGATCGCACACGGCCCCAGCCTGGGTCCCAGGAGGGTCTATCCCCGACAATTTCTGGGTCGTGTGGGAAGGACACCCTATTGCACACACTCACTTGGCGACGGTTCCAAATGCCGTCGCCGAAAGGGGTTAAAAACCGTTTGTTTAGGACCGACGCGTACCAGTGAGGTACAAGGGATGAACAACCTCCTGAGGAGAGGTGTTCTTGAGCTCGGTGAGCTTGTATGGTGGCCTTGGCGGAATGGATCCAGTCCAAGATGAGATGCCTCCTACGGTGGTGGCTAGTCCTATATATAGAGGCCCGAGACCTCTTCCCAAATATTAGGCGAGAAGGGATCCCACGACGACCAATTTGAAGGGGGACAACTAGTACAAGTTATCTTAAGAAAAGGTGGTCTTCGCCTGCCAAAGACTCTGGTGGTGACGTCGTCGTGGGCTCCGTGGTGACCTCCGCCCTGTTGTCTTGCTGCTCGTGGTCTCGTTGCACCAATATGGAAACCTTTGCCTGCTGCCTCGGGGATCCTCACGTGCGCTTGCCCCTTTAGTACCAAAGAGGCAACGAGTACTCTACGCCTGATGGCGCCTGCCTGGCCTTGGTCGTCACGACTCACGTCACGAGTACCTCACGAGGTGCCCCTTGCCTTGATATCTCCGCTCCTCAGGATCCAGCCTAGGGAGGCTACCCCTGAGGAGTTCTTGCGTTGTCCGCCTCGCGAGGCTTGGCCCCTCGCGAGGGTCTTGAGTGGTTGTTGATGAAGATGGGCCATACCAGGCCGCTGGAGGAGCCACGCCCTGGGCCGCAGGCAGGCAAGTCTGGGTACCCCCATTCCTAGGACGCAGACAGTAGCCCCCGGGCCCAACGCGCGCTCGGACTTGGCTTCCCGGCGAACCCAAGGGTCAAGTGCGGAGCGCCGCGGGCCCCAATAGCCTGCGGCCTTGATTGACGCGTGGCGATTGACAGGACGTGGGCGTCTCCACTTCCCCATGCAGCCTCGGTTTCCGCTTGGCTAAGGAGCCACCGTTGCCTACACAGCACCACCCCCATCGCAGGTGAGTGCTCCGCGGCTCCCTTGTCTTCTTGCAAATAGCGGATCTTTTCCCTCGGCCTGATCTGACACCAGCTCTCCCTGTTGCCATGGCACCAAGCCGGAAGAAGAAGGGGTAGAAGCAGTCCCGTACCTCGGCTCCTGCGCCGCCGATCTTCGAACCCGCTGTCGAGCAGTCGGTGGTGCTCAACTAGGAGGCGATGGACAAGGTGCACCCGGCGCTCGCCACCGACTCCAATGAGTGGGGAGCGACGATGGCCTGGCCTGCTTCCCGCACTAAAATCAACATGAGGGCCACCGAGATTCCCCTGCATCTTCATACCCTCTGGGCTGGTCTGATCCCTCCCTTCTCTAACTTCTTCAATGCGGTGCTCTCGCATTATCAGATCAACGCGCTGCACCTTGATCCCCAATCTATCATCCTTCTTACTGTCTTCGCCTTCGTCTGTGAGGCCATGGCGGGCATTGCCCCTTCCGTGCCCTTGTTCCGCCATTTCTTCTCCCTGCATATGACAGACGCTCGCCAGCGCTCGGGGTGTGTGCCTTTCCAGGCTGTGGTTGCGACGGCCGGCTCGGGGATCGACTTCGAGCTTTGCCGGTCGTCGGTGGTTTTTGGAAGCAATGGGTGTATGTGGATGTTGGTGTGCGCAATCCCTTGCTGCTGCTTCCGCGGATTCCGGCCGCCCCAAGCTCCGGCTGGGAGCATGCTAGGCTCGCCGACCAGCGACTTGCTCATGTCTCGCTCCGGTTGGCCAGGCTGAAGGGCCTCGGGGTGACGACGCCTATGGTGGTGAAGGAGTTCATCCGGTGCCGTATTTCTCCTCTTCAGCGTCACTCCTGGCTAATGTGGACCTTCTTCGGCTACGGGGACCGCATGAGGCTTCAGATGCCGGCTCTCGCCCCTGAGGAGCGGCACACAGTGCTCGAGCTCCTGACTGGCGACCCAACGCCAGCCAGCTTGCTGGGAGAAGGTTGTCTTCTATACTGCTGCTCGAACAAGGTGGAGTTTGATGACCCACAAGTATAGGGGATCTATCGTAGTCCTTTCGATAAGTAAGAGTGTAGAACCCAACAAGGAGCAAAAGGAAATAATAAGCGGTTTTCAGCAAGGTATTCTTTGCAAGCACTGAAATTATCGGTAACAGATAGTTTTTTGATAAGGTAATTTGTAACGGGTAACAAGTAATGAAAGTAAACAAGGTGTAGCAAGATGGCCCAATCCTTTTTGTAGCAAAGGACAAGCCTGGACAAACTCTTATATAGAGAAAAGCACTCCCGAGGACACATGGGAATTATTGTCAAGCTAGTTTTCATCACGCTCATATGATTCGCGTTCGTTACTTTGATAATTTGGTATGCGGGTGGACCGGTGCTTGGGTGCTGCCCTTTCTTGGACAAGCATCCCATTTATGATTAACCCCTATTGCAAGCATCCGCAACTACAAAAGAAGTATTAAGGTAAACCTAACCATAGCATGAAAAAGATGGAGCCCCTTATGAAGCAACTCATAAACTAGGGTTTAAGCTTCTGTCACTCTAGCAACCCATCATCTACTTATTACTTCCCAATGCCTTCCTCTAGGCCCAAACAATGGTGAAGTGTCATGTAGTCAACGTTCACATAACACCACTAGAGGAAAGACAACATACATCTCATCAAAATATCGAACGAATACTAAATTCACATGACTACTTATAGCAAGACTTCTCCCATGTCCTCAGGAACAAACGTAACTACTCACAAATAATATTCATGTTCATAATCAGAGGGGTATTAATATGCATAATGGATCTGAACATATGATCTTCCACCAAATAAACCAACTAGCATCAACTACAAGGAGTAATCAACACTACTAGCAACCCACATGTACCAATCTGAGGCTTTGGGACAAAGATTGGATACAAGAGATGAACTAGGGTTTGAGAGGAGATGGTGCTGGTGAAGATGTTGATGGAGATTGACCCCCTCCCGATGAGAGGATCGTTGATGATGACGATGGCGATGATTTCCCCCTCCCGGAGGGAAATTTCCCCGGCATAATAGCTCTGCCGGAGCCCTAGATTGGTTCCGCCTCATGGCGGCGGAGTTTCTTCCCGAAAGCTTGCTTATGATTTTTTTTCTCGGACGAAAGACTTCATATAGCATAAGATGGGCACCGGAGGCCTGCCAGGGGGCCCACGAGGCAGGGGGGCGCACCTAGGGGGTAGGGCACGCCCCCACCCTTGTGGCCAGGGTGTGGGGCCCCTCTGGTAATTTCTTTCGCCGGTATTTTTTTATTAATTCCAAGAATAACTTACGTGAAGTTTCAGGACTTTTGAAGCTGTGCAAAATAGGTCTCTAATATTTGCTCCTTTTCCAGCCCAGAATTCCAGCTGCCGGCATTCTCCCTCTTCATGTAAACCTTGTAAAATAAGAGAGAATAGGCATAAGTATTGTGACATAACGTGTAATAACAGCCCATAATGCAATAAATATCGATATAAAAGCATGATGCAAAATGGACGTATCAACTCCCCCAAGCTTAGACCTCGCTTGTCCTCAAGCGGAAGCTGATAACGATAAATATGTCCACATGTTTAGAGATAGAGGTGTCGATAAAATAAAATACGGACATGAGGGCATCATGATCATTCTTATAACAACAACATATATGGATATTTTCATATGATTTCTTATGCTCAACTGATAATCTATTCACAATGTCAAGTATGAATCATAAAATTCATTGAGAAGCAACAAACTATAATCTCGGTCATTGAGGCAATTGCAATTTATCATAACATCGGAAAGAGTCAATATAAGAGCTTTTCAGCAAGTCCAAATACTCAACTATCATATAGTCTTTCACAATTGCTAACACTCATGCAATACTTATGGGTATGGAGTTTTAACCGGACACAGAGAAAGATAGGGGCTTGTAGTGTTGCCTCCCAACCTTTTACCTCAAGGGTAATGTCAACAATAATAGTTCATGCTAACTTACATCCAATTGGATATATATATCAGGATCTTTCCAACACAAGGTGCTTGCCAAAGGATAAAATGTAAAAAGGAAAGGTGAAGATCACCATGACTCTTGCATAAGGTAAAAGTAAAAGATAGGCCCTTCGCAGAGGGAAGCAGAGGTTGTCATGTGCTTTTATGGTTGGATGCACAAAATCTTAATGCAAAAGAACGTCACTTTATATTGCCACTTGTGATATGGACCTTTATTATGCAGTCCATCGCTTTTATTGCTTCCATATCACAAGATCGTATAAAACATATTTTCACCACACTAATAGATCATACATATTTAGAAAGCAATTTTTATTGCACGCAACATGGCAACTTACTCAAAGGATCTTACTCATTCCATAGGTAGATATGGTGGACTCACATGGCAAAACTGGGTTTAAGGATATTCAGAAGCACAAGTAGTATCTCTACTTGGTACAAAGAATTTGGCTAGCATGAGAGGGAAAGGCAAGCTCAACATGTTGGATGATCCATGACAATATACTTTATTTCAGATATAAGAAAACATAACCCATTACATTGTCTTCCTTGTCCAAGGTCAACTCTTTAGCATGTCATACTATAATGAGTGCTCACAATCATAAAAGATGTCCAAGATAGTATATTTATATGTGAAAACCTATCTTTGTTTATTACTTCCTATTAATTGCGACGATAACCAAAACTATGTTTGTCAACTCTCAACAACTTTTATTCATCATACTCTTTATATGTGAAGTCATTACTCTCCATAAGATCACTATGATCTCTTTTATTTCTTTTATCCTTCCTCTTTTCCTTTTTTATTCCCTCACGATCATAGCAAGATAATCAAGCCCTTGACTCAACACTAATCTTTATTATATATAGCTCACGAACTTGATTACATAGAAGGATCATAAGGCAAAACTCAAAACTAAATCACACTAAAACTTTATATACTAGATGAAGATATTACCAAAAGGATCGAACTAAGAAAACGGTAAAGATAGGAGTGTGATGGTGGTACGATACCGGGGCACCTCCCCCAAGCTTGGCAGTTGCCAAGGGGAGTGCCCATACCCATGTGAGATGTCTCCTTCTTCGGGGGTGGTGATGATGGAGTTAATTCTGCCTTCAGCTTTTTCATATTGTATTTGAGAAGAGCAATTTCCTTCTTTAAATCATCGACTTCCATTTCTAGCTTCAAGATCTTGTCACATAAATCTCCTTTGCTTTTCTTCTAAAAACGAGAAGGAATAGATCGGTTGTTAGACAGTTTAGCCCTCTTAGGAAGACTAGACTTCTTGAACTTCACGTGCATATCCCCAGGTTGAGGTAGAGGGACATCCTCCTCCTCTAAACTTGAATCATTGATCCTCCTTGAATGAGCATCCTCTTCATCGTCCGTAGTTCGACCACAAGGAGACAGATCCCCATAGGTCTTTAGGTCAGCAATGAGATGTGAGACATAGCTCTCTCCGTCGGAGTCCTGAGATGACATCTTGCTCTAGGTCTGCAACAGAAACATCTCGAAACAAAAACAGAGGATATTTGCGTGGTACAGTGGTCAAAACCTTCGAGAGATTATATAATGAATTTTTACCGACCAAAAGAAGTATCGTGCAAGAAAATGGAGTCCGGAGAGCACACGAGGTGCCCACGAGGAAGGGGGGCGCCCAGGGGGGTAGGGCGTGCCCTCCACCCTCGTGGAAGCCTCGTGTCCTTCCGGGACTACTTCTTATTTTCCTATTTTCTTAAATATTCCAAAACAAATAAAAATTGCCATTAGAACTGTTTTGGAGTCGGTTTACTTACCGTACCACATACCTATTGCTTTTCGGAGTCTGAAGCGTTCTGGAAAGTGTCCCTTATGTATTCCTCCGGTGTCACGGTTTCAATAACGTTAGTTTCAACATTTATAGGATTACCTGAGATATAATGTTTGATTCTTTGACCGTTCACCACCTTTGGGTTTGTGCCTTCGAAGTTGTTGATTTTTATGGCATCGGAACGATAGGCCTCCTCGATAACGTAAGGACCTTCCCATTTAGAGAGAAGTTTTCCTGCAAAAAACCTTAAACGATAGTTGAATAGCAACACATAATCACCTACATTAAACTCACGCTTTTGTATCCTTTTGTCATGCCATATTTTAACTTTTTCTTTAAACAGTTTGACATTCTCATACGCATGGGTTCTCCATTCGTCAAGTGAGATAATATCAAAAAGCCTCTTCTCACCGGCAAGTTTGAAATCATAATTGAGCTCTTTAATGGCCCAATATGCCTTATGTTCTAGTTCGAGAGGTAAGTGACATGCTTTTCCATAAACCATTTTATACGGAGACATACCCATAGGATTTTTATATGCAGTTATATAGGCCCATAATGCATCATCAAGTTTCTTGGACCAATTCTTTCTAGATCTATTAACAGTCTTTTGCAAAATTAATTTGAGCTCCCTATTACTCAATTCTACTTGACCACTAGATTGGGGGTGATATGGGGATGCAATTCTACGATTAACATCATACTTAGCAAGCACTTTACGAAAGGCACCATGAATAAAATGTGAACCACCATCAGTCATTAAATATCTAGGAACTCCAAACGTCGGAAAAATAACTTCTTTAAGCATCTTAATAGAGGTGTTATGATCAACACTACTAGTTGGAATAGCTTCTACCCACTTAGTAACATAATCAACAGCAACTAAAATATGTGTACACCCGTTAGAGGAAGGAAACAGTCCCATATAATCAAAGCCCCAAACATCAAATGGTTCAATAACAAGTGAATAATTCATCGGCATTTCTTGACGTCTACTAATATTACCAATTCTTTAACATTCATCACAAGATAAGACAAACTTACGGGCATCTTTGAAGAGAGTAGGCCAATAAAAACCGGATTGCAATACCTTATATGCAGTTCTATCTCCAGCGTGGTGTCCTCCGTAAGCCTCAGAGTGGCACTTGTGTAGGATCTGTTCCTGTTCATGCTCAGGTATACAACGTCTAATAACATCATCTACTCCTTCTTTATAAAGGTGTGGGTCATCCCAGAAGTAATGTCTTAAATCATAGAAAACCTTTTTGTTTTGCTGGTATGTGAAACTAGGTGGTATAAATTTAGCAACAATATAATTAGCATAATCAGCATACCATGGTGCAGCATGAGAAGGATTTATGATAGCTAATTGTTCATCAGGAAAGCTATCATAAATAGGTAGTGGGTCATCAAGAACATTCTCTAACCTAGTCAAGTTGTCTACAACGGGGTTCTCAGCTCCCTTTCTATCAATAATATGCAAATCAAATTCTTGTAGCAAGAGAACCCATCTAATAAGTCTAGGTTTAGCATCTTTCTTTTCCATAAGATATTTAATAGCAACATGATCAGTGTGAACAGTTACTTTAGAATCAACAATATAAGGTCTGAACTTATCACAAGCAAAATACAACTGCTAGAATTTCTTTTTGAGTAGTAGCATAATTTCTCTGGGCATTGTCTAGAGTTTTACTAGCATATTGAATAACATTTAATTTCTTATCAACTCTTTGTCCTAGGACAACACCTACAGCATAATCACTAGCATCACACATAATTTCAAAGGGTAAATTCCAATCAGGTGGCTGAACAATAGGTTCAGAAATCAATGCTTTCTTAAGTATTTCAAATGCTTCTACACAATCATCATCAAAGAGAAAAGGAATATCTTTTTGTAAGAGATTAGTCAGAGGCCTAGAAATTTTTGGGAAGTCCTTAATGAACCTCCTATAAAACCGGCATGACCAAGGAAACTTCTTATACCTTTAATGTCCTTGGGACACGACATCTTTTCAATAGCATCAACTTTAGCTTTGTCAACTTCAATATCTCTTTCAGAAATTTTATGCCCCAGGACAATACCTTCATTAACCATAAAGTGGCACTTCTGCCAATTTAAGACAAGGTTAGTTTCTTCACATCTCTGCAAAACTTGATCAAGGTTGCTCAAGCAATCCTCAAAAGAAGTTCCATATACGGAGAAATCATCCATGAAAACCTCAACAATCTTTTAAAAAAAATCAGAGAATATAGCCATCATGCATCTTTGAAAGGTAGCAGGTGCATTACATAAACCAAAAGGCATACGTCTATAAGCAAAGGTACCGAAAGGGCAAGTAAAAGTGGTCTTTTCGTGATCCTCTTTGGACACAGGTATTTCAGAGAAACCAGAATAACCATCTAGAAAGCAAAAATGTGTTTGTTTGGATAGTATTTCTAGCATTTGATCAATACAATATAAAGGGTAATGATCCTTTTTAGTAGCTTTATTTAATTTGCGGAAATCAATTACCATCCTATAACCTGTAATAATTCTTTGTGGGATCAATTCATCTTTATCATTAGGAACAACATTAATACCTCCCTTCTTAGGGACACAATGGACATGACTTACCCACTGACTATCAGCAACGGGATAAATCATACCTGCATCCAGAAGCTTTAGTATTTCTTTTCTTACCACTTCTTTCATCTTAGGATTTAACCGTCGTTGGTGATCAACAACTGGTTTAGCGCCTTTCTCCAATTTTATTTTATGCTGGCATAGAGTGGGACTAATGCCCTTAAGATCATCGAGAGTATATCCAATAGCAGCATGGTGCTTCCTTAGAGTTTTCAATAATTTCTTTTCTTCATGCTCTGAAAGGTTAGCACTAATAATAACAGGATATATCTTCTTTTCATCAAGATAAGCATATTTAGGAGTATCAGGTAATGGTTTAAGCTCAAACACGGGATCACCCTTGGGTGGAGGAGGATCCCCTAGGATTTCAACAGGCAAGTTGTGTTTCAAAATAGGTCCCTATTTAAAGAATACTTCATCTATTTTCCTTCTTTCATTCATAAACATATCATTTTCATGGTCCAGCAAATATTGTTCTAAAGGATCATTAGGAGGCACGGCAATAGAAGCAAGGCCGATAATTTCATCTTTACTAGACAATTCCTCATCACGGGGTTGTCTACGAAATTTAGCAAAGTTAAACTCATGAGACATATCGCCCAGGCCAATTTTAACAACATCCTTTTCGCAGTCTATCCTAGCATTAACAGTATTCAAGAAGGGTCTACGAAATATGATGGGACAAAAGCTATCTTGTGGGGAACCAAGAACAAGAAAACCAGCAGGATATTTAACTTTCCCACACAAGACTTCAACATCTCTAACAATCCCGATTGGTGAAATAGTATCTCTATTCGCAAGCTTAATTGTAACATCAATTTCTTCTATCTCAGCAGGTGCAATATCATGCATAATTTCTTTATATAAGGAATGAGGTATTGCACTTGCACTAGCACCCATATCACATAAGCCATGATAACAATGATCTCCTATTTTAACAGAAATAATAGGCATGCCTACAACAGGTCTATGTTTATTTTTAGTATCAGGTCTAGCAATTCTAGCAGTTTCCTCACAGAAGTAAATAACATGCCCATCAATATTATCAGCCAAGAGATCTTTAATCATAGCAATACTAGGTTCAACTTTAGTTTGCTCAGGGGGTTTGGGTGTCTTAATATTACTTTTGTTGACCACATTTGAAGCTTTAGCATGATCCTTTATTCTAACAGGGAAAGGTGGCTTCTCAATATAAGCAGTAGAAACGACAGGATCATTATAAGTGATAGTCTTTTCTTCAACTTTAATAGGTGAAACTACTTTTACTTCAATGGGAGGATTATATTTAAACCACTTCTCCTTAGCGAGATCGGCATGAGTAGCAAAGGATTCACACAAAGAAGCTCCTATCTCAGAGTCAAGTCCATATTTAGTGCTAAATTCACGGACAACATCGGTATCCATAAAAGATTTAACACAATCAAACTTAGGTGTTATACCTGACTCCTTACCTTCGTCGAGATCCCAATCTTCAGAGTTGCGTTTAATTCTTTCCAATAAATCCCATTTGAATTCAATAGTCTTCATCATAAAAGAGCTAGTACAAGAAGTATCGAGCATGGAGCGATTATTGAGAGAAAGCCGAGCATAAATTTTTTGAATAATCATTTCTCTTGGGAGCTCATGATTGGGGCATGAATATAACATTGACTTAAGCCTCCCCCAAGCTTGAGCCATGCTTTCTCCTTCGCGAGGCCAAACATTATATATGTAACTACGATCGCGATGAACAAGATGCATAGGATAAAACTTCTGATGAAATTCCAATTTCAATTAGTTGTAGTTCCATGATCCCATATCATCACATAGCCTAAACCATGTCAATGCCTCTCCCTTAAAAGATAAATAGAATACCTTCTTCTTGATAACATCCTCGGGCATACCTGCAAGCTTAAATAATCCACAAACTTCATCCACATAGATTAGGTGCAAATCGGGATGTAATGTTCCATCTCCTGTGAAAGGATTAGCTAGCAGTTTCTCTATCATACTCGAAGGAATTTCAAAGTAAACATTTTCAGTAGTTTCAGTAGGTTGAGGAGAAACTCTTTGTTCTACTAGTTGGGGTGAAGATACCCTGAAGAAGCCCCTCAGAGGATTACTTTCCACAGTGACAAGTGACAGCAAATTTCAGCACACTAATATAAATTTGTCCTTACCAAATTCCACCAACCAAAGGCGCTTCACTCCCTGGCAACGGCGCCAGAAAAGAGTCTTGATGACCCACAAGTATAGGGGATTGATACGTCTCTGACGTATCTATAATTTTTTATTGTTCCATGCTATATTATATTCTGTTTTGGACATTAATGGGCTTTATTATACACTTTTATATTATTTTTGGGACTAGCCTACTAATCGGAGGCCCAACCCAGAATTGCTATTTTTTTTGCCTATTTCAGAGTTTTGCAGAAAAATAATATCAAACGGAGTCCAAACGGAATGAAATTCGGGAACGTGATTTTCGGAACGAACGTGATTCAGAGGACTTGGACCCTACGTCATGACATCAACCAGGAGGGCACAAGGTAGGGGGCGCGCCTACCCCCCCAGACGCGCCCTCCACCCTTGTGGGCCCCACGTTGCTCCACGGACGTACTTCTTCCTCCTATATATACCTACGTACCCCCAAACTACCAGATACGGAGCCAAAAACCTAATTCCACCGCCGCAACCTTCTGTACCCGTGAGATCCCATCTTGGGGCCTTTTCCGGAGCTCTGCCGGAGGGGGCATCAATCATGGAGGGCTTCTACATCAACACCATAGCCTCTCCGTTGATGTGTGAGTAGTTTACCTCTGACCTTCGGGTCCATAGTTATTAGCTAGATGGCTTCTTCTCTCTTTTTGGATCTCAATACAATGTTCTCCCCCTCTCTTGTGGAGATCTATTCGATGTAATCTTCTTTTGCGGTGTGTTTGTTGAGACTGATGAATTGTGGGTTTATGATCAAGTTTATCTATGAACAATATTTGAATCTTCTCTGAATTCTTTTATGTATGATTGGTTATCTTTGCAAGTCTCTTCGAATTATCAGTTTGGTTTGGCCTACTAGATTGATCTTTCTTGCAATGGGAGAAGTGCTTAGCTTTGGGTTCAATCTTGCAGTGTCCTTTCCTAGTGACAGTAGGGGCAGCAAGGCACGTATTGTATTGTTCCCATCAAGGATAACAAGATGGGGTTTATATCATATTGCATGAGTTTGTACCTCTACATCATGTCATCTTACTTAAGGCGTTACTCTGTTCTTATGAACTTAATACTCTAGATGCATGCTAGATAGCGGCCGATGTGTGGAGTAATAGTAGTAGATGTAGGCAGGAGTCGGTCTCCTTGTCTCGGACGTGATGCCTATATACATGATCATACCTAGATATTCTCATAACTATGCTCAATTCTATCAATTGCTCAACAGTAATTTGTTCACCCACCGTAATACTTATGCTCTCGAGAGAAACCACTAGTGAAACCTATGGCCCCCGGGTCTATTTTCCATCATATTAATCTCCCAACACTTAGTTATTTTTATTGCCTTTTATTTTACTTTGCATCTTTATCATAAAAATACCAAAAATATTATCTTATCATATCTATCAGATCTCACTCTCGTAAGTAACCGTGTAGGGATTGACAACCCCTTATCGCATTGGTTGCAAGGATTTATTTATTTGTGTAGGTGCGAGGGACTCGTGCGTGGTCTCCTGCTGGATTGATAGCTTGGTTCTCAAAAACTAAGGGAAATACTTATGCTGCTTTACTGCATCACCCTTTCCTCTTCAAGGGAAAACCAACACAGTGCTCAAGAGGTAGCAGGGATCTATCATAGTCCTTTTAATAAGTAAGACTGTCGAACCCAACGAGGAGCAGAAGGAAATGATAAGCGGTTCTCAGCAAGGTATTCTCTGCAAGCACTGAAATTATCGGTAACAGATAGTTTTGTGATAAGGAATTTGTAACGGGTAACAAGTAATGAAAGTAAACAAGGTGCAGCAAGATGGCCCAATCCTTTTTGTAGCAAAGGACAAGCCCATACAAACTCTTATATAGAGAAAAGCGCTCTCGAGGACACATGGGAATTATCGTCAAGCTAGTTTACATCACACTCATATGATTCGCGTTCGTTACTTTGATAATTTGGTATGTGGGTGGACCGGTGCTTGGGTGCTTCCCTTTCTTGGACAAGCATCCCACTTATGATTAATACCTATTGCAAGCATCCTCAACTACAAAAGAAGTATGAAGGTAAACCTAACCATAGCATGAAGCAGATGGATCCAAATCAGCCCCTTACGAAGCAACTCATAAACTATCGTTTAAGCTGCTGTCACTCTAGCAACCCATCATCTACTTATTACTTCCCAATGCCTTCCTCTAGGACCAAACAATATTGAAGTGTCATGTAGTCGACGTTCACATAACATCACTAGAGGAAAGACAACATACATCTCATCAAAATATCGAACGGATACCAAATTCACATGACTACTTACAGCAAGACTTCTCCCATGTCCTCAGGAACAAACGTAACTACTCACAAATCATATTTATGTTCATAATCAGAGGGGTATTAATATGCATAATGGATCTGAACATATGATCTTCCACCAAATAAACCAACTAGAATCAACTACAAGGAGTAATCAACACTACTAGCAACCCACAGGTACCAATCTGAGGCTTTGGGACAAAGATTGGATACAAGAGATGAACTAGGGTTTGAGAGGAGATGGTGCTGGTGAAGATGTTGATGGAGATTGACCCCCTCCGGATGAGAGGATCGTTGGTGATGACGATGGCGATGATTTCCCCCTCCCGGAGGGAAGTTTCCCCGGCAGAACAGCTCTGCCGGAGCCCTAGATTGGTTCCGCCAAGGTTCCGCCTCGTGGCGGAGGAGTTTCTTCCCGAAATCTTGCTTATGATTTTTTCTTGGATGAAAGACTTCATATAGCAGAAGATGGGCACCGGAGGCCTGCCAGGGGGCCCACGAGGCAGGGGGCGCGCCCAGGGGGTAGGGTGCGCCCCCACCCTCTTGGCCAAGGTGTGGGCCCCCTCTGGTACTTTCTTTCGCCAGTATTTTTTATTAATTCCAAAAATAACTTCCGAGAAGTTTCATGACTTTTGGAGCTGTGCGGAATAGATCTCTAATATTTGCTCCTTTTCCAGCCCAGAATTCTAGCTGCCGGCATTCTCCCTCTTCATGTAAACGTTGTAAAATAAGAGAGAATAGGCATAAGTATTGTGACATAACGTGTAATAACAGCCCATGATGCAAAATGGACGTATCAGAGTTCGTGAAGCAGATGTCCCCCTTCGACGAGTGGGAACTACGCCCGGCCGGCCTCGAAGGGCCTTGCGAGAGCCCTGTCTTCGTGGCTCCCTTGCCCACCGCCAGCGCGGTGATCTCCCCGGAAGTGGGCGCAGGGAGGCGACCACCGCTGGCCGCTGGCGACGCGGCTGCTGAGGAACCGGTGCCGCTCGAGGCTCCTAATGGGTCATCCTGCGGGCCCCCAGAGAGCTGTTCCAAGGGAGCGGCCGGAGGGACGCCGCAGCCTGATGCTCCTGAGGCCGTAGCCTCCGAGGCCCAGCGAGTCTCCACGGGGCGAGGGACGAGGTCTCCATGCAGTCCAGCACCCGTGAGGTCGCCTCCTCAGGAGCCACACCAACCGCGCCCGGCACTAGTGACCGCACCGAGGGCTTCGGCCGGCTCCGACCAAACTTCGACGCGCTCCGGAAGAGGAAGGGATCTCCAAGTTGCAGGGGCGATGCCTTTCGGCCATTGAAACAAAGGAAGCACATTGCCATAGACGAGTGAGTACCTTATCTTTGTAATTTCTCGAGTTATGCTTCCCCACCTGACTATGGTTTCTCAGGGCCCCTTCTTCTAAGATGACGAAGTCTCCCGAGAGGCAATCTCCTCCTGCCTCGAGTCCTCTGCTGACCTTGAGCGCCCAAGCCGTCCTGCCACACTTGTCGCAAGGCGGCCGGTGAGGCAAGCTCACCGGCCTGGCATCTCGACCCCGCGTTCTTGCCGCCCCTCCTTCGCGGCCTTGCCTGGGATGCGGGAGGTGTTCCAAGGGCTCCTCCTCTGGTTATTGGCCGCGGCTGGGTGGCCTCAACCCTGGCCTATCCTTCGGGAAACAAGCTTCCACCCTCCGGGCCCCCGACGGAGCCTGAAGGCAACTAGAAAGGCGTCGGCCCCAGCCCCCTGCTGGGAGAAGGCGAGCCACCTCGGACCTCTTCAGCGACTTTCGGCATGGAGGACAGGCCCGGTCGTGCGTTCGAGCTTGCGCGTGAGCGAGGTGCCGTTCGTCATGAGCTCTTCCAGGAGGCGAAGGGTGCGCTGAGCCGGCTTGGGGAAGAGCTCGTGGACGTCGACGCCCACCTTGAAACTGAGGGTCTTCGGCTAGTGGACGAGTGGCATCAACTAAAGGTGGCCATCAACCTCGGGCATCTCCAGCATGAGCGTGCCAACATGAAGGCCGAGGCATCCCTTGCAACCTCACGCAAGGCCAGTGCCCGAGCCTTGGAAGAGGCCAGGGAGGCTGACCACTGCCGCGAGGTCGCAGAGAAGCATAGGCAAGAGCTCCAGGCCCTGAACGCCTCCCTGGAGCAGCAGGTCGAGGCCCGTAGGGCTGTTTTGGCGTCGATGAAGGGGGCGCCTTTCAAAGAGGAGGAGATCTTGAGGCGCGAGGAAGCACTGGTGCTGGAGGTTACAAAGCGTTGCCTCGAGCTTGAACGGTTGGAGACGAGGGAGCGCCAAGTCACCCGGGCGGAGGATGCCGCAAGCGCGCGAGAGGCCAGGATCCAGGAGGAGATTGACCGCAGGGTGGCGGAGGGCCGTGCGGATCTTGCCAATAGATACGACCTGAAGTTGAAGCTCTTGCAAGCCGAAGCTAAGGGTAGAACCGCTTCCCTTCGGTCGAAGCTGAATGAGGTGGAGCAGCGTGAGAAGGCCGCCGCTGCGGCGCTGATCTCTGTTTAGGCGGAGTTGGCCTCCGCCCGTGCTGAGCTGCTCCCGCTTCAGCGGTGAGTTACCAACGCCGAGTCCTTCGCGCAACAGAGTAGGGAAGAGGTGATCCACTGGAAAACGTTACTGCGCAAGCACACTCCCATGCTCCGGGATCTCAGGACGAGGGCCAATCAGGCGCTAGGCCTCATCTGCGACGAGCACACCCCTCACCCCCACACCGAGGACTACGCCAGCCACCTTCGCTTCTTCACCGATGTCGTGACGCGCCTGGAGAACTGGCCCGAGAGGGCTTGTGAGCTCGTGGACGAAAAGAGCCGAGGCCTCCTCGGGCGCGCATTCTCCCGCATCTTCAGCCATCTTCAAAATGCCGACCCCAACTTCGATTTTGACGCCGCCATTGCCCCAGTGCCCGGGGCTATCCGGGATAACCTGGCGCGCTGGGTGGATGATAATGTGGATGCTCTGGTCAGGGCCTTCGCCTCCGAGGACGACGCGGTGGTGGTCATGGCGGACGAAGGCGGCGTGGTTGACGATGGTGGGGGTGATGCAGGCGACGAAGATGGTGCCAGCAGCGCGTCTGGGAACGATTCGGAAGACGCTATGAGCGACATGTTCGATTATGCTTGTGCTCCTTTGTTTTAAACCTGCACGTAAAAGCTTGGGCATGGCCCTTCAAGATGTAAGAGCATTTTTGGGGAGGGGGAGCCGCTCATGTAATCAGACTATTGTTTATTCCTTGAGCTAGACTTAAAGCATGCTTTTGTGAGTCCTTAAGTTCTTCCGCGAGCTTGCTGTAGCAACTTACCTTAGTCCAGCAGACTTAGAACCGGTCTTGTGGTTGCCGGTGTGTATTTCTCCCGAGGGGAGTCCTTTGCGGGTCGCAAGGTGTTGGGCTCCTGAGGAGCCTGCTAGTCCACCCAAGAGGGCATCACGAGAAGCAAGCGCCTGAGCGCGGCAGGATGTGCATGCATGCCACACCCAGCCCCCGCTCGCGAGGTGCTCACGAGGAAGGGGCAGCAGGCGCGGTCCTTAAAAACAAGGCGCAGGACCAAAAAATTCAAGAAACCAATGCAACGATAAAAAGACGCCCCCCGTACTTGTCAGCGAAAATACAATTTCAAGTTCAAATCCGAAAAGGCGGCAAACCGAGCTACAGAAAAGAGGGGTTGAAAGCAAATGGCCATGTTCGGCACCTAGCTAGTCTTCTTGTCTTCCCACCAGCACAGAGCTAAGTGCTTTCACAGGCCGTGAGCATAGTCATTGGGGGACAGTGTCGACGGCCAGCGCGGAGCATGGTGCTTCCACTAGGATGTGGGCGGGAGCCCCCGAGGCCCGAGGGCGGCTCTCCGGAGACTCCGGGGCATGTACAACCCCACTCATTATTACGTGAGAGTGTCATGGGAGGAGACCTTCACAGGCGTGAGCCTTTCTTCATACCGCCAGACGAGGGCCCCGCCTTGCGCCGCCCTCGACCACCGTTGGGGCGTCCGAAAACCAGGACGATGCCAAGGGGGCAAAGGGGATACTAGCGGCACCCTCGGCGACCACGGGCCCTCTGCCGGGGGGAAGGCTTGCCGGTGCCTCCCCGACAGAGGACCTACCTCCGGGCGACGCCTTGCTCCATGAGACGCGGAGAGGGGCCTTGCTCCAGGCCCCTCCCGCACAGCCCCCAGTGCTCTTCCCCTGGTTGAAGTGAGGTTGCCGTGCTGGGGTCGCCGTCCATCGCTGTGATCTGGTCCACCTGCGACCCATGGTTAGCGTAAGCTTGCTCCTGAGAGATTAGCGGTACCCTGCGGTTGTTGTCGTTGGCGGGGTCGGCGAGGCTCCTGGGTGGTTCCTGGAAGGCCTCAACTTCCAGCATCTCCTCTTCCCAACCCGGCTCGAGGAACGAGCCGGGGTCATCCTCCGGCATGTACTCTCGATCCACCATGCGGGGCACATAGGCTTCCGGAGCTGCCGCCTTGGAACCCCCGCCGAGACGCCCCGCGCTCGACGCTGCCGAGCCCAGCGCGCCGCCCTGGTGGTGGTAGGGTGGCATCCCGCTGGGGTCGCGGGGGGCAACGTCCATATCTGCGCCTGCTGGGGGAAGCACAGGTGCGGCCGGGTGCCCGGCGCCGTTGGTCGGGCCGACGTCGATGAACCCTCCTGGTGCGTCTGGGAGCACGCGGGCACGGCAAGGCCCACCGTGCGATCTGGACACAACTTGAGGAGTAGGTAAGGAGCAGAAAGGCGGCGTACCCCTGGTTGTAGCGTCCAACAGCTCAACGACGCGCTCCAGCAATGCATCGCGGCCGCTCTCTGCCAGCCGGTACCGCAACATCTCCCGCGCCACTATGAGTGCGGCTCGCATGTTCGCTTGTTCCCGTCGGGTGTGTGGCACCGTCGATGCCACGTAGCTTGAGGCCCTTGCGGTGGCCCGCGCACGCTGTTGTGTGAGGGTGGAAGGCGCCAGACTGCGCCGCCCACGCCCCGCGGCGTTTGGCGGTGCACGGGCCACCTGGAGTGCGGAGTTGAGGTCTTCTTGGGCGGACGGTGCCGCCCTGACGGGCCAAGCTGCCCAATGGTCGGCGTTGGTCCTTGGGTTGCCGGACATCGGCACCGCGGGGTGTCGGCTGATCAGCTAACGAAAGAGAGGCTTCGGCTCTCCCCTACCTGGCGCGCCAAATGTCGGATTACGGGTTCCGGCAAAACCCTTGAGGTTCGAACTCTGTGGTGCGCACGAAGATCTCTCTCCCCCTAGCTCGCGCTGTCGCCACGATCTCAAAGCCTAGCTCACCGAACCCGAGGAGCAAGGGACACAAGAGTTTATACCAGTTCAGGCCACCAATGTGGTGTAATACCCTACTCCAGTGTGGTGTGGTGGATTGCCTTGTAGGCTGAGGATGAACAGGTACAAGGGATGAACAACCTCCTGAGGAAGCGTGTTCTTGAGCTCGGTGAGCTTGTATGGTGGCCTTGGTGGAATGGATCCAGTCCAAGATGAGATGCCTCCTACGGTGGTGGCTAGTCCTATATATAGAGGCCCGGGTTCTCTTCCCAAATATTAGGCGGGAAGGGATCCCACAACGACCAATTTGAAGGGGGATAACTAGTACAAGTTATCCTGACAAAAGGTGGTCTTCGCCTGCCAAAGACTCTGGTGGTGACGCCGTCATGGGCTCCGTGGTGACCTCCGTCCTGTCGTCCTGCTGCTCATGGTCTCGTTGCACCAATATGGAAACCTTTGCCTGCTGCCTCGGGACTCCTCGCCTGCGCTTGCCCCTTTAGTACCAAAGAGGCAACGAGTACTCTGCGCCCACTGGCTCCCGCCTGGCCTTGGGCGTCACGGCTCACGTCACGAGTACCTCACGAGGTGCCCCTTGCCTTGATATCTCCTCTCCTCGGGAGCCAGCCTAGGGAGGCTGCCCCTGAGGAGGTCTTGCGTCGTCCACCTCGCGAGGCTTGGCCCCTCGCGAGGGTCTTGAGTGGTTGTTGATGAAGATGGGCCGTACCAGGCCACTGGAGGAGCCACGCCCTGGGCCGCAGGCAGGCAAGTCTAGGTACCCCCGTTCCCAGGACGCCGACATGTGAAGAAGTGGCCCGGCTCTTGGCAGCTGGGTTTATTGTTGAAGTTTTTCATCCTGAGTGGTTGGCTAACCCGGTGTTGGTGCTTAAGAAGAACGGCACTTGGCATATATGTGTGTGGACTACACAGACTTAAACAAAGTTTGTCCGGCTGATCCTTTTGCTCTCCGTCGTATTGATCAAAATATTGATGCTACGATGGGTTGTGAGCATCTGAGCTTTTTGGATGCTTATTCTGGTTATCATTAGATCAAGATGGCAGTTAAGGACCAGGATAAGACAACTTTCATCACTCCGTTTGGAGCCTTCTGCTATGTGTCTATGCCTTTTGGGCTCAAGAGCGCCCAGGCGACTTACCAACGGTGCGTGAAAAATTGCCTTCATGATCAGATCGGGCGTAATGTTCATGCCTATGTGGATGACATTGTGGTGAAGTCCAGGAAGAAGGAAACCCTGATTGATGATTTGAAGGAGACTGTTGACAATCTCTGAGTTTATAAGATGATGCTTAACCCGGCCAAGTGTGTTTTTGGTGTACTAGCTGGTAAGATTTTGGGTTTTTTGGTTTCAGAACGCGGTATTGAAGCTAACCCGGAGAAGATAAAGGCTATCACCTTTCTGGCTAAGCTGGCGTGTAACAATGATGTTCAGTGTTTGGCGGGTCGTATTGTAGCCTTAAGCTGGTTCGTAAGCCGGTTGGGTGAGAAGGCTATCCCTCTGTACCAGATGATGAAGAAGACATATCACTTTGTCTGGAGTGATGCCGCTGATCAGGCATTTGAGGCCTTGAAGAAACAATTCGCTGATTCGCCAGTTCTTGCCGCTCCTATTGATAAAGAGCCTTTATTGTTATATGTGGCTGCCAATAGCCGAGCTGTCAGTGTAGCCATTGTGGTGGAAAGGAAGGAGTCAGGGAAAGAGCATCCGGTTCAACGACCTGTTTACTACATCAGTGAGGTACTTATTGAGTCCAAGCAGAGGTATCCACATTGGCAGAAGCTGGTATATGGGATTTTCATGGCTAGCCAGAAGCTTAAGCAGTATTTTCTGGGTCATCCTATCACTGTGGTTAGTTCTGCCCCTTTAGGGGATATCATTCAAAACAGAGAAGCCACAGGTCGGGTAGCCAAATGGGCCATTGAGCTTGGACCCCATGGTTTAAAGTATGTGCCTCGTACAACCATCAAGTCTCAAGCACTTGTGGATTTTATCAATGATTGGACAAAGTTGTAGATGCCTGAGGAGAAGCCGGATAACACATATTGGACTATTCACTTTGATGGATCCAAGCAGCTGGAAGGCTCAGGGGCTGGAGTTGTCTTGACTTCCCCACGAGGCGAAATTTTTTCTTATGTCCTCAGGCTGATGTTCCCTTGTACTAACAATGCAGCTGAGTATGAGGCCTTGCTCCATGGTCTTCGGATGGCTAAGGAGATGAACTTAAGCTGGGTAAGGTGCTTCAGCGACTCAGATCTGGTAGCTCAGCAAGTTTCTGGCACTTGGGATTCTAAGGATCCACTCATGGCGGCTTATCTTCGAGAGGTTGATGCTATTGCGGGTCACTTCAAGGGTTATGAAGTTGAACACGTTGATCGCAGGAAAAATGAGGCGGTTGATGCTTTAAGCCGGTTAGGGTCTCAGCGTAAGCCGGTGCCACCTAACACTTTCCTCGATATTCTGCATAACCCTTCTATCAAATTGCCTACAGAGGAGGATCTTGCTATTCCTAACCCGGAAGCACAACTGGTGGTGGCTTTTCATGCTATTCCTGATTGTACAGTTCCATATTTGGCTTATATGACCCGGGGCGAGTTACCTGAGGATGAAACTTTTGCCAGGCAGATAACCCGGCGGTCTAAGTCAATGACTATTGTCAATGGAGAGTTGCATCATCGCAGTGTTACAGGGGCGTTTCAACTTGTGTTTCTCCTGAAGAAGGCTGTAAAATTTTGTGAGAGATTCATGAAGCATATTGTGGTCATCATGCCGGCTCTAAATCTCTTGTGGCCAAGGCTTTCCGTCATGGCTTTTATCGACTGACGGCTCACTCTAACGCTGAAGATCTAGTCATTAAATGTGATGGGTGTCAGAAGTTTTCACGTCGAGCTCATGTGCCGGATCAAGAATTGAGGATGATTCCAATTACTTGGTCATTTGCAATATGGGGGATTGATATGGTTGGGCCTTTTAAAAGGTCCAAAGATAAAAAGACACACCTCCTGGTGGCGGTTGACAAGTTCACAAAGTGGGTTGAGGCAGAGCCGGTCAGTAAATGTGACGTGGCGACGACGGTTCAATTCATCAATGATAGAGGCAAAGGTGTCCCGATGTTTCGATGAGATGGTGGCTATCGTTTCTGTGGGAGTCGACCTTGACGATCCGACTACGAACGTGCGAGACGTCGCGCCTTAGCAATCGCTAAACCAACTTTCGAGGGTTATTGACCACGCCGGAGCACGATCAACCTGACCACGAGGACCTGTTTCCTGCGAGCAAACGAAGAACAAGCAAGAAACTAAGATTGCAATCTGGATATTGCGAATATAAGAGGAAAGCTTTATTAATGAAGGTGGGGTTCTGTGACGCCTTGGTCTGGTCGTTTAACACAAACGAAGTACGCGAAGTTGCATCTATGGCGAACTTTTGATCTAAACAAAACCCAAAGTCTAAACGATGCCCTAGGGGATGTATATATGGAGGAAGAGGGGGGGAATTTCGTGGCCCTTGGAGCAGGGGTCCGAAACCCACCCTAACTCTTGTTTCCCCACACATACGGACTCTAAAAATAGCCTATATTGAAGTATTTCGAAATTACATGGGCCTGGCCCAAAAAGAAGGTGACGCAGCACCTAGAATAGCCTCTGGACGAAAATCATGTAGTGGCATCTTGTATATTTCGTCCAAGGCTTCATGCACTCATTATGGTGGCTTCAAAGTCCTGAAATCATCACTTGAAACTCTGTTCTTGTCTCCCTTGCGCATGCCATCAACTCCATGTGTCGGGGAAACTGACCCTGCGAGCACCTATGGGGACGGAGCCCCTTTTCGGTTCGGCGGGGGGCGGAGGTCGCACGAAGAGCAGATCGAGGCGAGGCACACGAGCGGTTTACCCAGCTTCGGGCCGCACGGATGCGTAAAACACTACTGTTGCTTTGTGGATTGTATTCTGTTTTTGCTCGGGAGCGCTGGGTGCTACAGTACACTCAAGCAGCTAACGAGACCGAGCCTGCTTCTGTTCGTCCTCCTCCCCTCTACGTTGCGCATGGGCTCCCTTTTATATGCTCAAGGGGTCACCGACAGGTGGCAACGTAGGCAAGGGTAAAAATGTAAAGTTGCTGCGGTAGGTACAACTACTTGTACAGTGTATCATACCTAACCCTGACGGTAGGGGACAAGGGCATTAAATGCCCGTCTGTGTCGCCCAAACAGTGCAGGAAAAGGACCGTCAGGGGCGCCACCGTTCGCCACGATGGCAATCTTGTCAGTGCCGCTTGCCACCGCGTACCCCTGGCTGCACAGCCTCCCGCCACGTACCCCTGGAAGGGTCCCAGAGTGACACGTTGGTGGGTGTGCTGGAGCGCAGGTACACGGTGGTCGCTTGCCGCGGCAAACGCCTTGCCGCGGTTGTTGTCTTGTCGCGTCCGGAAGCTTGTCGCTCGCCGGGACTTGCCAGGAAGCGTGGCGCGTCGCGGCAAGTTCCTTGAGATGCTTTGGTTAGCCTTCCCGACAAGCTCCTCTTGCCGGGGTCTTGTGCCTTGAGTGGCCTTCCCGGCAAGCTCCTCTTGCCGGGGTCTCTATGTCTTGAGTGGCCTTCCCGGCAAGCTCCTCTTGCCGGGGCCTTGTCTCCTTGGCTTGAATACTTTGTTTTTGAATGGCTCCAAAGGAACCACGGAGGACCTTGGCGGTCACCTGGCAAGCCTTGCCGCGGGGCGCTGCGACTGCCCGTGCACAAGTTCGGGATACTAGGGTACCCCTACTCTAGTACACCGACACCATGCTTGTTCTTGCTCCAATGATCATCCTTCTCCAAGCTAGGCCCTTCATTTGTAAGCAAAACAAATGTATCCAATTTAGGCAGCATCATATTCTCATGAACATTAGAATCATTACCAAGAAACGAAAGTACCTGATAATTCAATTGGCGTGCGCGAGCTCTAGTAATTGGTCCAGTATGTATAGCAGCAGGGGCTGTGGGTGTAACAATGGTATTGATGCCCTCATCAATCAAAAAGGTGATTTCCCGTTTTGGTTTTCCCCACAACATTATAACTGATAATGGCATTAATCTATCCAAAGGTGTTATGGAATAATTTTGTCAATGTGAGCATATCCGGCTTGATGTATCATCAGTAGCTCACCCCCAGTGTAATGGTCAAGCTGAGAGAGCCAATCAGGAGATCCTAAGAGGCATCAAGCCTCGGCTTATGGTTCCTTTGCAAAGGACGCCGGGTTGTTGGGTGGAGGAGTTACCCTCAGTGTTATGGAGTATCAATACTACCCCCAATAGATCTACGGGTTACACACCTTTCTTCATGGTTTACGGAGCAGAGGCGGTTCTCCCTAGTGACATCCGTCACGACTCGTCCCGCGTGGAGGCTTATGTTGAAGCTGACAATGAAAAAGCACATCAGGATGCACTTGACATGTTATATGAGGAGCGTGACCTTGCGGCGGCTCGTTTGGCGATTTACCAGCAAGATCTGCGCCGTTATCACAGCCACCGGGTTAAAACCAGAACCTTTCAAGAAGGTGACTTGGTGCTCCGGCTTATCCAGAATCAATCTGATATGCACAAGCTATCCCCACCTTGGGAAGGGCCCTTTGTGGTCAGCAAAAATCTGAACAATGGGTCATACTACCTTATCGATGTTTGAGACCGCAAGGACTCATGCACGTCGGAGGAGGAGACCCGCCGGTCGTGGAATATTGCTCATCTTCGGCCTTACTATACCTGAGCCACCGGTTCGCCCGATGTACATATTTTGACAATGTATATATTATGATTAATATAATAAAGCCGGCATCCCTGATAATTTAGGGCCTCTGTCGTTTCATTTCTCAGAAACTGAGTCTTTATTATTACTTTATATGATCACTTAAAGGCTTGATGCCAAGTTACAGGGACCAAAGAGTGTTTGTTGCACAACACAACTCAAACATAGGTACCCGCCGAGCACAACTCACAAATATATCACTTGGGGGCTTCCTACTCATCGAGCATAGCTGTGACTACCCTTGTTGATCCGACTTATACACCCGAAATATAATGTTACTTGGGGGCTCTTTGTTCAACGGACAAGAGTTTTTATGACCCTTGTAATAGGCTTAAAAGCCACGCTTGGAAGCCAGGTGTATTCACCTAAAAACCCGGGTTATCCTGCCTTTTTAAGTCTGCCGCTCCGCCCAGGTAATCCTGGATGACCCGCCATACTTTTGACAAGTCAATCTTATACAAACCCTGAATTTGTCAAAGTTAAAACGATGATTGGTTATGTGAGGTCCGACTTATAAGGTTTGTATGAAGGTTTAACTCAGTGGCTATGCAGCCCTTGAACGCACTTGATTTTTAGGCCTGGCCGCCTATGAAAGCCTTGATTTTCTGGTATTTGATTTGAACATTTTTGAGAATCCTCTCCTATGACATATTAATACATGGTTAAAAACCGAGGAGGGCTATGATGCCTTATGATTCATACATGAAACTACCCGGTGTTTATTAACCCGACCTGGCTTTAAGACTATGAGTCGCCAGGGTATGATGATTTTATATGCTTGGAAGAGCTATGCTCTAAGTTTGGGATATTACCCCTTGCTGCATATGGCGTATTAAGCCGGCGGTATGTGTCAACTTGCACAGAGTTTTGTATGCCCAACCTTTTGGGTTTTCACCCTTATTCCACTGGTATGCTAAGCCGGCGGTGCATCACAGGTATGATATTTTTATTAAAGGTCATGATTAAACCGGCCCTGGTTATGGACTATCTTTAGCCACCCATGGTTTTTTATAAGGTATTATGACCCGTCCTGCGGTAAACCGCCAGGATCCTTGTCATGTGTCTGTGTGCAGGTATAATAAATAATCTGGTGCACACAGTCGATGGAATCATAAACATAAGTGGCAGATCTTCAGCTTGACAGATCAGTAGTATCATACAAAACAAAACATGCACGATGGCATGGCAGATCAAGAGTTTAACTAAGCCTATTACAAAGGCATCTGATGCTCCACAGGAATAATTGTCTTAGCAGTTTCGTAGAAAGCAGATGCTAAGCCGACCCACGGCTTATGACTCTTGACCTTGCTGAGTTGAAGGTTGCGACTCGTCCAACACCGGTTCATCTGTCTCCTCTTCACCCAATGGCTACCAGTCGATCCCAGTTAAAGCTCTGAATATAGCTTCATCACTTATAAGTGTGGATGGGTCAACATCATGGGCATAAGTGTGCTTACGTATCGGAGGAGTCAGGTCCGGAGCATCATGAGTCGGCGCCTTCACCTTCTTATTGTTGGCATCATAAACCGGTTGCTAATGTGTAAGAGTAGTGTCTTCACCTAGTTTGCTAGCCAAAGAACGCATCTCCCTTGTAAGGGCGGCGAAGTCATCTGCAGTAAAGGGTGACCCATCTTCTTTTATGCTTGGACAGCCGTTTGCCAAGTCTGCCGGTTCAAGATCAACTAGCCACACTTTGGCCCGGGTTAGTGCGGTAAGGGCACCGGCTCTTGCAGCTGATTTCTTCAACTCTTCGATCCGTGCAGGCAGCATAGATAGTTTATCCAACGTATCCTTAATAAGGGTTGGAGCCGGTTTGTTGTGAGCAGCTATGCAGATGACCCGCTGTGTGCTAGTATATAGCTGTATTAGCATGTAAGCAGCTTTTAGTTTTTTCCGCACGTCTGAGCCAAGATGGGTAACCCAGGATCCTGTATCATTAAGGACGTTTGTAAGCCGGGAGCACATTGGATAACATATGTTCAAAGATTAACAGGAAGCTATTTTACCAAAATGGCAGCAGTCATGGCATTAATTTATTGTTTTAAGCCAGCAAGCTCTGCAGATACCGGCTCAAGGGCCGCTTCAGCATCCTCAACCCTCTTCAGTAGGGCTAACTTCTTTGTATCCCAACCCGCTTGTTCAGCCTTGAAGCTTTCCTTCAATTTCTCCATCACTGCTAAGTTACTAGTCAATTCATCCTTGGCCTTGGAGGTTTCTTCTTGTTGAGACTTGATGTTCTCCTGAAGGTCGGTGACTTGGGATTCTTTACTGCTAAGCTCAGTCTACAAAAAGATAGCAATGAATTTATTTGAAGTCCCAAGCACAATACAAGTATTATACTTGGCACTTGGGGGCTAATGTCTATTGCTTCTTAAAATATTGTGAAGTCCCAAGTACAATACAAGTATTATACTTGGCACTTGGGGGCTAATGCATATTGCTCTTCAAACATGCTTTATTTGCTAACCCGGATAAATGGTGGTGATCCGATTTACAAAGGCTATGAATGGGATTATGGATTTCTAGAAGATGATTGGTGTCAACTTAAGATATTTGTTAAGCCGACCCTTAGGGGCTACAGACGCAATGTTAATTCTTACTGAGTTAAAGTCCCGGCTCAACATATTTATTAAGACGGCCCTTGGGGGCTGCAGATGCAAAGTTGAGGCGATGGTATTATAAAGTCCCAGTTTATATTGCAAGTATAAACAGGCCCTTGGGGGCTACTGGAGTTGATCTATGCAGCTATTGAAGTTTATAACACATTTTATTCTAATCATGTCCAATAAACTTGGCGACTAAGGGGAAGAATATTCATGTAACAAGGAATTGCAGTGTTTACCTCATAGCGCTCCTTCATCAGGTTCACTAAGCCGGCTTCAAAGTCACGGCTGGTGTGCAGATGATTTAAGTAACCAGAATGGAGGTCTTGACCACTAAAATGAGTATAGCTCTTCAAGTCAGCTTTCCACTTGCCTTTATCCTCAGCAGAAATTTCTTCTTTAGCGTTGTGCTTAGATAAGACAGTAGGTTGACCCGGAGCTGTGTATCCAAAGCCGGTGACAACAACGTCATCAGTCTTCTCCTCGGCAGGTTTGACTGGGCTTGGCGGCTTAGAGATAACCGGCTCAACATCCATATGATCCATGGAAGCTTCATGATCTTCCGGAGGTGAGTTGTCAATGGTGGCTTCTGCAATTGGATGAGGAGACTCTGATTGTTTCTCTGGCTCAGACAGATTGAGATCGTCGGTCGGCTTAGTTAGCTTGGCCTTCTTGCTGGGCTTGGCTTGGCCCCTGAGAATAAGAAGTGTCAAGAGGTCAATATAATTATCAAAGCATAATGTATGAATGGTTAAAAAGTATCCTTACCCAGGTACAATTTTGAAAGCCGGGATTTGTGTCCCTGATGACTCGCCAGAGTTAGAATGAGAAGTCCCCTGATAGTTTGAATCAGATGGGTTAAGAGGTTGTCGGAAATGACTTGCCTTGGGATAAAATATATCAGAAATTTGAAGGACCTCTGGCCGGCGTTTGCGAACCGGCGTGTTTGGTAAGCCGGAAGAAGTGATCTGGCCACCACTATGCCGGGTGACTTGGCGAGCTTCGTGTTGCTGTTTCTTCAAAAGAAAGTTGGGATCCAAGTGGGCTAGAGGGTGAGAAAAGCTTACTTTCTGGTTTGCTTGTCAGGTTTGTTGTGATGGCAGAGGTTTTGAGCCGGAAGGAAGAATAGTTACCTCTGCGTCACCTGCACGGCTGGCCTCTGCATCGTCCTGATAACAATCATTGCCAATGAGATTTATAAAAAAGGAGCCAAGAGAGTCAAGTTCTACCTTTCTGACTCATTATCCTCATTCTCACCAGCGGACTCTGTAGTCTTCTTGGTGGACTTCTTGGTGGCCTTGCTTTTGGTACGAGCCAGTTTTGCCAGTTTATCCTGCGTTTTCCTCTTCCAAAATGGATCATCAGCCTGTTAAGATTGAAAAGATCATAAGTAGGCATCAAAATATGGATTAAGCAGAAGATGTGCAATTCTTACAGCTGGCGACTTGTTGAAAGTACAAAAAGGACTAAGTCCGGTTTTGCTGCACTCCTTCATAGGTTCGTTCAACAGTTTCTTGGTGGCTTCAGTGATTTCCGCAGCAGACAGTTGAATGTTACAATGGCGCTGAGGATCTTTTATGTCACCAGTGTATTCGCACATTAAGCCGGGGCGGTGGCTTAATGGCAAGATACTCCAAGATAGCCAGCACCGGAAAAAGTCAACGCCAGTTAAGCCATTGGCCATAAAGGCTCTGAGCTTTGAAAAGGTTGGTGCGTATTTGGCCCGTTCCCTTGCATTGAGCCGTTGGGGGAGTGGATGTGTGTTTCTAAGTTGGTGTCACGGTAACCCGACAGAGGACTCTCACCGGCTGGAGATGTGTATTGACAATAGAACCAAGTTTGGTTCCAGTCTTTGGGGTGACTGTGGAGCTTGGCATGGGGAAAGCTGACTTCTTTCCTTTTTTGAATTGAGACTCCACCAAGTTCTTGGCATGGCCCGTCAACAAACTCTGTTTGGCGGTTTAAGTAATAGAACTCCCTGAATAAATCAACTATGGGCTCCTCTTGAAGATAAGCTTCATAGAATACTTGGAAGTTGCAGATGTTGGATACGGAGTTGGGTTCGATGTCTTGAGGGTGCAGTTGCAAGAAATGAAGCACATCACGGAAAAACTTTGAGCCGGGGGGGGGGGGGGCTGAACCCTCGGCCCAAGTGTGTCATCAAAAAAATTGGAATTATTCAAGGTTCATTTGGACGTTTCTATACATTAACTTGGGTTGTAGGCATTTCAGGTGCATAATTCAAATTTGAACTACATAAACATGCTCCAGTGCATATAAATTGGTTGAAAAATCAAATATGTGTCCTTGGTTACATGCTTAGGTCCCATGCAAGAAATGGGAATGAATTTCAAACACCCTGCCACCGTCACTCGGCCGCAAACATTGATATACTTGGTTTTTAAATTCTAGTAAATCCAAAACTCGTCTAAAATTCATGAAACTTGGCATGCTATCATGGAGCGGCATCAACATGCCATGGTGAAAATTTGTCTCATTTGGGGCAGGTTTGAGTATAAGCTTCTCACAAGAAGTGTGATGGTTTCGGTAGGGAACACGCCACCTTTGGGGACGAAACGATATCTGTTGCCTCTTATTGCTTTCAAAAATTTTCTAGTGTCAACATAGAACAATAGGAGTGTTGTGTTTAATTTTGGAATTTTTCAGGGTTCGTTTGGACATTTTTATATATTAACTGGGTTTTCCAGGCATTTTATGTGCATAATTCAAATTTGAACTACATGCACATGCTCCAGTGCATATAAACTAGTTGAAAAATCAAATATGTGTCCTTGGTTGCATGCTTAGGTCCCATGCAAGAAATGGGAATGAATTTCAAACACCCTGCCACCGTCACTTGGCCTCAAACATTGAGATACTTGGTTTTTAAATTCTAGTAAATCCAGAACTCGTCTGAAATTCATGAAACTTTGCATGTTATCATGGAGCGGCATCAATATGCCGTGGTAATTTTGTTGTCCATTTAGGGCAGGTTTGGGTATAAGCTTCACACAAACGAGAGCTTCTCACGACAAACATGATGGTTTCAGTAGGGAACATGCCACCTTTGGGGACAAAATGATATCCATTGCCTCTTATTGCTTTCAAAAAATTTCTAGTGTCAACCTAGAACAACAAGAGTGTTGTGTTTAATTTTGGATTTTTTCGGGGTTCATTTGGACATTTTTGTACATTAACTTGGTTTTGTAGGCATTTCAGGTGCATAATTCAAATTTGAACTACATGCACATGCTTCAGTGCATATGAACTGGTTCAAAAATCAAATCTGTGTCCTTGGTTGCATGCTTAGGTCCCATGCAAAAAATGGGAATGAATTTCAAACACCCTGCCACTGTCACTCGACCGCAAACATTGAGATACTTGGTTTTTAAATTCTAGTAAATCCAAAACTCGTCTAAAATTCATGAAACTTGGCATGCTATCATAGAGCGGCATCAACATGCCGTGATAAAATTTTTGTCCCGTTTGGGGTAGGTTTGGGTATAAGCTTCTCACAAACCAGAGCTTCTCACAACAAGCGTGATGGTTTCAGTAGGGAACGTGCCACCTTTGGGGACGAAACGATATCCGTTGCCTCTTATTGCTTTCAAAAAATTTCTAGTGTCTACATAGAACAACAAGAGTCTTGTTTTTAATATTGGAATTTTTCAGGGTTCATCTGGACATTTTTATACATTAACTTGGATTTTGTAGGCATTTCAGGTGCAAAGTTCAAATTTGAACTACATGCACATGCTCCAGTGCATATAAACTGGTTGAAAAATCAAATATCTGTCCTTGGTTGCATGCTTAGGTCCCATGTAAGAAATGGGAATGAATTTCAAACACCTTGCCACCGTCACTCGGCCGCAAACATTGAGATACTTGGTTTTTAAATTCTAGTAAATCCGAAACTCATCTAAAATTCATGAAACTTGGCATGCTATCATGGAGCGACATCAACATGTCGTGGTAAATTTTTTGTCCCATTTGGGGCAGGTTTGGGTATAAGCTTCTCACAAACCAGAGCTTCTTGTGATGGTTTCGGTAGGGAACGTGCCACCTTTTGAGACGAAACGATATCCATTGCCTCTTATTGCTTTCAAAAAATCTCTAGTGTCAACGTAGAACAACACGAGTGTTGTGTTTAATTTTGGAATTTTTCGGGGTTCGTTTGGATGTTTTTATAAATTAACTGGGTTTCTTGGCATTTTATGTGCATAATTCAAATTTGAAATACATGCACATGCTCTAGTACATATAAATTGGTTGAAAAATTAAATCTGTGTCCTTCGGTGCATGCTTAGGTCCCATGCAAGAAATGGGAATGGATTTCAAACACCAGGGCATTGTTGATTGCCGGAAAAATGTTGAGATACTTTGTTTTTAAATTCAAGTAAATCCAAAACTCGTCCGAAATTCATGAAACTTGGCATGCTATAATGGAATGGCACCCGATATGCTGTGGTATTTTTCGTGTCCATTTTGAGAGAAGGCGCACTCAAATAACAGCCAACAAAGGCATTTTGAAACAAATAGCTGCCATTGTAACATCTCAAACTTTTGTATAATTTAAATTATGTGTGTTCTGTTAACCATTCATGTGACGCCACGCCTCACTCTTTTAATGGCTAGGCGGTGCCGTGCGGACAGGTGCTTGAGTGCTTGACTAAACGCGAGGCATGTGAGCTGTACTCCAATGCAGAGGCTCACAGGGAAGCGTGCGAGCTGTACGTCGCGCAGGCTCACCGGGAAGTGAGCCCTTTGACTTCCATGGCCGCTACTGCACGTTCAGCGACGCTCGCCAGCTCGAACGCCCACTGCCGCTCCAGACGATCCCTCTCGAAGCGGTTGGACTACTCGTAGATATCCTGATTCCTCGCCTCTGCGTCGGCGTGTGCTGCGGCCACGGCTGCGGTAAGGCTCTTTGCGTGCTCGACGAGGCACTCCTCCTCCTCCCGCAGGAACTCGATGTAGCGCGCAAGGTCGCTGACGCACGTGCGGGCCTCCACCTCCGCCTCCCTCCTTCGGGCGGCGGTGATGGAGCGGGTGATGATCCCGGCGATCGACTGTGGGCTGGCGGCCACGGCAGCCGACGATGGGGTGGCGGCCATGACGGCCACCTCACGCCTTCGGGCCGTGGTGCCGGAGCGGGTGATGGCCGACAGTGGGGTGGCAGCCACGACGGCCACCTCCCACCTACGGGCTGTGGTGGCGGAGCAGGCGATGGCCCTGGTTTCAACGGTGGTGTGGCGGCAACGGCGGCCGGCAACAGCTGCCGACGGGTAGCGGCGGCGGAGAGTGTGGTGGGTGTTCCGCGCACACCCAACAGGGACGCCACGCGCACTACACTACATCGGGGACTGCACCGCCATCGCGGTGTAGCCTCCCAGCTGGAGCTGTCCTCCCATGATGGCAGAGTGGCTGAGCAACGACGACGGATTGGTGCTAGTGGCGATTGTGGGAGAAGCAGACGAGATAAGCTACAGGGAGCAAGGGGAAAATTCGACGCAGGACTCGCCAGCCGTGAGGGTTTATATAGCAGGCCGATAAGCATTGGGATTTTGGGGGACTTCACCGAGTCGGCCGGGAAGCTTACGCGGGAACCTGCGAGGTTGCACGGGAATAGGCTCACCGACGATTCATTGGCGCCACTTCGAGCCACCATTTGGTCAAAAGAACGCCCCACGCGCTGCGCAAGCTTGCGCTCTAATCCGTCTGCGGCAGCGGGATGACAAGACGTGTGAGAGGAGTTCGAAAGGACACGTACACATACGGTTAATACAAAAAAAATGTTTGCGATTTAATTACCTACTATACCCCCGTCCTGGTTTATAAGTAGGATTTAACTAATAAAATATGAATGTATGTCGCCAAAGATTATATCGTTGGATACGTATTTGAACATAGTTTCCAGTTATACAATTTTTGTAACATGCATTAACACTTTTTTGGTTAAATTTAAGATCATATACCAGCAAGCGTTTGCCTACAACACACACGGCTTATTCCATCACAAGCAGCTCGGATGGATCAATTATATGCCACCTATCGCACACGCAACTCTAATCTGATTCGTGCTTGATGTCTCCGACATCGCTCACACAGTTCATCTTATTTGCCACGTATCAATGTGTCGGCCTCTACTCGCGTCCCTCGGCAAGCTCTGCTCGCTGCTAGGCGCCGCGGCGCGCTCTGCTCGCGTCCGTCGGCGCGCTCGGCTTATGGAAAGCTTTTCTGTTGAGGCGACCGCGAAGCGCTCTTCTCGCGTCCCTCCGCACGCGCTCTGCCAGTGGTTGGTGAAGGAAATATGCCCTAGAGGCAATAATAAAGTTATTATTTATTTCCTTTTATCATGATAAATGTTTATTATTCATGCTAGAATTGTATTAACCGGAAACATGATGCATGTGTGAATACATAGACAAACAGAGTGTCACTAGTATGCCTCTACTTGACTAGCTCGTTAATCAAAGATGGTTGTGTTTCCTAGCCATAGACATGAGTTGTCATTTGATTAACGGGATACATCATTAGGAGAATGATGTGATTGACTTGACCCATTCCGTTAGCTTAGCACTTGATCGTTTAGTATGTTGCTATTGCTTTCTTCATGACTTATACATGTTCCTATGACTATGAGATTATGCAACTCCCGTTTACCGGAGGAACACTTTGTGTGCTACCAAATGTCACAACGTAACTGGGTGATTATAAAGGTGCTCTACAAGTGTCTCCGAAGGTACTTGTTGGGTTTGCGTATTTGGAGATTAGGATTTGTCACTCCGATTGTCGGAGAGGTATCTCTGGGCCCACTCGGTAATGCACATCACTATAAGCCTTGCAAGCATTGTAACTAATGAGTTAGTTGTGAGATGATGTATTACGGAACGAGTAAAGAGACTTGTCGGTAACGAGATTGAACTAGGTATTGAGATACTGACGATCGAATCTCGGGCAAGTAACATACCGATGACAAAGGGAACAACGTATGTTGTTATGCGGTTTGACCGATAAATATCTTTGTAGAATATGTAGGAGCCAATATGAGCATCCAGGTTACGCTATTGGTTATTGACCGGAGACATGTCTCGGTCATGTCTATATACTTCTCGATCCCGTAGGGTCCGCACGCTTAAAGTTTCGGTGACGATTGTATTATGAGTTTTCCTGTTTTGATGTACCAAAGGTAGTTCGGAGTCCCAGATGTGATCAAGGACATGACGAGGAGTCTCGAAATGGTCGAGACATAAAGATTGATATATTGGACGACTATGTTCGGACACCGGAATGGTTTCGGGGAGTAGTACCGGAGGGTTACCGGACCCCCCCCGGGGAGTTTAATTGGCCAAGATGGGCCTTAGTGGAGAAGAGGAGGGGCGGCTAGGGCAGGCCGCGCGCCCCTCCCCCTCTAGTCCGAGTTGGACAAGGAGGGGGGGGGGGGGCGGGCGACGCCCCCCTTTTCCTTCCTCTCTCTCCTGGCGCGCCCTCCCCTGGTCGACCGCCTCCTCCCACCTGGTCCTTTATATACGGGGGCAGGGGGCACTGACGGTGTCCTAGACTAGGGGGTACTCACCACGTCGTCTCCCGATCAGTTAGATTGGGCCGAGGATCCCCATGGCCGTATACTCATGGGCCTGTTCGGACAGCCCATGCCGCATACAAGGAGGATTCTACAAGACTTGGCGATCAAGACAAGGACTCCTCTAAACCCTAGGCCTACGGTCCATATATAAACCGAGGCCAGGCTAGTCAATAGACAATCTCATATTCATTACTACAATCTCGTGGTAGATACATGTACTCTGTACTACACCCATATGATTACAATCAAAAGCAGCATGTAGGGTATTATCTCATCAAGAGAGCCCGAAGCTGGGTAAAACCCCGTGTCCATGTTACCATCGCTCCAAGACACCTAGCTTAGGACCCCTACTACGAGATACGCCGGATATTGAACCGACATTAGTGCTTTCATTGAGAGCTTGCTGACGGTCGCCACGGGGCGATGGGAATTCGGATCGTCTCCGGCGCGATCTACGCATCGGAGCCGAGCTTTATGGTCGATGTCGGCATCTTTTGTCGCCGACTCGACTGGTCACCTTGGCTTAACCAAGTACTGTGCCCTACCTCCAATCATCATGTTCAGACAAGGGCCTTCGTCAACATCAACTCCGATCTCTATCATGATCATGGAAGAATCATCCATGGAGCTCGGGGGCTCAACGTCAACATTGCCCTCGTGCGACCGTGCTCTTTTCTTCGAATAACAAACTTGTATCCACTGCCACCACCTCCTCGAGCATCGCTTTGATGATTTTTCGGTGGAATTGTGTGGAATTAAGTGTACAATAACCATGTCAAATTTCGTCGAGTTCCGATGAAGGAATCTCTAGCAATCTACGATATACCGGAGCCCTGTCAAATCTGGACGGGAATCTGAACGAGTTTAGGGCGTGGTCTGCATAGCCCAGCTCGGAGGTCCTTTGGAAGATCCAACCGTTCATCTACTGCGGAATTCCCATATCTACCACCCCTCCAAATTTCAGCTCGATCCGACGGTTCAAACTCAAGGAACCTTCCGATGAGTGGATCAATTTTCGGATCTGTTTTCTGCGCGAATACGATTCCGGCCCGAATTCATGTTTCTTCATGAATGGAATATTGGACAACCCTTTTGAAGGATTTTTTGTAGGGTATTGTGCGTTGTTTTTAAACACGTACCCATAAAATTTTAAGCCTCCTCCGAGGTAATATTCACCATCAGCTGGTGTCAAATTAGTCCGGCAATATTGCTCCACGGCTGCCGACCTGCGCTAGACACGTCACTTCTTTGTTGAGCCGAGCTCAACTTCTTCGATCATCATCTCGGCAAGCCTAATATGCGTTCGGCATAGCGAAGGATAAATCATCACCAATATTGCCGCCCCACGGATTACACGGAGCGGGCACACCGACATCACCGCACGGTCACTTCATCAAGCCAGCATTGACCACGTAACGAGTTACGACCTGCATCAGCATGGCCGCACCGTTGCTTCGTCGAGCCGACGTCTATCACGCCAAACTACTTCAACACCTCGGCTGACATGGCAGCTGCAACATCTCCTTACCGACCTGCTCCGTCTCCTCGTCTGGACCGGGGGCTTCGCCGTCAACCTACTCCGGAGACTTCGGCGTCGTCAACCGACCAACTTCGTCACGTTAGCTGGACCGGAGGCTTTGCCTCGGCGAACCAACCTTTACCAGCATCGCCATGTCATTGCTTCACCGCCCATCAGGCAATGGGTATGCGGATCGAGTCCCAATTTTGGGAGTCACCTTTATTTGGATTGCTACAACAAATAAACCAGGTGCTATTTCTCCAAGTAATTTTTGCTTGTTTGGGTTTATTTTTCCCAAGGAATTATTACTCTGGTTTGTTTCATCATTTGTACGCAGGTCTATCAAATGGTGGCCACATTAACGACGGTCACATGGTGGTTCGGTAATTGACTTCGACTACGTCACGTGATCTCTTCGGCAAGCCGACGCCGTCGTCCCAATCGGCGTAAATCAGCTTGTGTTATCACCTTGTTGGCCGTGTTGCCATACCGACGTGTTCGGTTGCCTCAGGGACTTCGGCATTGTTGAGAGAGCTCTACCTCATCGAGTGTTTGGCACACAGGACATATGTCTTTTATTACTCACTTTGCATAAACTATTAATTATGCAACATTTTTAATTGATCATTGTTCCTATTATCTCCGGCTTGCACTATTTTCTGTGCACAGATAAAGGATCCGGATCGGGCAGCGTTGTCACCTCTGTGTACCGACGTACCACGTCACCTTGGCTGGACCGAGGGCTTCGTCATCACTTCATTAACCCACGACGGGGACTTCGGCGTCACACTGCGGGCCTGCATTGGCCGTGCTATGTCGCCACTTTGGAGTGCGAGCTCTTTGCTCCGCCACCTCGATCGGGACTGGCTTGGGGAATGGAACCTTGTCCCACATCAAGCTCGGACCGCGTCATCAATGTCGAACACATTAACCAGCTAAGTCGCTTTCATGCTAAAAAACTTTCAGTTTTAAATTTTGTTCGGTTCGACCAAGCATTATACTTTTTTGGCAAAAAGTTGTTTATGAAAAACTTCCTTGTCAAAACTTTGTTTATGACACACAAATTCAGATACCCCGTCTACTTGGGAGCTTCCTTTATGAAGCTTTTCCTTTTGCATATGATTATACTTGTATGGCTTCGTTCCTTATTCGTGTATTACGCCACAATATGCACCATGTTGACTTAAGTGTTCCGCAAGCTGGGTTGCCTTGCTCCTGTGTTTACCCCTACGTTCCCGATTGTTCGGCTAGGGAGTAAAGGGACCTCTTATTGCCTTGCTCCTGTGTTTACCCCTACGTTCATGATCGGGTCATCCGAGCTCGGACCTCAGACCGGGTGAAGCCGAAAGCTAGCGCTCTTATTGTTTTCAATCATGGTCGGCACAACGGAACTCATGAATACAAAAAATCTATTGCACAAGTCTCATAGTAACAATGAGCAACCGAAGAAAGGTATTGGTGGAGGTACTATTTTCTTCGAAGATGCTTCTTACACTTTATCAGTAATATAACAAAGTTCCCTGAGCGCGCTTTGTCGGTTACAGCTTTATGGCTTGATTGCCTGGTTATCGAAAACACCGTCGATATTCTCGACAGGTGGAGTACATAACACTTTTCAGCCCTTGACCAAAGAGGGATAAGCCGACGGTCGGTTAAGACGCGTTTAAAGTTCGGGTGAACACAAATATGATATAAGTACTTCGGTACATACAATCATTATACATAGAACTCTTTAACCCAAGTCACTTGGGGGCCCTTAAATTTATACGAGCCATTTTATAAGTGTTCTTCTTCTTAGTCGTTGCAAAGCCTTTTTCTATCACTCCTTTTTTCGACGCGAGTGTGCGGTCAATAGCCGAGGAGCCTAATTTCTTCCTCAAAGCCGCTAGAGTTTAGTTTGCTAATCTGGCCTAACGAGAAGTACTCCGCCATCGGGATAGGAGGTTGAGGCAGTAGGCTGACCCGCTTGAAGTCTTGAGATAGGATGTGTCATGTTAAAGCACCACAGAAGCACCTTTTTCTAAGACCAATTTTCGATTTGGCACCGAACACTTGATCTAGTTCGGACGTTCAGTTTTTACTGAAGTTTTTTGGTTTTCCAAGCCTATGGCTGTTTTAAACTATTTGTGTGTTTTCAACATAAGTCTCGCAGTGCAACGCCGGGCACCTTTAGAGATTCGGCAAAAACATTCTCGGATATTGCTATATATGCATCAGTTTCGAATTGTATCTTCGGTCAATAGTTGGATTGCCCGACTCCTGTGCTTGCCTCCTATGTTCCGCTTGTTCGGCTAGGTGCGCAAAGGGAGAACCATTGCGATTGTGCTTCCAGCTCGAATGGTTAAGCACCTTAGTGGAGAAAGTCAAAAACTGACTGGCACAATAAGCGTAAACTGGTCAGCGATCTGACAACTATAAGATAGATAGAGGTCACCCTGTGTTAAATAATGGGTCGTTCATAACATTGGCCGAAGTGTTTACGGCTTGACCTCGGCTGTCGCCAAACACTAACCGCGGGCTAGTAACCGGCCTCCCAACTTTAAGCTCCTATGACTAAGTGAAAGTTATAAAGCCCGCATATCTGATTGCCTCGTTTCCCCTAACACAATCACCTTCGGGTACCAAGACGTCGGCTAAGAGTTGTTTGGTTATTGCGGAAACACCCTGCGTAGCATCTATGAGTGGGTGGAAGCCGACGATGGGCCACTTTCAACTGATAAACAGTCAGAACGGAGTCAAAATAAACATATCATCGGCATTTGTATTTAATATACGAGGGCCTCCTTCCGCAATCATCATTATAAAGCCATAAATATGCATCAATTTGACTTAAGATTCTGGCCAAGCTGGGTTGCCTGGCTCCTGTGCTTACCCCTACGTTCCCAATTGTTCGGCTAGGTGGTAAAGGGAGCACCTCTGTGATTGTTACTACCGGGTCATCCGAGTAAGTACCTCAGACTAGGTGAAGCCAAAAGCTAGCAATCTTAAAGTATCACATTGGTCGGCAACGATGGAAGTGAAATTTTTGGTTCCCTATAAACCACATAGTCCGGGAACTTTCCCCAAACTAAACCCTCAATATTTTCGTCCCACATTGATCGGAGTTGAGGTTTCATGATCATGATCAGCATGATGACCCAAGGAAAGGAACCGATAGCGAGACTATTTTCTTTGGAAGATGTTTCTTACATTAAAAAGTAATATAACATATCTTTCTGCGTACCTTTGTTTATAAAACCGTATGACCGGATTGTCTTGTTTGCCGTAAAACTTTGTCCTTGTAAAGGCTTTATAAAGTAGGACAAACACTCCCCAACTACTGGCCGAGGAGGTTGAAGCCGATGGTCGGTCAACAAAGTTTTGTACAATGCGGATCTGAGCATTAATGATGTAAAGTACTTGGATACATAGAATTATTACACATAAAAATTGTGAGTAAAATCCATTTACTGCATTCCATCTTTTAAACCCCTTGGGGCCTACCTTGGCGAGCTCGAATTTCGACCAGCTCTTAGCTTTTTTAAGAGATCTTTATTCTCTTTCCGAGAAGTTTGTGTTAAACACAACAAAATTTTCTGTCAAACGGACTTCGATCCTTAATTCGGCCACCCGTGCCCACATTAAGGCTTGGGGGCTACTGGGCTTTGCGCTCATTATTTACAAATACTAAAGGGGCACATCGATCCCCTGATCTGGTGTAGCCACCCGACCCGTGGCTCGGGGGCTACTGCATTGCCTATTCAATGCAGAAAATTCAAAGTGCTCAGTGTTCGGCATAACCAAACTATGACAAGTATGTCTTCGGACGACAATAAGTACCATATGGGAATTATCCGACATCAAGCTGATATATCGCGACGACTTCTCACGGCCCTCTCTCAGGGGCCCGTCCGCCGATCACTATTACCTCTAATATATTACACTGCGTTTCTATTCCTATGTATGCTTCTGAGCTAGGAGTTGATCCTCAGGCCGATTTCACGACCTGAGTGTCAGAAGCTACTAGGATCAGCGGTTTCATATTTTCCTTCAGGTGCATCTCAGATTTTAGGCCAACAGACACCTTGAGGTCTACTAGCAATACATGTTGACAGCAAATAAATTTACATGCATCGGAAATAAAATCCGTAAACAATCAGCCCAAGCCCAAGGTGGTGCATCACCTCGGAAGCAGTCCGACATAAAGCTCGGATGCAAGTGGCTTGCTCTATAGAGGGCATTTCCGGCATTAAGCTCGGCTAACTTCCTTTAAACTTCTTCAAGCCAAGGTGATCTATGACACCTCTTATACAGTCCGGCGTTGGAGCTCAGATACAGTCCGACGTTGGTGCTCGGATGCAAAAGATACCTCGAAATGTAGTCCGGCGTTGGAGCTCGGATGCAAGAGGACATTGCCACCCAGGAACAACTTTGAACCCGAGGTGGGCGTAAAAATAACAAGGCATTGATAAAAGCCGATAACTTAAAGGGGCTCCTCGGATACCCGACATATAAACCCTTCAGATGTACTTCGGCGATTCTCAAGATCGAAGATAAGAAGATTTGTTGAACCAGTTTTCAAGACCGACGAACAAAGATGAAGAACAGTTCGGAAGAATCTAGGAGCATCCCCAACTTGAAGACCGGTTCAGGGGGCTACTGCGGTGTCCTGGACTAGGGGGTACTCACCACGTCGTCTCCCGATTAGTTAGATTGGGCCGAGGACCCCCATGGCCGTATACTCATGGGCCAGTTAGGACAACCCATGCTGCATACAAGAAGGATTCTACAAGACTTGGCGCCTAAGACAAGGACTCCTCTAAACCCTAGGCCTACGATGCATATATAAACCGAGGCCAGGCTAGTCAATAGACAATCTCATATTCATTACTACAATCTCGTGGTAGATACATGTACTCTGTACTACACCCATATGAATACAATCAAAAGCAACATGTAGGGTATTATCTCATCAAGAGAGTCCGAAGCTAGGTAAAACCCCGTGTCCATGTTACCATCGCTCCAAGATGCCTAGCTTAGGACCCCTACTACTAGATACGCCGGATATTGAACCGACAGGCACCTCTAGACACAACAATTGATCTCTTGATCTCTTAGCCGTGTGTGGTGCCCCCCTCCACCATATTCCACCTCGATCATATCGTAGTGGTGCTTAGGAGAAGCCCTGCGTCGGTAGCAACATCATCACCGTCATCACACCGTCGTGCTGACAAAACTCTCCCATGAAGCTCTGCTGGATCGCAGGTCGCGGGATGTCATCGAGCTGAACGTGTGCTGAACTCGGAGGTGTCGTACGTTCGGTACTTGGATCAGCCGGATCGTGAAGACGTACGACTACATCAATCGCATTGTACTAACGCTTCCGCTTTTGGTCTATGAGGGTACGTAGACAACACTCTCCCCTCCCATTGCTATGCATCACCATGATCCTGTGTGTGGGTAGGATTTTTTTAGAAATTGCTACGTTTCCCAATAGTGGCATCTGAGCCTGGTTTTATGCGTAGATGTTTTATGCACGAGTAGAACACAAGTGAGTTGTGGGCGATACAAGTCATACTGCTTACCGGCATGTCATACTTTGGTTCGGCGGTATTGTTGGATGAAGCGGCCCGGACCGACATTACGCGTACGCTTACGCGAGACTGGTTCTACCGACATGCTTTGCACATAGGTGGCTGGCGGGTGTCAGTTTCTCCAACTTTAGTTGAACCGAGTGTGGCTACGCTCGGTCCTTGAGAAGGTTAAAACAACACTAACTTGACGAACTATCGTTGTGGTTTTGATGCGTAGGTAAGAACGGTTCTTGCTCAGCCCGTAGCAGCCATGTAAAACTTGCAACAACAAAGTAGAGGACGTCTAACATGTTTTTGCAGGGCATGTTGTGATGTGATATGGTCAAGGCATGATGCTAAATTTTATTGTATGAGATGATCATGTTTTGTAACCGAGTTATCGACAACTGGCAGGAGCCATATGGTTGTCGCTTTATTGTATGCAATGCAATCGCCCTATAATTGCTTTACTTTATCACTAAGCGATAGCGATAGTCGTAGAAGCAATAGTTGGTGAGATGACAACGATGCTATGATGGTGATCAAGGTGTTGCGCCGGTGACGATGAGTGCTTTGGAGATGGAGATCACAAGCACAAGATGACGATGGCCATATCATATCACTTATATTGATTGCATGTGATGTTTATCTTTTATGCATCTTATTTTGCTTAGATCGATGGTAGCATTATAAGATGATCTCTCACTAAATTTCAAGGTATAAGTGTTCTCCCTGAGTATGCACTGTTGCGAAAGTTCTTCGTGCAGAGACACCACGTGATGATCGGGTGTGATAAGCTCTACGTTCAAATACAACAGGTGCAAAATAGTTGCACACGCGGAATACTCAGGTTAAGCTTGGTGAGCCTAGCATATGCAGATATGGCCTCGGAACACTGAGACCGAAAGGTCGAGCGTGAATCATATAGTAGATATGATCAACATAGTGATGTTCACCATTGAAACTACTCCATCTCATGTGATGATCGGACATGGTTTAGTTGATATGGATCACATGATCACTTAGAAGATTAGAGGGATGTCTATCTAAGTGGGAGTTCTTTAAATAATTTGATTAACTAAACTTTAATTTATCATGAACTTAGTACCTGATAGTATTTTGCATGTCTATGTTGTTGTAGATAGATGGCCCGTGCTGTTGTTCTGTTGAATCTTAATGCGTTCCTTGAGAAAGCAAAGTTGAAAGATGATGGTAGCAACTACACAGACTGGGTCCGTAACTTGAGGATTATCCTCATTGCTGCACAGAAGAATTACATCCTGGAAGCACCGCTAGGTGCCAAACCTGCTGCAGGAGCAACACCAGATGTTATGAACGTCTGGCAGAGCAAAGCTGATGACTACTCGATAGTTCAGTGTGCCATGCTTTACGGCTTAGAACTGGGACTTCAACGACATTTTGAACGTCATGGAGCATATGAGATGTTCCAGGAGTTGAAGTTAATATTTCAAGCAAATGCCCGGATTGAGAGATATGAAGTCTCCAATAAGTTCTACAGCTGCAAGATGGAGGAGAATAGTTCTGTCAGTGAACATATACTCAGAATGTCTGGGTATAACAATCACTTGATTCAACTGGGAGTTAATCTTCCAGATGATAGTGTCATTGACAGAATTCTTCAATCACTACCACCAATCTACAAGAGCTTCGTGATGAACTATAATATGCAAGGGATGGATAATACAATTCCCGAGCTCTTCGCAATACTAAACGCTGCAGAGGTAGAAATCAAGAAGGAGCATCAAGTGTTGATGGTCAACAAGACCACTAGTTTCAAGAAAAAGGGAAAAGGGAAGAAGAAGGGGAACTTCAAGAAGAACAGCAAACAAGTTGCCGCTCAGGAGAAGAAACCCAAGTCTGGACCTAAGCCTGAGACTGAGTGTCGGTGTCAAAACCGGCGGATCTCGGGTAGGGGGTCCCGAACTGTGCGTCTAAGGCAGATGGTAACAGGAGGCGGGGGACACAATGTTTACCCAGGTTTGGGCCCTCTCGATGGAGGTAATACCCTACTTCCTGCTTGATTGATCTTGATGATATGAGTATTACAAGACTTGATCTACCACGAGATCGTAGAGGCTAAACCCTAGAAGCTAGCCTATGATTATGATTGTTGTTGTCCTACGGACTGAACCCTCCGGTTTATATTGACACCGGAGGGGGCTAGCGCTACTAGGGAAAACCTTATACACAGAATCTTAGCAGCAGCGCGGCACAAAAAGAAGCGCTCCTGCTAATTAGCAGCAGCGCGGTTAAGAAAACCACGCTACTACTAAGTTGATAGTAGTAGCGCGGGTATAAAACCACGCTACTACTAAGTGGTTTTCACCGTGCCTACCGGCACTAGCAGTAGTAGTAGCGCGGGATATAAACCCACGCTACTACTAAATTGATAGTAGTAGCGCGGTGTATAAACCCCACGCTACTGCTATGTAGTCCTCATCGTGCCCTCCCGTGACAGATCGCAGTAGTAGCGTGGGGTATAAACCCAGCGCTACTACTATGGCCCGCGGAGGCCAAAGCCCAAATTCTCGTCCGCCTCACCTGACCACTCCGCCCGCTCTTCCTCTCCTTTTTCCCAAGTCCCCGGCGCCGCCGCCCGCCGTCCCCACCAAGCACCACCCGTTCGCCACCGCCACCGTCTCCCTCTCCCTCTCCACCCCCGCGCGCGCCGCCTCCCTCAGCGCCATGTCCCCCTCGCCGTCTCCTCCGGCGGACGGGGTCGGCCCCGCGGCGCCGATGCAGGGCGACGTGTACCTGGGGTGGTAGCTCGCGGACGCGGCCGCGGCCGCGGCAGGTGCTCGCACTCGCGCGCCGGAGGAGGACGCTGAGAGGCGCTTCCGCCGCAAGGAGAAGCGGAGGGCCCTGGCCAAGAAGACGCCCTTCCCTTTTCTCCCAAATCAATCAATCCCTCCCTTCCTCCCTCCATCAATCACGCGGGCAGGGCAGGGCATCCCCTCTACGATTTGATTTTGCTTCGAAATCTTTAGGGGAGGGGAAGGAAGGGAAGGGGCGATACAGGAAGGAAGATGGATCAGCAGGAGGAGGAAGCGTTCATCTCTGTCAGCGTCAGCGTCACAGTTCCTTCCTCCATGCCGTCGGAGGAGGAGGAAGAAGAAGGCAAGAAGAGGAGGATGACATGGCTGCGGTAAAGATGGCGCCGGGCCCTCAGGTTCCCCTCAAGGACCTCCTCCACCTCCACAAGGCAAGCAAAGCAACCTGCATCTGCATCTTTCTTTCTTTCTTTTTAATACTAGTAATAGATAATAGATACTGAAACTGCAAATGGATGGATGGATCTATGTAAATATGTAATGTAGGGGGAGGAGGAGGAGGACCAGTCGATGAATTTGAGGTTTCTTTGATGCTTACTATTGTGATTCATAAAGGTTTGAATCTGATCCCGTAAGTAGGATTATTAGTTTCAATTGAATCATTTTTTGGGCAGTGAGTCACTCACTCATTCATCTATGTATACTGATTAATTTTCTTCCAGTTGGACCTGCCTGCCTCTGCATATATGTTTGACCTACCTGCTGTGCAAAATACCACCACACAAGGCAGGGTGGCACCACCGATCCTGCACCTCAGTTGCTTCAAACTTTGACAAAAGGGCCACAACCCAGTTCCATCAATAAGAAATGATGAAACAAGCAGGTTTGGGGTTCTGAAACTTGGACAAAAAGCAAAGCCAAAAGAGAAAAACAGAAAATGCAGCAAAAAAATAGAGGAATGCTTTTTTAAACTCATTTGTAAGGTTTTCGATGTTTATTTCCATGGTTTGTTTGTTGCCATTCAGAATCATGTACGTGCCACTGCTATGCTCTGTTTTCATCTTGCATTTGAGCAACCAAAACATCGAATTTATATCTTCAGTTTCGATCTTCCATGTCTTTGTGAAAGTTCAATCCAACCACCAGTACTGTACTCCACAAAATAACATTTTTGGTCCGAGATAAATATGTCTATGTGTTATTTTATGATTATTACTACTCCAGTAGTGAATGTTGGAGTATGTTGAAGCAGCCGTGGAGTCCCGCGGTGGCTTTTTGTATCTTGCCAACTAAAGAGGTGGTTGCAGAGGTGGACAGAGATAACTACAACCACAATTATGCTATTTCCTGACATGAGAAGAACACCCCAACGCATAACTAGTCTGTAGACACGTGCCATGGAAATTCTGACATTTTCTTGGGTTAAAGAAACATTTTCTTTTATTCAGTCGTGGCATGACACCAAAAGAACCTAGTATGTAACTAATGCTATATAGATTCGATTCTTCTGAAACTTATGCTTTTTTTGTTCGAAGACTGAACTTATCCATTTGATATTGAAAATTGAACATCATAAGTCAGATTGCCATGGGTTCATAAGTCAGACCTACTTCAGTTTTTATGGATCTTGGAAATATGATTGATGATGCATTTGGGTTCAGGTAAAGGAGGGAACAGTTCTGAGCACTCTGCAGGTGATCCAGAGGTTGATCCCAGTTCTATTTCGTATTTGATCGCCGGTCTGAGGGATTGCTACTACTGCTAGTTGGTAGTCATGGCAGGGACAGAGACGGTCACCGAGCGAGCGAGGGAGGGCCCATGGCGCTCTCCCCGTCTGTTGCCAGCGGCCCCTCCGTGCGCCGGCACACGGCGAGTCTGCCCTGGTCGTCCGTCGCCTTCTCCTTTGCCAGATGCATTGGGAGATCGGCCGCCGCCGCCTCAGGGTGGCGCATTGACGCCATCGCCGAGAACGGAGGTGGGTGCTCTCTTCTCGACTTACTCTGTTCCGCCAGGGTGTTGATTCTCTCCGCGCTCTTGGCTTCTCCTCCTAGGTGAGGCCTATTGACTTTGGTGCCTCTAAGCTTCCTCCTAGAGATGTGTCGCCTTCTGTTCCTGCATTACCACCACCATTCTTTCTGCAATAGTATCTGAATCCTACCACTCTGCTGCACCGTTACCAACCTTACTTACTGTCTAAAACAAATTCAGTCGCCATTCACAAGTCGGAACAAGATAAATGAAGTGGGTTTACGAATTTGAGATCATTCTCACTAGCTTTGGTAACTTAGAGATATTTAGCATTCTTAATGAACCCCTAGCATCTTCTTTGAGTTAGTAATGTTATTACATACGTCTGTACTATTGATGGTTACTACTGTTAGTTATGCACTTGAGTGATGGGTCTGTAGGATAATAAGATCATCAACTCTACTACACAGGGTCTGTAGGATAATGCTGACCAAAATATTGATTTGTTAGAACTAGTTTCCTAGTGCAAATGCACTAAGAAACATCATGCGCCAATTGACATTTATGTTAGCTAGCTATATTCAGTTGGTAGGTGCTCGTACTTAAACTGCACATTTAAAATTTAAGCTTCGGTAGTGTTATCTATTTAGTCTGATTTATACACTGCATTCCTAAGCTGAAATATTTTTTGTAACTGAAATATATAGTATGAGTTTCATTCAGTTATTTGTCACTTTTTAACTGAATATCTTTTTGTAACTGAAACATATGTGTACTTACAGTGCATATTCGCATTGTATCAGAATCTTAATCCTTTTCTCTTGTATCGTCTGAGATTATGCTTCCTCTCCATTTATTCATTATATCTATATGCCTTGCTGATGCTCATTTCTATCGCTGCAGGATAATGAGATGTTGAAGCGGCAGAGTGAATCCATGAAACTGTAGTGCAATTGCACCATTCCATTGAATATTACTCTGGAATAAGGACATTCCAATGGCAGATTAGCTCTATTTTTCCTTTTCATTTTTCTTAGTATTGGAGTGAGGACATGTAGAATGAGAAACTGTGTGGTAGCAGATATGGCAACTGTGTGATAGTAGAATCAATAATAAGGAATATGACAACTATGTGATAGTGACATTTTTCCATCACTATTGTTTCTCGGAATTGTATGCATAAAATGAAATTGGTTGATTTTATTTTTTTAAATCCTAAATAGTTAGTAGTAGCGTGGGAACAAATTGAGCGCTACTAGTAGTTTGAATACTAGTAGCGCTGGTATTATAAGCACGCTACTACTAGTTCATTAGTAATAGCGCGGTTCTGTAATAGCAGTAGCGCGGGTGTCACACACGCTACTACTAACAAAGTTAGTAGTAGCGCGGGTCTACCCGCGCTACTACTAACTATTAGCTGTAGCGCCTTATTGGTAGCGCGGGCACCCGCGCTGCTGATAGGCTTAAAACCCGCGCTGCTGCTAGGCTTTTCCCTAGTAGTGTAGGGTTACACAGAGTCGGTTACAAGGGAGGAGATCTATAGATCCGAATTGCCAAGCTTGCCTTCCACGCCAAGGAGAGTCCCATCCGGACACGGGACGAAGTCTTCAATCTTTTATCTTCATAGTCCAACAGTTCGGCCAAAGTATAAGTCTGGCTGTCCGAGGACCCCCTAATCCAGGACTCCCTCAGTAGCCCCTGAACCAGCTTCAATGACGATGAGTCCGGCGCACAGATTGTCTTCGGCATTGCAAGGCGGGTTCCTCCTCTGAATACTCCATAGAAGACTTTGAACACAAGGATCGTGTCCGGCTCTGCAAAACAAATTCCACATACCACCATAGAGAGTATAATATTTCCACAAATCCAATCTGCTGACAACTTCACGTAACATGACATCCTGCCGTGGTCCGGTCATTACGAACCGTTTTCCCAGCCTGCCACTGCACGTGTTGCGAGGCGGTTTTATTGGCACATCTTTTCGAAGCAGAGATCGTGTTCCCCTTATCACGGGATTCTCATCAATACAGGTATGGGTAACCGAATCGTGCGTGTTGGTATGACTCCTCAATTCTTAGGCAAGTTCGAAACGGCCACGCGGAGGACGCTTGATATTCACCCTCTTTATAAAGGGGCCAAGGCCTGTCCTTTTCTTCTCGCGCTCGATCCTTCCCTTCCCTCACCTCGAATTCCAACACCCAAGGCTCGGGCTAAGCACTTCGGACCTTCAATCATGTCCGGATCCAACCTTCAAGGCCCGTGGATGGCCTCCTCTGTCACAGAGGAGGACATCAAGAAGCTAAGAGAAGCCAGGTATCTGACCGCCAAAATCTCACACAGGCTGCCTGCTCAAGGGCAAGTCATCCCCATTCCCGAACCCAACGAGAGTGTCGTATTCGTTTCCCACTTCCTTCGAGGGCTAGGCTTTAGCCTTGATCCCTTTGTTAGAGGGATTATGTTCTATTACGGGCTCGATTTCCATGATCTGGCTCCGGATTCCATCCTTCACATCTCGTCGTTCATCGTCGTGTGTGAGGCCTTCCTCCGCATCACCCCACACTTCGGCTTATGGCTCAAGACCTTCAATGTGAAGTCGAAGATGATCGATGGGCGACACACAGAATGCGGAGGTGCCATAATAAGAAAAGGCGCCGATGCTCCATGGCCAAAGGGTTTCTTCCCGGAGATGTCCGACTTATGGCAGCGGGAGTGGTTTTACATCACAACTCCCCAAAGTACTAAGTGGGTAGCTGCCCCCGCCTTCCGTTCGCCCCCCCCCCGCCATAACTGGCGTCATGGGTCAACAAGGGGCTAGACTGGGGGCCAACTAATGATGTGTTGATATTGCAGAGTCGCATCTGAGATCTCCTCAAGAGAGATGTCAGCCTTGTCAAGGTAATGCAAGTCATGCTAGTTCGTCGGGTCCTCCCTTGTCAACGTCGACCTCTCCGTATGTGAGAGTTCAACCCGGAAGGACCGCGAACTATTCAGCAATTCTCCGGCATGACGCTCGAAGGGATGTATGGATTGTTCTTCGGATCACGAATAAAGTGTCTGGACACCACCGAGGATACGGGTCTAAACTGCAATCGTCCAGATATCCATGTAAGTATTTCCGCGGCTGAACACACTGTCTTTTTATTTGTCCTAACATCATTCTGAAAAAATTGCTCTTGGCCAGGACTGGATAAGAAAGGCGAAGATGATCAGGTGTTCGGCCCCCCTTCCTGAAGGCTCACCGGATCCTGTACTAGCCAGGATGCTTGTGCTCGCACCTTATCGAGTGCCATCAGGGGAAGAGAAAGGGAGTAATAAAGAAGTTGAAAGCGGGCCTCACGCATTACTCATCCAAACCGGGGGAATTAGTGTCTCCGCGAAGGAGGATAATCGGGGAGAAGAATCTGAAATTCCCTCTCCCCAAGGAAGGAAAAGGACCGCATCTGGAGACTTGGAAACAAGGGTTTCCAAACGAGGGAGGAAACCTTCGCCAGGGGGCCCTGCCCAGGGGGCATCCTTACTGCACCGTGCCCACAAGGGGATCAGCCCTCCACCGAGCTGTAAGTGAACATGAGTACTTTTGGTAAATATATCCTGCTTCATCTCCGAGGACAATAACCGAGACGTATGTCTTGCAGTTCGGATCATAGCCCTTCTCAACAGAGTTCGTCTTCGAGGGATATTCTTCTGGAGATGATGGAGGGCGAAACGCCTCCCCCAGTCTCCCTACCTCATGAGGCGGACGACCCTGAGGTGTCGTCACGGAGGATTTCTCCTGATCCGCCAAGGCCGGAAGGTAACCCTTCGTCCATCCGAAGTCCGGAGTATTCGGCTCCTAAGGAGAGCAACAGAAAGAGTCCGGGACTGTCCGGTGCACGACCAGACGCACTGATGGGTCTTCTGGAGCAAGCTGCTATCTCAGAGGCGCATCGTACTTTAATGGGTACGGTGGTTGAGAGGATTTCATCCGCCAAAAGTGGGTTGCATGAAGCTTTTATGAGCCTGCTAAGATGCTTTGAGGTACGCAAAGTAATATATATATATATATATATATATATATATATATATATATATATATATATATATATATATATATATATATATATATATATATATATATATATATTGACGGTACCGCACACGCTAGGTGTGCCCTATGCAGACAGTAGCCCCTAAGACTCTGGTTGCTGCCCAAAGGCGGCAAATAGAGTATCATAGTCCCAGGTAATGATCATGCTGCTTTCATGTGCAGGCGGCTGAGGATCCGGTGGCTGGCCGGACTGGTGAGTTTGCCAAACTGAGGCGGCAACTTGATGCGGCAGATGCCGACATCGTCCTTGTAAACAAGCGGCTGGACGAGGCATAGGGTATGTATTCGCCGGTGGTCAACAGATATTAAGAGGAGCATGATGCTAGTATTTGTAATATGCTGTGACTGCAGATGGAGCTGCCGTCGTGGAGACCTTTCGGGCGGAGCTTGCCCGAGCCAAGGAACAAGTCAGGAGAAGCGATGCGGCTGCCCTAAAGGCGACCGAAGAGTTAAGAGCCGAACAGGCTGCTCATTGCCAGAGCAAAGATAAAATAGCCAAAATGGCTGTTGAGCTGAAGGATGCCGTCGACCGGTATGAGCTTCTTGAAAAGGAAAGACAAGCGAAAGCGGCGGACCTGGAGAAAGCCATGGTAGCAGCCAAGGAAACCGGCTCTAAAATCAGAGCGGCGAAGGAGGAGCTTCGTCAAGCCGGAGATATCATGGCTGGGAAGCCCTTTTTGTTGCGGACGAAGTTTGGAGATCCGAAGTATGCCCCTCTGGATTAATTATGGAGTGCTGCAGATGCGTACTTGGACTTGGCAACGAGTACTACTGATGCGACTGAGTTTTTCAAAGATCAAAAAGATCACGAAGTGGAAAAGTTGTTCTGCTCGCAGTTCAGTGCTCCAACGCATTCGCTTCTGTTAAATGAACAAGTGGCCGAGTGGGCGGAACTCCATAGATTGTACGGACTTGCCATGAGGTCTGTCGTGGATCATCTTTGGCCGGAAGGGCCAAGGCCGAATAGTTATTTTGGTTTAGGGCAATGATTCCTTGGTGCTGTGCCGCATATCGACGCTGTAAAGAGGTCGGCGTGCATAGAGGGTGCGCGGATGGCTCTTGCCCGTGTTAAGGCATACTGGGCAGAGATGGAGGCCACCGCTATTGCAACCAAGGATCCGGCCATAGGCCAGGTCTCGGCCGAGCACTATTTTGAAGAAGTCCTAGAAGGTGCTCGTTTAATAGAGGCTCAGTGCTCGAAGAGTATCATGTTAGAGTGACATGTATCCCGATTGTAAAAACAATGCTATTTGGATTATAAAGGCTGTGTTTATACTTTTGCCTAAAAGTATTATGATGCCTCCTGTGCGGCCGTTTATGTATGTATATAACCTAAAAGTTTGCAGTCGTCGGCTTCAGACCCCACGCATATAATGCGGGGATGTTCGAAAAAGTGCGTATTCACACTTGATCCAACGTCTTGGTCCATTAAGGAGGTGATGGCACGGCGAACAAGGCAATCGAACTATATAGCTTTAACACTTTCACTTAGCCATAGGAGTTTGACGGTGGGGCTACTATATAGCCCCTGGTACTTCCGCGCTCGTCCAAATACGGGGCGCGTACATACATGACAAGGAAACCGACCCTTTGTTAATGCGGAGGAATCGTGAAGATTCCGCGGAGTCATCGAGTGGTTGACCAGTCTCGCGCTTTATCATGAAAGTCAGTTTTCGGCTTTCTCTACTGAGGTGCTCGTCCAGATGAACCAGGGCACAATCGCAGTAGTTCTCCCGGTGCCACCTTAGCCGATAGAGCGGAACGGAAGGTAGCAAAACACAGGAGCCGGGCATACCCAACTATTGACCAAATACATGATTCAGTGCTGATGCATATAAGGCCAAACTCGCGATGCTGAACACTCCCTAAGGTGTTCGGTCTTTACAACATATACCGGGCTGAGTAACGCCCTTGATAATGAACCCTGAATTTCCAGGTACGTGCATTAGTCTGACGTGGCGAAATGCCAATAACGCCAGCATCCCTCTCGGTTGTTTTGAGTATCCGGAGGGTGTGAAGCAACAAGAGACAGTAAGAAAGGTTTACACAGGGTCTCAAACCTTTGAGTGGGGCCCTGCTGCACGTCTGTGCCTATGTCTCCGTTGTGCCGTATCCTGGAAGGTTGTAGCACGATTATCATCTCTAAAAGAGAAAAAACTCAAGTGAAAGTCTTCATGCAAAAAATTGGTTATTCTTAACAAACCATTAAAATTCAATCTAAATAAGGTCAAGCCAAACTTTAGTCCTTTTTACATGCGGGAAGCCCCTAGCGCCACCTATGGGGGTATATCCATCGACCCAATCTCAGGTTTGTCTGAGCTGTTACAGCTAGTGGTGCACCGGACTCGTCTAGCCGTGTCCGCGGTCTTGACGACCGATCATTTGTTCCGGTTGGAGAGGTTGTTCAGTGTTCGGCTGCTAAAGCCCCCACACATTCTTCCGCACATAAGGAAAACTCTGTGTTTCCGCTAACTATGATGATGCCACGCGGACTGGGCATCTTAAGCTTGAGATAATCGTAATGCGGTACTGCATTAAAACAAGCGAAGGCTGTTCTTCCGAGTAGTTCTTGATAGACACTTCGGAAAGGAGCGATGTCAAAGGTTAACTTTACACTTTGGAAGTTGTCAGGAGAACCTAATACAACCTCTAGTACTAGAGAGCCCATGCAGCGGGCCTCTGGGCCTGGTATTACTCCTTTAAAGGTAGTATTGCTTTGACTGATTCTTGTCGGGTCTATCCCCATTTTGCAGACTGTGTCCTGATATATCAGATTAAGACTGCTGCCGCCGTCCATAAGGACTCGGGTGAGATGGTATCCGTCAATTATTGGGTCTAGTACCAAGGCAGCCGATCCTCCGTGCCGGATACTAGTCGGGTGATCCTTGCGATCAAAAGTAATCGGTCAGGCCGACCAAGGGTTGAACTTGGGGGTGACGGGCTCCACGGCGCATATGTCTCGGAGTCAGCGTTTGCTCCTCCTCTTGGTTACGTGAATCATGTTCACTGTTTTGACCTCTGGTGGGAATATTTTCTGTCTCCCAGTGTTTTGCTGGCGAGGCTCATCCTCGTCTTCACTTGGTGTCTCCCTCCCCTTGTGTTCGGTGTTTAGCTTGCCGGCCTGCTTGAAGACCCAGCGTTCTCTATTGGTGTGATTTGCAGGTTTGTCGAAGGTGCCGTGAATTTGACATAATCTATCTAGAATCTTGTTTAGGATGGAAAGTCCATCTCTGCTGCCTTTGAATGGCTTTTTCCATTGACCGGGTCGAGAGCCCCTGAATCCGGCGTTTACCGCCGTGTTGTATGGGCTGTCTTCGTTGTTTCAACGCTTGCTTTTATTGCGTCGTGGTTTTCCATTGCCATCCCTGACTTCGGATGTGCCTGGGTCACTGGTGCCGCTACGGGCTAGCCAACTATCTTCGCCCGCGCAAAAGCGGGTCATAAGGCTTGTTAGGTCTGCCATTGTCCTCGGTTTTTCTTGGTCGAGGTGTCTGGCGAGCCATTCATCCCGGACGCTATGTTAGAAAGCCGCTAAGGCTTCGGTGTCCGGGCAGTCGACAATTTGATTCTTCTTAGTGAGGAATCTGTTCCAAAGCTTTCGGGCAGACTCTCCGGGCTGTTGAATTATATGACTTAAATCGTTTGCATCGGAGGTCGGATGTAGGTCCCTTGAAAATTAGCCCTAAAAGCATCCTCAAGCTCCTCCCAACTTCCAATTGAGTTTTCGGGGAGGCTCTTCAGCCAAAGCCGAGTTGGTCCTTTCAACTTGAGGGGCAAGTATTTGATGGCGTGGAGATCATCTCCATGAGCCATATGGATATGAAGGATAAAGTCCTCAATCTAGACCCCAGGGTCTGTCGTTTCGTCGTATGCCTCTATGTTCATGGGCTTGAATCCTTCTGGAAATTTATGATCCAGCACCTCATCGGTGAAGCATAGGGGGTGCACGGCACCCCTGTATTTGGATGTGTCATGGCATACTGACGGTTGTAGTGTTCGGTTTTGCTTCTGTGCCGGAGCGCGCTTCCTAGATCCGTAGATGGACCTGGTCATACCGGCTTTTTGGTGCAAGTCCTCACGTAAGTCGTGTGCTGATTTATGTGTGACATCGGTAGCCGCCCTATCGCGGCCACAGGGTGGTCAATCCGGCTGATCGATCGTTTTATTTTTCGGCTGTGTAGGCTCTAAAGCCTCGTCATCGAATTCAGGCAGCAACTTGCTCTTTGGATAGCTCTTTGTGTGGCGATTGCCACCGTACTTTTCTTTAGTTTCGAGCACTTTGTTCCATCTACTGTTGAGTGTGTTTTGCGCGGCCTTGAGCCTTTGCTTCTGCTTCTTTAGACTCCTCACGGCGGCAATAAGCCTTCTATGGAGGTTCTCTTGCTCCAAGTGCCTTTCTGGGATGATGTGTGCATCGTCGTCCGGACTGTTCTCCTCTCCGGAGACAGGTTGATTAGCTTTACCCTCGGCGTTGCCGTGATCGGACAACGGCTCCATACTATGTTCGTCACCCGCTGGCTCATCCTGCTCTGTCGTTGGGTCCATGTGGTCGTCGTTTCCTCTGGAGTCGACCGGGGTATTATTCTTTCTTGCGCTGTTGTTGCTGTTTTTGCCGAGGCGGGATTTGGAGCGGCGCCTACGTCGTTGCTTTGGTTGCTTCTCGAGGGGGTTATCCTTCGCTGCATCCTTCCATTCCTCGTCATTGTTTTCTTTGGGTGTATCCACCATATATATATATCGTGTGATGAAGTGGCTGTCCAGCGCCCTGTGGGCGGTGGTTCCTGTTCCTGTCCTGCATCGTCGTCCATATCGTCGATGTCTTCGGAGTCGAAATCAAGCATGCCGGTTAAATCGTCGACAGTGGCTATTAAGTGGATGGTGGGTGGGGAACGAATTTCTTCGTCATCCGCTTCCCACTCGAGGCGGACATAGTTCGGTCGAGCGTCTCTTGACAAAGAGAGAGACTTTACAGTATCTAGCACATCTCTCGAGGGCGAGTGCTAGAAAATATCCGTGGAGGTAAACTCCATGATCGGTGCCCAATCCGATTTGATAGGCACTGACGCAGGCGGTTCGGAGCCCGTGGCCGGGGACGAATCCAAGAGTTTGGCGACACAGGTCTCATAGGAGGTGAAGTCAGTATTCGACTCTATCGCCACTGAGTGTGCGGCCTCCATGGTGGGGTCCATCCACGTGTCCTCGGATGGCGCAATCTGCTCGGATTGAGGGCCGGAGTAGCCACAGGTGTGATCTCCCGAACACTGTTCGACGGCAGAGCTAAGTCATGCTCGGCGTGACTGTGCGGCGCACCTGACATGGGCTCGAATCCGTCAAAGATCAAGTCTCCGTGGATGTTGGCAGTATAGTTTAAGCTTCCAAACCTGACCTGACGGCCAGGGGCATAGCTTTCGATCTTCTCCAGATGGAGAGTTGGCCCGCAGTGCGAAGCCGCCGAATATGAAGATCTGCCCGGGGAGAAAAACCTCACCTTGGATCGCATCGTTGCCGATGATCGAAGGAGCCATCAAGCCTTATGGTGACGGCACAGTGGAACTCTCAATGAAAGCACCAATGTCGGTGTCAAAACCGACGGATCTCGGGTAGGGGGTCCCGAACTGTGCGTCTAAGGCGGATGGTAACAGGAGGAGGGGGACACAATGTTTACCCAGGTTCGGGCCCTCTCGATGGAGGTAATACCCTACTTCCTGCTTGATTGATCTTGATGATATGAGTACTAAAAGAGTTGATCTACCACGAGATCGTAGAGGCTAAACCCTAGAAGCTAGCCTATGCTTATGATTGTTGTTGTCCTACGGACTAAACCCTCCGGTTTATATAGACACTGGAGGGGGCTAGGGCTACACAGAGTCGGTTACAAGGGAGGAGATCTACAGATCCGAATTGCCAAGCTTGCCTTCCACGCCAAGGAGAGTCCCATCCGGACACGGGACGAAGTCTTCAATCTTGTATCTTCATAGTCCAACAGCCCGGCCAAAGTATATAGTCCGGCTGTCCGAGGACCCCCTAATCCAGACTCCCTCACTGAGTGCTTCTCCTGCAAGTAGACTGGTCACTGGAAGAGGAACTGGCCCAGGTATTTGGCGGATAAGAAGGATGGCAAGGTGAACAAAGGTATATGTGATATACATGTTATTGATGTGTACCTTACTAATGCTCGCAGTAGCACCTGGGTATTTGATATTGGTTCTATTGCTAATATTTGCAACTCAAAACAGGGGCTATGGATTAAGCAAAGATTGGCTAAGGACGAGGTGACGGTGCGCGTGGGAAATGGTTCCAAAGTCGATGTGATCACGGTCGGCACGCTACCTCTACATCTACCTTCGGGATTAGTTTTAGACCTAAATAATTGTTATTTGGTGCCAGCGTTGAGCATGAACATTATATCTGGATCTTGTTTGATGCGAAACGGTTATTCATTTAAATCAGAGAATAATTGTTGTTCTATTTATACGAGTAATATCTTTTATGGTCATGCACCCTTGAAGAGTGGTCTATTTATATTAAATCTCGCTAGTAGTGATACATATATTCATAATATTGACGCCAAAAGATGCAGAGTTGATAATGATAGTGCAACTTATTTGTGGCACTGCCGTTTAGGTCATATTGGTATAAAGCGCATGAAGAAACTCCATACTGATGGACTTTTGGAATCACTTGATTATGAATCACTTGGTACTTGCGAACCATGCCTCATGGGCAAGATGACTAAAACGGCGTTCTCCGGAACAATGGAGCGAGCAACAGATTTGTTGGAGATCATATATACTGATGTATATGGTCCAATGAATATTGAGGCTCGCGGCGGGTATCTTATTTTCTCACCTTCACAGATGATTTGAGCAGATATGGGTATATCTACTTAATGAAACATAAGTCTGAAACATTTTAAAAGTTTAAAGAATTTCAGAGTGAAGTGGAAAATAATCGTAACAAGAAAATAAAGTTTCTACGATCTGATCGTGGAGGAGAATATTTGAGTTACGAGTTTGGTCTACATTCGAAACAATGTGGAATAGTTTCGCAACTCACGCCACCCGGAACAACACAGCTCAATGGTGTGCCCGAACGTCGTAATCGTACTTTACTAGATATGGTGCGATCTATGATGTCTCTTACTGATTTACCGCTATCATTTCGGGGTTATGCTTTAGAGACTGATGCATTCATGTTAAATAGGGCACCATCTAAATCTGTTGAGATGACGCCTTATGAACTGTGGTTTGGCAAGAAACCAAAGTTGTCATTTCTTAAAGTTTGGGGCTGTGATGCTTATCTGAAAAAGCTTCAACCTGATAAGCTCGAACTCAGATCGGAGAAATGTGTCTTCATAGGATACCCAAAGGAAACTATTGGGTACACCTTCTATCACAGATCTGAAGGCAAGACTTTTGTTGCTAAATTTGCATCCTTTTTAGAGAAGGAGTTTCTCTCGAAAGAAGTGAGTGGGAGGAAAGTAGAACTTGATGAGGTAACTGTACCTGCTCCCTTGTTGGAAAGTAGTTCATCACAGAAACTGGTTCCTGTGACACCTACACCGATTAGTGTGGAAGCTAATGATGATGATCATGAAACTTCAGAGATCAAGTTACTACCGAACCTAGTAGGTCAACCAGAGTGAGATCCGCACCAGAGTGGTACGGTAATCCTGTTCTGGAGGTCATGTTACTAGACCATGACGAACCTACAAACTATGAGGAAGCAATGATGAGCCCAGATTCCGCTAAATGGCTTGAGGCCATGAAATCTGAGATGGGATCCATGTATGTGAACAAAGTGTGGACTTTGGTTGACTTGCCCGATGATCGGCAAGCCATCGAGAATTAATGGATCTTCAAGAAGAAGACAGACGCTGAAGGTAATTTTTCTGTCTACAAAGCTTGACTTGTTGCAAAATGTTTTCGACAAGTTCAAGGAGTTGACTACGATGAGACCTTCTCACCCGTAGCGATGCTTAAGTCAGTCCGAATCATGTTAGCAATTGCCGCATTTTATGATTTTGAAATTTGGCAAATGGATGTAAAGACTGCTTTCTTGAATGGATTTCTGGAAGAAGAGTTGTATATGATGCAACCTAAAGGTTTTATCGATCCAAAGGGTGCTAACAAAGTGTGCAAGCTCCAGCGATCCATTTATGGACTGGTGCAAGCCTCTTGGAGTTGGAATAAACGCTTTGATAGTGTGATCAAATCATATGGTTTTATACAGACTTTTGGAGAAGCCTGTATTTACAAGAAAGTGAGTGGGAGCTCTATAGAATTACTAATCTTATATGTGGATGACATATTGTTGATTGGAAATGATATAGAGTTTCTGTATAGCATAAAAGGATACTTGAATAAGAGTTTTTCAATGAAGGACCTCGGTGAAGCTGCTTACATATTGTGCATCAAGATCTATAGAGATAGATCAAGATGCTTAATAGGACTTTCACAAAGCACATACCTTGACAAATTTTTGAAGAAGTTCAAAATGGATCAAGCAAAGGAAGGTTTCTTGCCTGTGTTACAAGGTGTGAAGTTGAGTAAGACTCGATGCCCGACCACTGCAGAAGATGGAGAGAAAATGAAAGATGTTCCATATGCTTCAGCCATAGGCTCTATCATGTATGCAATGTTGTGTACCAGACCTGATGTCTGCCTTGCTATTAGTTTAGTAGGGAGGTACCAAAGTAATCCAGGAGTGGATCACTGGACAGCGGTCAAGAACATCCTGAAATACCTGAAAAGGACTAAGGATATGTTTCTCGTTTATGGAGGTGACAAAGAGCTCATCATAAATGGTTACGTTGATGCAAGCTTTGACACTGATCCAGACGATTCTAAATCGCAAACCGGATACGTGTTTATATTAAACGGTGGAGCTGTCAGTTGGAGCAGTTCTAAACAAAGCGTCGTGGCGGGATCTACGTGTGAAGCGGAGTACATTGCTGCTTCGGAAGCAGCAAATGAAGGAGTCTGGATGAAGGAGTTCATATCTGATCTAGTTGTCATACCTAGTGCATCGGGTCCAATGAAAATCTTTTGTGACAATACTGGTGCAATTGCCTTGGCAAAGGAATCCAGATTTCACAAGAGAACCAAGCACATCAAGAGACGCTTCAACTCCATCCGGGATCAAGTCCAGGTGGGAGACATAGAGATTTGCAAGATACATACGGATCTGAATGTTGCAGACCCATTGACTAAGCCTCTCTCACGAGCAACACATGATCAACACCAAGACTCCATGGGTGTTAGAATCATTACTGTGTAATCTAGATTATTGACTCTAGTGCAAGTGGGAGACTGAAGGAAATATGCCCTAGAGGCAATAATAAAGTTATTATTTATTTCCTTATATCATGATAAATGTTTATTATTCATGCTAGAATTGTATTAACCGGAAACATGATACATGTGTGAATACATAGACAAACAGAGTGTCACTAGTATGCCTCTACTGGACTAGCTCATTAATCAAAGATGGCTGTGTTTCCTAGCCATAGACATGAGTTGTCATTTGATTAACGGGATCACATCATTAGGAGAATGATGTGATTGACTTGACCCATTCCGTTAGCTTAGCACTTGATCGTTTAGTATGTTGCTATTGCTTTCTTCATGACTTATACATGTTCCTATGACTATGAGATTTTGCAACTCCCGTTTACTGGAGGAACACTTTGTGTGCTACCAAACGTCAAACGTAACTGGGTGATTATAAAGGTGCTCTACAGGTGTCTCCGAAGGTACTTGTTGGTTGGCGTATTTCGAGATTAGGGTTTGTCACTCCGATTGTCGGAGAGGTATCTCTGGGCCCACTTGATAATGCACATCACTATAAGCCTTGCAAGCGTTGTAACTAATGAGTTAGTTGCGAGATGATGTATTACGGAACGAGTAAATAGACTTGCCGGTAATGAGATTGAACTAGGTATTGAGATATCGACGATCGAATCTCGGGCAAGTAACATACCGATGACAAAGGAAACAACGTATGTTGTTATGCGGTTTGACCGATAAAGATCTTCGTAGAATATGTAGGAGCCAATATGAGCATCCAGGTTCTGCTATTGGTTATTGACCGGAGACATGTCTCGGTTATGTCTTCATAGTTCTCAAACCCGTAGGGCCCACACGCTTAAAGTTTCAGTGACGATTGTATTATGAGTTTTTGTGTTTTGATGTACCGAAGGTAGTTCGGAGTCCCGGATGTGATCAAGGACATGACAAGGAGTCTCAAAATGGTCGAGACATAAAGATTGATATATTGGATGACTATGTTCGGACACCGGAACCTCCCCCTCTAGTCCGAATTGGACAAGGAGGGGGACGGCGCCCCCCTTTTCCTTCCTCTCTCTCCTTCCCTTCCTTTCCCCTCCTACTCCAACTAGGAAAAGAGGGAGTCCTACTCCCGGTGGGAGTAGGACTCCTCCCTGGCACGCCCTCCCCTGGCCGGACGCCTCCTCCCCCTGGTCCTTTATATACGGGGGCAGGGGCACCTCTAGACACAACAATTGATCTCTTGATCTCTTAGCCGTGTGCGGTGCCCCCCTACACCATATTCCACCTCGGTCATATCGTAGCGGTGCTTAGGCGAAGCCTTGCATCGGTAGCAACATCATCACCGTCATCACACCGTCGTGCTGACGAAACTCTCCCATGAAGCTCTGCTGGATCGGAGATCACGAGACGTCATCGAGCTGAACGTGTGCTGAACTCGGAGGTGCCGTACGTTCGGTACTTGGATCGGTCGAATTGTGAAGACGTACAACTACATCAACCATGTTGTACTAACGCTTCCGCTTTTGGTCTACGAGGGTACGTAGACAACACTCTCCCCTCTCGTTGCTATGCATCACCATGATCCTGTGTGTGCGTAGGATTTTTTTTTTGAAATTACTACGTTCCCCAATAGTTGGGCGTGCGCATGATCACGTCTGGGGCCCGATATGCATGCGGTTGCGCCACGCGCGTTGCCACACAATGCAGTTACGTGCGACACGATGGAGTTACGCACTGCAAATTAGAACTACCATCAGGTCCTGCTGATATTCCTGGCCGTCTGGCTTCCCTTTAATTCCCGCGGCCATTATAACCTTAGTCTCTTCAACCTTTTGATCGCGCCCCACAACAAAACAAGCACACCCACGATGACACATACAAAGGGGATGTCTAGCGGCGCTCCAATGGAGTTCGGCGAGCATAGAGTGGAGACCCACACGAGGGAGAGGGATCTCTTGGTGGTGTACAACATCGACCCGGCCTTGATGGACGACTACATCAACAACTTTGAGCAGTTGCTTGCTCGAGACAAGTACAAGGTGGTCGGCATCGACCTCCAGTACACCGTCAGTCGTCCTGGCATAGATCAAAAGGTTGCCGTCGCCCATTTGTGCGTGCGCCATCATGTCCTCATCTACCACTACCGCATGGCCACAGAGCCTTGCGAACGTCTCAACAGGTTTGTCAACAACACCGACTACAAGTTCGCCACGGTGGAAACCACCGACGATGTAAAAACGCTCAGTGTTACGGGATTGTCCTGCAAGAACCTTGTCGAAATCCATGACCACTACAGGGTCTTGGGCAGCACGAAGAATGACTCCCTGGTTGAACTCGCCTCGGCCATCATCGACCCCTACTACGAAAAGATGAAGCAGGATGCCCAGATAACAAGTCCCGTATCCTGGCACAGGGCCTGGATGCGGCAACTGGATGAACCTCACCTCAGGGTCACGACCAAGAGCGTGTACACATGCTACAAGATCCACATGCGGATCGTTGACATGAGGAAGTGCCTCGTTACCCAAATCGATGAGCCCAGATCGAGCCACAAGCAGAGCAAGCGTCACAAGAAGTATATGATGATCAGTTGATCGTTTATGCTAGTTAATCATGCATGTAATATATAGTTAACTTTGTTGGTGTGTGGAAATGTCATGTGTGTAGTACCCACCTATGTAATTATGCATGTAATAGTTTACTTTGGTGTGTGCAAATGCCATGGTTGTAGTAGCCACCTATGTAAGTGGATTTTTAATTTGGTTATGCAACCATCTCCTTATAAGTGTGTGTATATATATGTTGTTGTTCTGTATGCAATCCCATTGCACAACACACACGTCTTATTAGCAGCAACCGTCTATGTTATTATCGGTCTTCGCACACAGTTCTGATTACAGACCTGTTTGCGCGTATCACACACATCTTGTTATATTGAACCATTTATGTTCTTTTATCTCAACACAAACAGTTCATCCGAGTGAACTGCACGCCGTATATCGCACACGCCTTGATCTGGCTGCCCGTTTCTGTTGTTCCTCCTCATCATAAACAGTTCATCCGAATGAACCGTATGCTGTATATCACACACACCTTCATCTGGCTGCCCGTTTCTTTTGTTCCTCCTCATCGCAAACAATTAATTGAACTGAATATATGTCCTGCATCGCACACGCAATTAAAATATGAACCGTGTTTGATGCATCCATCATCGCAAACGTTTTGCACCTTTCTTGACGGGTTTTTACACCACCGTTTGTGATTATTGCATCGCACACAGTTTCGTCGAAGGGTCTCTGATCGTAGTGTCACGTTAGCAGCATCCTGTAGTAGTGAAAGATCTCTTGGTCGATAATATAGATGGGCATGTTATTTACTTCTATGATGAAGCTGCTAGAATTGCCAAACCCGATGAAAAAGATAAACATAGACCCGTTGTTGGCATGCCTGTTGTCTCAGTTAAGATAGGAGATCACTGTTATCATGGTTTATGTGACATAGGTGCTAGCGTGAGTGCTATTCCTTTTACCTTATATCAAGAAATTATGAATGACATAGCACCCACTGAAATTGGAGACATAGATGTTACAATTAAACTTGCTAATAGAGACACCATCACACCACTTGGGATTGTTAGAGACATTGAGGTCTTGTGTGGGAAAATAAAATATCCTACTGATTTTCTTGTTCTTGGTTCCCCACAAGATGGCTTTTGTCCTATTATCTTTGGTAGACCTTTCTTGAACACCGTAAATGCTAAAATAGATTGTGAGAAACAAACTGTCGGTGTCAGCTTTGGTGATGAGTCTCATGAGTTTAATTTTTCCAAGTTTAGTAGAAAACCTCATAAAAAGAATTGTCTAGTAAGGATGAAATTATTGGTCTTGCTTCTATTGTTGTATCTCCAACTGATCCTTTAGAACAATATTTGCTAGACCATGAAAATGATTTACATATGCATGAAAGAAACGAAATAGATAATATTTTCTTTAAACAACGTTCTTTGCTAAAACATAATTTTCCTATTGAAACTCTGGGAGGTCCTCATCACTACTAGAAAAAAGGCTATTAGTGGCGCACCCAATATTGCCATTAGTGGCGCACCATGGGTGGGCCACTAATACCACGCCACTAATAAGGAATACTAATGGCGCACCTCTGATGCGCCACTGTTAATCCAAATAACGGTGGCGCACCACTGGTGCGCCATTGGTATGCCACCTAGTGCGCCACTGGTATTCATATGGGTGCGCCACTGATATTCATATGGGTGCGCCACTGATATTCATACGGGTGCGCCACTGATATTCATATGGGTGCGCCACTGTTATTTAATTGGGTGCGCCACTAATGTGCAAGATGGTGCGCCATTGGTATTGCAGCAGGGGTCCCTACTGATGCGCCACTGATATCCATATGGGTGCGCCACTGTTATTTAACTGGGTGCGCCACTAATGTGCAATATGGTGCGCCACTACTATTAATTCTAGGATTTTTTTTTCTGCATTTCTGGTATTTGGACAGGTTACAAAATACAATACATCACAGAATATAAACAGCACATAATACAAATCATCACATTAGTCTCCGAATTCGAAATAGCGAACAAAGTTCAAATATTAGACAAGTTTAGGTCTCGAGACCGAGTAGCGAGTTTGTCGTCACATTACAAAGTTGATATCATCTAAACTACCATCACATAGAAGAGAGCTGCGGTCACGATGAGCATCATCGCGATGAAACTAGTCTTCATCCGGTTCCTCCTCCGCTCCCTCCTCTCTCCCTCTAGATAGCGCTCGTATCTAGCTTCCGCCTCCGCCCTAGTGGTGTACCCTTTGTAACTGTTACCGCTGAAACGGTGAACCTGTCTCCGACACTCCTCCCAGTCGTCATAGACTCCGGGAACCCTACCCTTGTACACGACATACGACGGCATCTCTATGCACTAGACAAACAAAACGTTAGTAGCAATTCACAGATAATATATAAGTATGCAACAAAAGGATCGGAAGAGAAAAGCAACACATTAATAGCACGGTTCATGGTCCTACTAATAAATAGCATCGATTACATATAAGTTGAACGACTCTCCAAACTAAAGAGACATACAAGTTCATTAAAGTTTAATTACAACACGAGCTAATCGACATTTCAGAACTATATACCATCAATACTTTCTTCGACTCGACTCAGGGACCGGAGCGTGGATGAAGCCGCCGTCATCCGTCGGCGTCATGAATGTGCGGTAGTTGTCAGCCTGCATTTGTAGCGTTGTTTCTATTTCCCTGTTGGACGGTTGATATTTGAGGTGGAACTGCCCCGAGGTACGAAGGACATCTTGACAGATGATTTCCGCAAACTCCGACTGGATGCGAAAGAATTCTTGTCTGATGTCCATGTCCTGGATTGCCGACAAGCGTGCGGCCCAATCTTGGAGACCCTTTGGTAGCATAAGGTGATTATGGTCCCGTACGATCGCCCGCATGTGATGGAGGGCATAGTAGGCATCCTTCTGACTGCTAGGCGGCTGCTTAACACAGGGGAACATCGTTACGTGGGTGAACACGTGCTTGCCGTACCTACACATTTCCTTCCTGAAGGTGCCTCCAGATTTGGCGTAGCCGGGGAGAGCATCATCAAGAACTTTCTTGATATTTGTGTAGTCTTTCTTCGACTGACGGTCCGAGTCGAAATACGTGGCCGTGGAATATTTCGGGCTTAAGAGGATGAGTGTGCAACGTGTGTCATTGCACAAAACACGGAATGTTAGAAAAAAAAAAGAACGATCGAAATCTAAGAAATCATATGTTACGGGGCGGTGAGGGGATGACTTACTCGGGAAAGTAAGGCACGAGGAAGGTATCCTTATCTTTGTTCGCCATAATGACGCCTTCGAGGTATGAACTCGCGATTTGCCGGTCCCCAGCGCTGTCCAAGTGCTTGGCACGCATGTAGAAGGGGTCGACTATCACGATGTCCGGGGTCTTGTCTCTAATGATCTGCATCTCCATATTGAGCGAAAATAGTCGAATGAAGGTGTAGTGCAGCGGATGAAGGTTAAACATAGCGAAGATGTCATCAAACCGCAGGACGATCATACTCCCGATGGTGCCATCGACAAAGCCCTTGCCCTCTGGCACCTTGGCCACGAAAACCGGGTATAAGTCATCTTTCTCGGAGAGACGCCGCTTCTCCATAGAAAGAACACTGTCATGCAGACTCCGCATAGCACCGGTTGCAGCCTTGAGCAGATTAGCCGGTAGCATCGGCCTACCCGCCACATGCACCGCCCTCATGATATCCTTAGGTATTGGTGGCCCGTCCTGAGCACGGATCGTACTCGGTGCCGGCTGGCTCGCACCCTTGTTAGTTTTTCTTTTCCGTCCCTTCTTTGGCTTCTGCTGATGTAATGGGATCGAGGTCTGCTCAGAGACCACCTTCTTGAGTGTGGTGGGGCTGATAATATTTCGCACCTCGGCTGTTTGAGTCTCGGTGAAGGCGGCAGCTGGAGGCGTCTCCTGAGAACCGAACAGACGACGCCTGTTGCAATTGGGTTTCTCCGCGGTACCAGCTAGATCGCGATCGACTTTTGCAGGGTTGGGTTCTTGAGAAGGAGGCGCCAAGAATTCGTCACCGTACCCACCATGTTCGTTGAAGTAGTCATCGACGTTGACAAATGTACCGTCGTCGACGTCCGGATCCTGTGCCATATGCATGCCCGGATCAACTGACGGCGGTAGCGTTGCGGCGGTCTTGCCATGGCTTGGCGCCGGCAGGACTGGCGGTGTTGTCTGTGGGGTGGTGACCCCCGCCCCCAAACGAATCTGGCTCTTCGGCCAAAGCAATGGCCAGTTGAAGCAGGCGCCGAGGGTCATCACATCCTCTTCGTCGGCCCCATGGGGTCGATACGGAGGTAACAAGTCGTCGCGGCCCCGCAGCACCCGAACCAGTTGAACCCTATACACGGTGGGTGGCATCGGATTATGGTGGAACACGCGGTTGCCCGGTTCAACGATTTTGGCCTTGGCGACATCGATCAACTTGCCGTCCACGAAGTGCAGGAGAGTGCATGGAACTTCGTTGGCGGTGCCCTGCGAAAACATGTAGGGCGTCAGGGATGCCCAGTCAAAGGCAAGGAGATGAAGTCATCGGCCGAGGCTTAGTTACCGTGATGGCGTCGAGCTCGGCTAATGTCGAGGCACCGCCAACGGCGGGCGTGCAAGTGACGGAGGGGCCGCTTGCTGCCGAGGTGCCGGCCGGCGTATTCTTCCCACACCCGGGTGCATCAAGCTCCAATGCCGGCGCCGGCACCGGAGACACCAATGACGCCTCCGCCGGAGACACCACTGCCGGCGCGTTGTGCGAGTTGCTGCCCGTCAAGCTGGGAATCGGGGGCGGCCCCTGTTGGCCGCCCACAAACCACCCCCGCAGCCCCTCAACCAAGGTAGGCATAATGGCGGTGATCGTCGCTCCCAGTTGGTCTCGCACTTGGTCTCGCACTTGCTCTTCGACTATCTGAGGAATCTGCGCCACTTTTGCCTTGAGTTCTTTAACCTCCTGGCTTTCCAAGCTGGTCTTTCTCTCCTTTCGCCCAGTCTTATAGTATTCCGACCATTTCATGGACAAGCCTTCGCCGGCCACACGACCAGCTGACGTCGGCTTAGCTAACTTATCCTTCTGTTTCATTACATTCAACGCCCTATTTAAAGTGGTGTCCCAAGGGGCAGACGGGGAGCTCTGAGACCCCGCGCTACTGCTTTCAGTTTCCTGCGGAAGTAACGTGAACCATTTAGAAATTTGGCTTCATTAATTAGAATGCAACCATATGGAGCTAATTACGCGGGGGTGTATTCCTTACCAGAACAAGCTCAAGCGCCTTCACCTTCGGATCCGTGGTAAGCTCCTTTGTTACCGGGTCCTCCTTGTACCAGGCTCTGATATAGTTCCTGGTCTGCTTTTCATGGCGGTATTTATCGAAGAGGGGCGGTAGGCCTTGCTCGACACGCTCCGCGTCCTCCTTGTCCCATTTAGGTTCCGCCACTCTGTAACCGCCGGGACCGAGTGTGTGGACCCCTAAGTTCAATTCCCGCATTTCTTTCCCCCACTGACTTGATTCCACGGATGCGTTGCTCTCGCACTTGGTCTTGAACTCCAGGTAGTCAGCTTTGCTGATCGAAGGATTTTTCTCCTTGATCTTCTCATAACTATCACCTCTTTCAATCATTTTCTTCACCCGGGCTCTCCAAGAAGCCAGGGCCGTGCTCATCTTCGTGAGGGCGGCACTGTTCACTTTATTCCCTGAGAGGCGTGTGTTTGCGAAGTCACCGGGGAACTTGTATCGTTCGTGCAGCTTCGTGAAGAGGAGGATCCGCAAATTCCCTCGTTCACGATGCCTTAGGTTCTCGGTGTTGATCGTGACGGTGCTCCGGACAATGCACCCGAGTTGTCCCGCATACCCACTGACTAATTCTTTGGGCGCCGTTGGATGCCCACTGGAGGACACTTCAGTAAATTCCTCCTTGACGGTGCCGAGCACGTTCGGGCGCCGGTCCTTCCGTTGCCTCTTCGGTTGGCTGCCATCTGTGCGTTCGCTGCCATCATCAGTGGTGGCATCCCCGGCGGCACCATCAGTGGTGTCATCCCCGACGCCACTAGGGGTTGTGTAGTCGGGATCGGTGTCTTCCGCGGCGTCCTCATAGCGGTGAGGGTATTCCTCCATCTCCTGGGACAGCTCCCAGAATGGCTTGCCGCCCGAACCGCCGGCCTCATCGTTGTCGGCCATGTTCGCTCTAAATAGGAAAAAAGTTTGGTCAAAAAGTTGGTTATTGTCAAGGAACAAGATCTCATCATTTAGGGTTTGTGAGGAATTATCATGGTCTCATCACTTAGGGTTTGTCGACACCGAGGCATCCTAAAAGCTACGGTTTTATCATTTAGAGTGCCGTTGATAGAAGCTATTCAGAACTAGTCCTACTTAATTCTTGATCCTACTTAATTAAGTACTAAGATACCCCGGCCCATGCATTAGTCGCAAGTACCCCATATGTCCTATTTTTAGCAAAGTCATGCTAAAATTCACGGAAAATTTCAGCATGACCTTTGCTGAAAATAGGACATATGGAGTACCCGAACTTGCCGGAACGGAAGTTAATCGACATTCCGGCAAACTCAAGGGCCTCTCGGGGTACCTGCAAAATCATCACGACACGATGGTCGGAGACAAAACCCAGCAAACTAGCACCACAATGTGCCTCTACTTTCATATGGATGAAAAGGCCACAGACCATATGGTCCTCTGCTTTCATATGGACAAAAAAGGCCTACATATAGGCACAACAGAGCAGCAAGCCCATCACTCTTTTGGTGAACAGAAGCATATGCAAAAAAAAGTGGTTGTTATTCACAGTACATATACAGGATTTGGTTGTTATGCACAGTACATGTCAATTTCCATCAGAGAAATTTAAAAGCTACTTCACATTGCTACTTGTAAATGTCCATCAATACATACTTTAGATTTGCTACTTGCCAATGTCAATTTCCATGCTTTCACGGTACTTGTCATTGAAATTCAAAACAATACACAGTACATGTCAATTTCCATCAGTATAATTCAAAAACTACTTGTCATTGCAGAGAAGCATCAAACAATATTTACATGCTTTCACTGTACAGTTTTCTTCAGATCTTATATTAAGAGATAACAAGCACAGTACTGAATTAAGAGATAACAAGTACAATATTTACATGTCAATTTCGTTTTTTCCACTGTTCAACCACAGAAATAAGAAAAATAACTAGATTCTGAGCAAAGCAGAGCTTCAATTGTTTCTTATTTTGAGATAGGCAATCACTGGCTCGGCGAACATAGGAAAAGATAACTTCAGTTTCATGCCAATATCGTCAAACTCCCTAAATAGTTAACTGGGCAAATGGTGTGTGCGTCAGCAGCAAAATGAAGACTGCTGTAACAGCCCAGTTAATCCAGTGAACATCAATACAAATGCATAGCATAATTTTAGTAGGTTGACAGGTCAAGGGTGCGTGTAAATAGTGCACCAAGATACGTACATAACAATCATGATCTAGCTGCTCCAACTTCTAAACATTGGCAATTATATTCAAAGATTCAGGCCATATTCAGTTGTAATCATTTCAATTCAATCAACATATATAAGTTAAAATGGTATAAGGTGCAGTGCTGCACTGACTATTTGGGTTCTTTCACAATCAACGACATCAGATTTCCCAAGAGCTTTTCAGTTTGCAAACCACTCCTGAAGTGGATACAAGAACAGAAAGAATGATCAATGCGCACAGCTAAATTGCTGGCTATGCCTCTATTTATATACTGAGAAATATCACGGTTTTACAGGGTTGGTTATAACTGTATACAATCTTCAGATTGTATCCTAACTAGTCAGTAACTTAGTCAGTAACTAGGCGAACATAGCAAATCCTGCACAGCTCGGTGATAAACAACATAGCAGACAGCATCACTGGCTCGGCAACATCCCAGCATCGATGACATCTCAAAATCACACGCAGCAGAGCAGCTCTGCATCAACAGAGTGGAGTGAGCAGATCTGGCGGAGCTCACCTTGGGAGAAGGGGAGCGCGACGGCGGCGTCGAGGAAGGGGGCGACGGTCGGCTCGGAGTAGGTGGCCGCGGGGAGGGCGGACTCGGGGGAGGGCGACGGTGAGCTCGCGGCAGTGGACGGCGGTGAGCTCGAGGGGAACGGGCTGCGCGGGCGGCGCTCCTCCCTGGCCTGCGCGGGCGGCGCTCCTCCTCAATCTGCGGCGGACCTCCTCCCCGGCCCGCGCGGCGCTTGCAGCAGCAGCTTCCCGGACCTCCTCCTCAATCCGGGGGAGCGGCGACCGGCGACCTGGGTGCAGCTAGGCTAGCTAGCTAGCAAGAGTGAAATGAGTTATGGACAGAACTACATTTCAATGGTGGGGCAGCGCTAACAATGGCGCACCCATCGCAGGTGCGCCATAAACAGAGCATTTCAATGGCGCATCTCTGGTAGTGCGCCATTACTACTCGTAGTAATAGGTTAAAACTGTCCGCGTCTGTGTTATGGACAGAACTACTGCCATGGCCTAGTGGTTGGACCCTTGATGCATAACCCAGCCAGCCAGGGTTCGAATCCTGGCGGCCCCATTTTTTTCAATCTTTTAAAAAAATGTTTTTGATGTATATATGTCTATTGGTTACACTAGTCCGGTCTTTAAACATTTTTTTTACCTTTTTCTGTGTTTTTTCTTTACTGTTTTTGTCAGTTCTTTTTTAGTTTTCTATTAAATATATTTGAATATTGAATGTATTTGAATGTAAATATTGTTAAACAACATACATTTGAATGTAAATATTGTTAAACAACATACATTTTAATGTATTTGAATATTTCCTATTAAATATATGTACATCTTTTAGGACAATATACGTGGGCTTATGTGTTTAGATTTAAGATTTGAATCATTGTGATAATTTAAGATTTGAGATAAAAGAATAGGAAAATGCAAATGGAGTGATAAAACCATTGTGCAAAGATTTAGAATTAGATGACATGGTTGAAATCAAGTGATACATGTAATAATTTAGCTATCACGCACACACACACGCGGTTGAAAACAACATGCCACTGACACACACACACACGCAGCCGACACGTCGTGATTCAATCTTAGCTATCTTTTCACAATCTTCTTGCCCTTCTTCCTCGCGGTTGAATAATTTAGCCCCGGAACCCCTTGAATTGATCTTCTCTTGAACGGACGTCCTTTAGGTAGGGTGGTCCTGCTTCTTCTTGTGGTGTATGGTACTTCATCGTCGTCGTCATCTTCCATCTTCGGGTCGCCGTACTTGTCAAAGTCTTGCTCATTGGCGACTCCATCCATTCCGATGATGTTCCTTTTGCCTCTCCTCACGACAACACGACTGGGCTTTGACGGGTCGGTAATGAAGAAGCATTGGTCCACTTTGGAAGCCAGTACCCATGGCTCATTTTTCGCGGTGACGTTTGCGCCCGCGGTCTTGGATTTGGCTTCTGGTATAACCATGGTGGTGAAATACCGGTCTTCTTTTAGGACGCTCTTGGCCCATCTGACACGGAACATCGGGACCTTCTCTCCAGCGTAGCTCAGCTCCCAGATCTCCTCGATCCTTCCGTAGTATCTGTCCTTGTCGTTACCGGTGTAGGATTCCATCGTTACCCCGGAGTTCTGATAATCGCTCTTCATGTCCTTTTCCTCGGTGTAGAATGTGTAGCCGTTGATATCGTACGCCTCATAGGTCATCAGGTTGTGCTCGGCGCCCTGTGACAAGGCGAATATGAGTTTTTCTTCCGCGGAAGAATCCTCATGTAAAGGGTACGACAGAAGCTTCTCCTTGAACCAACGCGTGAAACATGAGTTGTGCTCTTTGATTATAGCTCCCTCCGTCCTCTGTTGGCCTCGGTCATTGTACGTCTTCTCAATAAAGATTTTGTGCTCTACCACCCAAGGATCGACCACGTCTATGTGTTGTAGCGCGACTAGGTTTGCTCTTTCAAAGTCGGCGAGTCGACCCATGAAGTCGACATGCATTTCGCGGTGACCCTCGCGGTGACCCCATCCAGCGAGCCTGCCGAGGTGCCTGTTGACGGGCAGACCAACGGGGTTCTCGATGCCTAGATAATTCGTGCAGTACGAGATGCACTCTTCGGTCAGAAAGCCCCTGGCTATGCTTCCCTCTGGACGTGACATGTTGCGAACGTATCCTTTGATGACACCATTCATCCTTTCGAACGGCATCATGCTGTGCAGGAACGTCGGCCCGAGTTGGATGATATCCTCCACTATATGGACCAGCAGATGCACCATAACGTCGAAGAATGCGGGCGGGAAGTACATCTCAAGCTCGCATAGTATCACCACGATCTCTTCCTGTAGCCTTCTGAGTTGCCTCACGCCAACCGACTTCCGAGAGATGACGTCGAAAAAGTTGCATAAGCCAAATAGCATGTCACGGACGTGCGCGTCCATGATCCCACGGATTGCAACTGGAAGTATCTGCGTCATCAGCACGTGACAGTCGTGAGACTTCATCCCGCTGAACTTCTGCTTCGCTGAGTCTAGGTATCTGCTTATCTTCCCCGCGTAACCGTAAGGAAGTTTTACTCCTACGAGGCAGGTGAAAAACTGCTCGATCTCCTTCTGACTTAGAGTGAAGCACGCGGGAGGGTAGTCATATTCGATCTTCTTGGCCTTTTTGCCTTTGCGATGACTTTTCGTGTCCTTCGCCTCATCATCATCATCATCATCATCATCATCATCATTAGGGCGCCAGAGCTCCTCCCTGATGCCCATTTTTTGCAAGTCTGCCCTTGCTTTCGGCCCATCTTTGGTCCTCTCTGGCATGTTGAGCAGGGTACCAAGCAGACTCTCGCACACGTTCTTCGTGATATGCATGACATCAAGGCTGTGAGGCACACGGAGGATCTTCCAGTACGGCAAGTCCCAGAAAACAGACCTCGTTTTCCATACCTTCAGCAGCGGCTCTGGCGCCTTTCGCTTCTTTCCCGGCGGTGGGCACTCTTTCCAATTTTTCAACAGCTCGTCTATTTCCTCGCCGCTCCTCGTACGTGGGGGTCTTCGGGGTTCGGTTTTACCATCGAACAGATCCTTGCGTTTTCTCCATGCGTCATCGTCGCGAAGCCACCTTCGATGTCCCATGAACACGGTTTTCGAAGACCCGGGATCTCTATCTAGCTGGCGATACGTTGTGTCATCCATGCACCGTACGCATCCAGAAAATCCATGGACTACCTGCCCCGCGAGATATCCGTAACCGAGATAGTCGTGCACCGTCGTGAGCAGTGCGGCTCTCATAGGGAAATATTCTTTCTCTGCGGCGTCCCACGTATTGGCTGGCGTTTTCCACAGCATGTCTAGCTCCTCCTTCAGCAGCCTCAGATACAGATTGATGTCATTCCCTGGTTGTTTCGGCCCTTCAATTAGCATACTCATGTGAATGTACTTCCTCTTCATGCACAACCAGGGGGGAAGGTTGTACATCCACACAAACACAGGCCAGGTGCTATGTGTGCTTCTCTGGCTGCCAAACGGATTGACTCCATCGGTGCTCGCGCCGAGCACGATGTTCCTTGGATCCTTCCCAAATTCTGGGTATTCAAAATTCAACGCTTGCCACTGGCTCGCATCCTTAGGGTGACTCAGCATCTTGTCTTTTTTATCTATCTCCGGATCATTTGCGTCATCTTCTCGCTTCTTCTCCTCCCTATCCGCGTGCCAACGCAGGAGCTTTGCTACCTTAGGATCCACGAAATACCGCTGCAGACGAGGAGTGATCGGAAAGTACCACACCACTTTTCGAGGAGCTTTCTTCCTCTTCTTGTATCGAGTGACGCCGCACACCGGACATATGGTAGACTCCGCGTGCTCGCCCCGATAAATGATGCAATTGTTCATGCAGACATGGTATTTCACGTGCGGTAAATCCAGAGGACACACGATTTTCTTCGCCTCCTCCAAACTGGTCGGGCACTTGTTCCCCTTCGGAAGACGTTCGTGCCAGAATGACATGTTCTCGTCGAAGCATGCGTCCGTCATTTTGTGTTTTACCTTCATCTCCAGAGCCATGAGCGTTACTTTCAGGCGGGTATCCTCGGGCCTGCATCCTTCATACAATGGAGTAACCGCGTCTGTCTCCAGTTGATCCAGCTTGGCTTTCTCTCGGGCGGCAGCTCTTGCGTTACCCGTCTGCTTGCGAAGCAGCTCTTGAATATGAGGGTCATGCACCCAGCCCATCGATGGTCCATCGTCGTCTGCTCCGGCATCTTCATCTTCATGATGATGCCCTTCGTCTTGATCTTCCTCATCATCATGTCCGGCATCTTCTACATGATGACCGTGTCCTGCATCTACTTCGTGATCATGTCCTGGAGATTCTTCGTCTTCTCGCCCGCCCTCGCCGCTATTGTCTTGCTGCCCTTCCTTTTTTCTGCTTGCCCGGCCCCCATGGATGACTTCATAGTCATCTTCATCACCTTGCCACCGATAGCCATCCATGAAACCACGCAAGAGCAAGTGGTCCCGCACCTGCCCGGAATCCGGGTCCGCAATAAGGCTCTTCAGCTTGCATCTTCGACACGGACATCTTATCTCCGTCTCGTTCTTTTGAAGCATCTCGGCCTTCGCGGAGCTCAAAAACCTATTTACGATGCCTTCGGTCATCGTGCGGACCATGGTCGCCTGCGGGGTAGAGCAAAATGATATTTTAGAACAAAAAAATTTTTGGCATGACTTTGCCTAAAAATAGGACCAAAAAGAATGCATATAGTGCCAAATTCTCGCCGAAACGGAAATTAATCAACATTCCGGCAAAATATTGGCAACTATCGCATTTCAAATACCGGTACCTGCAAACACAAACATATGCAACACCACAAACATACGTAGATCTCTAGGCCATAAAAAGTGTGTACGTTGTTGGAGACGGAGAGAAAAGTAGATCTAGAACATAAAGAAAGCTTTCCCCTTACTTACCTATCAAAAAAAGGAAATTTAACCACTTAATTTGGGTGAATCTATGGTGCAAATGAGGTGAGGAGGAGGAGCAAGACGACCAAATCTGTTTTGGTGGAGGGGGGAAAGTGAGTGTGTGGTAGGTGTGGCTGCCTAATTATAGCTACTGCTCCCAGGTTACCAGTGGCGCACCCCTTCAGTGGTGCGCCACTAGTAGCCAGCAATACTAGTGGCGCACCAGTGAAGCGGTGCGCCACTGCTATGTTTTTGTTTTGGACCACCATGCCCAGCTTTACCAGTGGCGCACCAGGGCAAGGTGCGCCACTACTATCAAAAATAGTAGTGGCGCACCTTGGCCTGGTGCGCCACTGGTAATCCTGGGCATGGCTGGCTACTGTTCAAAAAAAATAGTAGTGGCGCACCAGGGCAAGGTGCGCCACTACTATCAAAAATAGTAGTGGCGCACCTTGTCCTGGTGCGCCACTGGTAAGCCTGGGCATGGCTGGTTACTGTTCAAAAAAATAGTAGTGGCGCACAACACACCTGGTGCGCCACTAGTAATGTCACTATTAGTGGAGCACCTGTTTGTGGTGCGCCACTGCTATATAGTAGTGGCGTACCACATCTCTGGTGCGCCACTAATAGTGATATTACCTATAGCCGTTTTTCTAGTAGTGCATCCACCTAAAGGTGATCATGTGTTTGCATTAAAACAATTGTCACACACTTTGAAATATGCTTATCTCGATGAGAAGAAGATATATCCTATTATTATTAGTGCTAACCTTTCAGAACATGAAGAAGAAAGATTATTGAAAGTTCTAAGGAAGCACTGAGCTGCTATTGGATATACTATTGATGATCTTAAGGGCATTAGTTCCACTCTATGTCAACACAAGATTAATATGGAACATGATGCTAACCCCGTTGTTGTTCACCAATGTCGGTTAAATCCAAATATGAAAAAAGTGGTAACAACGAAAATATTAAAACTTCTTGAAGCAGGTATAATCTATCCTATAGCTGATAGCAGATGGGTAAGTCCTGTTCATTGTGTTCCTAAGAAAGGAAGAATTGTTGTTGTTCCTAATGATAAGAATGAACTTATTCCACAAAGAATTGTTACAGGCTATAGAATGGTAATTGATTTTAGAAAATTAAACAAATCAACTAGAAAAAATCATCACCCTTTGCCTTTTATTGATCAAATGCTTGAAATATTATCTAAGCACACACATTTTTGCTTCCTTGATGGATATTCTGTTTTTTCACAAATACCTGTTTCTCAACCTGATCAAGAAAAGACCACTTTTACTTGTCCCTTTGGAACCTATGCTTATAGACGTATGCCTTTTGGTTTATGTAATGCACCTACTACCTTCCAAAGATGTATGACTGCTATATTCTCTGACTTTTGTTAAAAGATTGTTGAGGTTTTTATGGATGAGTTTTCTGTTAATGGGAAGTCTTTTGATGATTGTTTAAGCAATCTTGATCGAGTTTTGCAGAGATGTGAGCAAACAAATCTTGTCTTGAATTGGGAGAAGTGCCACTTTATGGTTAATGAAGGTATTTCTTTGGGCCATAAAATTTCTGAAAGAGGTATTGAGGTGGACAAAGCTAAGGTTGATGCAATTGAGAAAATGCCATGTCCTAAAGATATCGAAGGTATTCGTAGTTTCCTTGGTCATGCTGGTTTCTATAGGAGATTTATCAAAGACTTTCCTAAAATTTCTAGGCCCCTTACAAATCTTTTGCAAAAGGATATTCCTTTTGTTTTTGATGATGATTGTTTAGAAGCCTTTGAAACACTCAAGAAAGCTTTAATTTCTGCACTCATTGTTCAACCACCTGATTTGAACTTGCCTTTTAAAATTATGTGTGATGCTAGTGATTATGTTGTTGGTGCTGTTCTAGGACAAAGAGTTGATAAGAAACTAAATGTTATTCATTATGCTAGTAAAACTCTAGACAGTGCACAACAAAATTATGCTACTACTGAAAAATAATTTCTAGCATTGGTGTTTGCTTCTCATAAATTTAGATCTTACATTGTCGAATCTAAAGTTATTGTTCACACTGACCATGCTGCTATAAAATATCTTATGGAAAAGAAAGATGCTAAACCTAGACTTATTCGATGGGTTCTCTTGCTACAAGAATTTGATTTGCATATCACTGATAGAAAAGGAGCAGAGAACCCCGTGGCTGATAACTTGTCTAGGTTGGAGAATGTCCTTGATGACCCACTGCCTATTGATGATAGTTTTCCTGATGAGAAGCTAGCTGCAATAAATGTTTCTCATAACACTCCTTGGTATGCTGACTATGTTAATTACATTGTTGTTAAATATTTACCACCTAGTTTCACATACCAACAAAAGAAAAAAATCTTCTATGATTTAAGACATTACTTCTCGGATGACCCACATCTTTATAAAGAAGGAGTAGATGGTATTATTAGACGTTTTGTAACTGAGCATGAACATGGAAAAATCCTACGGAAATGCCACTCCGAAGCATATGGATGACATCATGCGGGAGACAGAACTGCTCATAAGGTATTGCAATCTGGTTTTTATTGGCCTACTCTCTTCAAGGATGCTCTTAAGTTTGTTTTATCTTGTGATGAATGCCAAAGAATAGGTAATATCGATAAGCGTCAAGAAATGCCTATGAATTATTCACTTGCTGTTGAACCATTTGATGTTTGGGGATTTGATTACATGGGACCTTTTCCTTCCTCTAATGGGTATACTCATATTTTGGTTGTTGTAGATTATGTTACTAAGTGGGTAGAAACTATTCCAACTAGTAGTGCTGATCACAACACCTCTAATAAAATGCTTAACAAAGTTACTTTCCCAAGGTTTCGAGTCCCTAGCTATTTAATGATTGATGGTGGTTCACACTTTATTCATGGTGCTTTCCGTAAAATGCTTGCCAAGTATGATGTTAACCATAGAATTGCATCACCCTATCATCCTCGGTCTAGTGGTCAAGTTATAAATAGGTCATTTATGCATATCATATTTTATCGCATTTCACTTCATGACCCTCGAAATTCTAAGCAACTATAGGACCCACGGAGAGAGTTGGAAATTTCGTTATTTTCATATTTGAGTTTTTCTCAAATTTTGAAAAGAGGATCATTTGGTTTTAATAATTTTCTCTCTGAAAAATATTTCATATTAAAATATATGAGAGGAGATAATATGATTTATCCAAGATAAAAGAAATATGGGAGGAATAATAAATCAAATAAATAATTCTATTTGGATTTTTTGCTATTTTATTTGAATAGGAAAAATATGCGTTTTTCAAAATTGCATTAGAGGCCCAAATAAATGTTCACTTTGTCCGCAGTATTATTAGAGGACCCTGAAAGTTTATTTCAGGATTTTTGGACCCTGTTTAGTATTTCTTTTATTAGTTTTTTCCACGTCGGGATTTATTAAAAAAAAACGCGCACACACCTAGCGGGTCGTGCCCGAGCCGGAGTCCTCCGGCCGGAGCGTTATAAGCCGCCAGCCTGCGACCCCGAGGCTCAAGCCGCCGCACCCCGCGCCCTAACCCTAGCTGCCGCCGCCGTGTCGGATCTCACCCTCGCCGTTGACCCCGTCGTTTAACCGGTCGGTTTTTTTGGTTAACCCCGGCTTTTTAGTTACGCGGTTTATTGTTTTAGATTGGTTCGTTCGGTTTTCCGTCGGTTTATTGTATAGCGGACGTTTGTCCGTATGTTCGTTTTAACGAATGCTGTTCGTCAGTTAGCCGCAGACAGCAAACGTTCGGTCGTTAGCCTGTTCGTCTCGTTTTATTTTCCAGGGTTTTTCCACGATTATTTTTTATCGCGATTTCTGCCCTGATCTTTGGTTTAGTTTATCTTTTCGCTCGTTTATCCAAATCAGGTGAAACAAGCGCCTAGGTCTTCGTCTCGAAGCCCTCTTTCTGTTTAACCAACTTGAACAAGATTTTGTTACTACAAAATTTGACTTTAGTCCAGATTAGTAAACGGATCTTGTTTCTTTCGTAGTTTGAGTTTCGTTGCTATGTTTGATTTGATTCTTTTTGCAAACCAGATTTCTTCAGTTGAACTTTCTGGTTAGATCTTATTATTTGAGTTTTACCCGTGCATCTTTGCTTGAGTGCTTATGTATGCTATTTTTTTGCGATAGAATTCCCAGAGTGTGAAGCGTGCTACTACGAGTCACTAGGTTTTGCGGATCGTCAGCAAGGCAAGTAACACTTTGATCATACTTTTCATACCCAGTTTTATGCATTAGTTACAATCCTCAAACACTGCATGATTAGGATGTGATTAACTTGTGGGTATTGGGAAGTAGATGATGAGCTAGAACCTATTACTTGTTTTATTATCAAACCCTTGGGAGTTACTTCTACGTTATGCTTATATTGCCATGCTATGCTCGTTGACGTGGATTGGGTTGAGTGTATTCATGACAGATGTGAGAGTTGTCATTAATGGTTAACTTAAGGTGGCAACTTTAATGCACATCTGGGTGCATTGTTGGTTTGGGCACCTGGGGTTATACCTGTGTTGTCCTAGGAGATCCCGGGGTTATACCGTGTCATCCTCCTATGGTCCGCCACCCAGGCTCAAAGGGATCATAAGATTATTCATGCTAGAAAATTCCGTGTGCAGCCACAAGCTATTATGGCCTCTAGCATAGTTGAGTATGTTGCATGACCTCTTCAAGTGGTAGGCTAGCAGATGTAGGGGATGTAGGTTGGTACTATCTACCCGGGGTTAGAGTTAATGCTTCTGAAAGACTGTGTCTCAGTCATCCATTTCTCAAACACCATGTAGTGCGAGAATTCCAATGGAGGAGATCGAGTCTTGTGGGGAAAAGTGCGCAAACCTCTACAGAGTGTACAAACTAATCATGGTTAGTCATCTTCCTGGTTATGGACAACTTGAGTATCTGGTACTTGAATTATTGGTTTGATCTCATCACTCTAAATTAATTTGTTGGGTTGGTAATGTACACTATTTAATTGGGATTGAGATGGGGGTACCATCCTCAATGTTTCAACCACCATGATAGTTAAATAAAATATATTTCTTTGTTGTAGGAAAAAATTGGCTTTTCGCAAAAACATTATAACCATAGAGCCTCCACCATCCATATATGCATGTAGTGATAGCATTTATCTGTCCATTGCTCTACTGTGTTATATTGCCAGCATATTCCATGTGCTGACCCGTTTCGGGCTGCAACATATCATGTTGCAGACTTTTCAGACGAAGAGTAAGGTGCGCTAGGTCATTTGTCGTGCACTCAGCTATGCCGTTGGAGTTGATGGACTCACTTTATCTTCCAAGCCTTCCGTTGTTATCATATTTAGATGGCCTTAAGCCATATTTATTGTAATAAGTTCTCTTTTGAGACATTTGATGTAATAAGTGTGTGATTGCTACTCTGTTATAAATCCTTCGAGTTCTGTGTGTGTCAGCATTACCGATCCAGGGATGACACTGAATACAAAGATTTGATCGTCTGAGGTCGGATCGCTACAAGATGGTATCAGAGCACATGTTGAATGTAGGACATGACCATTAAGATGAGCCATAGTTCACTCTTCTCTACTCATTTCTGACTCCTCTCCACTTTCTACTCTTTAGGATGGCGGACTCAAGGAACAAGTTTGCACAACCAGACGAAGACACACCTTTTGGACGACACTTGAAGGAAGTCACTAGGTACCTGAACCTCGGAATACCAAGCTTCACCGGGACCTACACCGCCACTTTACCAAAAGAGGAGAGTTGGATGATTCGAGTTCAAGTTCCAGGGAGGACATTCACGCCAGTTACTGAGCCCATAGAGTTTTCCTTTGATGCACCCACCTAGAGTCTAGGAAAGAGCATGGCAGCCCACATCGCCATGGGACGTATTGGTGAAGTTTATCACAAGGATCTCAAGGATACTATCTACCAAATATGTGGGCGCTGATATGAGCAATGGGAGATAGTCAGCACCAAGAGGGATAGGTCCATTGCAGCGTTCATCCAGGAGCTAAACCAGCACATTCGCCGGCAGGAGAATCAGATGTGCGCAGGCATGATAGACCTAAAGAAGGAAATGAAAAGGATTTTAGAGATAGAAGAGGAACTCAAGTCTACACGGGATGGATATGAGGAGGAAATGACGATACTCGTGGAGAAGAATGACGACCTGACAAGGAAGCTGGGAGTTTTTATGGGAGACCCTGCGCCAGGAGGAGAAGAGGACGAACCTAAGGAAATACGTTCTGAAGACTACATCATCATCGACGACACCGACTCCGACCCCGATGATAGTGATGATGATTATGAAGACGAAGCTGGAGCGGATATCATGGAGTCTCCAATTGATCAAAATTTCTAGATGACCACCATATGATTAGTAGTATTTCCCCATGTATATAGTAATAGCCCGAGCACTTTGTCATGATAGTTCTAGACCGATTGTATGCCCTTGCCTGAATTGATTTGGTGTGATATGATTGTGTTTGTCTCATGTGCATATGGGTAGTGCTTTCTCACTAGACCTCTTTTCTATTCTAATATCTCCCCTCTAAACCAGTTGATCCAGCAGCAGAATGCCTTGATGCAGATATTAGTCCAGAACCAAGGCAACAACAACAACAACAAACCGCCACCACCACCTCCAATTGACAACTTAGCCCGTTTTCTGAGGTTGCAACCGCTAGTGTTTTCCAGTATCACCGAGCCAATAGTTGCAGATGATTGGCTACGCAGGATTGGAAGGGAGTTGACCACCACAAGTTGCACAGATGCAGAGAAGGTGCATTTTGCCGCACATTAGTTGGATGGACTAGCAGCCTCATGGTGGGAGAATTACACAGCCACTTTCCCTATAGCCAACATCACTTGGGATCATTTTCAGCAAGCATTCCACACTGCACATGTCTCAACTGGAGCTATGAACATGAAGAAGCGTGAGTTTTGCAACTTACACCAGGGAAACCGTACTGCGGCTCAGTACGTAGATGAGTTTAGTAAGTTAGCTCGCTAAGCCCCCGTTGATGTGGCCATAGATGTCGAGAAGCAGGAGAAGTTTATGAAGGGTTGAATGATGAGATGAGCATGCAATTGATGGTAGCAACGTTCACTAACTACCAGGAGTTGGTAGACAGGGCTCTTATGATTGAAGGGAAGCAACAACAGATTGAGAGCCGCAAAAGGAAGTATGGACAAGGGAAGTACAATTCAGGAGCTCAGCAGAAACCTCGATTTACCCCGAACTCAGGAGGATATACCCACAACCATGGAGGCCACACTCACAGTGGAGGAAGTACACATAACCAAAGTGGCCCCAAGAATGGAAACAGGAATGGAGCAGGCAGTAATCAGAACCGCTCTAACCCAACCACACCCGCCAAGAAAGATCAAAGTCTCATTACGTGTTTCAAGTGCGGGAAGACTGGGCACTACACCAATGATTGTCCGGAATTGAAGAACGGAAATGGCAATGGAAGCGCTGGGAAGAAGCCCAACCCTTTCAACAGGGGACAAGTGAACCACGTGAACGTGGAGGAGGTTGAAGAGCAGCCAGATGCAGTTATCGGTAAGTTTTTGGTTAAGTCATTTACCGCTCTTGTTCTACTTGATACTGGTGCATCGCATTCATACATTTCAAGGGGATTTGTGGACAATTTTAAGTTACCCACCATAGCCCTTAGGACACCCTTGCTAGTAAGCTCACCAGGTGCAGAGTATATGGCCAGCCGATGGTGCGATCAGATACCCCTAACCATTGGTAGCCATGTTTTCCCCTCAGACCTAATAATTTTGGAGTCACAAGGATTGGACGTGATACTGGGAATGGATTGGTTATCGAAGTATGGAGGAAATATCGACTGTACTAGTAGGTCAATTCTACCCACCACCCAGAGGGAAAAAGGATTAAGTATGTATCCAGGCATGCGCCGAGGAGAACCCAAGTAAATTCTCTCTCAGGAGTGGTTCAGGAGGAAGTGTCTGTAGTGAAGGATTGCCCAGATGTATTTCCAGAGGAGTTACCAGGAATGCCGCCAGATCGAGACATTAAGTTTTTGATAGAGCTATTGCTAGGCACCGGACCAATATCGAGGACACCATACCGGATGCCCGCAAATGATCTGAAGGAGATTAAGAAGCAGATTAAGGAGTTATTGGATAAAGGTTACATTCGACGAAGCTCGTCACCATGGGGAGCCCCAGTGCTCTTAGTTGAGAAGAAGGATGGATCATTAAGAATGGTTGTTGATTATCGTGCGTTGAATGAAGTGACAATCAAGAACAAGTACCCACTTTCGATGATCAATGATCTGTTTGACCAGTTGTAAGGAGCTAAAGTATTCTCCAAGATCGATCTGCGATCAGGATACCACCAGCTGAAGATTCGAGAACAGGATATACCTAAGACAGCTTTTACCACAATGTACGGGCTATATGACTACACGGTTATGTTATTTGGATTGACTAATGCCCCTGCCTATTTTATGAGCATGATGAACAAGGTATTCATGGAGTTCTTGGATAAGTTTTTTGATGTGTTCATTGATGATATTTTGGTATATTCGAAGAATGAAGAGGAACACAAGGAGCATTTGCGTTTAGTTCTCGAAAAGCTCAGGAAACATCAGTTATATGCCAAGTTCAGCAAGTGTGAGTTCTGGTTGAAGGAAGTTGTATTCATTGGACATGTTATATCAGGAGAGGGAATAGCAGTGGATCCCGCCAAGGTTTAGTCTGTCACTGAGTGGTTGGCACCCACCTCAGTTGGAGAGATCCGTAGTTTTCTTGGACTCGCGGGATACTACCGGAGATTCATTGAATTTTTTTCCAAGATTGCGAAGCCTATGACGACATTGTTGAAGAAAGATACCAAGTTCCATTGGACTGAAGAATGTGAAGCAAGTTTCCAGGACTTGAAGAAACGTTTGGTTACAGCCCCAGTGCTTATTTTGCCAGATATACGCAAGGATTTCCAAGTGTATTGCGACGCATCTCGCTTAGGACTTGGAGGAGTACTTATGCAGGACGGAAGGGTTGTTTCATATGCCTCACGACAGCTTCGACCGCATGAGTTGAATTATGCCACGCATGATTTGGAGTTAGCAGCCGTGGTGCATGCGCTCAAGACCTGGAGACATTTACTTATTGGAAACCTTTGTGATGTGTACACGGATCATAAGAGTTTGAAGTACATTTTCACGCAGAAGGAGCTGAACCTCAGGCAAAGAAGATGGTTGGAGCTCATAAAGGATTATGATATGAAGATGCACTATCATCCAGGCAAGGCCAATGTCGTAGCAGACGCTTTGAGCCGAAAGAGTTATGCCAATACACTCATGAGCATAGGATTACCAAAGGAGTTGGACGAAGATCTCAGGGAGCTACGTTTGGAGATAGTTCCTAGAGGTTTTGTTGTAGCATTGGAGGTTCAGTCAACATTATTGGGAAAGATTCGAGAAGCTCCGAAGGATGACAAAGAAATTGCAGAGATAAAGGAGAGAATGAGCAAAGGAAAAGCCAAGGGTTTTCGTGAGGATGAGCACGACACCTTGTGGTTTGAGGACCGTGTATATGTGCCCAATAATGCCGAGATAGGAAGTTGATACTACAGGAAGCTCATGACTCGCCATACTTGATACACCCCGGAAACACCAAGATGTATTTGGATTTGAAGGAGCGTTTCTGGTGGACTGGAATGAAGAAGGATATTGTCGAGTATGTAGCCGTATGCGATGTATGTCAGAGAGTGAAGGCAGAACATCAGAAGCCAGCAGGATTACTGCAGCCTATGCTGATACCCGAATGGAAGTGGGACAAGCTTGGCATGGATTTAATCACCGGATTGCCCAGGACCCGATCGAGATATGATTCTATTTGGGTAGTAGTGGATTGCTTGACCAAAGTAGCTCACTTTATCCCAGTGAAAACCACTTATACAAGCGCAAAGTTGGCCAAGATATATATGACCAGCATTTTATGTCTGCATGGAGTTCCGAGGACCATCGTATCAGATAGAGGAACACAGTTTACTTCAAAGTTTTGGCACCAGCTGATCCAGACTTTGGGTACCAGGCTGCAGCTCAGTACAACTTTTCACCCACAGACAGATGGACAGACCGAGAGAGTCAATCAGATTCTGGAGGACATGTTGAGAGCTTGTGCGCTAGATTATGGATCTAGTTGGGATGACAATTTACCCTACGCGGAGTTCTCATACAACAATAGCTACCAGGCCAGTTTGAAGATGGCAACTTTCGAAGCTCTGTATGGAGGGAGGTGCAGAACACCGTTGATTTGGGATGAAGTAGGAGACCGTTAGTTGTTTGGACCAGATTTAATAAAGGATTCCGAAGAAAAGGTTAAGCTGATTCGAGATAGACTGAAGGTAGCTCAGTCCAGGCAGAAGAGTTATGCAGATTCGAAATGCAAGGAGGTAGTCTATGAAGTTGGAGACAGGGAATATCTTCATGTGTCACCTCTGCGAGGAGTTAAAAGTTTTGGAGTAAAGGGAAAGTTAGCCCCAGGATTTGTAGGACCATACCGACTTTTGGAACGTATGGGGGAGGTAGCCTACAAGTTGGAGTTACCCGAAGGACTGTCAGGAGTTCATGATGTGTTTCATGTTTCCCAGTTGAAGAATTGCCATGCCGAGATGGCCGATATTCCTCTGAGAGATATAGTGCCCCTGGAAGAAATTCAGTTGGATAGTGATATGACCTATGAGGAGAAACCAGTCAAGATTTTTGGGTTTGCCAGCCGAGTTGCACGCAACAAGGTTATCAAGTTTTGCAAAGTTCAGTGGAGCCACCATACAAAGGATGAAGCCACCTGGGAGTGAGAGGATGTGATGCGGATCATCCCACGATCATCCCCATGGACCTACCATCATCTCATCAAGAGCCAAGAGGACCCATGACATGAGCACGAGCTAGAGCTCTCGAGAACGAGGTGACTTCTTTCCTTGGTGATATCACGTATGATCCACTCGAGACATGGCTACTACCTGAGTTCGATATGCTATGCATGATTAGGTGTCAAGAGGACCCTCCCGGAGATGTACATGAAGACGGACAAGTCGCCAACTCCATGGATGAAGACAACCAACGGAAGAAGGCAAGTTCACCTTCCATGCCCTGGACATCCAGCCCCTGGAGCGTCCACATCAGCAGCAGCCCAGCTGCCCAAGTCTACAGGGCCCGGACATCCGGCGTCTAGCTCGGACATCCGGCCTGAGTCCGGAAATCTGGCCAGAAGCCCGGACATCCGGCGCCATGCACCAGAACCTACAGAAGCTATCGCCGCCAGCCCGGACATCCGGCCCCCGAGCCCAGACATCCGGCTCCTCCTGAAAGCCCGGAAATCTGTCCCGATGCCCGGACATCCAGCTCCGCCAGTCTGCGCACAGTAAAGGGCCGAGCCCCATGTACCCTTTCGCCCCCTTAGACTATATATACTTCATCCCCTTCCTCTTTCTAGGGTTAGCATTGGTTTAGCTCATATGTGAGATAGAGCTTTTCTCATCCATTACGGATCTACTCCATGAGAGAGACCGCGGCCCCTCTACGGAGAAGATCCGCTTGGATTCAAGACCTCCTCACGGAGAAGACCCCCATCAAGAACTCCTCACGGAGAAGAACCGTTTACCTATGTATCGTCCTTTGTTGACTTTGGATCATGTATCTCCTTTTGTGTTCATCGATCTAGCGCATGTGTGATCTATTCTTATTGATTGCGTGATTCTCTCGTGTTTTCCCCCATGTTTCCCCTCGTGTTCTTCATGTTCCTCTTTGGGATCTACTCCTTTCGTGAAAGATCGGCCATCAAGGGTTCCACCCTACATCATCTTGGTATCATGAGCCACGTTGATCACGATTTCGGGGCCCTCTCTCTTTGTTTTCTAGCTTGATTTTGTTGTTTTTCGTCCTAATCCGAAAATTGCCCCAATCTTTTTTTGTGATTTGTGGGTGTGATGAAGTTTTGTTGGATTTGATCCACGGATTTCGTGTGTTGCAGGTAGATCAAACTTTTTCCCCATGTTTTCCCCAAATTCCATCAACAAAATCTTCCGAATTTTGCCCCGGATTTGACCTCTCCACGCGGTGTTCTTCAAGTTCGTCCACGGATCCCGAGCCCGGACATCCGGCCCCTGACAGCATTCCTTCCATCCCCCACTCCGTTTACCGCCTAATTTTCGTCCAATTTTGTTCTGGAGCCCACATACACTTCCGAGTATCACCACCACTTCCGCATAGCACCACCATAGCCCTTCCCGCTACCAACTCCGACAATTTTGACCCGTTTGCTTTGAGAATTTGAGTTGTGGTTTCCGTGTCCTATTGTGTTTCGGCTATCTAGGTACGGTTCGACATCAACATCACCACCGCTCATCTTCGCCAAGGACTACTACGAACGGCTACATCACTTTGGTATCAACTTCACCTTGATATCATCTTGGTATCGTGATATCAACATACTCTCTTGCATTTGCATTGATAACCCCATAGCCTTACTTTTGCGTCACTTACCCATCGAGACTAGCCTTTGAGTATTTCCGGCAACGTGACTTGTGCACATTAGTGATCATATTTCCCATATCATACATACCATCATCGTGTTGCATATCTTGGTATCATCTCTTGTGTCACAAAGTTGTCATCACATACACAATTGCTATCTTGGTTTGTGAAGCATTGCATGAGAAAAGAGCTCAAATAACAAAGAGCCAAACAAGCTTTTAAGCAAAAGGGAAAGATAAGCAAAGAGCTTATAATAAAGAACCATAGCAGCATACAACATTAAGATTCTCATACTCGATCATCTTGGATCAAAAGCATAGAAACATCATACATATATCATACTTGGGATAAAAGTCGTTGCATTTTTGCTTAGTAGGTTGTGCACAAGTTCGTATCCGCCTATTGTGCAATCGTGCTAGCGTCTCTCTAGTGTTGTGCAACAAGAGCATCTTGGTGGATTCCACATTTTGGCTCATCCTTGGTTGCTCAACCCGACTTATCTATTTGCATGTGTGTTTCCGTGTACCATATCTTGCTATTGGTCTACTTGTTGCATTTGCAAATTTGTGAATCTTTTCCAACATTATTGAGTCTCACTTACAATTGCATCAAATTTTGTGCCACCATCCTAACCAAACTCCACCATAAGTTTTTACTTGTGTAGGTGCGAGAAACCGACAAGAATTGGTACCAATTGTGCTATTTCCTTGCTACACATTTGAGTGATCTTTGATCCATTTTCAACATCGGTCAAGGTACATTTGGTATTGGTTCTTCTTTTTCTCCCACTCACATATCTTTGTTTGGAATGATGGATAGGCCAAGTACTTCTACCAACCCACTCTTATTGGAGCAAGACGACGACATGTCATCCTACGTCACCAAAACGCAACTATTTGGCGCACAACGAGCTTTGCATCAAGAACAACTTGCTTTGGGCGATCGCATCGACAACCTCGCCACCGACCTACGACAATCTGAGCAACATACAAGAGACTACTTCAACACATCCATGAGTTCCCTCAAAGAAGATATCCGAACCATGATGGTCCGCTCTTCTACAACTTTGTCCTCTTCAAGACGGAGCCGCTCAAGTCAACACTCCGACGACACCCTCTCTGATTCAAGTACACCGACATCGAATACTCTTCATCGTGCCGCACGTCAAGACCGTCAAGCTAACCGCAATCCTCTACACGACACCGACTCTCAAGAGCTTTGACATCGTCAAAACCAAGCTACATTCGCGCAAGCACAATAACGACAACACCTACGACAACAAGAACAAGAGGAGCGAGCACGACAACATCAAGATGCACAAGATGCAGAGGCGCAACATCAAGAACAACAATTTCGTGAAGCGCAAGCACTTGAGGTGCAACGTGCCCTTCGAGATTCAAGTCATGCCGTAGCCAACCGAGGCCGACAAGCTCGTCTACATCAAGAAGCACTTCGCGACGAAGCTCAAGAAAGGGTTTATCAAGCATGTGTGCATCGACAAGCTCCTCCTCAAGACCGACAAGCTCAACAAGACCATCAGGTTCATCGAGAGCATGAAGACAATGGAAATCCTCCTCGCCAAGAGCAACATGAGGAAGACAACCCTCCTCGCCAAGAGCAACATGAGATCGTCAATCCTCAACGACATGGGCGTCATCATCCCCGACACCAACACAATGAAGAGCAACGATATGGCAAGCTAAAGTTCACCATGCCAAAGTTCATCAGAAGCAATGACCCCGAAGTGTATATATCTTGGGCATTGAAGGTTGACAAAATCTTCCGCTTGCACAACTACGAAGAAGAGAAGAAAATCACAATGGCATCTCTTGAATTCCAAGACTACATCCTCATTTTGTGGGAACAAGTCATTGAGCGCCGAGCGACAAGAGGTGAACCACCCATCACCACTTGGGCACAAATGAAGGATGTCATGAGAGCACGATTCGTGCCAAACTACTACAACCGTGACCTCTTCAAGAAACTCCAACAACTCAAGCAAGGAACCAAGAGCGTTGAAGAGTACTACAAGGAAATGGAGATTGCCATGATACAAGCCAATGTCAAAGAAGATGATGAGCAAACTATGGCACGTTTCTTGAATGGACTCAATCACCCTATCAAGAAGATTGCCGACTTCCAACTATACTCGAACCTCATCGAGCTAGTGCATCAAGCTACCAAAGCGGAACGGCAAGTACAAGACGACTTCAAGTATGTCAGGTTCTCATCCAAGTCCTACGGCTTCTCCAACACCCAAGCTTCAACGACTCCAACACCTTCTACCTCAACCAAACCATCTACAAGCAATGGCGACAAGTCAAGTTACAAGAAAGCTTCTACAAGCTCAAGTCGTCCTCCTACTACAAGCAACTCCAAGTCGAGAGCTTCATCATCCTATACCCCAACCGATGAGACTGTCAAGACGAGTTCCTTCAAATGCTTCACATGTGGCGGCTGAGGCCACAAGTCCTTTGAGTGCACAAACAAGCGCACCATGATCCTCAACGATGACGAAACCTACGACTCCATGAGTGAAGGAGAAATGGAAGCCCTTGAGCAAGTGGCCATGAACCGACAAGTGAACAATGAAGATAAAGATGATCAAATCTTTTGTGATGAAGATTCAAGTCCCGCTCTCGTTGTGTCCAAAGTCTTGACTCTTCAACATCAACATGACGCAGACCAAAGATGCCATATCTTCCAAACAAAGGCCGGCATCAATGGACGGTCCATCAAGGTCATCAACGATGGAGGGAGTTGCCATAACCTCGCAAGTGAAGAACTTTGCTCCAAACTCCAATTGGTCAAGATGAAGTACCCGCACCCTTACAAGGTTCAATGGCTAAGCAACACCGGCACCATACAAGTCGAGCATAGAGTGCAAGTCTCTTTCAAGATCGGCGCCTATGAAGACACTTTGGAGTGTGATGTCCTTCCGATGACCGTGTGCCACCTCCTTCTTGGACGGCCATGGCAATATGTCTGAGGTGTCATCCACAATGGTCGCACAAACCACTATAGCTTCAAGATGAAAGGGAAGGAGTATGTGCTACGTCCTATGTCTCCAAGCCAAGTGCTCGCCGACAAGCAAAACACCCATCGTGGAGAGAATAGTGAGAGAGCGAACCACCAAAAAGAGAGTGAGCGCCACAAGCCCAAATTGAGTGCCTCCACGATGAGCGAAAAGAAAAACTTAGTTCTCTTTGACACCAAACGTGAGATGAGAGTGTGAGAACCCATCAAGTGTCCTACACTATGTCCTATTGTACAAGGATGAGGCACCAAAAACTAACACCTCTCACGATCTACCTTTAGTGTTATCTTCTTTATTGCATGAATTTTAAGATGTTTTCCCCGACGAGCTACCTCCGGGTCTACCTCCACTATGAGGCATTGAGCACCGAATCGACCTCATCCCCGGAGCACCACTTCCAAATAAGGCCCCATATCGCGTAAACCCCGAAGAAACCAAAGAAATACAAAGGCAAGTAAAGCGTCTCATAGACCATGGATATGTGCGTGAAAGTTTGAGTCCTTGTGCCGTACCTGTCATTCTTGTGCCAAAACGAGATGGTAGCTTTCGCATGTGTTCCAATTGTAGACCTATCAATGCTATCACCGTTCGATATAGGTACCCCATTCCACGCCTTGACGATATGCTTGATGAACTTAGCGGTGCCACTATCTTTTCAAAAATTAATCTTAAAAGTGGTTACTACCAAATACGCATACAAGAGAGTGATGAATGGAAAACCGCTTTCAAAAAAAAGTTCGGTCTATATGAGTGGTTAGTCATGCCTATGGGTTTATCGGAAGCACCCGGTACTTTCATGCGTCTTATGCATTATGTGTTTCGCCCTTACATTGGTGAATTTGTTGTTGTCTACTTTCATGATATCCTTGTGTTTAGCAAATCTCTCAAAGAGCATGTCACCCACCTTCGCACCGTGCTACAAACTCTTCGAAAAGAGCAACTTGATGCTAATATGGAAAAATGCCTCTTTGGTGCTGATAAGCTTGTTTTCTTCGGTTTCATAGTATCCTCTAAGGGTGTTCATGTTGATGAATCTAAGATCAATGCTATTAAAACTTGGCCCCAACCAACCAATTTGCAACAAGTGTGTTGTTTTCTTGGTTTAGCCGGTTTTTACCGTAGATTTGTGAAGATTTTAGCACCATAGCTTCACCTTTGCATGCTTTGAGCAAGAAGAATGCACCCTTTGTTTGGGGACCATCTCAAGATAGCGCATTCAATGAGCTTAAAAAATTGCTTACTCATGCTCCCGTGCTTGCATTACCCAACTTTGACAAACCTTTTGAAATTCATTGCGATGCTAGTAGTAATGGCATAGGAGGTGTCTTAACGCAAGAGAAGTGCCCCATTGCATACTTTAGTGAGAAACTCTTAGGAGCGCAACTCAATTACCCCATCTATGACAAAGAGCTATATGCTTTAGTGCGAGTTTTGCGTGAATGGGAACATTACCTTCGTCCTCATGAGTTCATCATCCATACCGACCATGAAACGCTTAAATACCTTAAGAGTCAAACTAAGTTGAACAAGCGTCATGCTAAATGGAGTGAGTTTATTGAGTCTTTTCCTTATGTCATCAAGTATATTAAAGGTAAGGAAAATGTTGTGGCGGATGCGCTTTCCCGTATATGCATGCTTGTTACTCAACTTGAATTGAATGTCATTGGTTTTGAACACATAAAAGACTTGTATGAGCATGATCCTACTTTTGCTATTCCTTATGCCAAATGTTTGATGCATACATCTTGGGAACGCTATTACATCAAAGATGGTTATATTATAAGAGCTAACAAACTATGCATCCCCGAGTCTTCTCTTCGTTTGTTACTTTTGTAAGAATCTCATGGAGGAGGACTAATGGGACATTTTGGACGAGACAAGACATTCGTCACGCTCTCCAAGAACTACTTTTGGCCTAAGATGTTTCATGACGTCAACCGCTTCACCAACCGATGCTCTACATGTCGCAAAGCTATGTTTAAAGCCCAATCTCATGGCCTTTACATGCCCCTTCCAATTCCATATCAACCATGGGAAGATATTAGCATGGATTTTGTGCTTGGTTTGCCTAGAACTAGAAATGGCAAGGATTCCGTTTTTGTTGTTGTAGACCGATTCTCAAAAATGGCACATTTCATTCTTTGCAACAAGATAGACGATGCTTCACATGTTGCAAATTTGTTTTGTAGGGAAATCTTGCGCCTTCATGGAGTGCCAAACACGATTGTCTCGGACCGCGACATCAAGTTCTTGAGTTACTTTTGGAAGACATTATGCGCCAAGCTCAGAATCAAGCTTTTGTTCTCTTCGGCATACCATCCACAGACCGACGGCCAAACGGAGGTGATGAACCGCACGCTCTCCACTCTACTACGTGTGTTGATAAAGAAGAACGTCAAGGAGTGGGAGGAGTGCCTGCCTATCGCCGAGTACGCCTACAATCGTGCAAGACATTCGTCTACTGGCAAGTCCCCCTTCAAGGTCGTCTATGGCTTCAACCCATTGTCACCATTGGACATTCTACCTCTACCGCTACAAGTGCGCACAAACATGGATGCGAGTGCCCGAGTCAACTTCCTAAAGAAGATGCATGAAGATACAAGGAACACCATCGAGCGCCAAGTACAACGACTCGCGACCAAGCTCAACGTCAACAAGCAACCCATGATGTTCAATGTTGGAGATCTTGTGTGGCTACACTTTCCCAGGGACCGCTTCCCCAATGAACGCAAGTCCAAACTTCTACCGCGAGCCGATGGACCCTTCAAGGTGCTTGCACGCTACAACAACAACGCATACAAGATCGACATCCCACGCGACAAGTACTCCATGAGCGACATCTTCAACATCAAAGATCTCTCCTCGTACCATGGTGATGAGGATTTCGATCCGAGGTCGTATCTTTCCCAAGGGAGGGGAGATGATGTGGAGCATCCCACGATCATCCCCATGGACCTACCATCATCTCATCAAGAGCCAAGAGGACCCATGACACGAGCACGAGCTAGAGCTCTCGAGAACGAGGTGACTTATTTCCTTAGTGATATCACGTATGATCCACTCGAGACATGGCTACTACCTAAGTCCGATATGCTATGCATGATTAGGTGTCAAGAGGACCCTCCCGGAGATGTACATGAAGACCGACAAGTCGCTAAGTCCATGGATGAAGAGAACCAACGGAAGAAGGCAAGTTCACCTTCCAGGCCCCGGACATCCGGCCAAGGCCACGGACATCCGGCCCCTGGAGCGTCCACATCAGCAGCAGCCCAGCCGCCCAAGTCTACAGGGCCCGGACATCCGGCGTCCAGCCCAGACATCGGCCCGAGTCCGGAAATCCGGCCAGAAGCCCGGAGATCCGGCGCCATGCACCAGAACCTACAAAAGCTATCGCCGCCAGCCCGGACATCCGCCCCCCAGCCCGGACATTCGGCTCCTCCTGAAAGCCCGGACATCCAGCCCGACGCCCGGACATCCGGCTCCGCCTGTCTGCGCACAATAAAGGGCCGAGCCCCATGTACCCTTTTGCCCCCCTTAGACTGTATATACTTCATCCCCTTCCTCTTTCTAGGGTTAGCATTGGTTTAGCTCATATGTGAGATAGAGCTTTGCTCATCCATTACAGATCTACTCCACGAGAGAGACCGCGGCTCCTCTACAGAGAAGATCCCCTTGGATTCAAGACCTCCTCCCGGAGAAGACCCCCATCAAGACCTCCTCACGGAGAAGAACCGATTACCCATGTATCGTCCTTTGTTGACTTTGGATCATGTATCTCCTTTTGTGTTCATCGATCTAGCGCATGTGTGATCTATTCTTGTTGGTTGAGTGATTCTCTCGTGTTTTCCCCCGTGTTTCCCCTCGTGTTCTTCGTGTTCCTCTTTGGGATCTGTTCCTTTCGTGAAAGATCGGCCATCTAGGGTTCCACCCTACGTTAGGATGATCTATGCAAAGACCAACCACACCTATTTTCTAGCCAACCCGAATATCGAGGGCGAGATTCATCTTAAGGGGGGTAGGTTTGTAACATCCCAAATTTTCAATTCGGAGTGTTATAAATAGGTCATTTATGCATATCATATTTTATCGCATTTTGCTTTGTGATCCTAGAAATTCTAAGAAACTCAAGGACCCACGGAGAGAGTTGGGAATTTTGTTATTTTGATAATTGAGTTTTTCTCAAATTTTGAAAAGAGGATCATTTGGTTTTAATTATTTTTCTCTCCGAAAAATATTTCATATTAAAATATATGAGAGGAGATAATATGACTTCTCTAAGATAAAAGAAATATGGGAGGAAAAATGTTAAAATCAAATAAATAATTTTATTTGGATTTTTCTGCTATTTTATTTGAATTAGGAAAAATATGCATTTTTCAAAATTGTATAAGAGGCCCAAATAAATGTTCACTTTGTCCGCGATATTATTACAGGACCGTGAAAATTTATTTCAGGATTTTTGGACTCCGTTTAGTATTTCTTTTATTCGTTTTTTTCCGCGTCAGGATTTATTGAAAAAAATGTGCACCGACCTAGCGGGCCATGCCCGAGCCGGAGTCCTCCGGCCGGGGCTTTATAAGCCGCCAGCCCGCGACCCCGAGGCACAAGCCGCCGCACCCCGCACCCTAACCCTAGCCGCCGCCAGCCCGCGCCGTCGCCGCCGCCGCTGCTGCCGCCGCCGCCGCCCGCGCCGCCGCCGCCGCCCGCGCCGCCGCCGCCGCCCGCGCCGCCGCCGCCGCCGCCACGTCGGATCTCGTCCCTACTGTTGACCCCACTGTTTGACCGGTCATTTTTTTTGGTTAACCCCTTTTTTTAGTTTCACGATTTATTGTATTAGATCGGTTCGTTCGGTTTTCCCTCGGTTTATTATATAGCGGATGTTTGTCCGTACGTTCGTTTTAACGAACGCTGTTCGTCAGTTAGCCGCAGACAATGAACATTCGTTCGTTAGCCTGTTCGTCTCATTTTATTTTCCCGGGTTTTTCCGCGATTATTTTCGATCGCGATTTCTGCCCTGATCTTCGTTTTAGTTTATCTTTTCACTCGTTTATCCAAATCAGGTGAAACAATTGCGTAGGTCTTCGTCTCGAAGCCCTCTTTCTGTTTAACCAACTTGAACAAGATTTTGTTACTGTAAAATTTGACTTTAGTCCAGATTAGTAAACGGATCTTGTTTTTTCGTAGTTTGAGTTTTGTTGCTCCGTTTGATTTGATTCTTTTTGCAAACTGGAGTTCTTCAGTTCAACTTTCTGGTTAGATCTTCTTATTTGAGTTTTACCTGTGCTTCTTTGCTTGTGTGCTTATGTATGCTATTGTTTGTTTGTGATAGAATTCCCGGAGTGCGAAGCATGCTACTACGAGTCACTAGGTTTTGCGGATCGTCAGCAAGGCAAGTAACACTTTGATCATACTTTTCATACCCAGTTTTATGCATTAGTTACAATCCTCAAACACTGCATGATTAGGATGTGATTAACTTGTGGGTATTGGGAAGTAGATGATGTGGTAGAACCTATTACATGTTTTATTATCAAACCCATGGGAGGTACTTCTATGTTATGCTTATATTGCCATGCTATGCTCGTAGACGTGGATTGGGTTGAGTGTATTCATGACAAATGTGAGAGTTGTCATTAATGGTTAACTGAAGGTGGCAACTTTAATGCACATCTGGTTGGATTGTTGGTTTGGGCACCTGGGGTTATACCAGTGTTATCCTAGGAGATCCCGGGGTTATACCGTGTGATCCTCCTATGGTCCGCCACCCAGGCTTAAAGGGATCATAAGATTATTCATGCTAGAAACTTCCGTGTGCAGCCACAAGCTATTATGGGCTCTAGCATAGTTGAGTATGTTGCATGACCTCTTCAAGTGGTAGGCTAGCAGATGTAGGGGATGTAGGTTGGTATTGTCTACCTGGGGTTAGAGTTAATGCTTCTAAAAGATTGTGTCTCGGTCATCCGTTTCTCAAACACCATGTAGTGCGAGAATTCCAACGGTGGAGATCGATTCTTGTGGGGAAAAGTGTGCAAACCTCTGCAGACTGTAGAAACTAATCATGGTTAGCCGTGTCCCCGACTATGGACAAATTGAGTATCTGGTGCTTGAATTATTGGTTTGATCTCACCACTCTAAATTAATTTGTTGGGTTGTTAATGTACACTTTTAATTGGGATTGAGATGGGGGTACCATCCTCAATGTTTCAACCACCATGATAGTTAAATAAAATATATTCCTTTGTTGTAGGAAAAAATTGGATTTTCGCAAAAACATTATAACCATAGAGCCTCCAGCAGCCATATATGCATGTAGTGATAGCATTTATCTGTTCATTGCTATACTGTGTTATTTTGCCAGCATATTCCATGTGCTGACCCGTTTCGGGCTACAACATATCATGTTGCAGACTTTTCAGACAAAGAGTAAGGTGCTTTAGGTTGTTTGTCGTGCACTCAACACACTATAGCATTTATCTGTTCATTGTTATACTGTGTTATATTGCCAGCATATTCCATGTGCTGACCCGTTTCGAGCTGCAACATATCATGTTGCAGACTTTTCAGACGAAGAGTAAGGTGCGCTAGGTCGTTTGTCGTGCACTCAGCTATGCCGTTGGAGTTGATGGACTCACTTTATCTTCCAAGCCTTCCGCTGTTATTTTATTTAAATGGCCTTAAGCCATATTTATTGTAATTAGTTCTCTTTTGAGACATTCGATGTAATAAGTGTGTCATTGATACTCTATTATAAATCCTTCGAGTAGTGTGTGTGTCAGCATTACCGATCTAGGGATGACACTGAACACAGAGATTTGACCGTTTGAGGTCGGATTGCTACATCAACTATGATTTCAAACTTGCTAGTGAGAAGAGGTTATTTGATATTAGCTCATTAGATGAATGGAGAACCCAAGCTTATGAAAATGCCAAGTTATTTAAAGAAAAGGTTAAAAGATGGCATGATAAAAGAATCCAAAAGCGTGAGTTCAAAGTTGGAGAATATGTTCTTTTTTACAACCCTCGTTTCAGATTCTTTGCAGGAAAACTCCTCTCCAAATGGGAAGGACCCTATGTTATCGAGGAGGTTTATCGGTCTGGAGTTATCAAAATAAATAATGCCGAAGGTACTAACCCGAAGGTTGTTAATGGGCAACGAATAAAACATTATATCTCAGGTACACCCATTAATGTTGAAAGCAATATTATCCAAACTATGACACCGGAAGAACACATAAAAGAGACCTTCCGGAACACTCCAGAATCGTGAAAAAGAGGAGGTACGTCATGTGGTAAGTAAATAGACTGCCAAAAATCTGCAAAAAATATTTTCTATCCGTTTTGGAATATAACAAAAATTAGGAAAATAAGAAACAACCAGGAAGGTCACCCTGGTGGGGCACAAGACACCAGGGCGCGCGCCCAGGTGGGTTGTGCCCACCGCGCCTTCCGGACTCCGTTTTTCTTCTGTTTGCTTGTTTCCCAAGATAAATAAAATCTTTATATACCCCCCGAACCTATTGACCATCGTATCGCAGAGAAATCTTCTGTTTCCTTTCCTTGTTGTTTTTTGTCAGATCTGTCAGGCCAGGTACCATGGATTCTCCCTTCCCAACCATGAAGAAGGTAATGCTTGGTTGCCACAGGGGGAGTGTAACGCCCCGAGACCGATGCTCGAGAAGACTTCCATATATTCCGGATTTCGCCGTGTGTTTCATTTGTGCCTGCCCTTTTATTTTTGCATTGCATCATGTCATCATGCCATAATCTCATAAATCTGTTGCAACTCAACTAAATAAATCATATGGATCTTCGGTCCATTTAATTTGAGGGAATTCACATGGTGAGTTCTCTTTATAATATATCCTCCCGATATTAGTGGAGCTATTATAAAATAATCCATTCTTTGGAATCACCATAACACACTTGCAAAATCCCAATGCCTTTTATTATTTCAATTCTTGGCCTCTAACTTTGCCATATATCCTTTCGTCATTTTCCGGAGCTCCACCTAAATTCTCAACATTTTTGGAAACTCCTAGAACCTAGTCCTAGTTCAAACACATTTGAATTAAATTCAAATGAGTTTGAATTTACATCTTCCAATCTTGGCTTTTTCTATTTTCTCGGAACATGCGTATTTTTGTGAGTTCGGGAAAATTATCCCCGTACCCAACTCTTTCTCTACCTTCCTTTCTTCTCCTTTTTACTCTTTGACATTTTCTATTTTTGGGAGAAAGGAGAAGAAGGAGAGCAGCCGTAGCTCGGCCTGCTCGCAGCAGCCGGCCCAGGCCACCGTGGCCTCCCTAAGCCTAGTAGCCAGGCCGACCCACCAAGGACAAGGCCAACCGGCGCCCCCACCAGCTCTAACCCTAGCCTCTCTCGATCCCCTCAGCACCTCTCCCTCTCGTTCCCTCTGGCCGCCGCCACACACGCATCGCACGCAGAGGGGCAGTGCCCCACGCCCGATCCCCTCGACCGCTACCTTGGCCCCCGGCCATGGCGACCGCACCGGCGACCCTGGAGGCCGCTGCTCCGCGCGATCTCTGCGCCTTCGTCCCGTTCCCCTCTGCCTCCTCCTCGCCGCCGGCAGCCACCCCGGCCAGCCTCCGGCCACCTGCAGGCCGACCCCCGTGCCCGGTCCCTCTACCGGCGACCTCCGCCGCCTTGCCGCCTCTGTTTCTCCTCGCCGGCAGGGCCCCGTCCCCAACTCCGGCACGTCGAGCTCGCCGCCTCCCTGCCATGGCCGCGTGCCGCCCCTCTCCTCCGAGCACCGCAGCCTCCTCCTTGTCCAATGACGCCGCCCGATGTGCGAGCTCCGCCGCCCCTGCTTCCGTCGAGCCGTGTGGCTCCACTACCATCTCCAGCCGCTCCCGCCTGCAGCACCCTCAACCCGCAACCGTCCTCGACCTTGCCTCGTGCACGACGTCGACCACCTCCCCTGCTCCAGGTGTGGACACCTCCTGCTCGAGGCCCCACCTTCGGCCTCGCCATGGCTCTTCCGCACCAGCTCCGTCCATCAAGGGCGTTGCCCCGCTGCCTTCTCTTGTCGAGACCGAGACCCCATGAACGTCAAGTTCTTCCACGACGCCCGAACGACTACAGGCCGGGACACCAAGCTCCTCTTCAAAGTGTACAACTACATCCGATGTGGATTTCGACAAGTACCATGACGCCTGGAGCCCTCGGATCCGTCAAGTTCGACTACCCTCGTGTGTACCACTACCGTCGCCCCGAAGAAGTTGGAGTCATCAAGTACCTCGCCGAACGAACATGAACGACTACCATCGCAAGAACGGGACTAGCAAGTCCTCGCCGTGACCCCGAACATCTACGAAAAGTGTACCACTACTTCCACTACTGTTGCGAGAACGACTACTTCCACTTCGAACCCGTCCGCCCCGAAACGCACGCTTAGAAGGTATAACCGCCGAGTCAACTGCCCGTGAATGAATGCATATGTTCTATGAGTTGCTCGTGTTTGCACCATGCCCGACTTGTTCGTCGCACGTTGTCACCCCCTTCCTTGCCACTAACTCGTGGGAACCCGGTAGTTGGGATCACCCTACCATCTCTAGCATGTTCCGCGCATCCGCACGCTTGCTCTTTTGCACCGGTATCTCTATGAGTTGTTGGATCATCGGAATGTTGCCGTGGCACCATTTCCGTTGTTGTTGCCGTGGCACCCCTTTCGTTTCCGCCACGACGACAAATGCTTCATAATGCTCTTGTCAACATTTTCATAAAATGGCATAAAACTTGCATATGTCATCCGCATCGTGTTAACAACATTTAAATGTTTATATTTGATGTTTCCATTAATTTGCTTAAATGCCATGTTAAAATGATTTAATTCATAACTATTAAACCATAGCTCGGTTTTAAATAAATTATATATGTAAATGGGGTGGAAAAATGCCTAGTTTAACATGGTGCACTTTGTTTTACTGTTTAATTAAAGTAAAATATGTTTTAGGGCAGAACAGTACCAAATCTGAAATATGCTCATGAGGATTTTCCGGATTTGTTGTTTGTTGTTCCGGCCTCATTTAAACTTGCCTAAATAGGTAGTTTTATTTTGCTTCACCCCCTTGCCATGTTAATCAACATTTAATATTGTTGGGTACATAACCGAGAGGAAACTAAATAGTAAATGTGGTGTTTCGTCAATATGCAACTCGTTGCATATTGAGCTCCACTTAATTTGTAGTATTGTTTGTGCTTGTTGGTTTACCATGTTGTTTGTTTCTTTTCGGGTTGCTTTTCTCGTTAGCTTCGGGTTTTTTCAGAGTTGTGAGGATTTGTTCGACTACGTCCGTTGTCTTCTTCATGGACTCGTTCTTCTTCCTTGCGGGATCTCAGGCAAGATGACCATACCCTCGAAATCACTTCTATCTTTGCTTGCTAGATGCTCGCTCTTTTGCTATGCCTATGCTGCGATACCTACCACTTGCTTATCATGCCTCCCATATTGTCAAACCAAGCCTCTAACCATCCATGTCCTAGCAAACCGTTGATTGGCTATGTTACCGCTTTGCTCAGCCCCTCTTATAGCGTTGTTAGTTGGAGGTGAAGATGAAGTTTGTTCCTTGTTGGAACATGGAGATGTTGTTCCTTGATTGGAACATGTTTACTTGTTGGGATATCACAATATCTCTTATACTATTAACGCATCTATATACTTGGCAAAGGGTGGAAGGCTCGGCCTTATGCCTGGTGTTTTGTTCCACTCTTGCCGCCCTAGTTTCCGTCGTATCGGTATTATGTTCCCGGATTTTGCGTCCCTAACACGGTCGGGTGATTTATGGGACCCCCTTGACAGTTCGCTTTGAATAAGACTCCTCCAGCAAGGCCCAACATTGGTTTTACCATTTGCCTCACCTATGCCCTTTTATTTCCCTTGGGTTTCCGGAGCCCGAGGGTCATCTTTATTTTAGCCCCCCGGGCCAGTTCTCCTTCGAGTGCTGGTCCAAACCGAGCGATGTCCGGCGCCCCCTGGGCAATCAGGGTCTATGCCAACCCGACGTCTGGCTCATCCGGTGTGCCCTGAGACCGAGATATGTGCAGATCCTATCTGGATTTGTCGGCACATCCAGGCGGCTTTGCTGGTCTTGTTTTATTACTGTCAAAATGTCTTGTAGCCGGGATTCCGAGACTGATCGGGTCTTCCCGGGGAGAAGGAATATCCTTCGTTGATCGCGAGAGCTTATCATGGGCTAAGTTGGGACACCCTTGCAGGGTTTGAACTTTCGAAAGCCGTGCCCGCGGTTATGTGGCAGATGGGAATTTGTTAATGTCACCCGAAGTTGATCTTAATTAAAACACATCAACCGCGTGTGTAACCGTGATGGTCTCTTCTCGGCGGGGTCCGGTAAGTGAACACGGTGTTGGAGTTATGCTTGACGTAGGTTGTTCTAGGATCACTTCTTGATCATAGTTCATCGATAGTGCTTTGCCTTCTCTTCTCGCTTTCATTTGCATATGTTAGCCACCATATATGCTAGTCGCTTGCTGCAGCTCCACCTCATACCTTTTACCCTACCTATAAGCTTAAATAGTCTTGATCTCGCGGGTGTGAGATTGCTGAGTCCCCGTGACTCACAGATACTTCCAAAACCAGTTTGCAGGTGCCAACGATGCCAGTGCAGATGATGCGACCGAGCTCACGTGGGAGTTCGACGAGGAACGTGGTCGTTACTATGTGTCTTTTCCTGATGATCAGTAGTGGAGCCCAGTCGGGGTGATTCGGGGATCTGTGTAGCATTTGGGGTAGTCTTCTTTTATTTTGGTTCCGTAGTCGGACCCTGATTGTATCTGTATGATGTAATGTTTTACTCATGTATTGTGTGAAGTGGCGATTGTAAGCCAACTATGTATCTCTTTCCCTTATGTATTACATGGGTTGTGTGAAGATTACCTTACTTGCGACATTGCTTTCAATGCGGTTATGCCTCTAAGTCGTGCTTCGACACGTGGGAGATATAGCCGCATCGAGGGCGTTACAAGTTGGTATCAGAGCCTTCCCCGACCTTAGGAGCCCCCACTGATTGATCGTTTTTAGCGGCCGAGTTGTGTCTAGAAAAATGTTTTGAGTCTTAGGATTTTATGTATCGGAGAGTTTAGGAATTCTTTTTACTTCCCAGTCTCCTCATCGCTCTGGTAAGGCATCCTGACGTAGAGTTTTGACTCTTCTCTTCTCAAATTTCACTAAAAAAAATTTAGGATCACGCGGGTATCTTAGAATCGTGCCGATGGTCTTGTGATGACAACATTGTCTTGGTGCCTCCTGTCAGCAGGGGTTTAGTGGAAGTGTCCCGGGGAGTTGAGCTCTGAGGTGTTGTCGTCATAATTTTATCGTTACAGTTCTGGAATACCTGAGTTTAGTATGCCGACATCGGAAATCTCTTTTGTACAGTTGTTGGTGAGATAACCCTGATAGCCCAGTACTGAGGCGAGTGCGGGAGTATTTCCATAACTCGTATAACGGATGCTTTTAGAAGGTTGAGGTAGACGATTTCCGGAGTTTTCTTGGTTATTTATTGAAGGATGGATACAGCTGGATCTAGGTATTGTTAGTTTGGGTGATATATTTTGTGTCCCCTGTATCCCCAACACCAGATTGCATAACCAGAAAGTTTCGTGAGTTTATAAGTGGGAATTCAAGTATCTCGTAGGATATCTTTCCAACAGACACATGATACGATATGGGATCTATCATATGTTTGTTTCCGGCTTATTCTACAAGCCAAATCCTTTGTTTTGTTTTATTTGTGGTATTCGAGTTTCTTCAATGTTAAGTGTTGATTCCATACCTTTTCCAAGTGGTGTTCTCATGTTTCTATGGGAGTGTTAATCCTTCTTGTTCATCAAGAGTGTCATCCCAATTCTATTTCCAACCGGTGCGCTCCTCTTCAAGTGGACCCAATCATTTTCAACATCCGCAAGATCAACTCTAAGTATTCTCAACGGTGTTTGTTTCATCCAACCCAAGTTGCCTTTGTTTTCCCGCCCTCCCACCCTTTTCTTCAAGGGCTCAGATTTCTCAAACAAGTATCCTTTTTGTTGATGGGAAGTCTCTCCATTTGTTTCCGTCAATGTTCTTATCCGGTGATTTTCTATGAAGATGCGCAACAACTTCAAGTTCATCATTCTTTGTTATTTTTTCTTCTCCGGTGGACTCAATTCAAGATTTGTCGATTATATCTTTCCTTGTTTCAAATGTTTTGTCATGGCGGTGTATCTATTAATCATCCACTTCTCGCTATTCAATTGTTCCGGAGTGATGAAGATATCCCAGAAGATTCAAGTTTCCATTCTCAATTCACTCAAGTTCTTTTGAGGATGCTATCTCTTTCAAGCCATTTAAATCAACCGGTGCATTATCTCTTCCTAAGCAATCGCTCAGTCGTGGTTCTTTTGAGTGGGCCCTAACCCACAGGTCTTTTCCCAGCATCTTACCGGACCCTCCTAATTCTTTCCGAATTTATTCTCAAATTCATTGCAAAGTTTGATGTATGAATGAATTATCATCAGCCAAGTGTCTTTCTCCAAGATCTTTCATATTCTTTTCATCGTTGGTTCAACCTTTCTAATTTTCATTCCGGAGTATCTCAACAATTCATGGTGGTGTTTCTCATCGTCATTCTCAACATTTGAAGACCGAAGAAGAGTTTCTCTAAATCTTGCTCCATTCTCTTCAAGATTCATGGTTCTAGCTTGATGCCATCCTCTCATAATTGTTTTTGATTGTGAGAATTCTTTTCATCCATCCGGAGCAATTCAGGAGTCTTTTCAGTTTGATTCTCCGGAGCCCATCATCTCAGTATTATTCATTCTCAACTTTCAGATCTCGTTCTCCAAATCATACCGGTGCATCATTCAATATTCTCTAATCAGTTCATGATCTCTTCGTTCTCATATATCTCAAGTATCTTCATTTGTTTTCCAAGTCTTCCCGGTGAATTGTGCCTTTGCTACTTTCATTTCCAATTCTTATGGTGGTTCATTCAAGAGAACTCTTCCTTCATTATCGTATGAATTCATTTGTTCTTTCCAATCCTACCGGTGGTTCGTTGAAGACCTTCTCCAAGTTTATGCTATATCTCTCTTAATCCTTTCTACGGGAATAAGTAGTATGCCAAATCCGTTGCTTGTCATCAATTTAAATTGGTGAAGGAGGCGCATAACATAATTCTTATTCTTGTTTCATCCAAGTGATCTAGTTTCTTCTTTCCAGAGTAGTTCATCATGTCATTTTTCTCGGTTTCGTGTGTTTCATCTTTTCTTTTCCGGAGTTCCAAGTTTTCTGCATTATCTTGTCGCGAAGCTCCATCTAAATCATTGCAAGGCTTCACCTTGTATTTTCAACTTCTTTTTCTTTCTATCTTCCTTTTATTACCGGAGTTCTTCATGGAGGCTCTACATGGTGGTTTATCAAGGACCCTTTTCATTCTTCAATTGTTCATCAAGATTTCTCACGGAGTTAAGATCCGCCAAGCTATACTCTCAAATAAACATGGTGTTCCAACACATGTTTTGTCTTGAGGAGTTCAAGTATTCTTCATCTTGTATTACAAAATGCAATTCTTTCAACCGTATCATTCGAGGTGGTATTATGTCATTCTTGATAATTTGCGTTCATGTCTCATGATTCACATGTTGTCAAGAATGAGGTATTTTAAATCCATCAATCTCTTCATTGGAGTTATCTTGGGTTATATTTCACCTAAAGCTTTCCCTAAGGATTGTTGCTATTTGTGGTGTTTATCAATGATCCAATTTTCTCCTTCTCATCTTGGTGAAGAAGTTTTCATCTCCTTGTTAATCTCAATCCAATCTATTGTTTTCGTTAGTGGCAGAAGTTCACCTCAAGTTTTGAGATGTCTCTATAAGCCCACGGGAATCATATCTTATCGTTGTTGATTTTTCCAACAACTCCGTTCTAACCTTCTTGGAAGGGTGCTTTCCAAAGTCATTTGTGGCAGAAGTTGTCATTTTCTTCTCCGTTCTTTTGTTCCAACGATTTATCTTCTATTCTTTTGTTCCGGAGGCATTGTGTCGTTGTTCTCTTCAACCCATCTTTTTGTTTTGTCAAGATCATGTTAAATCCCTTCCATTTCCAACCGGAGTATCGTGTTCCTTTTCTCAAGTTCTTTCATTTAATCAAGTTTTTCATCTCTTTTCAACCGGAGTGCTATCCGAGATATTTCTTACCCCTTGTTCCATTCATTCAACAGCTATGGAGACAGTGTTTTGTGTTTTCATCAAGTTTCTTCTCATCTTATCAAGTTCTTATTCAATTCCTTTTCTTTTCAACCGGAGTGCTGCCCGAATTTTGGTTTTTCCTTGATCCCCTTCCTTAACCGGAGTGTTTTTCTATATATATCTTCCTTCAACCTCAAGGTTTCGCAATGCTCTTTGTCCCTCGTTTCTAACGGAGTGTTTTCGACCTAGTTCACCTTCGTGGTATTCTTTTCTCGAATTTGTTCAACCTCGCAAGGTTCTTTGGTTTCACTCGTTTGTCATAGGAGCAACTTAGTTTTACCTCCTCTCTTTCTTTTCCGTTGTCCCTCCAGTGCCATTCTAGATCTCGGGACGAGATCCTCTCGTAGTGGTGGAGTGTTGTAACGCCCCGAGACCGATGCTCGAGAAGACTTCCATATATTCCGGATTTCGCCGTGTGTTTCATTTGTGCCTGCCCTTTTATTTTTGCATTGCATCATGTCATCATGCCATAATCTCATAAATCTGTTGCAACTCAACTAAATAAATTGTATGGATCTTTGGTCCATTTAATTTGAGGGAATTCACATGGTGAGTTCTCTTTATAATATATCCTCCCGATATTAGTGGAGCTATTATAAAATAATCCATTCTTTGGAATCACCATAACACACTTGCAAAATCCCAATGCCTTTTATTATTTCAATTCTTGGCCTCTAACTTTGCCATATATCCTTTCGTCATTTTCTGGAGCTCCACCTAAATTCTCAACATTTTTGGAAACTCCTAGAACCTAGTCCTAGTTCAAACACATTTGAATTAAATTCAAATGAGTTTGAATTTACATCTTCCAATCTTGGCTTTTTCTATTTTCTCGGAACATGCGTATTTTTGTGAGTTCGGGAAAATTATCCCCGTGCCCAACTCTTTCTCTACCTTCCTTTCTTCTCCTTTTTACTCTTTGACATTTTCTGTTTTTGGGAGAAAGGAGAAGAAGGAGAGCAGCCGTAGCTCGGCCTGCTCGCAGCAGCCGGCCCAGGCCACCGTGGCCTCCCTAAGCCTAGCAGCCAGGCCGACCCACCAAGGCCATGGCCCAGCCGGCGCCCCCACCAGCTCTAACCCTAGCCTCTCTCGATCCCCTCAGCACCTCTCCCTCTCGTTCCCTCTGCCCGCCGCCACACACGCATCGCACGCAGAGGGGCAGTGCCCCACGCCCGATCCCCTCGACCGCTAGCTTGGCCCCCGGCCATGGCGACCGCGCCGGCGACCCTGGAGGCCGCTGCTTCGCGCCATCTCCACGCCCTCGTTCCGTTCCCCTCTGCCTCCTCCTCGCCGCCGGCAGCCACCCCAGCCAGCCTCCGGCCACCTGCAGGCCGACCCCCGCGCTCGGTCCCTCTACCGGCGACCTCCGCCGCCTTGCCGCCTCTGTTTCTCCTCGCCGGCAGGGCCCCGTCCCCAACTCCGGCGCGCCGAGCTCGCCGCCTCCCTGCCATGGCCGCGTGCCGCCCCTCTCCTCCGAGCACCGCAGCCTCCTCCTTGTCCAGTGACGCCGCTCGATACGCGAGCTCCGCCGCCCCTGCTTCCGTCGAGCCGTGTGGCTCCACTACCATCTCCAGCCGCTCCCGCCTGCAGCACCCTCAACCCGCGACCGTCCTCGACCTCGCCTCGTGCACGACGTCGACCACCTCCCCTGCTCCAGGTGTGGACACCTCCTGCTCGAGGCCCCACCTTCGGCCTCGCCATGGCTCTTCCGCACTAGCTCCGTCCGTCAAGGACGTTGCCCCGCTGCCTTCTCTTGTCGAGACCGAGACCCCATGAATGTCAAGTTCTTCCACGACGCCCGAATGACTACAGGCCGGGACGCCAAGCTCCTCTTCAAAGTGTACAACTACATCCGATGTGGATTTCGACAAGTACCACGACGCCCGGAGCCCTCGGATCCGTCAAGTTCGACTACCCTCGTGTGTACCACTACCGTCGCCCCGAAGACGTTGGAGTCATCAAGTACCTCGCCGAACGAACGTGAACGACTACCATCGCAAGAACGGGACTGGCAAGTCCTCGCCGTGACCCCGAACATCTACGAAACGTGTACCACTACTTCCACTACCGTTGCGAGAACGACTACTTCCACTTCGAACCCGTCCGCCCCGAAACGCACGCTTCGAAGGTATAACCGCCGAGTCAACTGCCCGTGAACGAATGCATATGTTCTATGAGTTGCTCGTGTTTGCACCGTGCCCGACTTGTTCGTCGCACGTTGTCACCCCCTTCCTTGCCACTAACTCGTGGGAACCCGGTAGTTGGGATCACCCCACCATCTCTAGCATGTTCCGCGCATCCGCACGCTTGCTCTTTTGCACCGGTATCTCTATGAGTTGTTGGATCATCGGAATGTTGCCGTGGCACCATTTCCGTTGTCGTTGCCGTGGCACCCCTTTCGTTTCCGCCACGACGACAAATGCTTCATAATGCTCTTGTCAACATTTTCATAAAATGGCATAAAACTTGCATATGTCATCCGCATCGTGTTAACAACATTTAAATGTTTATATTTGATGTTTCCATTAATTTGCTTAAATGCCATGTTAAAATGATTTAATTCATAACTATTAAACCATAGCTCGGTTTTAAATAAATTATATATGTAAATGGGGTGGAAAAATGCCTAGTTTAACATGGTGCACTTTGTTTTACTGTTTAATTAAATTAAAATATGTTTTAGGGCAGAACAGTACCAAATCTAAAATATGCTCATGAGGATTTTCCGGATTTGTTGTTTGTTGTTCCGGCCTCATTTAAACTTGCCTAAATAGGTAGTTTTATTTTGCTTCACCCCCTTGCCATGTTAATCAACATTTAATATTGTTGGGTACATAACCGAGAGGAAACTAAATAGTAAATGTGGTGTTTCGTCAATATGCAACTCGTTGCATATTGAGCTCCACTTAATTTGTAGTATTGTTTGTGCTTGTTGGTTTACCATGTTGTTTGTTTCTTTTCGGGTTGCTTTTCTCGTTAGCTTCGGGTTTTTTCAGAGTTGTGAGGATTTGTTCGACTACGTCCGTTTGTCTTCTTCATGGACTCGTTCTTCTTCCTTGCGGGATCTCAGGCAAGATGACCATACCCTCGAAATCACTTCTATCTTTGCTTGCTAGATGCTCGCTCTTTTGCTATGCCTATGCTGTGATACCTACCACTTGCTTATCATGCCTCCCATATTGTCAAACCAAGCCTCTAACCATCCATGTCCTAGCAAACCGTTGATTGGCTATGTTACCGCTTTGCTCAGCCCCTCTTATAGCGTTGTTAGTTGGAGGTGAAGATGAAGTTTGTTCCTTGTTGGAACATGGAGATGTTGTTCCTTGATTGGAACATGTTTACTTGTTGGGATATCACAATATCTCTTATACTATTAACGCATCTATATACTTGGCAAAGGGTGGAAGGCTCGGCCTTATGCCTGGTGTTTTGTTCCACTCTTGCCGCCCTAGTTTCCGTCGTATCGGTATTATGTTCCCGGATTTTGCGTCCCTAACACGGTCGGGTGATTTATGGGACCCCCTTGACAGTTCGCTTTGAATAAGACTCCTCCAGCAAGGCCCAACATTGGTTTTACCATTTGCCTCACCTATGCCCTTTTATTTCCCTTGGGTTTCCGGAGCCCGAGGGTCATCTTTATTTTAGCCCCCCGGGCCAGTTCTCCTTCGAGTGCTGGTCCAAACCGAGCGATGTCCGGCGCCCCCTGGGCAATCAGGGTCTATGCCAACCCGACGTCTGGCTCATCCGGTGTGCCCTGAGACCGAGATATGTGCAGATTCTATCAGGATTTGTCGGCACATCCAGGCGGCTTTGCTGGTCTTGTTTTATTACTGTCAAAATGTCTTGTAGCCGGGATTCCGAGACTGATCGGGTCTTCCCGGGGAGAAGGAATATCCTTCGTTGATCGCGAGAGCTTATCATGGGCTAAGTTGGGACACCCCTGCAGGGTTTGAACTTTCGAAAGCCGTGCCGGCGATTATGTGGCAGATGGGATTTTGTTAATGTCTGGTTGTAGAAAACCCGAAGTTGATCTTAATTAAAACACATCAATCGCGTGTGTAACCGTGATGGTCTCTTCTCGGCGGGGTCCGGGAAGTGAACACGGTGTTGGAGTTATGCTTGACGTAGGTTGTTCTAGGAGCACTTCTTGATCATAGTTCATCGATCGTGCTTTGCCTTCTCTTCTCGCTCTCATTTGCGTATGTTAGCCACCATATATGCTAGTCGCTTGCTGCAGCTCCACCTCATACCTTTTACCCTACCTATAAGCTTAAATAGTCTTGATCTCGCGGGTGTGAGATTGCTGAGTCCCCGTGACTCACAGATACTTCCAAAACCAGTTTGCAGGTGCCAACGATGCCAGTGCAGATGACGCGACCGAGCTCACGTGGGTGTTCGACGAGGAACGTGGTTGTTACTATGTGTCTTTTCCTGATGATCAGTAGTGGAGCCCAGTCGGGGTGATTCGGGGATCTGTGTAGCATTTGGGGTAGTCTTCTTTTATTTTGGTTCCGTAGTCGGACCTTGATTGTATCTGTATGATGTAATGTTTTACTCATGTATTGTGTGAAGTGGCGATTGTAAGCCAACTATGTATCTCTTTCCCTTATGTATTACATGGGTTGTGTGAAGATTACCTCACTTGCGACATTGCTTTCAATGCGGTTATGCCTCTAAGTCGTGCTTCGACACATGGGAGATATAGCCACATCGAGGGCGTTACAGGGAGCTAAGGAGAGAAGGAGTTGAGGAGGTTGCCATGGAGGAAGATGAAGAAAACTCTCTTCGAGTTCACTCTTCGGCCTCCGAGAGGGGCACGTCGGCTGGCATCTCCACTCCTCCTAATCCTCACCAGGCCATATAAGATCATCAAACAGTCAAGAGAACCTCGAAGTTCAAGAAGAACTCTCACCAAGGAGGCGTTTACACAGGTTACATCATAACAATTTTCACAATTTGATTCACAATTATGGGTTCAAAAATACTCCTCTTGTGCACATACCATCCAATTGGGACATATCTCGTCCAAGAGAAAGTGATGGAGGAGCAAGTGCTTGGGGGATGGAGAATAAGCATATTATGGCTGAAGTGGAGAAAGGCACTAAGTTGCTTCATAAAGCCCTTCGTGAGATTCAAGGCATGAAGGAGGCACTCGTGAATATATTGGGAGTTATTTCACCACCACCTCCTTCTTCATCACTGTTGGTGTCAAAACCAGCGGATCTTGGGTAGGGGGTCCCGAACTGTGCGTCTAGGCGGATGGTAACATGAGACAAGGGACACGATGTTTTTACCCAGGTTCGGGCCCTCTCGATGGAGGTAAAACCCTACTCCTGCTTGATTAATATTGATGATATGGGTAGTACAAGAGTAGATCTACCACGAGATCAGAGAGGCTAAACCCTAGAAGCTAGCCTACCGTATGATTGTTGTTCTTCTGTCCTATGGACTACAACTCTCCGGTCTATATAGACAACGGAGAGGGCTAGGGTTACACAGAGTCGGTTACAACAGAAGGAGATCTACATATCCGTATCGCCAAGCTTGCCTTCCACGCCAAGGAAAGTCCCATACGGACACGGGATGAAGTCTTCAATCTTGTATCTTCATAGTCCAGGAGTCCGGCCAAAGGTTATAGTCTGGCTATCCGGACACCCCCTAATCCAGGACTCCCTCAGTAGCCCCTGGACCAGGCTTCAATGACGACGAGTCCGGCGCACAAATTGTCTTCGGCATTGCAAGGCGGGTTCCTCTTCCGAATACTTCGTAGAAGATTTTGAACACAAGGATAGTGTCCGGCTCTGCAAAATAAGTTCCACATATTGCCATAGAGAGAATAATATTTACACAAATCTAATCTGCTGACGTACCCCACAGTGTGACATCACACCACGGCCAAGTCTATTCGAATCATTTTACTGTCCACCTCAGCGCGTTTAGCGAGGCAGTTTCCTTGGCACGTCTTGTCAAAGCAGAGATCGTGTCCCCTTATTCCGGGATTCTCATCAATACGGGCATGGGTAACCCAACCGCGCCATTGATTATGGCGCTGGGAGATAAGCGAGTTTTACCAGGCTGGTGGGGGTACGCAGTTTCGTCCGCCCATATAAGGGGATAAGGATCCACCTTTTCACCTACCCCTTCTTCCTCCTTTGCTCATCCATTTTCGCACACTCGAGCTCCAGCGCCCAAGTCCGCATTCCCCACCTCAACCTTCTCCAGCCATGTCCGGAGCGGGAGGCAAGTGGATGGTCTCCTCCGTCATGGAGGGACACATCAAAAAGCTGAGGAAGGCCGGATACTTGTCTGACGACATCACGCACCGGCTCCTAGAAGAGGGGCAGCTCATCCCCACCCCTAGGCCCCATGAGAGGGTGGTGTTCCTCACCCATTTCCTCCGCGGACTAGGTTTCCCTCTCCACCCATTTGTCCTGGGGCTCATGTTCTACTACGGCCTGGATTTCCACGATCTGGCCCCGAACTTTATCCTCAACATCTCGGCGTTCATAGTCGTGTGCGAGGCCTTCCTCTACATCCAGTCCCAGTTCGGCTTATGGCTGAAGACCTTCAATGTGAAGCCGAAGGTAGTGGGCGACCGCCAGGCGGAGTGCGGAGGCGCCATGGTGGGCAAGATGCCCAACGTCCTATGGCTCGAGGGCTCCTTCATGGAGACCATAAAGGGGTGGCAATCGGGATGGTTCTACATCACCGAGCCGCACGACCCCGCGTGGGTCGCAGCCCCCGTGTTCCGATCCGGAATCCCCACGCGGCTCACCTCCTGGAAAGAGAAGGGCCCGCCGTGGGGCAAAAAAGGAGAGCTGACCGGACTCCAAACATGCGTACAAACCCTGGTGAGCAAGAAGCTCAAACTTTTCAATGTAGTCCAGGTCATGCTCATCCGTCGGCTACTCCCGTGCCAACAACGGGCTTTCAGCTTGTGGGAGTTCAATCCGGCCCAGCACCGAACTCTGAGCAGGCTCTTCGACACAACGTACGAAGATGCCTGGAAGGTGCTATTCAAGGGTGCCGAAACTCCCGCATCCGCTACCGAGGATCGCGGATTCAGCGCGCAGCGTCAAGCCAGCGCGGTAAGCTATTTTTACCTCTTATAGGATATTTATCTTTCATAGTTTGACTCTATGCGGGATCTAAGCTCCCTTACCTTTGACAGGATTGGCAGGAGACGTTCGGACAAATCGACTGTCTGGCTCCTTTGCCCGAAGACCCACCAGACCCTCGCTTGGCAAAGCTGCTGGTTCCGGACCCCTATGTGGTGCCGGAGAAGAAGGCCTAGAAGAAGGCCACGGGAACCCGGAAGAGTTCCCGGCGCCCGGTGGAATCGGACTCGTCGTCCGATGATTCCGAGGCGGACTCCTCCCACGAAGACGAGGAAGAGGAAAGAGAGGTCTCTCCCCCAGCAGGGGGAGAGAAGAAAAGGAAGGCCGCCCCAACTGTGGAGGCCGGAGGATCCAAGAAAGGAAGGACCCTCCCTCGGGACTACTCCACCAACGCCGACGACGGCGAAGAGGAGTGGCCGCACAGGGCCAAGCCCCTGGCAAAATCGTAAGTGTTCGGGTACCAGAATGACTCATGGCGTTCCTTTATTGCATAGTTTTTCCTGCCACCGAATATATTTATGCAGTACGCCCAAAGACAGGCTCGACGTGTCATCGAGCGGTTCCCTAGATTCGTCGGATGTGAACAGCACTTCACTTCCAGCCGCCTCCTCCCCTCACCCTACGGATAATGCCGAGGTGTTGTCCCAGGAGGCTCCAGGCCAGGAGGAGGTGGTCCTGGAGGCGCCGCAAGGTGACCTCCCGGACTCCAGGCGCCAAGGGGACAAGACCCCCGAGGGCTCTAAGTCTGGCCCCAGGCCGGACACCGCGCCGGAACCTTCAAAGGTTCCGGAGTCCGGCAGGCGGCCCCCTAAGAAGAATGGCAAGCCTACGACGCCGGTGACCTCCGCCCAATCGGAGGTACCGGATAACTTGCTGGAGGTGCTTAACGGCGCCTCCATCGACGAGGAGCACCGCACCATTATGAGTGCGGTGATTCAGAAGGTTCAGTCCGCCAAGAGCGGGCTGACCAAAGCCTGTGCGAGCCTGTTGACAGGCTTTGAGGTATGTAAAAGATATGTAAAAATATTACCGCATAGACAGTAGCCCCTGATGCTCTGTTTGGCGTTCGGAAAGAAAAGCCGAATAGAGGATCTAATAACATTCGCAGGAGTCTAATCAGAATTAAGTCAATATGCATATGCAGGCTTCGCTGCTAGCCTCCGCCGCACTGACTGCGGAGGTGGGTGAGTGGAGGCTGCGGTGTGAGGCTGCCGTCGCCGCAGAATAACAGGGGGTGTGGGTGAGTGGAGGGATGGCCTGGCCAGCGGTGGGAGTAGTATGGGGGCGGTGAGGCCTCCGCGGCAGCACAGCCGGCCACGGGAGGCAGGAGGAGGCGGCACGACCGGCGCTGCTTTGGGCGGCTGGACCAAGAAGACCAGAGGTTGAAGAAGCACTACGGCCGTTGGATGGACATCGTACGGTCACTGAAGCTAGAATCATTTATATTGACTAAGTTGACAAAGCCCTTGGTACGCTCCAACTTAGTAGGCCCACAGGTCAGCCTCCGAAACGGTGCGCCCCATATGTCAGGGGGAGGAATCATTTTTTGGGCGGCCGAAGCTAAGAATATCCGAGATTGAAGAAGAAGCATGGCATCCGTTGGATAGACATCCAACGGCCATTGCTGCTACAACCGTGTGTTGACTATAATAAGTTGACAAAGCCTTGCATACGCGTCAACTTATTTTTTTAGGGGACGCGTCACTTAGTAGGCCCACAAGTGTGTGGCAGAGAACTTATAGCCCATTTGTGTTTTGTAAGAATGTACAACCCATTTTTGAATTCTAATGGAATTTACAACAACCCATTTATAGCTTGTTAAAAGTACATCCCATTTTCTAGCTAGGACAACGATTAATAATTTCAACCAACCGTTGAAGACAGAATTCAATAAAATTTCCCACATTTTAATGGGATCTGAAATATTTTTATCCCGAAATTTCTAGTCAGATTAAATATAAATTTGTATTACGTAAAAATCCAAAGAAACATTGCGCGCGCAACAATGAAAATTTAAGATTTTCAAAATCCATAAATAATATTTTATAAACTAATTTCGTGTTTGGTGCATTTTTTTATAGTTACTGCCCAGTTTTTATAATTACACCCCATTTATTATTTTTTAAAGCCCATTTTCCTGTTAAGCCTAATGCATCCCTCCTAGGAAAGATTTGCAGCCCAGGCGGGGCGGAGAATAACAAGTTGACCTTGCCTGGGTATTCCTCAAAAAGACGTATAGCTGGGCTAGCCATTTTCATCTTGAAAAAATTAGTATATGGGCTGGATATCTGGCCTGGGCTAGACGGGCCACAACCCGACCAGTTAATACCCTGCTCTCCTCTGAACAACAACGAAATCATCGCCAAGAAAAACTCTGCAGTGCTGACACCTCAAAAACACAAATACTGCTCGAGCTGCTTGGTCCCAGCTGTCGGCCACACCTTGTGCAATTCTCTCATTTATATTGTCTACATAGGTTGACAATGGTGTGGGACCGTGATGTCAGGAAACCAGGAGAAAGCAAAAATATATAGTTGTACATAATAAGGAGGCACTTGCGTACGTACGGCTATGGCCCTAGTGGGTCCCTAGTGTCATCCAGTCAAAATAAAGTCATCTCCTAAATCCTCATGTTCGTTGACGATGTTAACAATGCTCGGCGCCACGGCGAGCGCAACAACTCGAAGGACAACGGAGAGGGCCTCGCGGGCCCTACGGATGGTCTGATACAGCGCCCACTGCTCATTCAGGAAGCCAGGATCATCGGACACCTATGAGCACCTTCGAGAAACTGAGACGGCATGAAACGGTAAGGCCGCGCTTGGGAGCTCTGGTTTATTTCAAACCTGTATTAACATACAAGTGTAATTTACTCGTCATCGGAACCAATGCATAAAATACAGGCGTAATGAAACTGAGGGCCTAAGGTCTGTAAGTAAAACCGGCGGGTTACGCGTGTAATTTGAGATACCAGTGTATATTTTACGAGCACTGCTATATGGACGACATTACCAGATGATACATGCACGACGTGCGTATCATGCCATCCATGGGCAAGGCTGAAACAGCAGCTAACGACTGGATTAGCAATTGTCCGAGTGTCGTTCAGCGTTTTTATCGTGTGTGAAGTACTTCCGATATTTTACTAGTCGAAATCGACCAACCAAGCGCCTTCGCCCAAGACCATCTGCTTTAACTTACAAGCGTCAGTTTTACAAGCGGTTTTGGTTGGAAAACGAAGATCCAATCATGGCCTAATATCATGAGTTGGTCGGAAGATCATATGGTTTCACGTCTAACCTACCCGACTTATCGTATAGGCTATGAATGAAACATCAGACGATGAACTTCTTAAGCACGGAAACAACAAAAGAGGATGATCTTCTTAACAAGCAAACCACTGGCATTAGATCGACATGCAAAACAATACGAAGCATTATTCTCAGGAGGCACGGTGAACAGCTCGTGATGCCGCATGCCACAACATTCCAAGCTCAACTTTGCAATCAAACACAAGGCCTGGCATTACATAGACAATATTCACAACAAACTCTTAACACAGGAATATCTCAGCAGAGTAACTATTTACTTCTAAACTGAACACAGGAATAGGGAAAAACGCTCGACGCTGCTCATAGCAAGGGTGTCCCACTCAAAAATATCAAATGCATGTCTTCTGGCTAACATCAATGAGCAAATTTTGACAAGGTTTTCCAATTCCAATATATTAAACTAACGTCTTCTTGCTAACATCAATGATTAAACTTTGAAAATATTTTCCCATTCAAAATATGTAATGCCTATGATTGTGGAGTCCTGTCGTAGCTTCTTGTACTTGTTTGGGCACTTTTTGCCCAGGGCACTCCACGTGTTGTTAAATTGCCAATGGTCTCTGCAGACTAGTCATGTCACCGGTGTATAATAATACTCTATAAAGCTTCTCGGTCATTCCTTCTGTAATGTAGTGCAAACAGTGACTGCTTCTTTCTGCAAAGTGGAACGACCAACTGGACCCAGTAATGCAGCAGTTTGCCTTGGACACATTGGCTCCTTTTGTGCACTTCAACTAAAATCAAAGTCAGAATAAACCGAGCTTTAATTTTGATATCCCTGTAAGCAACAATAGGTATAAGGGAAACAATTACTGAGAAATAACGGTTGATGACTTGTACTCCCAGAAGAAAAGCATCTACTGATCTACTTTATCTTAATGGGAAACAAAGCAGGAGAGTAGCAATTCGCCATCAGTGTGATTCATTCATATTGACTGAGACATTATGTTAACAATCCCTGTAAGCAACAACAGTATGTGCTTCCATCTACTTAGAAAGGGGGTGATGCAGAGTTTGTTGTAACAAAGCAACAAGCATCATGTCTGGGTTGGTCCCATTTTTGTTCATTACTTAATGGGAAAAGACAGCAATACAATAGCTTCAATTCAACATTTATTTAAAACAGTACCAATACAAGTAGCACAACATCTCAAAGCACACTGCACAATCATGTGGATGAAGGCCTATACTGACCTTTCATGATACAGACAAGATAAAATACGAATCTGCCAACATGAATAGGAAATCCAATCTCGTTTTGTGCAGTTGCACTGAAATCAAGCAAAGTGTTTCGCGTAGCGAAGCAAAATGTCGCAATAGCAACAAGTTGAATATATATCCCTATTTAAACAGAGGCAAAAAAGGAATCAATTACTGGCTAATAAAGGAGGATGAAACATGTGGCCACAAAAATGGTAATCCCGCCAATCCCTAACAAGTGTTGCAGTTTTGAAATAAGTTCAGTAGTTAATTCTGAGAGTGGCATCAATTACTAGCTTATAAAGGGGGTGATGCTGAATTTGTTGTAACAAAGCAACAAGCACCATGTCTGGGTTGGTCCCATTTTTGTTCATTACTTAATGGGAAAAGACAGCAATACAATAGCTTCAATTCAACATTTATTTAGAACAATACCAAAACAAGTAGCACAACATATCAAAGCACACTGCACATCATGTGGTTGAGACCAAGATTTGAAACAACACGCCATGAAGACTGGAAACAAATCTCGATCTCCTTTTGTGCAGTTCCACCAAAATTAAGCAAAGTCACCGGTGTGACATTCAAGTTGAACTGCACAAAACACTCTTAAAACATAAGTGTTTCGAGTAACGAAGCAAAATGTCGCAATAGCCACAAGTTGAATCGATACCCCTGTTTTAACAGAGGCAAAAAAGGAAACAATTACTTGCTGATAAATGAGGATGAAACAAACGGTGACAGAAAGAAGCATCTAACTTATCTTGGATGGAAAACAAAGTAGGACAATAGCATTTCTAAAACGGTTGCATTGATTCATATTAACAGAGACATTCTCTTGAAACAACATTTGTTAAAAAATGTAATTTACTTTTAACAGTGGCATTGCTTCAATTTTCCGGTGGCATTCTTAGATTAACAACAGCAAAATAGTTGTATGGGACATGCCAGCACCATGTACGTCCACACATATAAATGGGTGATGCAGAGTATGTAGCCAAACAACATATATGTGCTGGTCCCATATTTGTTCTCTTTGAACCTTCTTCCTATGTGAGGGCAGCAAATCTAGTCCTGCACAAACTACCCGACCCCCAGTTTCTTTCCCTTTTCAACAAAGAGATCGGTTCCTTACAGATGTGTGTACTGGGTTACCCCCTGTCGGTGTCAAAACCGGCGGACCTCGGGTAGGGGGTCCCAAACTGTGCGTCTAGGCGGATGGTAACAGGAGACAAGGGACATGATGTTTTTACCCAGGTTCGGGCCCTCTCGATGGAGGTAAAACCCGACTCCTACTTGATTAATATTGATGATATGGGTAGTACAAGAGTAGATCTACCACTAGACCAGAGAGGCTAAACCCTAGAAGCTAGCCTATGCTATGATTGTTGTTCGTCCTACGGACTAAAACCCTCCGGTTTATATAGACACCGGAGGGGCTAGGGTTACACAGAGTCGGTTACAACGGAAGGAGATCTACATATCCGTATCGCCAAGCTTGCCTTCCACGCCAAGGAAAGTCCCATCCGGACATGGGAAGAGGTCTTCAATCTTGTATCTTCATGGTCCAAGAGTCCGTCCAAAGGTCATAGTTCGGCTATCCGAACACCCCCTAATCCAGGACTCCCTCAGTAGCCCCCGAACCAGGCTTCAATGACGACGAGTCCGGCGCGCAGATTATCTTCGGCATTGCAAGGCGGGTTCTTCTCCAAATTCCGTGTACCTGTTGAATAGTGTCCAGCTTCCTGTGAATATTGCGCCTCTTGGCTTCCACGCCCAATAACGGCCTTCTTCCACGTGTCAAATGAATGCGAAAAGCCAGGGTGTTTTTACATTTACCCACCTAGCTACGTAAATGAGCTGCCTATTAAAGAGACGAGGATTTAGATCCAAATCACACCATCTTCCCCCCGCGATCTTTCATCAGAGCGCATTCGACAAAGATCCATTCCATCATGGCTGGTCGTCGCAGCTCCTCCTCTCGCCTTCCCAGCACTCAGCCTGGAGATTGGGAGAGATGTTCCATCCCGCACAACAATCTAGTGACGCTCCAAACCAAAGGATTTCTTCCCCCAGCCTACATGGTCCCGGTTCGAGCCGGGCTTGCCACCTATAATGGCGGAGAGCAAGCGGAGTGCATCCCTAATCCCTCCAAAGGAGAGCGGGTATGCCTTGTCCCCTATTTGATAAGAGGGCTCGGATTTCCGATTCATCCGTTTCTCCGAGGGCTCCTGGAGTTCTATGGCCTCCAGTTGCACAACCTTACGCCTGCCTCCATATTGCATATCGCGGGCTTCGTAGCCCTTTGCGAGCTGTTTTTGGGCTGTGAGGCTCATTTCGCGCTATGGAAGAAGCTGTTCTGCCTCGTGCCCCGTTCTCAGAAGGGGTCAGTATATCAAGTTGGCGGAGCCGAAGTATGGTGCATCGCTGAGACCGGATATCTATGCGGAACCCCAAAGATTGCGTCCGAAGACTGGCCTTCAGAATGGTTTTATATAGAAGACGTCCCCCTGCTGGACCCTATTCGGATCGGCCTCCCTGAGTTCGATAATGCTCCCTTGAAGAAGCGCCTAAGCTGGCGTCCATGGAGCCCTTAGAAGGAAAATGACAAGGACGTCCTTTACCTGATGAGCCGGATAAGGTTGCTAGCTCATTCCGGACTGACCACGATCGAGGTCATGGCCACATGCATTGTGCGGGGGGTGCAGCCGCTTCAGTATAGAGGCCACCCCATGTGGGATTTCAATGGGGAGGATGATGCCACCCGCTGCAGCCGTAAGGGGCCGGAATCGGTTGCCGCTCTGACGAAGATCTTGTTCGCATTGTACAAGGGAGAAGAGGAGGAATTTCTCCGCATCAATCCACAGGGCGGATTTTCTATGTACAATCCTCCAAACTGGGTAAGCGGACACTTCTTTTTGCCCATCCATTCCATATTCCCATAGTTAAGTATCTTATCTTGTGACTTCGACGCAGGAACTGCGTCAGGCCATAAAGGAGATAAACAACCCTCCTCCACAACCCGAGGATCCAGAACGGTCCCTCGACCCGGCCTCCCAAGAGGATCTGGACATATCTGTGGAGCTGATCGACGGGGTATTTTACCAATTGAGTGACGGCAACGTCTTGGTGGCCATTACGACTGATTATCCTGGACTACTCCCTGCCTCATAGGTAACTGAGACCGAAGTCCCAATACCTCGAAAATGATCCGTCCGTGCTTATTTTTGATCATCGTATACCAACGGTGTTTCATACGGGAGGATCTCGATGCGGAATGCCGAGCCTGCGGCGACCAGCCAACAAGGGACCGTGAGGACGGGCAGGCTGAAAACACCAGCGCAGCAGTAATGCGCGTCGTTTTATTCCAAGGTATTATTCATACGATGCATACTAACGCCCGTGCTCTATTTAGGAAAAAGAGGGCTCGCCGGACTATATCCGGAGAGGTTGCCAATCGCGCCTCCACCATCCAAGCTCCAAAGCCAGGTCCAGAAGTAGAGGCGAACACGAGGCGCGCGTCGGACGCTCCTCCGATAGAGGATGCAGACAGAATGTCTGCCACCAATTCCGAGGTGGAGAGTGCCATAAACCACAGGTGCTGCCGGATAGTTCTTCGCGACGCTTGTTTCTCCCAAGAAGCATTGGATGCCTTCAACTCGGGAGATGCTTACCTCTGTGCCGCTCAAAATGGTCTAACCAGGGCCACGAAGAAGTATGTAAAAGACATACGAGTGAGAAAATTTGATGATTATATATACATCAGTAGCCCCCGAGACTTGAAACAGTTAGAATAACTGATTTAAGGATAATTTGTTATGCAGGTTCTTACAGAAAAGAATACCCAACTATCCCAGGAGCTGGAAGAGTGCAAAGCCCAACTTCAGGCTGCACTAGCCACGGCAGGGGAGCCCAAGAAGACCCCCTCTGGTATTATATGCCTCACTTGATGAGTATTATGTAAAGTGCGGCATGTATGTAAATCTGACAATGGAATTGCAGATGGCGCCGGATTAGATACGGAGAAGCAGCAACTCCTACGCCAGCTTAAGGCTGGTGAGAGCATGCTTACAAAGGTGAGGCAGGAGAAGAATGATCTCCAAGATGCCAACACCCAGCTGGGCGTGGAACTAAAGGATGTTCATGCCCAACTGTCGGACTCCGTTAAGGAGAATCGGCGGCTTCGACGCAGCATGTTTAGTAAGTCCTTGAATGAACTTTGAAAAAGAGTTCGGCGAGGAAGTCGACTAATAGAGTTATGTCTGTAGGTATGCTAACGGGTCGTCCTGCAGAGGAGGTGCCCAGTTCTACGGGTGACCTTCTTCCCGAGCTCTCACAACTGCACGAACGAGTTCGGCAGGCAATGCAAGGCGTTGCCCAGGCCTTGTGGCCATCCGTCTCCATGCCCGAAGGCCTTGGAGAGCTTGTAGAGAAGCTGAAGGGAGCATGGCGGCGCTTCCGATTATGGAAGATATCGGCCTGCCGTCAAGGTGCCCGGGAGGCCTGGGCCATGGTGAAGACGCGGTACACGAAGGCTGACCCAAACCACATGGCCGAGGTTGGGCCTGTAGGGCCCGATGGGAAGGAGATCCCTGTGAGCTTAGTATACGGCCAAGTAGAATTGGCCGCAAAATATTCCCAACAGGACTGTAAACTGGACAGCCTGTTGGATGGCATTGAAGAGGAATATAACCAGTCAAATTGACTATGTAATTTATGATGACATGTATAATGCCTTCTAGCCGGATTGTAGATCGTTTGTCATGGCAGACCTTTTCGCTTCAACCTCGGGACCCGACGGTCCGGAGTGTGTCCGAATACCCTTTCGGTTATGTAAGAACCGGGGCATGCATGGAGACCAGGCGTAGGGGTCATTAGTGCTTGAACAGACAAGTGCCCAACTAGTTATGTTATATTACATGGGTAGTAAGAAACATCTTCCAGGGAGAATAGTTCCGTTAGGGGTTCCTTTCCCAGGGAGGCATGCCCTAAAGTGCATGTCCGGACTGCGAAAAGAGACGCAGGAAAAACATCTGGGTGCGCATAAGTAAATAAGTGGGAAATCATCTTTTAGTTCACCGACCGAATATTCCCTTAAGAACGCTAGCTTTCGGCTTCACCCAGTCTAAGGTACACATCCGGCTGACCTGGCAGTAATAATCGCAGAAGTGCTCCCTTTACCACCTAGCCGAACAATCAGGAACGTAGGGGTAAGCACAGGAGGCAGGCAACCCAGCTTGGCCAAAACTTAAGTCATATCGATGCATATAATGGTGGATAAAAGGTACATGTGGAAGTGTGACACATGTGTTGGCCATGAAGCCCGTATAAATAAGCTTCTGTTGAAGAAGCCCCCAGGTATAATGAGCGCGATAGCGCGTCAGTTGTGTGCGAACAAGGCGCGAATGATCCCTTAAAGGCTATAAGAGAAAGGGAGGGGAGAAGGAGAGAAATATAACACAACTATTGTATAAAAAATAGACAGAGGAAGGAGACGAACACAGAGTCCGGCGCTAGGCGTAGTTCGGAGACGGGCTGCGTTCCATGGGTTTGGCTCGAGTCGGTTATCCGATGCATCTCGCAGACGGTACGCTCCACCAGTCAGGACTTGGTCAATAATAAAGGGACCTTCCCATTTGGGCTTGAGTTCGTCCTTTTTCTTGTCCGGCAGGCGTAGAACTAACTCGCCAACATTGTAAGTTATGGCCCGTACTTCTCTACTTTGGTATCTTCGAGCCTGCTGTTGATAGAATGCGGAACGGGCTTTTGCCATGTCACGATCCTCCTCCAAGGCGTCCAAACTGTCCTGCCGATCGAGTTCGGCTTCTCTTTCTTCGTACATGCGCACGCGAGGTGAGTCATGAATTATGTCGCAGGGCAGAACCGCCTCTGCGCCGTATACCATAAAGAATGGTGTGTATCTGATGGTGCGATTTGGCGTGGTCCGCAGCCCCCAGAGTACGGAGTCGAGCTCCTCTACCCAGTGCGTGTTAGATTCCTTGAGGGACCGCACTAATCTGGGTTTGATGCCGCTCATGATTAGACCATTTGCTCGCTTGACTTGACCGTTAGTTTGTGGGTGATAGACTGAAGCATAGTCGATCTTGATGCCCATGTTTTTGCACCAGAGTTTGACCTCGTCGGCCGTAAAGTTCGTGTCGTTATCAGTGATGATGCTGTGGGGGACGCCGTAACGGTGTACGACCCCGGAAATGAAGTCTATCACCGGTCCGGATTCGGCCGTCTTAACAGGCCTGGCCTCTATCCATTTGGTGAACTTGTCCACCATGACCAGTAAGTATTTTTGCTTGTGGGTTCCTCCTTTAAGGGGTCCAACCATGTCAAGCCCCCAGACCGCGAAGGGCCAGGTGATGGGTATAGTTTGGAGGGCGGTGAGCGGCATATGGCTTTGGTTAGCAAAGAGATGGCAACCAACGCATCGTTGGACTAAGTCTTGAGCATCTGCCCGGGCCGTCGGCCAACAAAATCCTGTATGGAAGGCCTTGCTTACAAGGGCCCGGGCTGCAGCGTGGTGCCTGCCGAGTCCGGCATGAATTTCAGCCAGAAGATTTCGCCCTTCCTCTTCGGAGATACACCTTTGATGGACTCCGGTGGTGCTTTTCTTATAAAGCTCTCCCTCATGGACTTTATAGGCTTTAGATCGCTGCACTATGCAGCGTGCCTCATTTTGGTCCTCGGGGAGTTCCTGCCTGGTTAGGTAGGCTAGGAATGGTTCTGTCCATGGGGTGATGACTGCCATTATTACGTGGGCTGAGGATGTTACTTTGTTGGCAGAGCCTCCAATTGTGTCAGAGTGTTCGGTGTCGGGCAGTGCGGTTGGGTCCGGGCTGTTATTTCCGGGTTCCCCTTCCCATACTATGGATGGCTTGAACAGCCTTTCCAAGAAGATGTTGGGAGGGACGGCATCGCGTTTTGCACCGATGCGTGCCAGGACATCTGCCGCCTGATTGTTTTCCCGGGCTATATGGTGAAATTTGAGTCCCTCGAACCGAGCTGACATTTTTAGGACGGCATTGCGATAAGCTGGCATTTTTGGATCCTTGGCATCAAAGTCTCCATTTATTTGGGATATCGCAAGGTTCGAATCCCCGCGCACCTCTAGGCGTTGAATGCCCATGGATACTGCCATCCGGAGACCATGTAGAAGGGCCTCGTATTCGGCTGCGTTGTTGGAGTCCGTATACATTATCTGGAGTACGTACTGGACGATATCTCCAGTTGGGGACGTCAAAACGATGCCAGCCCCCAGACCAGCCAACATTTTGGAGCCGTCGAAGTGCATGATCTAGTTGGAATATGTGTTGTACTCTCTAGGGAGTTCGGCTTCCGTCCATTCGGCGACGAAGTCGTCCAAAACTTGCGACTTAATAGCTCACCGTGGCTTGTAGGTTATGTCGAACGGGAGGAGCTCAATGGCCCATTTGGCAATCCGGCCCATCGCGTCGCGATTGTTTATAATATCGTTAAGTGGCACTTCCGAGGCTACCGTTATCGAACACTCTTGAAAGTAGTGTCGCAGCTTCCGGGATGCCATGAATACCGCGTACGCTATCTTTTGATAATGCGGGTACCGTGACTTGCATGGAGTGAGTACCGTGGACACATAGTAACCGGCTTTTGAAGGGGGAATTTGTGTCCGTCCGTTTCTCGTTCGACGACGAGTACTGCGCTCACAACTTGATGAGTTGCCGCAATGTACAATAACATTGGTTTGCCAATGTTTGGCGCGGCCAGGACTGGGTTTGTTGCCAATATGGATTTAATTTCGTCGAGTCGGGCCGTGGCGGCATCCGTCCACTCAAAGTGTTCGGTGCGCCGGAGGAGGTGATAAAGGGGTAATGCCTTTTCTCCCAAGCGGGAGATAAAGCGGCTTAGAGCCGCTACGCATCCGGTCAGTTTTTGTATATTTTTGAGGTCCTTTGGGATACCCAATTGTGACAGAGCTCGGATCTTGGCTGGATTTGCTTCAATTCCTCTACCGGATACAATGAAGCCCAAGAGCTTTCCGGCCGGTACGCCAAAAACGCATTTTTCCGGGTTGAGCTTGATGTCGTATGTTCGGAGGTTATCGAATGTGAGCCTCAAGTCGTCTACTAGAGATTCGACATGCTTGGTTTTGACGACCACGTCATCTATGTAGGCCTCCACTGTTTTGCTGATCTGGTTTGCCAGACATGTCTGAATCATGCGTTGATATGTTGCGCCGGCGTTTTTGAGCCCGAAGGGCATTGTGTTGAAGCAGAATGGGCCGTATGGTGTGATGAATGCCGTTGCAGCTTGACCTGACTCTGCCATCTTAATTTGATGGTAGCCGGAGTATGCGTCAAGGAAACACAATGAGTCGTGTCATGCGGTAGCGTCGATAATTTGATCGATGCGGGGGAGGGGGAAGGGATCCTTTGGGCAAGCCTTGTTGAGGTCCTTAAAATCGACGCACATGCGCCAGGATTTGTCCTTCTTTGGTACCATCACCAGGTTTGCTAGCCAGTCCGGATGTTTTATGTCTCTGATGAATCCGGCCTCCAATAGCTTGGCTAGTTCCTCTCCCATGGCTTGTCTCTTAGGTTCGGAGAAACGCCGAAGAGCCTGCTTGACTGGCTTGAATCCTTTTAGGATATTTAGGCTGTGCTCGGCCAGCCTGCGTGGGATTCCTGGCATGTCTGAAGGGTGCCAGGCAAAAATGTCCCAGTTCTCGCGTAGGAATTCTCGTAGTGCGGCGTCTACATCAGGGTTTAATTGTGCCCCGATGGAAGCTGTTTTTGTAGGGTCCGTTGGATGGACTTGGAATATGACTATTTCGTCCGCTGGTTTAAAGGAGGTGGACTTGGATCTTTTGTTGAGTATCACATCATCCCTGTTCACCGTGGAGCACAGCGCAGTCAGTTCCTCAGCCGCTAGGGCTTCGGATAGTGCCTCGAGGGCTAGTGCGGCTGTCTTGTTTTCGGCGTGGAGTGTTGTGCCCGGATCACTAGCAAGAGTGATGATTCCGTTGGGCCCGGGCATTTTGAGTTTCATGTACCCGTAATGGGGTATGGCTTGGAAGATTGTAAATGCCTCTCACCCTAATAGAGCGTGGTATCTGCTATTGAACGGGGCCACGTGGAATGTGACCTCTTCGGACCTATAATTGTCCGGCGTGCCGAACACCACATCTAGTGTGATTTTTCCTGTACAGCGCGCTTCCCGACAGGGGATTATTCCTCTAAAGGTTGTGCTGCTTCGCTCAATGCGGTTCCAGTCTATTTCCATTTTTGAAGGGTTTCCTCATAAATGAGATTCAATCCGCTGCCACCGTCCATGAGTACCTTGGTGAGTCGAAAGCCGTCCACTATTGGGCTGAGGACCAATGCGGCTGGTGCTCGGGCTGTTCGGAATTTAGGTTCATCACTGGCATTGAAAGTAATAGTCGTGTCACTCCATGGGTTTATTGTTGCCACATGGTAGACTTCGGCGAGGCTGCGGAGTGTTCGTTTTCGCATATTGTTTGATGCGGAAGTCTCGAAGACTGTTAATCCCGTACTGGTATCTTTTGGCTGGTGCTCTGTGGCTTCTGGGATTAGAAGATCTTCGCCACTTTTGGCCACCTGCCGAAGTATCCAACATGCTCTAAGGCTATGAGTTGGTGTGGCGCCCTTTGTACTGTGAATTTTACAGGGTCCATTGAGCCACCCCTCCAGCACGGTTCCATGCCCTGCAAAGGGTTTTTGCTTTTTGGTGTTTAACCCGGGTGTCTGGCGATAATGCACCCTTTTATTTCGGACTGGGTTTGTATTCAGGGCCGGATTATCCCAAAATTTTATTTTGGTTTTCCAGACGCTTTCCATTGCACAGTACTTTCGTACAATGGACGCCAAGTCAGTGAAGCGTGTAATTTCACGGCGACTTATGGCATTGAGGATTCCCTTGTCCGTGCAATTATTGCAGAAGAATGAAATTGCATCCTCCTCGCGGCAGTCCTTTATCCTGTTCATGACCAGGAGGAATCTGGCCCAGTGATGGTGTACTGTTTCTTCGGGCTCTTGCCGAATTTTGGATAGATCGCTTATGTTTGGGTGGGTGGGTGGAATTAAATCCGGAACCTCACCCGATCTGAGACTCAGGGGCCAAGGAGTTTCCGAATTCGGAAGCTTGGGTTTTTGGATGTTGTCCAATGAATCTAGCCTGCTGCCTGACTTTAGGTCCAGGGCTTGAGTGACGTCCTCCCCTCCGCGGGTACCCGGTTTGGAGGGACCGGGAATCCGGACATAACTAGTCCTTAAGATAGATGAAGGTTCGCCGCATTGTTCCTCCACCACTGCAACGTGATGGGTGACCTGGGGAGAGTTAATCTCTCTCAGATCAGGTTTAAGCCCAATCTGATCATAGTCCGTAGCGACTCCCAGGGCGGCGATGCGATCCAAGAGCTCGTTTAGGGAAGAGAGCTCCATCGGATCTAATTACTCGGCAAGTTCCGAGTTGACGTGAAGATTGCTTTCGATGACCCGAGAAGTCATCGTCGGCACGGCGGCCGAACAGGCGGTCATAAGAAAACCACCTAGCCGGAGAGTTTGGCCGATAGCCAAAGCTCCTTTAGCAACAGCGCCGTCTTTAAAGACGGGATGAGGCATCCTTCCTGATGGCGACGGCACAGTGGAACTCTCAATGAAAGCACCAATGTCGGTGTCAAAACCTGCGGATCTCGGGTAGGGGGTCCCCAACTGTGCATCTAGGCGGATGGTAACAGGAGACAAGGGACACGATGTTTTCACCCAGGTTCGGGCCCTCTCGATGGAGGTAAAACCCTACTCCTGCTTGATTAATATTGATGATATGGGTAGTACAAGAGTAGATCTACCACGAGATCAGAGAGGCTAAACCCTAGAAGCTAGCCTATGGTATGATTGTTGTTCGTCCTACGAACTAAAACCCTCCGGTTTATATAGACATCGGAGGGGCTAGGGCGCTAGGGTTACACAGAGTCGGTTACAACAGAAGGAGATCTACATATCCGTATCGCCAAGCTTGCCTTCCATGCCAAGGAAAGTCCCATCCGGACACGGGAAGAGGTCTTCAATCTTGTATCTTCATGGTCCAAGAGTCCGGCCAAAGGTCATAGTTCGGCTATCCGGACACCCCCTAATCCAGGACTCCCTCACCCCCTTTTTTCCTTTTCGGCCAACAAAGCGGCTGGATAGCCAGTCTATACTACTTTTCGCCCCTCCTTTCCTCATTGAACCACGTCCTAGATTCTTGCTCCAGCCCACCGCACCCTTCTTTCCTCTTTGAACCAAGACCTAGATTCGACTACAGATTGAAAAAGATCCACATGCAGCTAGAGCAATGACGGTTTCAAAGGAACTTATACCTTAGGGTCGTCGGGATGTGGCAAGGCGTGCGGCGGGAGGCCGGATCTGCCCACACTACGTACAACAGCGAGGAACAAGGGGTCGGTGGCCCTCCCGCACAGGCGCTGGGTAAAAGAGAACAGCGCAGCCGGCAGTGGATTGCTTCCCTCACCGAAGGCGATAGAGTGAACGCTGCACCTCCTCCCCTTCCCGGTGCGACGGGATACGGACGCCTCCTTCACCAGCTATGAGGGGGGAGAGAGAGACAAGAGGCCAACGCAGTCTTGTTTAGATCTGGTGAAGAGAGGGTGAGAGACTGTGAATATAGCAAACCCTAGCAAATGAACGCTGAGCCTCCAGCGTGTAACATATATGTAGTGCGGCGAGCGTGTGGAGAGTGCAAACCCTAGCGAACAAGCGCTGAGGCTCCCTCTTATATATATACTACTGTAGTACGGACTGAGCTCCGGTGCCTTCACTGCACCTGCTTTTGGCTGTATGACAGGTGAGCCAGCCACATTTTGGGCCCACCTGTCATAAATCCAAAGGCATGTGCACTAAGTCAATGAAGCTGCGTCCATATAGTACTCTCGTGTATACGACTAATATATACTCCCTCCTTTCCGGTTTATAGGGCTTATATCAAAATGTTAGTTTTTCCATTTTATAAGGCTCAATTTGGTTGTTTCCCATCACATGTTCAGATTCCAAGGTGTATTAAATCATTGCATGCAAGTATTAAGAGAAAATTGACCAATGCATGTAATTTATGCATGCATGCATTGCAATTAATGCATTAGTAAACATACTTTTTTTAGGAAAACAAGAGCATTAATTGGGTGCTTTTCAAAACTACAAAAAGTATTCCACCACTCACCATCTACCTTGGTTGGTGAGATTTTTGAATTGAGCCTTATAAACCGGAAAGGAGGGAGTAGTGGAGCGGTTTTCTTATTCTCTCCATAACAATTGTTTTAAATTGTGTAAGTACGAAACGGAACTCTTTATTTAATGTACAGTGAAGAAAACTAGTACTACTTCCGATGAACTAACGATCCACGCCCACGCGTCCTGGTCACACTTCTTGTCCTTCATGTGTGGTACACTACCCTCCCTTAAGTGAACAACCACACATGCGCCAAATTATCGGAAACGTGTGAGAGTGTGTACAAATAAAGAATTTTAATTTCAATTATCGCAAAGGTTTGAGAGTATTACAAAGTTTGACTTCAGTCAAATCTAATATGCGGAGTAAATAAAAATGGAGGGCTACTACGTCCATCCGGGTTTTTAGTCCACACCATTTTTTAAATCAAAGTTAATAGCTGGACAAATAAAATTACAGGGGAGCTGGAGACAAAGTTGTGAGAAGGCTTAGAAATCAATACAAAACTTATGCTCTTAGTACCAACATCGATCCTTCTTCGAGGAAACATTTGGTTCATAGCCAATTGTGTGATAAAATTGCACCAACGTGAAAGACGACTGCGTCTCCAACGCAACCAAGGTGAACTGACGAAGGATATCATCTTTGTGCGTAACAAGCAAAGAGCACTGATGGAAGACAACTTGTTTTTCATTGAAAATCGATCAGCTTCACCAGCCGGCGCAACCATGAGGCGCAACCATGAGCATCGATAGGTCATCGTGGTGATGCATCATCCATTTGGCATCAAGTTTGGGTGAGGCAACTATGAAGTTCGACAAATCCTCACCGCGGTCTGTTTCTTCTCAGTAATCAAGCTCGAGGAAGGAAGAACCACGTGGCAGAGGACAGTGAGGCAGAACAACAATGGCCATCCAATTTTGTGCAGTTCCACTAAAATTGAGGAAGACATGCCCGGGTATGGAGACACGCATCACTGTTTCCAAAAATATAAAAAAGGGTTAGCAACGACATCTCAATTGTCAATAAGAATTAATGAAAAGTACACCAACAAACAGAAGAATCATAATTATCTTGATGGGAACTAAACCAGGATACCTGAGAGAAAAAAGCATTTCTTCATTTAACCAGTGATAGTACTACCACCTTATGGACAATGATCGCACAGCCACCATGTACTTTTTGTCGAAACAACATGTATACCTCCACCGAGGCATAAATCAGGACAACTTTTCGAGTGACATTTCCTCTATAATAGTACTAGTAGGTGATGTTGGACCAGCCGACGAACCCTAGCTACTACGCATGGGGAGCTGGGGAGTAGTCGCATAGAAGAAAACCCGCACGCAGCGACCTGAGGAGCTGGACAAGTACAAGTTATACCTCAGGTGGGCGAGATGTCATTTAGGCGGGCGGGCGGGATCTGCCCACACGACGGCAGCGAACAAGGGCGCAGAGGATCTTCGTCCGCGCCAGCACCGGCTCCGAGAGGACGGTGCACATCGGCTTCCTCCATCGCCGGCGGCGACAACGTCAACGCTGCACCTCCTCACCTCCCGCAGCGGACGGGATTCAGCCGGATCTGTGACCACCGGTGAGGAGAGAGATAGAGTGGACACTGTCATCTTGTTTTGATATGGAGAGGGTGAGAGAGCGAAGTGCGAGAAACTCTATCAAACAAGAGGCTGTAATGGAGTAAAAAATCTCTCCATAGCAGTGGTTTTAAATAGAATACGCGTGTTCCCGGAAAAAAGAAACGAAAACTGGCGGACAATTTTTTAAGGGTCTGTCTAGGACACATCTAGATGTGACATAGTTATGTCACATCTAAGTTGATGTCCACTCTGTTTGTGGTCTATTTTTTTGTTCCTAGTTTTTTTTGTTTCTTGTTGCTACATTATTTACTTGTGGGAGCTTAGATGTGATATCCTTAAATAACATCTAGATGTGAATTAGACAAACTGATTTTCTAACATACCAAGAAAGAAAACTCGATCAAAAACATGCCCCCGCTTCTAGGTTGCGAGAGTCGTCGCGCACACACACATAGACATAGACATGCATATTCGTGTTTACGTAAAATTCCATTTCCATCTCCATCTCCAATCATATTTGTCCAACTGGCACATTATTTATGTTGTTAATTATATACGCAGCAATATTAACGTACAACATCTCTTGTTTGCGCATGTCTGGACAGCTGCCACGACCGGTCTTGACCAATCCGAACCCTCTTCATCACCCGCGCGTGCTTCCCGCCCGAAACTGTCAGTGCCGCATTCATGCCCGGCCAGAGCGGACGCGACCTCTCACTGGCGCCGGCATTGAAGCGGCGCACCGGCCAAGAGAGCGTCGCCCGCGCCGCTTTCGGGTGCACGCGGCTGCTCCGCGTTCAAAGGTTGCAATAGCCGGCTACAACATGCATGTAAAAAGTTCTTGGGAGTCCATGCTACAACTAGCTGTCCTCCCCCAACTCGCCAATCTCTTCCAGTAGTGCCAGTACTCCATGGCGTGATCCATCGACAAGCAGGCGGGAAAGTAATCGTATACTTGGTTTGCGATGAGTGGCATGCCGAGCGACCGTGTGGGGTCGAGCCGTGGAGGAGGGTGAGACACGAACACGACAGACGTGATTTAAACATTAGTTTTGCTCGATGGCGCGATCCAACGAAATGAAACGTTGGTTTCTCTCCGTTTCCATTTTTTTCTCCTGAAAAACGGAAACTTTCCGCTCCATTTTCATTCCTATTCCAAGGTTGCCCCGTTACATCATTGCATCAAATACAAAGGAAAACTAACACGCATGCTGATGCATCTCAATGATTCACAGATCATAGCCAATATTTACTTCACAACTAAAGAAAAAAGTTGTGAGAGCATGTACGAAAGAAAAACTACTGATGGGGTCACTACGACTTAAACCCTAAACCCTAAACATGATTTAATTTCCTGGCCAGATAGAACCTGTCGAAGGAAAGACAGCTGGCACCCTCGGATCATACGATGTTTTTGTGCAGTTCCACTAAAATCGACCTGAGCATCCCTGATGGCAAAGATATTGAAGAAGTGTGATTAGAATAATAGTACTAGCACTAGTTCATGAGACATAAAATCATCACAAGTAGAAGCCGGGAGAAGTAGAGAAAGATCGACATGGAGATGGAGCTACGGCAGTTGAGCAAGCCGGCTCCAAAAGGAAGATGGACTACTTGGGACGTCGGGCTGTAGCTAGAAGGGCGGTTGGGACGCGGCATCGGCCCATACCGCGGTGACCCCCGATTGGGACGCACCGACTGTGGGTTTTCTCCCTCGCCGATGTCGACCGCGTCTACGCAAAACATTGTTCCCTTCCCCCAGCTGCGGGATCAGGCCCGTCGTTCTATGCTTCTGAAGAGAGCAACCTAAGCAAGCAGGCTTGTAGCTTAGGCTCCTGCTAGTGTATATATAGTGGTTTTCTTTTTCTCTCCATATCAACCATATTATATTGCGTACGTGTCATTCAAGAGTGAAATGATTGTTGCTTCTTCCGACTAACTTACTGTGTGATTTGACTGCTCCTTAGTGGCCCCTACACGTACTCCCCCTACGTGTATGCAACATTCACACGTACACATGGACGCAAAAACGCGTGTGACGCCCTAATGCATGCATGTCCGAGCACACGACGGAACACACACGGTCACACTCAAGTGCTCAACCTACACGTGCATGCACACACATACTCAGTCAGGGTGAGCTAGTGACCGTATAAACACCGGAATATATATATATATATATATATATATATATATATATAGAGAGAGAGAGAGAGAGAGAGAGAGAGAGCACAATGAGCGTATTATGAAGTCCACTGACCGTATTTTTACAAATATACAGTGACAGACAGTGTATTGATCTCGTTTGAAAGTAAGCCATATTAACCGGAGAGGAGGCAGTATGGACTAGCATTACTTTGTTGTGTCCCGTCAACTTGCCGAACGAGGAGAAGGTTGCAGGACGGGAGAAGCTTGCGCGTGGTGGCTCGCAGGACAAGGAGAAACTTTTGACTAATGCAAGCTCTCCCTCGCTCAGGCGGTGGACGTGCAACAGTTAATTCGGTGTCAGATTGCCAGAAGCATACACTATACTACTAGTGCTATTATTATTCGACCAGTGTTGAGACCAGTGTCTTGGCTAATCGTCCTAAGAATGCTTATATAAGAATAAAGCTCTCTCATTTACCCGCAAAAAAGATTAAGCCATATTAACCGGAAAGGAGGGAGTATGGACTAGCACTACTTTTTGGTGTGTCCTATCAACTCACAGAACGAGGAGAAGCTTGCAGGACAAGATGAAGCTCGCTTACGCCTTTTGACTAATGCAACCTACCCTCGGTGGACATGAATCAGTCCATTCGGTGTCGGATTGTTAGAGGCATACACTATAGTACCCGAAATGCGGAGTACCATCATTGTTCGACTTCACGAAGAGGCAAAGAGCCAAGCGCAGTAGTACGAGTAGTACTACTATTAGAACCGCATGGTGGAGCGTCTGTACTCTTATTTTTTTATTCTCTGATAAAGTACGCGTTTATTCCGGAGAAGGGCGGAAAACGGCAGCCCAACATGTAATGAATGATATCCATCAACCAACCATGCTCGAATATATCTTGGCCTCCGTGCGAGCTCGTCTATGTGTTCTCGCTCCTTGTCTCTCTTAAGGAACGGCGGGTTGGCTCTTTGCCGTCAATTGAGATTGGTTTGCTCACACTCCTGTCCCACATGTCAGTGATATGCCAAGAGGAGGTGCGTTGACCGACTGGCCATACGCATACTTGGTTTTGCACCTTCATACTACTCCCTCCGTCATAGTTTACAGGGTGCGCTTCATTATGATGCATTTCTCTCAATGCATTTCCACCACCAGAGAGACTTTAGACGCGTTTGGTTTAATGCTCACTTAATTAGGGCGTGGTAACCGCAATCAAGTCCACAATTTTCTCTCCATGTACTGTACTACTACGGAGTGGAGTAAGTGCATGCATGTGTGTACCCGGGGTGGAAGCACTGCATGCATGTGTGTACGCATTATTCCCTCTAGTAATAGACGCCGTGCTATAACTACCAATGCTAGTTTTCAGGCCGATCGCTAGTCACCTTGGTCCCATAGATTTTTTTCTTTTTTCTGAAGCGTTGTATAAACAGTGACGGTTGGAGTAGTATGAGCGAATTCAAAGAAGAGTGTATTGATGGTTGCTTCTTCAGAGCAACTTACAGTGGGAAAGGTGGGGCTTATGATTTGACTGCTCATTACTCACTATTAATGCGGCGCAACGACCGGGCTGAGTCTCCCATGCGGTTGTGCACTACCCCCTCAGTTCTTAAATATACTCTGGAGTATTTGTCTTTCTAGAGATTTCAGCGAGTGACTACTCAAATATTTGTCTTTTTAGAGATTTCAAATGGACTGGCACATACGGACGTATATAGACATATTTTAGAGTGTAGATTCACTCATTTTGCTCCGTATGTAGTCACGTGTTGAAATCTCTAGAAAGACGAATAGAATATTTAGGAACGGAGGGAGTACATATACGAAGAAAAATGGGTGAATCTACACTCTAAAATATGCTCGTTTGAAATTTGTAAAAACACAAATATTTAGGAACGAAGGAGTATAATTTTGTGCATGGCACATGGACCTGGATGATGAGGAGGCTTCTGGCAATGCTATCAAGCTTCCATCATTTATTTACATAATTGACGTACTATACAAATAATTTTCCAGCGACATGAAATTGTACAATGGTGTGAGCTTTCAGCTTTTGTTTCGCGTGTCTTGCCATGATGCTCTTTCAGAGACAATAAAAAACTAACTTCCTGGCTAATGCATGTCAATTATTAGCAGATCAGAGCTAATAATTACATCACAACTAAAGACAGAGTTGTGAGAAGGTGTTAAAATTAAATTGGTCCATGCTTTCATTGGCAGCAACGTCCCCCTAGCTCTGTCTAAATCAACAAGGCATGTTGGAAAAAAGTAGCTGTCTGGAGCATGCAACATTCCGATCATTTTGTGAAGTTCCACTAAAATAGAGCTGAGCGTCCCTGTTCCAAAGATATTAAGTGTGATTACGATAATAGAGGACTGTTGATGAAACAATAAACACACAAATAGAAGCCGGTCACCTTTGTAGTATCTCTTAAGACTAACTAGTTGGAGAAGATTAGGCTCGGAATTGGATGAGGAGGATAGAGCAAAACCAATCTCCCTTTGTGCAGTCACACTGAAATGTAGAGATGTTGCCCGTGTGACATTTTAGTACAACTGCACAAAACACTCTTAAGAAAAAAGTGATTTGTGCAGTACACCAAAAGGTCGCAATAGCAACGAGGTGAAATGGATAGCCCTGTTTGCAAAAAAGAGGTAGAAAGGAAACAATTACTGGCCAATAACAGTTGATGACACATGCGACGACAAAAAAGAAGCATATTCCTTGTCCTAAGGGAAGATAACAACATGGTTGTGTTTGTCTAAAACGGTGTGAGGACGAGAATGCAATATGGAAAGTACGCCGGACGAGCTACGTTTTGGGCAAAGAACTATGGAAGATCCACATGCAACGACGTGGAAAGACGGGCAGTGGAGCAAGGCCAGAGGGGATACCTGGAAGTCGTCGGGATGTAACTAGGTGAGCGGCGGCAGGCGGAATCTGCGAGCAGGTGGCGTAGGCCCTGCCGCGCCGGAGCTTGGTCAGAGAGAACGGCGTGTACCGCAAATCGGGACGTGCTGCCTCGGTGCTGTTGAACGGAGAAACGATGCACTTCCTCCTTTTCCCCGGCGAACGGGATGCGGCCGGATCAGTGACCAACGGTGAGAGAGAGAGGCCACCGCACTCCCTTTCCCCCGAAGGACGGGATGCGGCCGGATCAGTGACCAACAGTGAGAGAGAGAGAGGCCACCAGGCAGGCAGGCTCCATTGTATATAGTGAGCGGACCACCTTTTTCTCCATAAAAATCATTTTATATTCTGTGTACGTGCCATTGAGTGTTATAACTTTATTTAAAAATAACGCGGCAACGCGTCAAGTCGAACTTTGTTTCATGCACGCGTGGTACACGACCTCCCTAGGTAAACAACCTCTACAGGCGTTCAAATTAGCACGTGGGCTGCCATTTCGTAAAGAAATGAGCTCCACCGTGTACCGCGCGGGTGTGGCTGGGCACGAAGCGTGAGTACGTGCACGGTGCACCTATTCTCTTCTTGTATATGCACACCACCTACGTGGGGTTGTGTGAGAGAGATACAAACCTAGAGAGATATAGTGTGTGGGTTCTTGAGAGTTTTTGGGGGGGGGGTCAATCAAAAAATGTAACATGTGCAATGTGTGTGAAATAGAGTCCTGGATATAACATATATAGAGAGGGGGCGATCCACGAGAAGAGAGTGGAGGTATCATCGGCTTGAGGTGTCCATAGTATCGAAGAGAGGGATGATGTGTGTGTGTGTGTGCACGCGTGATCGATAAAGAGTGCCATCGAATTTGTGTGTGCCCACGTCAAAGATATAGACTGGCTGGCCTACTGGAATGTGAGATGGGACATGTGCAGTTTGTCTCTGTGGCATGGATACCTACCTGCAATGCTCGACTATAGGTGTGTGGTGGGGGAAGAGGGAGGCCCAATTAACTATAGAGGTACAATGGCTGGTATATGTGTGGAGGAGGAGAGAGGCCTACCTCATGTATTAAGGAGATCGATCTGCCTCATGTATTAAGGGAGATCGATCGGCATCCATGCATATGTGCAGGAGAGGAATAAGGTTGGGAGAGAGACAGAGCTAGAGTGTTGGAGGGGGTGGTAGTGGAGTTGCTTCTAACAAATGGTGGGATAGGCTTGCTAGACAAACAAAGGGAACGCCCGCAATATCAATAAGAGAGGAGATGGCTGCTTGTTGTCTGTGCACGTGCGTGTGAGAGACGGGTCAGGAGGCATGCACGAATGATGAGGGGGGACGATGTGGCTGTGGTAAGCAGACGTAACTACATAGGAAGATCAACCGCCCTTTGTTAGAGAAAGGAGAGACATAACTTGTGAGGTACGTCGATCGATGGGGGCGGTAGTTAAGTCGATCTAGGTATATGTTGGGAGATCGATCGGTATACATGCATGTGTGTGTTAGAAGAAAATGAGGCACGAGGAGAAGGATAGAGAGAGAGGGATGCATGTAGGAGGTGGTACGAGAGGCATACTATATCGAGGGGGGAGGAGTGTGCGAGTACGAGAACAATGAAAAGAGTAGTGGGAGTGAGGCATGGACGGTGACAAGATAAGAGGGGAAGCTTGTGTTTGTGCTAGGCACACTTGGCTAGAGAGGCATATCGATCGATGTGTGCCGTAAAGAAGGAGCTGGGGGGTCTACACACACCGTGGGTGAACGACCTAAAGTGAAAAGACGAATTTGCGCGATGGATCTAGAGAATGTTGAGGGAGGGTGAGAGGGATGCGGGCGTGTGCATGCACAAGAGAAAGTTAGCGCTAGCTACAAAGATAAGAGGGTTGTGTGGGTGTAAAAGACGAATAGAGATCATATATACTTCATTATAAAAAGCGAATTCGGATATTTGAAGAATTTATCATAGTGTTTCAAACCGACGCATGTGTGAATATATATAACGGTGATACACATGGTGTGGTTATGAACATGTTATACTACATTTAATATATTTTGTCTCTACTCTTATAAAAAACGGAGTTGTTGATGATGGTGTGCCTGCCATCCTGCATTATATGTCGTCAAATTTATATCTGGTGGATAGAAGGAAACTATGATGGTTGAAGTTGGCAACAATCATGATTGTAGATTCTTATTGAAATAGAGAAACGAATTCAAATTTAGTTCGAATTGCAGCGGTAGTATAGACATTTGGAATGCACTAAAATGTTGGTATGAGTAGGTTACATGCATTATACAGGAAGCAAAAAAAAATCGGACATAACATGGATTCATACTCCCTCCTTCCATCTATATAGGGCGTAATGAGATTTTTGAGACCGCCTTTGACTATTGACAAGATTAATAGTACATGACATGCACAATGTGAAAATTATATCATTGAAAGAACCTTTCACAGGCAAATTTAACAGTGTGCTTTGTGTAAGTTGCATGTCATATATCATTGCTCTAATATCTGGTCAAATTTAGCATCGAAAAATGCATTAGGCCCTATATAGATGGAAGGAGGGAGTAGCCTTGAATAGCATTTGTATAGTAAAACGGGGCAAGACTCTCTCTGTGTGGTGTGAATAGTTTTATTTTTTTGTTTTCTTTTTGGTTGAGGGAAGTGCGGATTGATTTGGTACGTACAAGTACAATATTACTACACGTTCCCTAAAATTCAACCCGCGTCTTGTTATATCCTGAAAATTCAGATATCGTGCTCCCAAAACTGGCGCCTTCACAACCCACGCCTTGCTATCCCAAAATTACAACGCACGCGAAAACTCCCTCCAGCTGCCAAATCTCGACACGCGAAATCCCCCTTCCAACCCTTAGCCGAAAGGGCCGCTAGTTCAAATCGGTGGGGGGTACTTTTGTTACACACCCTACATTTTGGACAAGCGCGTCCCTAAGTCATGCTTCACCCCCTCCCATCACCCCCTTTTCGCCATTTGAAATCCCAGGCCGCCATAACCTCTCCGCTCCAGCCGCGAAACCCCACCCTCCTCCGTCCGCCACGTCACCGCTGCCCAGCCGGAGCCTCTTCCCCGACGCTGTCGTCCACCGCAACAGCTCGACGTCCCTCGTCCACCTCCCCGGATGAGGATCCGTCGTCCATCTCTTCGTCCCGCCGGTTCGGCCGCCCCGTCCTCCACCTCCAAGGAGCTGCTCCGACGATGGCCTCGTCTATCATGGCTGCTCCATCCCCACAGCGCCGCCTTAACCTGCTCCACCGGAACCGCAGCATCCTCACCGACTCCTCGGATGAAGCCGAGGCCTACTCGGCGCCACAAAAGAGGTTGTACACTCATCGCATTGCACCTTCTCCTTAACTCGACCTCCCTGCGCTGATGGTGCTCCATCCCGCACCCCCATGGAGCGGCTACCTTGAAGCCGGTGCCGCGGGCGACATCTCCACGGCGGCTCTCCCCCAGTGCGAGGCCCCTTCGGCGGCGGCGGCCATACCAGCCGGATCTGCTGCTGCTGCTCTGGCACTCGCTCGATCGCTCGATCGCCCAGCTGTTGCTGCTGCTCTCCCCCTCGCTCGTGCTGCTGCTCTACTCCGATTAAGCCACACTTCAGTCGACTGAATCGACTTTTGGGTCAATCGATTTTCAGGGGTTGGGGGGCACGCCGGAGTTAAGGAAGAACCACTCGCAGCGGGGATGGGGGATCGCCGGAGAGGCACCCCACTATCTATCTTAGGGTTCAGGGTGGGGGCGGAGGGCCTAGAGGGCTGGCCAGGGCGGCGGTGGCGAGATGTTTCGGGGCGGCGAAGCGGCGCTGGGGCCGGCGGTTCGGTCGGTGGTGTCTGGCGGCTCAGGGGGTGAAGGTTGAAGATGAACTGCAGGCCCTCCCTAAACTACATGTCAAGTGCCTCGGTGCTACCATTGCATTCAGTTTCGACAGTAGCATTCAGATTCCATGGCAAATTTTAGTTTCGATAGTTAAGTTCAGAGTCAACAGTTTTTACCTCATCTGTTGTAGTCAGGTGGTTTTTGGTGATGTTAATTTTACATCCATTTTACATCATCTATTGGAGATGCTATTAGAATCCCACTTGAGATTGACGATGTCTGTCTTGTGCTGCTTCATCCTTGACGTCTTACGGCTCACCGGAGCTGCTCCAACGACAGAATGATCCATCACAATAGAGCAGTGCCCTGGACGCCGTCTACAGATTCCTCAGATCTTCCTCCACACCTCCACAGCCACCTCTGCCTCAACTGCTTCAGCGACCAACCCAATGATGATGAGGTCGACACGGCTACGACAAAGAGGCTATACACTTGTTGCATCACTTATTACTATACATTAAATTCGATCCATTAGGGCTATTTTGGTTCAACGGAAAAATGTCGATCCACTGGTTGTTACCATCACTCTAAATTTCTGCATGCTCTCCTTACATAATCTCACCATATTTTTTTCGTATGCATGTCAAACATTGTACACAGTCAAGCTGAACATGTAGGGAAAAAGAGAAGAGTTTTGCGCGGCAATACAATGTCATGCAGACATCGCTCCATGGTGGGTTCAATGGCAAACCCTCCCCACCCCACTCCAGATTGTAATCCATAGGAAGATATCTGTTCTGAGGCGGATTCAGACGCCGTTGACCACTCCTATTTACCCCCAAGGTGTTTGCTCTACCTTGCCATGATGATTTTAGTCATATCATGCATATGTTGCCTTGCAGTGCCTACTTTTGACATCATATATGCCATCTGCTTAGTTTAGGCATGTTCTGTAATGCCACCTGTTTAGTTTATATATCATATATGGGAATTATGCAGTCTCATGTATTTTAGCCAGCCATAATATATGTGAAATGTGCAATGCCATCCTGTTTAACCAGGCATCATATATTTGAATGATATCTTTCCCATCCTTTTCTTCATTACATTTTCATTTGTCGACAATGTTTGTACATTAAACTACTCTTCCTGTGATTTGGGTGGGAGATGGAAAAATCTGGAGTGAAAACAAGGCCTTTAGAGCAGACAGTGCTACCTATCAAAGCAGATCTCTTGTTGGGTCCCGAGAGCTCCTCAGAGATGGATTCAGAGACAGATGACCAGTCCTATTCCCCCACTAAGGTGTATGCTCTAACTTGGCACAGTTAGACTGCTCATATCATGCATACGGTGTCTTGCATTGCATAGTTTAGACATCATATACACAATATTCAACACCATGTTCTTAGTTCAGACATCATATCGAATGCCCTCTGTTTAGCATATAAATCACATATGTGAATTAAATGATGCAATCCTGATTACTTAGATAACATGTAGGTGAATTATGTCGTGCGATCATGTTTAGTTATTCATCATATCTTTGAATTATGTTATGCTATGCTATCCAGTTTAGATAGACATCATATATGTGAAATTATGTCATGCTATCCGTTTTAGTTAAACAGTATACATGTCAACTATTTCATGCCCTCTTTTTTCCACACTATCTATTGCATCTGTCTCTCATACAATGTCTGTACATTCAACTATGTTTCCTGTTTATCAGCCATTTGAATTGGAGCGGGTGATGCTAGTATCTAGCGGACTAAAAATACGGTCTTCAAATAAAACAGTGCTACCTCTTGGTGGAGATAGCACCCCGGTTGTACATGCACAAGAACCAGCCCTACCACACATAACCCAAACTCTCGCAGATTGTACCCCTACTGCGATGGACAGACAACCAGCTTCACCCAATCTAACCCCAACCCCAGCCGATAGTAACCCAGTTCCTGTTGACACAGCACCATCTCCACCACAGTGCTCCCAAACAAGAGCAGTTAGTAAGGCAGCTCCAATGCCCAAAGGGCCAGTACTATCATGGCGAACCCCAACTCCACCAGTTAGTACGCCTATTCCTGTGGAGGAAGCACAACCAGCTAGTCGTAGTTTAGCATCTATCACATTTGATGTTGTTAAATCGTATGTGCGTATCTTCCCATCTTGGAAATATTATACTGAAGATGAAGGAAAATGCCAGTTGCAGGTGTTTGTCCAGGAGTTATGTGTAAGTAATGTTATTCATGGCAATTACTTTGCTTCGTCCCATACATCCGACCTCCATGATGGTTATAATACAGCAAATTTTCCCATTTTTCTCTATAGAGAAGGACCGATTTGGAAACTCGGGATGAGGTAACCTGTGCTAATACCTCTGCTATCTTCAAGGATGCTTGGTGGCAGTATCGGAATTACCTGAACAAAACGTACTTCACCGGCAAAGAAACTCATCAAATTCCCTTACGTTCTCCTAAGACACATTAACTGGACGATTACTGGGAACGCCTTGTTCTATACTGGTCCCGAACCAAGAATGTGGTAAGGTCTATGAGCTCATTTTCTATTTTTAAGTATTATATTCTTGCGTCTTACTGTACTCTGTTCATGTAGAACAAGTGCCTAAACCTGAAGAACAATTGTTCTAATTTAAGATTCCATTGCTATCATAGTTCAAAAAAGCGCTAGGCGTTAATTGTGCGTTTTGCCACCGCCTTGCGCTTTATTGACCAAAGCGCATGCTTATGCGCAGTTATGCACAGATTATGCGTAGTTATGCGCAATGCGTTTTGCCAACGCCTAGAGCCTAGGCGCGCTTAAGCGCTCGCTTAGGTGCGCCTTTTTTAACTATGATTGCTTTGCTCTTGTATAACTATATTTACACATACAAACTTATTTTTAAATTGAAGGATCCAATCGAAACTCCAATGGCACAGCAGGTATGTTCACGCATGTTTCTTTAACAGGTTTGCTCTTATCAATAGCTCTGTTGATTTCAATTTCAATTGTGTATACAGTTGACTTTCATATCATGCACATTACTAGCATCACAATAGAGCCAATAGTGTTGTTGTACATGTAGACCCGTGGTACCCATCTGAAATCTTGTTGTGCCGTGTAGTTTACCACGCTTTGTATTCTTTCACTGCTGCTTTGTCTTGAACTGATATGATTTGAACCATGTCTCTGTTTTGATTTGGCAAGACAATGAAGTGACCATAGGACATAGATATATGTTTGTTTGATGCTTTTATTATGTACTAGTACTTGGCAATAGAAGACTTGGTAGTTTAATCCTGTCCACCTTACTAATGAACTGGTTCACCGAAATGAGTTTCATATACTAGTACATGCTAAACTTGTTATGTGTGTGCTTGTTTCTTCTTTTAGAATGCTGACAGAATATTGGGGAATAGTGCCTTATTAAGCAATGGTAAAGGAAGTAATGCAGATAAGGTTCAGGATAGTGACACATCCTTGTTGGCCTCCAACAAAGCTGATAAAACAGCTAAGGAAGACTATCTTGAAGACAGCGAGACAACCCCAAAGTCCTGTCTTGGTTTAGTGTTCGAGTTACTGGCCACTACCGCTTGCACAAGCTATTCAAACTCATTGTCTGAATTAGTTCGGTTTCTTGAGTCTCAACTACAACCTGAAAGACATCGATCAGCTGTGCTGCCACAAGAAGCGGAAGGACTGCGGAAGTCCCTGGAGCATTCAGATGCATACCTTCTGGTGCAACAGCAAGCGTTGGAGGATTTTAGCGCCAAACAGGACAAAGCTAATCATCTTGCTAAGTTTATTGCCAGCATGGTGGATACCCAGGATAACGTTTCTTGAGCTCTTCTGAGGTTGTTTCAGTTATGTTGTTGTTTTGCTGCCGCGTTTATTTGCACTGGTGGCCAATTTTGATGGCCAGTGTATGTAATGTGCTGCTTTGTTCCCTATGTTTGCACTAGTGGCGAACTTTGATGCCCAGTGGATGTAATATGTGTAATAGCGGTAATAGGCTAGCATTAATTGCTTGCTTATTTATTTCCTTATTGTCTTGTTTAGTTGTTTGCTTGTAGTCACTGCAGTTCTTTTTCTGTTTTTTTCTAGTGGCCACAATAGCTTATTTTTGGTAACTAGGCCAAAATAATCATGGCAACACACAGACTGTTGTAACCATGGGCCTCCTGCAGGCCGTATGATCCATGGGCCTTCGTCCGGCCGTAGGATCCATCGGCCTTCTATACGGGCCTTAGGGTCCATGGGCCTTCTACGGGCCGTAGGGTCCATGGGCCTTCTACGGGCCGTATGATCCATGGGCCTTCTACGGGCCGTACTATCCATGGGCCTCATACGGGCCGTAGGATCCATGGGCCTTCTACGGGGCGTATCATCATTTCGCCAATCATGGGCCGTACTATTCGTGGACCATAATGGGCCGTTAATAGGCCATATTTGATAACTCTATGAAAACATCCCAACGGGTTTTTTTGACATGAAAACGACCCAACGTATTAACGGTCCACAAATGGACCGACTGTAACGACGGGCTGAATTTGGCCCACAAGCAGAAAATGACAGTAACGGGCCGTATGTAACTGAATGCTGCAAATGAGCCCAAGAATCAATGGGCCCTGAGAAGGCCGAAAGATAACTTGGGCTGGAAACGGCCCAATGGAATAACGGGCTGTTAATGGGTATAAAGTGATACACTGTTCATTACGGGCCAGTTTCACCATGGGCCGTTAATGGGCCAAGAGTTACAAAGGTCCTCATATGGGCCGAAAGAAGTCATGGGCCACACATGGGCCGGAAGTTAAAACGGGCTGAATTATATTGGACGGCCCAGATGACGCTACTAGGCCTAATTCAGATAGGGCGTAACGGGCCCTGGGTTAGGGGGTGTAAATGGGCTATATGCGAACATGCCATTAATAGGCTTTCCGTGGGCCGGCCCTCCACCTTTTGACCAAGTCAAACGGGTCGGCCTTTTCACAGGAATGGGCCTCTGTTGGGCCGTGCCACGTGTCGCCGTATCATAGGCGCCTTCGGTCTAATGAGCGGATGACATCTGTCCCAACGGTTAGCCGACACGTGTTTCCTCCAGCCAATGATGATTTTACACGTGGAAAATCCCCATTGGTTGGGGCTGTTAATGGATTATCGGATCCAAAACCCGACCCGATAGCTTAACGGCGTTCCGTTACGGTGGATGCCACGTGTCGGTCACCCTTGACGAGAGCACTTCTGTGACGCGCGATTTATCGTCATGGAAGTGGACACTTTCGTGATGATAATTTTGGTAATGTCATGGAACACTTCTACGACATCACAAGTATGACTATCTTGATTCTGTCATAAATTTGTCATGGATGTACATGCATGACAAAAAACACGACCTACTGTGACAAACACGTATCATCACGGAAGTGTATTTTTTTTGTAGTGTTGTGCGAACTTGTGAAGGCAAAGAATAAAAGTGACAGACTTCATAATAAAGGTTGCTATCACAAGGAGCAATATAATGTGACATTCTTTTGCACTAAGGGATTGAGCATACAAACAAAAAGCACATGGCAAACTCTGCTTCCCTCTGGGAAGGGCCTATCTTTTACTTTTATGTATTTACTTTCATGCTTGAGTCAAAGTTTTTCTCTCTATTCCTTTTTATTTTATTTTTTGGCAAGCATCGTGTGGTGAGGAAAGATCTAGGCACATATATCCAGCTGCATATGGGTAGCATGAGTTATTATTGTTGACATCACCCTCGAGGTGAGTATGTTGGGAGGCAAAACTATAAGCCCCTATCTATCTATGTGTCCGGTTGAAACGTTTCGCTCATGTGTATGTGGTGAGTGTTAGCAATCATAGAAGACTATATGATAGTAGAGTATGTGGACTTGCCTAAAGGCTCCGATACATGACTCTTCCTGAAAAGATGATGAATTGTAGTTGCAAAGTTGACTGAGAACATAGTTTGTTGGTTTCCAATAGATTTTATGCTTTATACTTCGATGTTGTGATGAATTGTTTCTTATTCATGAGAAGTCTATGATAAAAGTTTTATGTTAAAGTTTGTTGTTGTTATAATAATATGCATGATGCTTCTATTTATGTATTTTGTTTTTATCGACACCTCTCTCTCTAAGCATGTGGGCTTGTTTTTTATTTCAGTTTCCCCTTGAGGACAAGCGAGGTCTAAGCTTGGGGGAGTTGATATGTCCATTTGCATCTTGTTTACCTGATGTTATTTATGATGTTTTTATGCATAATAATGCTTTTTTGGAGTAATTCTAATGCCTTTTCTCTCATAATATGCAAGGTTCACACAAAGAGGGAGAATTCCGGCAGCTGGAAATCTGGAACTGGAAAAGCTACGTCAGGCCACCTATTCTGCACAACTCCAAATAAGCTGAAACTTCATGAGGATTTTTTATGGAATAAATAAGAAATACTGGAGCAAATAACTACTCGAGGAGGCCACCTGGTGAGGACAAGACACCAGGGCGCGCTTGGCCCCCCAGGCACGCCCTGGTGGGTTGTGCTCAGCCCAACCCACCTCCGGTGCCCATCTTCTGGTATACAAGTCATTTTGACCTAGAAAAAATTAGGAGAGGACTTTCGGGACGGAGCGCCGCCGTCTTGAGGCGGAACTTGGGCAGGAGCACTTTTGCCCTCTGGCGGAACGATTCGCCAGGGGAACTTCCCTCCCGAAGGGGAAATCATTGTCATCATCATCACCAATAACTCTCTCATCTTGGGGAGGGAAATATCCATCAACATCTTCAACAACACCATCTCATCTCAAACCCTAGTTCATCTCTTGTGTTCAATTTTTGTACCGGAACTATAGATTGGTGCTTGTGGGTGACTAGTAGTGTTGATTACATCTTGTAGTTCATTACTATATGGTTTATTTGGTGGAAGATTATATGTTCAGATCCATTATGCTATTTAATACCCCTTTGATATTGAGCATGGTTATCACTTGTGAGTAGTTAGTTTTGTTCTTGAGGTCATGGGAGAAATCATGTTGCAAGTAATCATCTGAACTTGATATGTGCTCGATATTTTGATAGTATGTTTGTTGTGATTCCCTTAGTGGTGTCATGTGAACATCGACTACATGACACTTCACCATATTTGGGCCTAAGGGAATGCATTGTGGAGTAGTTATTAGATGATGGGTTGCGAGAGTGACAGAAGCTTAAGCCCTAGTTTATGCGCTACTCTGTAAGGGATCGATTGGATCCAAAAGTTTAATGCTATGGTTAGAATTTATTCTTAATACTTTTCTCATAGTTGTGGATTCTTGCGAGGGGGTTAATCATAAGTAGGAGGATTGTTCAATTAAGAACAACACCTAAGCACCGGTCCACTCACATATCTAATTATCAAAGTAGCGAACACGAATCGAACCAACATGATGAAACTGACTAGATGAAATTCCCGTGTACCCTCAAGAACACTTTGCTTATTATAAGAGACCGTTTTGGCCTGTCCTTTGCCTCAAAATGATTGGGCTACCTTGCCGCACTTTTTTTACTATTATCGTTACTTGCTCGTTACAAATTATCTTGCTATCAAACTACTCTGTTACTTACAATTTTAGCACCTGCAGACATTACCTTACTGAAAACCACTTGTAATTTCCTTCTGCTCCTCGTTGGGTTCGACACTCTTACTTATCGAAAAGGCTACAATTGATCCCATATACTTGTGGGTCATCAACCTTGTCCCGGGCATCATGACCTAACATACCAGCAGCGGCTGAGGCCCGCACGAGGGCCGAGTCCTGAGGACGTAGAGCATTTTTGACAAGCAGGAGAAAGAGGGGCGAGCCTCGCGAGGAAGCATGGGGAGGAGATACACAGTCTAAGCCACAAAGGCATTGGCTAAGACACAAAAGACATCAATTTTTCACGCACCCCTCACAGGGTTTACATTGATCTGTCGCAGGAAGAAGGCGAATAGAGAAGAAAACTTCAGGAGACACGCCTGACGCCGCGTGAATCTCTCGCAAGCCGCGGCCGCCTTGTGTCGTGCCTCGAAAAGCTAAGTTAACCACCCCACGCGGCTCAGTGGTCTTTGGTAGCATTCCCTCCCCTCGTGACCTCGTCCGGGGCGGAAGCCTCTTCTCTCGTGTGAGCCGCTTGCGAGTCAAGGGAGACCTCCTGAGCACGGCGCCTCGGGAGCTCTTACCAGACCTCGGGCCCCTCACCTCCTGGCCTTGTCCCAAGCATCGCGACTTGACATACCAGCGATGGCTGAGGCTCGCTCGGGGCCGAGTCCCAGCGATGCAGAGCATTAGGGCGAGCGTGAGGAAGGGGGGCAAGCCTAACGAGGAGCGTTGGGGTCGAACTTAGTTCTGAACCACAAAAGAATCAAATTTGGACTTCATCTGGTACTGATTTCCTAGAAAACCGAAAATAGGCAAAAAACAGCAAGTGGCACTTGGCACTGGATTAATAGGTTAGTCCCAAAAATGATATATAATTGCATGTAAAACATCCAAGATTGATACTATAATAGCATGGAACAATCAAAAAATATAGATACGTTGGAGACGTATCACCCCGCTCCACCATTTTTCTATTCCTCCCGATTCTCTCCTATCTAAAAATACGTAAGGTCCATGTTTCACTTGACTTGCGTTTCGCTTCGTCCATCATCACTCCTCCGCACAACACACTTCCCTCTTCAACCCCGTCGACAAACACACGGGTCAAGCCCAACCCAGATCTCTCTGGACGCACACAACACACACACACACACACATGTCAAACCACATGCTCCCATCGTAGTGCCGAACTGGTGGCGCGCTAGGGTTGGCACCACCCCCAGCCCCACTTGCTTATCGGCCCCTCCCCAGACTACTGTTGGCTTTGGTGCTTTGCCACCTCGACTCCCGCTATCTCTTGCTTTGTCACCGCATGTGTCGTGGGTTTGTCACGGCAGATGTCCTAGCAAAAGGACTTAGTCGTGGAGCCATCGCAACGGGTTAACTCGAAGGGGTTAAAGCGGACACAGGGACACAGAGAGTTTATACTAGTTCGGCCCCTTCGATGAAGGTAAAAGCCTACGTCTAGTTTGTGATGGAATTGATGAAGTCTCGATGACTAGGGTGCAAATACGCTTCACCTAGACCTCGAGTTGTGGTTGTCTGTCCTGAACCGACGGGTCGTCCCCTTATATACATGGGTGACGCCCGTCGGTTCATAGAGTCCCAATCTCCGGTTCATACTCGTGACCGGGTTGGTCTCTCTTTATGACTAACTTATAGTACAAGTCTATACAAGCCGGTTTACGGCTACAGATACTAAACCGACTACGGCCTTGGGCCTGTACAAACTTCTTGGGCTTTAACATTCTTGAACTACTGACAAAGTTAACCCGGCCCAGGTAGACCGGTTTACGCCCAGTAGTAATATCCCCAACATTAGGCCCCAGATTGATTTGAACGAGTTCATGTCAGTCCTTAGCAGAAATTTTCATCTTCAGCATCTTCCCATAATCGCTGAACCGCCATGTCATCATCTTCTTTGGTTGCTGTAAACCGGCATGACGTCATCATGAAGCTGATTTTATGATGCCTTCTTTGTTTAACAGATCCGCAATAATCGAGGCGACAGCTCCGCTTCCGAAATTTGTGGCTCCTGGATTCGCGCGCCTGACACATGTCTTTTGCCTCATAAATAGGGCCGAAGGGCCATTTCCTTTTCTCCCCTTCATCCCCTTTCTCTTCGTATTCTTCGCATCGCCAACTCCGGAGCTCCGCCGCCGTTGTTGACCTCTGCGTCATCTTGGGCCGCTGCATCAACCTGACCGTTCCAGAGTACTGCGACGTCCTTCCGCGTCTTCCCAAGCTCCGGTAAGACCTCTGCTTTCTCAGCTTAGATCTGTTTTTAGGGTTTCCTATGTTCTTGGTATTCTTCGTCCGCCTCGAGCTTCGAATGAGATGCATCTTTAGATGATCCCGTAACCTTTGCTCCGTACAGCGGTAGTTTTTAGCATCTGCTTTTACTACGATATACCTGGACCGTAGATCTGATCCATGGCTTTACCTCACTGTTCTTGCACAACTTCTTTTAAATCTTGAATATTTACCCCTTTTACGAACTCGCCCCAGATCCACTGCTATAATAGAACCTTGTGAAACCTGTTTCTGCACACTTGTTCATCTGTAATCCCCACTGTTTCACGGTTTTTTAGATCCAGCAGTTTAACCTTGCGGAAGAGAATTACCAAATCAGTATATACCATTAGTCCCCTTGTTGAACCGCCAGAATCCCTTGGTCAACCGTATCGCTTTATCAATCTTGATTAGCTTTCGCCGGTTTAACTTTGATAATATCAGCATGTAAACTGTGCCCAACACAATCTTAAACCGGAATCATTTCGTTTTGTAGACTCCATCATGGCTAAGCAAGTGTACGAGTGCAACTGGGCTCCTTCTCGGGTTACAGAAACGCAATTGAACAACTTGGTTCTGACCGGCGCTTTAAGCAGTAAAAAGACCATCCACTGGAGGGTCCCGGGCAAAGAGTGTCCTCCCACACCTCGAGACGGAGAAGTTGTAGTCTTTGCGGATCACTTAGCTCGCGGTTTTAACCCGCCCGGTTCAAAATTCTACCGGGATGTCTTGGCCAACTTCCAACTTCATCCACAAGACATTGGTCCCAACTCTGTCACCAATATATGTCATTTCCAAGTGCTCTGCGAGGTGTTCTTTCAAGAAGATCCTACAGTGGAGTTGTTCTGAGACTGTTTTCACCTAAACCGCCGTACAGAATTTCCTGACGGTTCCAATATGGAGCTGGGCGGCGTGGCAATCCAAAAGAGGAAAGAGGTCACTTATCCTCATGCAAAATTGCACAGTCATCCTCAGGAGTGGAATAACACCTGGTTTTATTGCAAAGATACCTCCCCTACCAATGAGAATCTCTTGCCCGGTTTTCGTCCGGAACGGCTTAGCAACACACACCCCTTTCCTTAGCGGCTGACTGGCAAAGAGAGGATGAAGTACGCTCCTCAATTGTCCAAGCTCAGAGCCTTTATGGCCAACGGTTTAACAGGAGTCGATCTTGCCCGTTGCTGGATATCTTGGAGTATATTGCCCCTTAGCCAACGCTCCGCTCTGATGTGCGAATATATGGGCCGTGTTGACGATCCGCTGCGTCACATAAACATCCAGATTACTGATGAAGAGGTCACAGAAGATGTGAAGAAAATTCTGAATGAACCGGAACACGCTTGTGCCCGAACCGGCCTTCTTCCTTTCTGCGCCATCAACAAACCACCGGCGGTAAATCCGAATTCTCTTTTCGCTAAGTCTTACAGTATTCTACTTGCGTATTACTGATACCAATATCTGTTGATGCAGGGTGATGATCCGTTTTGGAGCAAGAAGCTCCCGCAAGAGAAAGCGGATAAACCGGAAAGACCAATCCGGCCTAAGACACGGGTCGTTAAAAGGCCTGCTCACAAGAGGAAAACTACCGCCTCCTCTGATCCGCCTGCTGATGATGATGTGGGTAATCCGGACCTTGAGGCAGACCTTGATTCCCTCGGTTTACTTTTTATGCAACTTATTGATGATACTATTTGTCAGGACGATGACGAAGCTAGCCATGCTGATGATGCAGAGGTAATTACTCTTTCTTCTGATTCAAGCCTTCCACCTTCACACAAAATCCGTCAGGCAAACCAAAAAAATAAACTTTCTCACCCTCTTGCTTACTTGGATCCCAACTTTCTTATGAAGACCCAACAGCATGAAGTGCGCCGCACGACTCGACACAGCGACCAGGGAGTTACCTCCGCCGGTTTACCGAACAGTCCGGTTCGGAAACGTCGTTCAGAGGTCTCTAAATTGCTTGTCAGTATTTGTCCTAAAGCGGGCTATTTTCGTCAACCGCTTAATCCGTCTGACTCCGATTATCAGGTCACCTCGCACTCATCTTCTGGCGAGTCAACTGGTACCCAGCTGCCTCCACTTAAAACCGTGCTTGGGTAAGTTTGTACTTGTCACAACATTGTTGATTTTTGCAACTTTCAATATGTACTGTCTTTGATTTTGATGCTCCTTTTAGGGCCAAACCGAGGCCAAGTAAGAAAGCTCGCCAGGATAAAACAGCTGAGAAGGGCGCTGCTCCTGAACCGGACACCACCCCAAATGTTGAAGCGGTTATCCATGAAGATGTGGTTAATGATCCGCTAGCGCAAAATGAAGCTGTTACTGCTGAAGAGGGTTTTGTTGACACCTCCGGTCCTGCTGATCAGCCTGCCAGTCCCATCCGGATTGAGGAAACCACCAGTCCCTCAAAACCTGCTGATAAACCGACTCCGCCAGTTCAAACCGGCGAGTCTAAAGACGATGAAGTCGTAATCACTGGTATTGGTCGTTCTGAACCGGGAAATCCCGTCGCTTTAGCCAAGCACACTGCCAAAGAAGAATTTTCTACCATGAGCAAAGGCAAATGGGATGTTGATCTGGCAACATATACTGCGCTCAGCGCTCAAGATATTCATTCTGGCTATTTGAACCGGCTATATACTAGCCGTGATTATGAAGCCAATCTGGTAAAGATGATGAAAGAAAAACTTGAGGTAATCTCCATGTACTTGCTCCTGTTTATCACCACTGTAGCCCCCAAGGGTCAGTTCAATTTAATAAAGTTGAAACCAAGACTTTAATCTTCATATAGTAGCATCAGAAATATTATCAGAGCAAACGGCCATTAGCCCCCAAGTACCAAGTTGAATACTTGTATTGAGCTTGGGACTTTGATTAATTTAATCGATAGCTGTAGATCAAAAATAGGCATTAGCCCCCAAGTACAAAGTGCATAACTTGTTATGTGGTTGGTACTTTATTTGTTAAACCGTAGATCTGTCGGATTTGCAGGATGAGCTGAAGGTCAAAGAGAACCAAGTCGCCGATCTTCAAGAAAACTTGAAATCCCAATAGGCTGAAACCTCCAAGGCCAAGGAGGAGTTAACCGGCGCTTTAAGCACCATGGAGCAGCTGAAGGAGGGCTTCAAGAAGGAACAGGCTGACTGGGCCACAGAAAAGGCCGCTTTAATCAAGAAGATTGAAGATGCGGAGACAACCCTTAAACCGGTAACTGACGAATTAACCAGTGTAAAGCGACAAGTGCACGCAATGACTGCCGCCATCTTTGGTAAGCTTCCTGTGACTTGTATAATAATCGTGATTCTCTTATAAACAGCCCGGTTTGTAAACTGCTGATCATGTTACAGGCACCCGTATTACTCACTTGGGGTCGGATGTGCGGATGAAACTGAAGGTTGCCTACACTTTAATTGAGCAGTTGTATACCGGCGCATAGCGGATTATCACAACTGCATCACACAATAACCCAGCCCCCACTTTGATCCAGGATACGCTGAAGAGATTGTCAATGCTTCCTGCTCGGATTGATGAGCTAAAAAAGTCTACTGCTCGAACCGGAGCCATCAATGCCTTAATCCGGGCCAAAGCATGGGTGCCCGACTTTGATCCTATTGAAGCGGCTCAAGGTTATCCCAGCTTGAAAGAGGACGGCTCAGAATTCAGTGAAGAGGATTTAAGGGAGATAAACCAGGCGGTGCGTCCTCTGGCCTGCCAATTGGTAGAGGAAGCAGATTTGTCGCATTATCAAGCTCAATACAATGACCAGAACAAACGAGTAGCTGCACCAATCCCTGAAGCGGAAAATCTGATCCCTCCAATCCGTAAGCACACTTACGCCACTGATATTGAACCGTCTTCCCTTATCCATGAAGAGGCTGTCTTTCAAGCATTAATGGGAATCGACTGGACCACTGTTGACTTCCAGCCGCTGGGTAGAGACAAGGAGGCTGAAGCGGCGCAGGATGATCTAGAACAATCAAACCGGGGTGGCGAGCAGGCGTGAACCGAAGGCAGCTTTAACTAGCTTCCTCGTCATATCTTACCAAGTAAACAATGATCTTATTTGGGCACCAAGCTGCCTTGTAATAGGATAGACCATACTTTTGCTTCTTAAGATGCCTTCGTGCATCTGTGCTGATACCTTTATGTGGAAGGTCAATATGGCCAACTTATATCTCCTGCCATTTACTGGGCATGAAGTAGGCGTTTAGCCAATCTTGAAACGGGGGTTTGATAACCCTAAACCGTCATGGGAGAAAACAACTCATGTATGTATAATGCCGGCTTACTGTGTAAACTGTGCTTTAATCATAATCCCCTTTTGTTACTCCAAAAAAGGATGTTAACAGAAAAAATCAAACCGAGCAAATAATCTCCGGTTTAAAAAATAGACCGTGTTCCGCCAATTTGGCTGTTTGAACCGGTGCAAAATACTGTCGGTTTAAAACGCAACCAAATAAAATAGCAACTCCTCGAGAAAGGCTATTACAGCAAAAAGCAATGACAAAAAAACTTCTTGCAAAAAGAGAGGCTTTACTGAGCCGGTCAGATGGTGTTACCATGGTCAGACGCGACCAAGCTCCCCAAAGGTGTAGCGATGGTGCCAGTCGGCCAGGTCCCCAAATGACTCGTGGCATTACGCCGGCCAAGTGGCATGACAATGGTTCGGGTTCGACCAAGCCCCCAAGTGACTCTAAGGCCTATAGGCCGACCAAGAGGCGTGACCGGTTCAGACTTGACCGTGTCCCCAAATGATCTGGTGGCTTTCGCCGATCAAGAGGTGTTGCATCGGTTCGGACACGACCGAGCCCCCAAGTGATCTGGTGGCTTTCGCCAATAAAGAGGTGTTGCATCGGTTCAGTTATGACCGAGCCCCCAAGTGATTCTTATAATTGTTGCAAGGGGTAAACCGGAGGCCGTCTTAAAACAGAACAACTCCATGTAACCACACATGATATAAAAGAACAGATACCCCGCTTTAGCTGAGGATCCGGTTTACTATAATATATACATTGTCATAATATGAACATAAGCAGAGCCAATGGCTCAAGTATAGTAAGGCCGAAGATGAGCTATGTTCCACGGCCTGCTGGTCTCCTCTTCTGACTTATGTGAGTCCTTATGCTCTCGAATATCAATCAGATAGTATGACTCGTTATGCAAATTCTTGCTAACGACAAAAGGTCCCTCCCAAGGTGGGGATAATTTATGCATATCGGTTTGATCTTGAATGAGTCAAAGCACCAAATCTCCTTCTTGAAAGGTTCTGGTTCTGACCCGACGACTGTGATAGCGACGAAGATCCTGTTGGTAAATCACCGAGCGGGCAGCCGCAATGTCTCGCTCTTCATCTAACCGGTCCAAAGCGTCCTGTCGAGCCGTCTCGTTGTCCGCTTCAACATAAGTCGCAACTCGGGGTGAATCATGACGGATATCACTAGGGAGAACCGCCTCTGCCCCATAAACCATGAAGAACGGCGTGTAACCAGTTGATCTGTTGGGCGTGGTATTGATGCTCCATAACACAGAGGGCAACTCTTCGACCCAACAACCCGGCGTCCTCTGCAAGGGAGCCATAAGCCGGGGTTTGATGCCTCTCAAGATCTCCTGATTAGCTCTTTCTGCTTGACCATTGGACTGCGGATGCGCCACTGACGAAACGTCAAGGCGGATGTGTTCTCGTTCGCAGAACTCTTTCATGGCACCCTTAGATAAATTGGTACCATTATCTGTGATGATACTGTGTGGAAAGCCAAACCGGAAAATCACCTTTTTGATGAACTGAACCGCGGTGGCTGCATCACACTTGCTGACAGGCTCCGCCTCCACCCACTTTGTAAATTTATCAACCGCCACCAGGAGGTGGGTCTTCTTGTCTTTGGACCTTTTGAAAGGCCCAACCATGTCCAGCCCCCAGGTTGCAAACGGCCAAGTAATTGGAATCATCCTCAATTCTTGAGCCGGAACATGAGCGCGCCTTGAGAATTTTTGGCAACCACCACATCGCCTGACCAGATCCTCTGCATCAGCATGGGCAGTTAACCAATAGAAACCGTGACGGAACGCTTTAGCCACCAAAGATTTTGAACCGGCGTGGTGGCCACAATCTCCTTCGTGGATTTCACGCAAAATTTCACGGCCTTCCTCCAGAGACACACAGCATTGAAATGCTCCTGATACACTGCAATGATGTAACTCACCATTGGCGATCGTCATGGACTTGGACCGTTGTATGATTTGTCTGGCCAGAGTCTCATCCTCTGGCAACTCACCCCGGTTCTTGTACGCTAGGTTAGGGAGCGTCCAATCCGGGATGACGTGTAGCGCTGCCACCAACTGCGCTTCCGGATCAGGCACCGCCAAGTCCGCTTCACCAGGTAATTGAACCGATGGGTTGTACAACGCATGAAGGAAAACATTATGCGGCACCGGTTTACGCTGTGAACCCAGCCGGCTTAAAGCGTCCGCCGCCTCGTTCTTCCGACGGTCCACATGGTCAACCTGATAACCCTTGAAATGACCCGCAACCACGTCAACCTCACGACGATATGCAGCCATGAGTGGGTCTTTAGAATCCCAAGTACCGGACACCTGTTGAGCCACCAAATCCGAGTCACCGAAGCACTTAACCCGGCTTAAGTTCATCTCTTTAGCCATCCGAAGACCATGGAGCAAGGCTTCGTACTCAGCTGCATTGTTAGTACAAGGGAACATTAAACGAAGAACATAACAGAACTTGTCACCTCGTGGGGAAGTTAATATGACTCCAACCCCCGAGCCCTCCAATTGTCGTGATCCATCAAAATGAATGGTCCAATATGTATGATCCGGCTTCTCTTCAGGAACTTGCAACTCCGTCCAATCATTGATGAAATCAACAAGTGCCTGGGACTTCACCGCCATGCGAGGCACATATTTCAAACCGTGCGGCCCCAGCTCTATAGCCCACTTGGCAATCCGACCCATTGCTTCTCGGTTCTGTATGATATCACCCAAGGGGGCGGAGCTGACCACTGTGATAGGATGCACTTGGAAATACTGCTTCAACTTCCGGCTTGCCATGAAAACCCCATATACCAGCTTCTGCAAATGTGGGTATCTTTGCTTGGATTCAATAAGCACTTCGCTGATATAATAAACCGGACGCTGAACCGGGTACTCCTTGCCAGCCTCCTTCCGCTCTACCACAATGGCTACACTAACCGCGCGAGCATTAGCAGCAACATACAGCAGCAACGGTTCCCTATCAATGGGAGCGGCGAGCACAGGCGGATTGGCCAATTGCCGCTTTAAGTCCTCCAACGCCTGATCAGCGGCAGAACTCCAGACGAACTGATCCGTCTTCTTCAACATCTGATACAGCGGGATCGCTTTCTCCCCAAGGCGGCTGATAAACCGACTCAGTGCAGCAATCCGACCTGCCAGTCGTTGAACATCATTAATACACTTTGGTTTAGCCAGAGAGGTGATAGTCGTGATTTTCTCCGGATTAGCCTCAATTCCCCTGTTGGACACCAGAAAACCCAACAACTTGCCAGCTGGTACACCGAAGACACATTTAGCCGGATTGAGCATCATCTTGTACGTCCTTAGGTTATCAAAGGTCTCCTTCAAATCATCTACCAAAGACTCCTTCTTCCTTGACTTAACCACAATATCATCCACATAAGCGTGCACATTACGGCCAATTTGTTTGTGGAGACAATTTTGCACACACCGTTGATAAGTTGCCTGGGCACTTTTGAGCCCAAAAGGCATAGACACATAGCAGAAGGCTCCAAAAGGAGTTATGAACGTTGTCTTCTCCTGGTCCTTAACTGCCATTTTAATCTGATGATAGCGGGAGTATGCATCCAAGAAACATAAACGCTCACAACCCGCCGTAGCATCAATGATTTGATCAATACGGGGGAGGGCAAAAGGATCCGCAGGGCAGGCCTTATTGAGATCAGTATAATCCACACACATGCGCCAGGTGTCGTTTTTCTTAAGGACCAGCACCGGATTAGCAAGCCACTAAGGGTGGAAAACTTCAATGATGAAACCAGCTGCTAAGAGCCTGGCCACTTCCTCTCCAATAGCTTTCCTCCTCTCCTCGTTGAACCGGCGGAGGAACTGTTTCACCGGTTTGTATTTAGGACCCACATTAAGGGTGTGCTCAGCGAGTCGCCTCGGTACACCTGGCATGTCAGAAGGCTTCCATGCAAAGATGTCCCGATTCTCACGGATGAACTCGATGAGCGCGCCTTCCTATTTCGGATCCAGATTGGTACTAATGCTGAACTGCTTGGATGAATCGCCAGGCACCAAGTCAACAAGCTTGGTCTCGGCTGCCGATGTAAACTTCAGGGTCGGATCATGCTCTGTAGTAGGCTTCTTTAATGGAGTCATATCCGTCGGATCAACATTGTCTTTATAATATTTGAGCTCCTCGGTAGCACAAACCGATTCTGCCTACGCCGCGTCTCCTTCCTCGCACTCCAAAGCGATCTTGCGGCTTCCGTGAACCGTGATGGTCCCCTTATGACCCGGCATCTTGAGCTGCAGATACACATAACAGGGCCGCGCCATGAATTTGGCATAAGCCGGTCGACCAAACAGGGCGTGATATGGGCTTTGGATTTTCACCACCTCGAACGTCAGCGTCTCTGATCGAGAGTCGTGATCATCTGCGAAGGCTACTTCCAACGCTATCTTGCCAACGGGGTATGCGGACTTGCCAGGCACCACGCCATGGAACACCGTGCTCGAAGGTCGGAGATCCTTATCTTTTAGCCCCATGCGTCGAAAGGTATCACAGTATAGGATATTTGATGCTGCTACCCCCATCCATGAGTACCTTGGTGAACTTATAACCTCCCACCTGAGGCGCCACTACTAAAGCCAGCTGACCCGGATTGTCAACCCGGGGAGGGTGATCCTCTCTACTCCATGTGATTGGCTGCTCTGACCAGCGCAGATACCGTGGTACGGCCGGTTCAACAGAGTTAACTTCCCGCTTCTGGACCTTTCGGTCTCGCTTGTCCAAGCTAGTGGTGAACACATGATATTGCCCACTATTTAGCTGCTTTGGATTGCTCTGGTAACCTGACTGCTGCTGTTGCTGATTGTAACCTCCCTGGTTATTTTGATTATGTTGATTGCTATGTCCGCCCGGATTACCATTAAACCCTGAACCGGGATTTCCTCCACCGTGACCCGGTCCGGAACCAGAACCGCCACCAGAGCTGGGGTCATACCGGAAAGCATTGGAGCTCTTGAACTCTTGCATGATATATCAATCCTTCCAAAGGTGGTTTGCCGGCTCCTCCCTTGTCCCATGCTTTGGACAGGGCTGATTCAACAGATAGTTTAAGCGCTCCGGATTGGGACTGGGCCCTCCATTGCGGGTTTTTTCCTTACGTCGCCGGCCCCTGTCTTGCACATTAGTATTAGCCACAAAATCCATGTTGCTGTCCGCTTTACGCTTGCCGCCACCACCGTTTCCTGCCGAGTTATGATGCTGACCTTTGGGGTTGCCGTTCTTCCTTCCCTTCCCTGTCTTTTCATCGTCAGACTCGGGATCCTTGGTACTATCAGAATCAGCGTACTTCACCAAAACGGTCATGAGAGTTCCCATGTCGGTACAATCGCGCTTCATCCGTCCTAACTTTAGCTTCAAGGGTCCGAATCGGCAATTGCCTTCCAGAGTTATAACCGCGATGTCCGCATTGATGCGGTCTGAAGAACGCAGAATTTTTGAGACTCTGCGCACCCAATGAGTCGTTGATTCTCCTTCCTCCTGGACACAAGTTGCTAAGTCTACTACCGACATGGGCTGCTTACATGTGTCCTTGAAATTATTGATGAACCGGGCTCGCAGCTGGGCCCATGAACCGATAGAATTGGGCGGCAGGCTCTTCAACCAAGTACGGGCTGTCCCTTCAAGCATCATGGTGAAATATTTTGCACACGCCGCTTCGTCCACGTCCAGCATCTCCATGGCCATCTCATAACTCTCCACCCACGATTCTGGGGGTTGATCCGCCGTATAGTTCGGTACCTTGCGCGGGCCCTTAAAATCCTTAGGCAGGCGCACATTGTGTAAAGCGGGGACAAGGCAAGGCACTCCCAAAGCGCTGGAAGTGAGTCCCGGTTCAACCGAAATAGTAGGACGAACCAGCGTAAGTTGACGGTCCTGATGCTGCGCTGCTAACTCAGCTTCTCTGCGCAACCGGGCCCGGTCGACCACCTCCTGGGCGTCGGGGGCCGGATTGTCGCCGCGGGGCGCTCCACGCCGTGCATTACTTGACTCGGCTGGCTCCTCCATATTTCTACTGTAACTCCGGCCTGGACGCGGGGTAGAGTGAATCCATTCGCGGCTATATGAATATGCTTCCTGTTGAACCAACGCCGTTCTAAGGAGCTCCTTGACCCGGCGTGTCTCTGTCGCTTGCAATGAATCTCCCTCGACCGGAATAGCCTCCAACCATGCCGCCGCTGCAACAAGGTTATCCAGCGGATTGGAATAGTGATCCGGAGGTGTATGCACAACCCGTGGTTCTCCCGGGTTATGACGGGGCAGATCTATCACGCGGGGCTGAACCGGCACGCCTGTCCCGGGCGCCTCCGCCCGGTTTACCACTGGCTGATTACTGGTCCCCGCTCCAGGGGTATTGAAAAGATCCCTTCCTTCAAAGACCGAGGGCAAGCGAGACCGGTACTTCCTCCTCATGACTTCCTGTGAATCGTTCTGGTCCAGCATGAGCTTATAGGCTTGTGCGTCTAAAGCGGCCCGCTCCGCGGTCATCCTGACCTCTTCACCTGCTAGATCCGCTTTGGCCTGGTTGATTTGTTCTCTTATCTTTGCAATCTCTGCACTATGAGCATCCTGATCCGTTGGATTAGCCTCTGCCATGAGCGCAGCCAATGCATCGAACAGATCGGATAACACTTGAGCCGGCTAGCGCACAGAGCCTCCTGCTCCGGCAGCCGTTGTCGCTGCTGAACCGGAAACCATTGTTGCGGCCGTCGATGACTGAGGTGCTGCTTGTGTACCGGCCATGAATATACCGACCCGGCTAGGTAGATCAGAGGGGTCCGGAATACTGTCGCCATCAGAACAGCCCCCAATCCGACCGTCTTGTACTTGATACAAGGACTTAGTTTCTCTGGTTGACGACTCGTCGCCAGAATAAACGACGGTTTCGCCACCAGATCCTGATCCGTTCTCACAGCTTCCTCCATGGATGACTCCCACAAAGGCATGCTTCACGGCTGGCTTAACCCGGGCAGGTCGCGCACGCTGAGCTGTCTCGATGAGGTTGGTGCAGGTGTCCAGCTCAGGGCCCGGTTCACCGATTTTGCCGATGAAGACGTGTATACCACCAAAGGGGACCCGGTACCCATACTCAATTGAGCCGGCCTTAGGGCCCCAGCCCGCGCCGTCGATGTAGATCTTGCCGCGACGACTCTTAGTCATCCGGCCCACGGCGTATCCCTCGAGTACTTCAAAGCGGCCCTCCAAGAACTTGAAACCATCGTGCGATAGCCCCACGGTGGGCGCCAACTGTCGTGGGTTTGTCACGGCAGATGTCCTAGCAAAAGGACTTAGTCGTGGAGCCATCGCAATGGGTTAACTCGAAGGGGATAAAGCGGACACAGGGACACAGAGAGTTTATACTAGTTCGGCCCCTTCGATGAAGGTAAAAGCCTACGTCTAGTTTGTGATGGAATTGATGAAGTCTCGATGACTAGGGTGCAAATACGCTTCGCCTAGACCTCGAGTTGTGGTTGTCTGTCCTGAACCGACGGGTCGTCCCCTTATATACACGGGTGACGCCCGTCGGTTCATAGAGTCCCAATCTCCGGTTCATACTCGTGCCCGGGTTGGTCTCTCTTTATGACTAACTTATAGTACAAGTCTATACAAGCCGGTTTACGGCTACAGATACTAAACCGACTACGGCCTTGGGCCTGTACAAACTTCTTGGGCTTTAACATTCTTGAACTACTGACAAAGTTAACCCGGCCCAGGTAGACCGGTTTACGCCCAGTAGTAATATCCCCGACAGCATGCCTTTTGTTCCTCCGTCGATACCACTCCGCCTATTTTCATCGTCACTTTTCTATTGCCATCCATAAAGAACTTGAAAGGAATGCACCATTGAAGGCGAGCGTGGGTAGAGACGAGACCATCTAGGTGGTCGAAATCTTTAGCAGTGAAGAGCAGATGCTCCGAGAAGGCGAGCATGGTTGCAGGCAACAATTACCCGTGTCGAGATTGCTGTGATGAGGTTTCTGTCTTGGAAGGCGAGCGCGAGGCCGCAACAAGGTAACACTCTTGTACAACGAGTACGAACAATTAGCCAACAATATTGATATTTCAAAGATGGGCATAGCTACATCAATTTCCCCATTTGGTTGAGCACATGTATATTGCTAAAAGGGAGTATTTCAATCTGACTTGTGAATAAATTTTGCACTCAATGCAAGGAGACTTCAAATAAATGCAAGTATCATCTATATGAAGTTCATCGGGTGTTTGGGAGCTAGGCAAGGCGGAGCACCGGCTATTCGACCAGTCATCGACCGGGGTAGTGGACATCATCGTTCTGTCCAGCGACTCCAACGATGACGGCAACAACGATGGAGGTGGTAATGACGACGACAGTGACGACAACGACATCGACGATGGCCCCGACCCTATGAGCGTGGGCTCAACCGGTCAGAGTGGAAGAGCATCAATGAAGAAACCAATAGTGAGTAGTAAGTTTTTGTTAGTTTAGTCCAAATTTCTATTTATTTCATCTTATTTTCTATGTAAAATATTCTGAATTGGCATCAAACTTTGTTTAAGTACATATTATGTGCTTGTTTGAACCCAATTTGTGTTTATGTGCACCGAATTTGTGCTTGTGCCATTCAAATTTATCTTACTTCGCTAAATATTGGTGATCCATTAGAAACAACCAAGTTATAGAGGAGAATAAGTGCTCCTCTGATGGATACTTGGCCGTTTACTCCTATAAACTTTAGGGGATCGGCTAGGGTTGCTCTAATCCAAGCTTTTTCTACTCAAGTAGTTGCTTGATTCTTCTTTAATTCTTACCCTAAACTAGGCTGAGTAGTTACATGTATGGACTACACACCCCAAAATTTTGTCCTAAACTAGACTAAGTAGTTACATGTATGGACTACAACTCCAATTCAGATATTCAATTAGACCTCATGCAAATAATTTACAGGTTTGTCCTTGAAAATGTGATGATGAGTACTCCGTACCCATGTGTCAACTCCTTAATTCCTATTAGTTTGACGCATCTTCATTTAATTTTTTGTTTTGTGATATGGTGGTTTCTTACAATTAGATGTCCTCGAGAAGGGAGTTCTCTGACAAGTCAATATCATAAAAAAGGCGGAGAGGAGGCCTCGGAGGGCCATCAAATCAAAAGGCTTGAGTATCCAAAGAGGCTTCACAAAACTGTTGTGCCCGTGTAGAAAAGGTTGTCATGGGAATGAATATCACGGTTATTTTATTTTGCTAATTGCTCTACGACCCTATGTATAGCTACTAATTAGAGTTCATTTGATCTCAGATGTTTAGTTGGTGAAGTTGTTTCCTAATACACATGAGATAAGTTGGACAAACCCAAATATCTCTTTTCCCTACATGTTGGGCATAATGGGACTTTTGGTTTAATTTGTATAATATTGTTTGTAACTCTAGAGAGAGACAGGAAGATAGAGAGAGGATGTAGAGAGGGAGGGGATGGATACCGTTTTAGTGGTAAAACTCTCGGTGATGTTAATTGATGTGCATTCGACATGATTAGTATTGAGTCACTAGAATATGTGTGGTCCCATTGCAGCACGCGGGCACACACCTAGTCTTCGGTAAAAGATTTTGTTTAGCAGTCAAACCATATTAATATTTGGTAACACAATAAATTAACAATCAATAATCAATGTATTCTTTGGCAATAAATATTAGGTGGAACAATAAATTCACATGAATGAATCAAACATGGTCAGTAATTATCTGGTAGCACAATAATTCTCCTATTCATTCTATCTAAGTATCTATCTCTATTGTACTCATAAATTATAATAATAAATATAAATCTCCTCCTTAGAAAGAACGTGAGATTTTGTCATCCACCTCGTCCTTCGTCCAACCCACATTCATTCCTCCTCCCTCTCTTCCTTTTGATTTTGTCTCTTCTATCTCTGGTTTTTCATTGGTTTTACGCGAAAACCACCTTAATCGTCCCAACTTTTATTGACTTACCCAATAAAATAATATTTTCTTTGGTAAGCTAATAAGTTCTCACCAAATAAGTGATTAACAAATAAAATCTTAAAATTTCTTTAGGTAGGTAAGTAACTGACAGAATTTGACAAACACTTATTTACACAATCACGTTAATATGTGATGCAAATCACGGGCTAACATATTAAAATATTGATAACTAGTGGCAAATCACAAGCAATTAGTATTACTTTATAAATCTCGGGTGGTTTTATCAAAGAGGATTCAAGAATGATAACTATCTATAATATCGTGGCGATTGTTTACAATATATTATAATGGCAATTGTGGTGACAAAAAATGAAACATAGCGAAATGTGATCTTGTTTTGCAGCCCTCTTTGAGGAAAACTTAGCGGCAAAGATAGATTGCTAATCAGATTCATAGTTCCCGAAATAAATTCATACTTCACAATTAATATGATAATAACTTCTACTATAAATTATTTTGAAAATGTGGATTTAATGATTAATACAATGATGTTCAACATGAGGTGGCATATTCTTGCATGCGTGCACATTTTTCTGGGAAATCCACTATGTGCTTAATTAGAGTTTCCCTTGATTTTTATAATCAAATAATATTGTGTAATCTCTGTCTTGTCATCTTCTTACCAAGATGATATGGTATTAATATGGGACTAAACAGATACATGAGGTTAGTGCACTAAGACTAACATACTGTCTCGCATAAGCTCACCTTTAGCTAATTTTATACATTAGGGAGGGGTACAAGAGGCTTGAATTGTCGCTGAATTATACATGTACTAACTTATGTTCGGAGAGAGAAAATATAACTTGGTAGTTGCGGTAGTTAATCCAGTGCAAGTTGTCTCCAATGTTATGGCAATTTGCCCTTTTTTGTGCAGCAAAATGATCGTGGACTAAAGGAGAAACGAGCATTAAGAAGGTAAAAGAGTGCTACAGCAAACGAGCATGAACTTGTTTAGAATTAATGCCGAGTTGTTCGCAAAAGGAAGTTGGAGAAGAAATCTAAAATCGTCGAACTATAGAACCAAGCCAAGAGGATGCACACTTTTTTTCACAAAACACAAACAAAACATATTTTCCATAAAAGTTACAAGTATGCTAGTGATTGGAAATCTTAAATGTAGTTTTTGAAGACATATTAGTTGGTGTAGGCTTACAAATCGACAGTTTGCCATGTTATTTTTTAAAAATTGATTATTGTAGTGTAAAATGGAATTCAATAGTTATAGCTAAAAAACAGAGACTCTTGTTCGACCCGAACTTAATCTTTCTAACGGGTGTGGTGGGAATTGGTTTTGAATTATGAATTCTTGTCTGAAAAGGTCTTAAATAATGACATAAACCAATGTGAAATGTATCATGCATATTGATTCATAAGGCCTTTTATCCGCGATGTACTTTGCCAACTTGTTGCCAATTACAATGATAATTGTGCAATAATCTAGGTTGTGCATATCTTCAAGGTGCGGAAACTGCCAAAATTATGTAGTCCCTTTATTGGTGTACTGAACGACATAGATGATGATGCAAAAACAAGCCAAAGCCATCTTAAATGTGGAAACACTGGGGAATTGGTTGATACTTGTGGAATTCAAAATTTAGTGACATTTTGTCATATTATAATATAATTAATGATCCGAGTTGATCTAGAAAGTACGAACAATATGGCGATAGTTCTGATATGACACATCTTCATGAGAATACAATTTTAAGTGTTGTGTAGATACCATTTTGTTGACATGAAGGTTAGTACAAGATAAGTGTTGTAAAATGGGCTACCGTGTCTTGGCGATCAAATGCACCTGGTGAGTTGAGTATCTCAAACTGCGGCCACTTAACACATATATTCCATCAATTATAAGATGTAAGACACCCATATATTTTAAGAATCTAATTAGATCAAGAATTAGACTAATAACGTATGGACCATGTATCATAAAATCGTGCCACTGAATATTCATATACAAACTCCTTTTACAATAATATCATGTTTAAGTCACATAAGTCATATTTCATGGATAAATGTATGTTTTGTGAATTCAGTTTATATGGTTCGGTTTACACGGTTTTCTGTTCTCTATGGTATTGATACTTCGGTAAATATGGTATGAAATTAAAATATGGTTCAGTTTTGCTATATAGCAAATTATTTCGGTATGCTTTCGATATATACCATAAAAAACAAAGTTGAAGCAAATTTGAAAAAGGACGTACTAATATTTTACAAATTAATGACTTAAAAACACATACTTTTTTATACAAATAGTGTATAACTATATATAAGTATATATGCATGCATGGATTCATGCCTTGATGGTCGTTCGTGCATGAAAATGTGTGATGTATACCTTGCTTTGTTTATGGATGTGCTTAGCTTTTTTGAGAGAAAAATGACTATATTACAACAAAAATGGATGTGCTTAGTAGGGAATCTGGCTCCTGTATGAAAAAATAGTACATTACAAGATCTTTTCGGCCTTAGTATGGTTGTTCGCTTAAGAAATGTAAATTTTATTTTTACTTTGGTTTACTCGTTTAACCGTTTGGTTTTTTGGTACATACCCAAAAAACAAAAATTCAAAATGGTAAGAAAATTCCATACCATACCAAAATAGAAACCATAAAAATGATTTTGTTCGGTTTATTTTGTTATGGTTTTTTGGTTCGGTTTTAAATTGCAGAAAGTGTGTTTTCCTCCGTCAACTTGTCATAGCATTTGTTTCTAGTCTCTCCAATTCATCACCCAGCAAAATGACCCTTTAAACTTAAAAAACATGTAGTTTTATCATTCTCTTCCAGACACAGAGTGTTCCTTCAATGGTGGCATGATCTCTAGTCATCAACAGATCGACGATAATCCACAGCAAAAGAGCATGAGAAGGAAGAAGATGAGGTGGATGTCAACTTAGACTGCCAAATGTTAGCTTGGGGTCGATAAAATCATTGAGAAAACCGTCGCATGAGGGATCAAAAGTGTTTGGTTTTTATAAGTCCGAGGATTAGTTTGTATAGTATTGAAGCCAAGAGACAAAAAATGAACAACACATACTTGAGTATCTATTTTATAGTTCGATGGTTGGCCAAAGTTAAACATTAAAATTTCAGTACAACTCACATTATATATAGGAGAGTCTACCATGTTCTAGAGGGTGACACCGCAAAAGTATCCACATCTCGCTGCTTAGAAATTAGACCCTAAAGTAGACAAATCATGTACTCCCTCCGTTCCGATTTACTCGCCGTGGTTTTAGTTCAAATTTGAACTAAAACCACGACAAGTAAATCGGAAAGGAGGGAGTACCTCTTTGCTTATTTAGTCATATCTTGTTTTTTAGTTGTATTTGGTCATATCTTGTTTTTTAGTTGTATTTATTCATATCCATAAGAGGTGCTAATCAGTGAAATATATATTTTTACTCAGCTTAACTTCAGATATTAAGCTTGGCAGTGCCGCTAAACATTTTAGCCATCACCACCATCCAGTGCGATTCTACCGTGAAGCCTTTAACATGCTTAAGCCTACCTGCAAAGTGATTACCACACTTTTTTTAGCCACACTTTAGCCAGCTAACAATTTCATTTGAAAGCTATATTGAGTTGTTTTATGTTGGAGTTGTGTCGAATATAGTGTACAAGGTAGGTTACAGTTGGACTTGTAGTTGTATTGTGTTTAGATAGGATATGGAGTCGTGTCCAAATAGGACACTTGTATCCTAGGCCTCTCATATATAGAGGAGGTAGACACACGATGTAACCTATGCCAACATAATAACACAGGCACGTGGGGGAGCCGGCGACGTGTGCCGGCGCCCGGGCGGCCGGGGTGCGGTATTGTAACGGTGTCACGGGGAGGAGCGCTCGTAGTCAGGCCCCGGGGATGTAGCCTTGATGGTGAACCTCGTTAACAAATCTCGGTGTCGTGCTGGTGTGATTGCTTGGTCCTCGGTAGATTGATGGTATGCCTCGAATTTATTCTAACAAGTGGTATCATGAGCAAGGTTCGAGAAGAGCGCTGGTTGTTGATCTAGAGGAGAGCACGATGAAGACCAGCTGCAGATGAGCACGACGTGCGTGCAAGACGTCGGGCAGCGATCGGAGATTGTCGTGATGGAGAGCAATCGGAAAGCAGACAGAATCAGCGAAGGGCAGCAGGTTATCGGCGACTTTGGTGATCGTCAGATCGGTTTCGGCAAATCGGTGGCATAACGCGATGCGGCGGCTGGCGAGGGCTCGCGGGCAGACGAAAGGGGCTGACGCAAGCGTAGTGTAGGGTCGAGTGAACGGCAAGTCAGAGCCAGGCGCGTGGCCCAGGTGGCGTCCAAGGTGGCCCGGTCGTGGAGGAGCTAGGCTCGTTGCAGCCCGGCAACAGGCCTAGGCGAGGCCGTGTGGGTTGCTGCGCGAGAGGCCCGTATGCGTGTGCGAGTTGGGTAGAGGCTGGCGTGCAAGTTGCAGGTCTAGGGTGCATCGTGGCGAGGCTGGTTCATGAGATTTGTGGTTAAAAAAAGGCTTTAGTGCCTGTCGACACATGCATACGGAACTTGCTTGCGTACAGGGGCAGTTGAGAGACGAAACAATTTGTCTTGCTGCTAGAGTACACGTACAAGTACTGGGCAATGGATAAAATTATGGTGCAAGGAATAGGTATTTTGCATGGAAGTTTTTCTGTTAAGATTGTTGAGAGGGTTCAAAGAGTATGTGGCGAGGATGGCGACGTGCGTATAAGGGTCGGAGGAGTCTGGAGTTCGTCGTGGCAGGATCATGCATACACAGGGCGTCATGCAAGGCATGTAGATGTGCGGGCGGACGCAGGGTGGAGCATAGTTACAGTCGGATAATTTCGGCTGGGTCGGACTGGACTGTCTGACGGATCGACGAGATATCGGTCAAAAGCAGAAGATGGCAGTGATTTCAGCGACGATGACATAGGAGCGTGATGATGATGGTGGCCGACTTCTGGGACGTGGAAACACGTGGTGCAGGCCTGAGGGCTTGTGCGGCTTCGACAGACTATGGCACAGGGTTGATTCAAGACGGTGCACATGAGAGCTTGGAGTCGACAGGGCGCGGGAGGGTGGCACGTACAACCACCATGGAGTCATGTTGAAGGTGGAGCTGGAGTCAGACGGATGACTTCACTCTGTGCTGATGGAGGGGCTACGGCGTAAGAATTTGGAGAGTCGAAGCCTGTTTCAGCAGATAAAGCGAGAGACACGTGGATCGGATTGGGCGCCATTGGTCTGATGGAGACGTGATACTCGGCATCGGTCGGTGATGATCGATGGTTCTCTGCAGTGGGGTTGAGCGAGTGTAGGCTAGCTACCCGGGAGACTCGACCAAGACAGCAGAGGCTCGGCGCGGTGATAGCGGCGAGGCGTGCGGTAAGCACGGGACACAGCGACAGACCAAGGCACTTGTGGCCAGACATGTGGTCAGACAAATGTGCAAGGATGATGAAGCAGTGTTGACGAGTATCAGATTCAAGTTGGTGACTGGGTCTATCGGTGCTAGTTGATGTACAAGAGTTGACCATGGGGAGTCTGAGAAAGTGGTGGAAAGTCTAAAATTGTCCAAAGCTGAGAAAGTACATGGCCGTATATTCTGTGGTGTTCAGTGCACATGGAAAAGTGCGGATGACAAGGCAGAAGGAGGCGGAGTGCTATAGCGGTGGGACATGTCAGAGACTATCCGGAAAAAGGGTGAGACAACTGCGAATTTGACTCAGAGTGATACAGGGCAACGGTGAAATTTCTTCAAGTTTCAGACAAGCAGTACAGAAAGAGCAGCGACGTTGATTCACGTAACTCTTATATGTGGCGTCTGACATGTGAGTTGTTCATTTTTCACGTAGACAGTGGTCGGTGTATGATGTCGTTGAACGGATACTCCGGAAGTTGAAAGCACAAGGTAGAGTAATGAGGAACTTAATTTTGCTCGAGTGTTGACTGTGAAGAAGACGAGAAAGGACTACAGTTGCAGGTGGAGTCACATGGAGTCTGTGAGTAGCAGCGGTGCTCATGGCGTATCTCAAGTCCAATGTACATGAAAATTTGACGCATTAATGAATTCAAGGTGGTGGAGAATATTCGCCAAGGTGGAGTTTGTTGGAGTTGTGTCGAATATAGTGTACAAGGTAGGTTACAGTTGGACTTGTAGTTGTATTGTGTTTAGATAGGATATGGAGTCGTGTCCAAATAAGACACTTGTATCCTAGGCCTCTCATATATAGAGAGGGTAGACACACGATGTAACCTATGCCAATATAATAGCACAGGCACGCGGGGAGCCCGCGGCGTGTGCCGGCGCCCGGGCGGCCGGGGTGCGGTATTATGACGGTGTCACGGGGAGGAGAGCTCGTAGTCAGGCCCCGGGGATGTAGCCTTGATGATGAACCTCGTTAACAAATTCCGGTGTCGTGTTGGTGTGATTACTTGGTCCTCGATAGATCGATGGTATGCCTCGAATTTATTCTAACATTTTACATATAACGACTGATGTTTGAACCTATGGTTCGTTGTCATGCTAGATTGGCCACTGCCACCGTCACATTCCTTAACACCGATTAATGCTAGTTAATTTCTCTCACCTCTAGCTTGGAAGTGAGCAGAACTAATTGTGTGAATTCTTTCAGAAAATCCAATCAGCGAATACGACTTCTCTCGGTTCGGCTGCGTTGCATATGCGTGTCCGCGACGCTTGTTGCAACTTGCAAGTTGACACGGAAGAAAGTCAACCAATCCCATCACGAATTCCCCTACTAGTAGCAAAAGTAGGAACAACCACCGCCGACAACAGAATCTCGCAGGACTTGACGTGAGAAAGAAGGAACGCGCGTGCGGAAGAGAGCAGCAGCGTAGTGGCATTTTCAGCGTGGTGCACGTGCACGCTTTTGCCTTTTCTGACCGAGTGCGTAACCACCATACCCTACCGGACAATTTCTCCTGCTCATAGTGGTCAAATTTCGTAGCAGCAATCAAAGGAATCGTCAGCGGTCTGCCCTTTTTTAAATTAGGGGCCGTGTCATCTGTTTCGGCGCAACCCTTTCAGATAAATCCTTTTGAGTACCGAAGGATTTTGGTTCAGCTCGTCTGTTCATCCAAAGAGATTTGAGTCGAACAGTTGCAGCTGTTGTTTCTTGGAATTCGTAGAAACAAATGCGTGAGATTGTCCGTCCGCTGCTCCTTGATTATTATTATTGGCAGGTGAGAAGTAGTGACGCCGTAGTACTTTTCCGTGTCGTGTTGTCCTCAAGAAAAGGAAGCACAGTAAGACGGTACCGGTACGCACAAGGCCACAGCCAGGTCCGTGCCAATCGATCGACTGTTGGCATGGTCAGGTTCAATGCACCGCCAACTCGACAGCGCAAGCACGAGTGGCAGGGCCCGCACCGTGACACGGCACTAGTGCGTAGTGCGTCGTGGTAGGCGTATACATTACAGTTTCAACGCGCCGACTCAAACGAACGCACGCATGCTTTGTTCATTTGTCTGTTTGGGTTAATCAAACGAACGTTCGTGTTCATATTTTCATTTGGGTCGGCAGATGCGTCCAACAAGTGACAGACGCAAATTTGCGGGCAGCTGTAGAAAAAAACATCGTACACACGCGGGCGAAAAATAAGCATAAGTAAACATAAATGGCCTGTCAACCTGCAAGTCAAAGTCCACTTAAACATTAATAAAACTTAAAAACAGTTTGCGCCACCAAGCGCTACCCTAGGCGGCGACGTCGTCCTCCTCCCTGGAGCCAGTGAGGTCGATGAACGCCGGCGCCGGCCCAGCCTAGGGGAAGGCGGCCCACGCAGCACGCGCCGCCTCCTCCGCTGTCTCTCCCGCCGGCGTAGGTTGTCCTGGTGGTGGCGGCTGCACTGCCGCTGCACGGGCGGGCACCTCCTCCCTCTCCAGGCGCTCCTCCGCCTCCCACGCCAGGCGGAGCTCCAAGTCCATCTCCCGCTTGCCGTCGGCGCGCTCCTCCGCCAGCTGGCGCGCCTTCCATTGTCAGAGGTAGGCAACTTCCTCCTCCGACGTCGCCCCAAGCCAGACGGGCGGCGTGCTGACCCACTTGAGGACCATGTCGGTCCACTGGTAGCCCTTGGGCTGTCGCTCCGTGGGCTGCGGCTTGGGCTTCAACTCGGGGAGGAACTCCGGCGGTGGTGGCACAGGGGGATGATGCAGTCACCGGCCGCTCACAGCGCGAGGGCCTCCTCCATGCCGACCTAGCGCGCATCCTCCTCGCGCTGGCTCTCCTCTAGGGCGCGTGCATGGCGACCTCCAGCGCGGCCTGGTAGGTCGCCTCCGCTTCCTCCTCCTCCGGCAGGACGTCTGGTGCCGACGGGGGCGCGACGTGGTCGACGTTGATGCCACGGCGGCGCTCCTCCTTGTGCTCTAGCGCAAACCAGCGCTCTCAGTTGTGGGAGTCTGGTGCGTAGGCACGCATCGCGCGCTGGCCCGGCGTGAGGAGCTTGCCGCACTGGCGACCCACCTCGGCGTGCGCGGCACCGCGGAATGGGGATCCTCTGCGGGTCCAGATGCCACCCGTGTGGCAAGCTGACATCTTGGTACTGCAGGGGGGCGGTACTGCCAGTGCCACCGCTCTTTGTGGACTGGCATGTACAATTGCTCCCGCTCCCGTAGTGGCGCGCCATGACGAGCCAACGGTGGAGGAGGCGTACGGGAAGAGCTCGCGCCGACACTACACTTGCCCTTCCCCTTCCCGCTGAAGAACCCCATGGCTGGCTGGCTAGGGTTTCTTGTCGCTGGCGAGGGAACATGCGTGTCCAAATGGGGACGGGCGGTGGAAGTGGATGAGGCCAGCCCAAGGACGGGCACGCGACGCTTCCACCACTTCCAGGCGGGCCCGAAGTAGGTCGACACATTTAGTATGACCGCAGGCGGTGGTTGGCCGGCCGACTTGTGGGGCCTCGATGGACACCGAGGGGACGCGTCGCGCGTTTGCAAGGCATCGACGCATTTCAGTCCCAAATTTGCGCGGAAATGGGTCCACGCGGACGCGAAACGGACACATTTTGGGAATGGGTCAGAGCGTTGGGCGAGCAGTTTTGTCCGCGGCGACCCAAACAGACGTGGACAGACGAAATGGATCGCCGCGTTGGAGTTGCTCTTAGAGCTTTTGCATTAGAGGTAATTTTGGCATGGTGTTTGGTGTCCTGCAACTAACCAGTGTTTGGTTGCATATACACCAAATATGATAAGAGTTAGCACTTACACTTAACACAGAGTTCCACTAGAGTGCCTTGCGACTGCTAGAAGGTGACCGCGGCACCGCGTCCGACACGACGAGTACGGAGTCGCCTGCGAGCGTTCCTGCTGGTGGCGTGGCGAGCTAATTGCATGCGTCGTCGCCGCAGAAAAATTCTGTGCGGAGGAGCATGGGGCAGAGGACTAAGGAGGAGAAATGCAGTGCCTGTCGGACCATGGAGACTGTGGTGGATGGTTGCCACGGCGCCGCGTCCGATCCAACGAGCACAAAGTCATGGGCGATCGACCCCGTCGGCGGTGTGCCGAACTAGTTGCTAGCGTCGTCGCTGCAAAGAAAGTTCGTACGATGGGACAAATAGTAGGGCGCCGAGACATAGGGCAAAGGAGGAGAAATGTAGTGGGCGCGCCATGGCAGCGTCAGTGCAGTAGGACAAGGGAGAGGAGGCCAAGATGAACGACGTTGTAGATGCCTCCAGTGTAGTAGGGCGCGAGCAAGGAGGTCAAGAGGAACAACGTCGGCGATGGTGACAGTGCAACATGGCGCGAGAGAGGAGGCCGAGAGGAACAACGCTGACGGTGGTGCCAGTGTAGTAGTACATGAGAGAAGGCAGAGAGGCAGTGGCACCACGTCTAACACGATGAGCACGGGGTCACGGGTGAGCGATCCCATCAGTGACACGACGAACTAATTGCTAGCGTTGTCGCCGCAGAAAAAATCCATGCGGAGGGACGAATAGGAGGGCTCTAAGGTAGAAGATAGAGGAGAAAGAAAAAATAAAGTCTGCATGCCATGGTGGTTTCAGTGCAGTAGGATGTAGGAGAGGAGACCAAGATAAACGATGGCAACGATGACGCTACTGTAGCAAATGCGGGAGAGGAGATCGAGAGGAACCACGCCGGCGATGGGATACGTGTAACAGGATGCCAGATAAAGGCCTGGAGGAACGATTAAGGAGTGTCTTAAATCAGACCATAGATATGCATTTATACAACCACGAGGAAACACAAAAGTAGTGTGGAACTACGGGATGAAGCTACTAGTTAAAGGAAATTTCAAATGGTCAACTGTGCGCGACGAATTTGACAAAATTAGTCCAAAATAGCTTCAAACATGAACATGAAAATAAAAATTTACAATGGGTGAAAGTACGAACCGATCGCGTGAATGGAATTACAACATTGATGTGCTTCTTTTTCGTGTAGACCTTATCTCAAATCAAATCACCGTTGTGTAGATTAGAAGAGACTAATAAGTGGACGAGATTAGGAGTTAAACAAACAAACTAGATGCAACCTCACCTACACCACGTATGAGACAGAAAGAGGTTGCATTCCTGGACCCACCCACGTGCGCTCTCGTGCATCGTCCGAGTCTGGCTCGCTGGAAACTGACGATTTAAACGTTCCTAACAAGTCTGCTTGAGAGGTGCTTTAAGTTTCATGCGATGCATCCTAAGCAGTGAAGGCATGCAATCAAATGGGTCATTTTTGTCCCATGCGGGTCTGATTGGACTTTACACGGGCAACCAAACACGTCCTAGGTCTCGATGCACGTACCTATTAGCATATCCAGCTCCAAGCGTTATAGACAACCAAAGCTATATAATAGTATTATGTAAGGGAACCTACCAACCGACCCTCAAATCGCCCGCATCTATTCTAACAAAGCAGTTCGAACACGATTTGTCATCTAATGCAATACCCATTCGGTACGTGGACCGGTCTAGATGTCTGTTTTCCCATAAATCAAAGGCAAACCAGGGGCTTTGCGAGCGTCTGGACCGCTACCACACACGTGCCTCTCACCCTGGTCCTACAAAATCTTGTCCCTCGCCCGCGTCCTTTCCCGGGTGAATCACTTTCCATGCATTAATGCCAGTCAGCACCGCTCAAGAGCGTCGTCGTCATATTCATGCTGGCCCAGCACATACACGACCTCTCGCTTGAGCCGGCATTTGAAGCGCGGTGGCAGAGAGTGTCGCATGCATCACATCTTGGTGTATGTGTAGAAGATATATATGCCCAGAGGCAATAATAACAGTTGTTATATAGCTCTAAGTTTGTAATTAATGTCTATGTTCTATGCTATAACTGCAATGGTCCTTGAGCTCGCATGTCCACAAAAGATCAGAGAAAAACCCATGTGCATGTGTGTAATAATAAACGATAAAATGTATTCCTAGTCGTGCCTCTAGGACTAGCTCAAGTGTTGCATGATGGTCATGTTTTCCTAATTATGGGCATGACTATGCCGGCAACTTTGAGGACACAATATCAGAAGAACAATTGTGTTGAATTGACCTAATTGATGTTATATTAGGAGATTCTTTCGTCATGAGTTAATGGTTTTACAACACCAGGAAAGTTGTACGTTTGCATAACTCCTTAGACCATGAGATTATCGAGTTCATTCATACTTGCTTCGTGAACTTTGGGGTTTGTTAAGCATCATCTGTAACAAAGTGGCTATTAGAGCGGCTTGCGGGCACAGAAAACATGATAAGGAATTAGATAGCTCAACATTGGGATTTGCTCCTTCGACGATGGAGAGATCTTCTTAGGGCCTTCTCGGTGTTACGTATCCATCATGGTCTGGCCAGACACAGTGTAATTTGATCACATGGATGTCGAAACGCGACAATGAGAAAAAGGAACAAAATCAGTAACGAGGTAATTGGCATAGTGAACAGATAGTTGATTCAGAAGGATGCCATTGAATCTCACGTCAGATATTTTTAACATATCACCAAGCAACATGAACAACATTCGGTAACTACAAGCTCACTCAAATATTTATTCATGCACTGGTACGCGTCGGTCCTAAACAAACGATTTTTAATCCCTTTCCATGACGGCATTTGGAACCGTCGCCAAGTGAGTGTGGGCAATAGGGGGGTCATTCCCACACGACCCAGAAATCGTTGGGGATATGTCCTCCTGGCACACACGTTCGGCAAAATGAGGTCGCGTGCGACCGGCGAGCGCTCAAATATGGAAATACGTATAATAGAGCTAAAAAAATACAATTATACGGCAAAATTGTTTTCGGTTGCAAGTACATCCCACACAGTCAGTCCCCACTAAACTTTTTCGTTCCTATCCACATCCCACACAGTCGCTCCAAGGAAAATGTTTCCATTCACAGGTACATCACACAATTTTTTTTCCGTTAAATCGTTTGCGTTATTGAATGTATCACACACGGTCTGTAGAAAAAAGTGTGGCAAAGGCTGTCCATCACACACAGTTTTTATGTGGTAAACGTTTACGCAAGGTGGCCTAACACAAACAGTTTTCCAAAGAAAGTCGTGTGTGATTGTTCATTGATCCAACACGGTTTATTCCTAGAAATTGTGTGCGTTGCCTGAGGTCATCGCCCACGGTATTTTTTCAACAACCATTTGCAATAGCAAAACCCAATTAGCAGGCAAATTTGCCATTAGCAGGCTAATTATTCGATTATTCATAATCCATTTATTAATCTAATTGACATTTCATATTAAGCACACCATATATTTCATTTCCATATTAAGGACGCAGAATTTCATAATTGAAATACATCAGAGTACTACATGATATAGCTTCAACACTCAGCTACCCCATTACACAACTGCACCAGCAGCAAGTTCCACATGCAACATGTAGAACCTTTCGAAATTAGCATTATAGACGGTATATAGACAGATGCATCTCATCTGGAAAACTGCTGAAGCGGAAGGCGAATATTGAGCCTTCATTCATGTTGAAGGTCTTTGCAACTTTAGGTCAGTGCCTGTGGATGATTGACCGTCCGTCCTTCGTCGTCTTCAGGAACACTTCAATATTGAACCGTGGGTGTTGTATGAAAACTTTCCTCGCCTCCTGACCATAGAGGTGGTTTGAGAGGTAATCATCATTGAACTACTTTGGAAAGGCCTGAAAATAAGGATGTGCATAAATATCTTCTCTATATCAGAAATGGGGCAAACGAATAAAAAAAGGCAAGGTATAATAGTTAGTACCATCTTGTAGTGAACTGATGTCTTCTTCATTGTGCGGACAAAGATCTTGTTGTTTTTTGTCGCTAATTTCTTTATCCTAACAATCTTTCTGAGTTTCTTGATTTGATTGATATTCATGGACAACTCATTTTCCCCATATGCAAAAAGGGTCGAACAGTGGGTCAAAACTCTAACAGCAGGACCTACATGTGCAAGACCAAATTGTTAAAAAGCAAAATATTAGAATGGTCCCTGCAATTGTACAATAATGTGCTATTAGACAACGGACCATGCACGTGCTAACCTCGATTGTAAACCTCAGTGCTTCCCATTGTTTCCCTGTAAGACATATAAGGTAGTTAGTCATCAGGTTAAGTAAGGGTTCGCATGCTATCAGTAAAATATGTTGATGAAAAATAAGCACATTACAGATTCATCAGATTAATTCAAGCCACGCGGAAAACCCATTTACCCAAACCAAGCATGATTAAGAACTAGGAAATATAGCACTTGTATATGTTTCTCATGTATTAAGTGCAGCCAAATTCGATTTATTCCTCACATTCACAACAATACAAAATTCTACCCACGAAAATTGGACATCACATTGCAGAATTGAACCAAGCAGTTAACTAAACACCACAACAAATGAACCAAACATTAACTGAGCACCACATTGCACAATATAATATACTCCTAATAGAAGATCAGACAGTTAACCAAACAGTTAACTACAGCCAATTGTAGCAATTGTATTTGTTTCTCATGTATTTACTACAGCCAAATTAAATTTATTCCTCACATGGTATATAATAACAGAATGCACCCATAGTTTTGTAAAGATAAATTCAATTTATTTCTCACATGGAAGACAATACAAAATTGCAGCCTGAAGAATTGAACATCACATTTGCAGAATTGAACCAAACAGTTAACTGAAGACGATAACTAATTAACAAAACAATTAATAAGTGAGCACCACACTGCACGACATATAGAACATATACACTAGAGCAACAGATTGCATGGTAAAATTAGATAGCACAATTCACTGGAATTTGTGAAGGAAAGGCAGGAGCAGCACACACAACGGATAAACCGAGCATGCTTAACCGGCGTAGCTAACAAATGGCAAGGTGCTCCTTCAAGATCTGGGGGTCGGCACGAATGGCAGCCATCGCGACCTCATCCGCGCGTGCGGCCACGATTTGCTTCTCCGCTAGCAAATGCTCCTTGAGGTCCTGGCTATACTGCATGCACCATGGCTTAGGCTAGCACTTATTTAGTGGAGGGGTCGGTGATTTGGGTGGAAGGTGTTGTGCTCGCGCCGGCGGTCGGGGCATGTGGTATGTGGAAGGAGGAGGAGGAGTATGGGGGTCGGGTGTGGATTACCTGCCTGGATAGAGGAGGCCGAGCAGCATGAAGGAGGGTCGCCGACGAGGAGGCGTTGCTGCAAGCAAGGAGTGAAGGTTTCAACTTGGAAAGGAAGACAGAAAGAGGGGAAATGTGGCTTTTGGTAAGGGGGAGGGGCGGGGAGGTAGATATTTCCGCGGAAGCCGAAAATTTGGAATCGCTTCAGCGAAAAAACTGGCGCGCAAAGTGTCATCAGACACGGTCCCTCATTCAGAACTGTGTACGATATGTGGACATCACAAACGATTCAGATAGCTTAACCCGTGTGTAATGAGTTTGAACGTCAAAAGTTTTGGTTCGAATTTCCATGGTTACAGTGGTCATCCACGTCATTGCATAATTTCGGTACACAAAGGAGACTACAGCACACCCACACTTCTTAGTCGAGCAAGTTCATCAATTAAACAAAGCTAGCTGACCTAAACATTACTCTAACAAATTAAAGACCGACGCTCTTAATTAAACAAAACAAAGAGTACTATTACGGCTGGTGCTCGTCGATCTCCGCTGCCGCCTCCATGTCCAGCTCGCGCCCGACGGTCTCCTGGGGAAGGGGCTCCATGGCATCCATCGGACCATACTTGGCAAGCATCTCGCCATCCGTGTCCGCCATCTCTTTGGAAAAGGCCGCCACGAGCTGGGCGTGGGCGGACGCGATCTAGGCTTGGACGGGCTCCGCCGTCGCAAGGTATGCGACGGAGGAATGTACGGCTGCTCGAACGCTCTCGGCGATTGCCAGCTCTTCGGCCATGGGTTGTCGACCATTGTCGGAGAAGCTTCATTCGATTTGTGCGGTGACCGTCAAGAGCTGGGCGTGGGCGGCCTCGAAATGGTGTGGGCGGCCTCCATCAGGGCTAAGGCTGCCGCTGCAGAACGGATAGCCGTTGTGCCGTTCTCGCCAGTTGCTATCCCCGAGACAGATATTGCTGCCGCCACATGAGAAGCAACAACGGCCATCTGGGCTGCCTTTGCCGCCCGGTCGCAGATTGCGGCCGCGCTCATGCACCTTGTTAGCACACGCATGGAGGCTGCGGCCGCGCTCTTGCCAGAGTGGGCCACCGAAGTTGCCCTCACGACACGGTCCACGTGCCCATCTTTCACTGGCGACGATTCAACAGTGAAATGATATTTGGGGAGCGAGCTAGTGTGCTTGAGACACGAGTTGTAGACTTTAGCCGACGCACCTTCTCGCGTAAGCCATAGGCGTACTATACACCGACGGTGCTCCAGGATATTTTGTGCGGCATCTCACACGGTTGCTGATAATAAACTGTGTGCGATCTACTTGATTTTTCATCTTGATTTGTATTACATAATGGGGTCACAGCGGCAATGGACGGTGTTTGAATTGCTAGAACTTTTATCTGGAGTGAACATGCAACTATATGTGTGTCGTAAAAGAATTGGAATTATTCAGGGTTTGTTTGAACATTTTATACATTAAATTCGTTTTCTAGCCATTTCAGGTGAACAATTCAAATTTGAGCTACATGCACATGCTCCAGTGCATATAAATTGGTTGAAAGATCAAATCTGTGTCCTTGGGTGCATGCTTAGGTCCCATGCAAGAAATGGGAATGAATTTCAAACACCAGGGCACCGTTGATTGCCGACAAAACATTAAGATGCCTGGTTTTTAAATTCTAGTAAATCAGAAACTCGTCTGAAATTCATGAAACTTGGCATGCTATCATGCAGCGGCATCAACATGCCGTGGTAAATTTTTTGTCCCATTTGGGGCAGGTTTGGGTATATGCTTCTCACAAACCGGAGCTTCTCACAACAAGCATGATGGTTTTTGGTAGGGAACGTCCCACCTTTGGGACGAAACAATATCCATTGCCTCTTATTGCTTTTAAATTTTTTCTCGTGTCAACATAGAACAACAGGAGTGTTGTGTGATTTTTTGTGATTTTTTGGGGTTCGTTTGGACATTTTTATGCATTAACTGAGTTTTCAATGCATTTATGTGCATAATTCAAATTTGAACTACATGCACATGCTCCAGTGCATATAAATTGGTTGAAAAATCAAATATGTGTCCTTGGGTGCATGCTTAGGTCCCATGCAAGAAATGGGAATGAATTTCAAACACCAGGGCATCGTTGATTGCCGATAAAACATTGAGATGCCTGGTTTTTAAATTCTAGTAAATCCAAAACTCGTCTGAAATTCATGAAACTTGGCATGCTATCATGGAGCGGCATCAACATGTTGTGGTTAAATTTTTATCCCATATGGGGCAGGTTTGGGTATATGCTTCTCATAAACCGGAGCTTCTCACCACAAGCATGATGATTTTCGGTAGGGAACATCCCACCTTTGGGGACGAAACGATATCAATTGCCTCTTATTGATTTCAATTTTTTCTCGTGTCAACATAGAACAACAGGAGTGTTGTGTGAATTTTTGTGATTTTTCGGGGTTCGTTTGGACATTTTTATGCATTAACTGAGTTTTCAATGCATTTATGTGCATAATTTAAATTTGAACTACATGCACATGCTCGAGTGAATATAAATTGGTCGAAAAATCAAATTTGTGTCCTTGGGTGCATGCTTAGGTCTCATGCAAGAAATGGGAATGAATTTCAAACACCAGGGCACCGTTGATTGCCGGCAAAACATTGAGACACCTGATTTTTAAATTCTAGTAAATCCAAGACTCGTCTGAAATTCATGAAACTTGGCATGCTATCATGAAGCGGCATCAACTTGCCGTGGTACAAATTTTGTCCCATTTGGGGCAAGTTTGGGTATATGCTTCTCACAAACCGGAGCTTCTCACAACAAGCATGATGGTTTTCAGTAGGGAACGTCCCACCTTTGGGGACGAAACGATATCAATTGCCTGTTATTGCTTTCAATTTTTTTTCTCGTGTCAACATAGAACAACAGGAGTGTTGTGTGAATTTTTGTGATTTTTCGGGGTTCGTTTGGACATTTTTATGCATTAACTGAGTTTTCAATGCATTTATGTGCATAATTCACTACATGCACATGCTCTAGTGCATATAAATTGGTCAAAAAATCAAATCTATGTCCTTGGGCGCATGCTTAGGTCCCATGCAAGAAATAGGAATGAATTGCAAACACCAGGGCACCGTTGATTGCCGACAAAACATTGAGATGCCTGGTTTTTAAATTATAGTAAATCCAAAACTCGTTTGAAATTCATGAAACATGGCATGCTATCATGGAGCGGCATCAACATGCCGTGGTACAAATTTTGTCCCATTTGGGGCAGGTTTGGGTATATGCTTCTCACAAACCGGAGCTTCTCACAACAAGCATGATGGTTTTCGGTAGGGAACGTCCCACCTTTGTGGACGAAACGATATCCATTGCCTCTTATTGCTTTCAATGTTTCTCTCATGTCAACATAGAACAACAGGAGTGTTGTGTGAATTTTTGTGGTTTTTCGGGGTTCGTTTGGACATTTTTATGCATTAACTGAGTTTTTAATGCATTTATGTGCATAATTCAAATTTGAACTACATGCACATGCTCTAGTGCATATAAATTGGTTGAAAAATCAAATATGTGTCCTTGGGTGCATGCTTAGGTCCCATGCAAGAAATGGGAATGAATTTCAAACACCAGGGCACCGTTGATTGCCGGTAAAACATTGACATGCCTGGTTTTTAAATTCTAGTAAATCCAAAATGTTGTTAACCATTCACATGATGCCACGTGTCTTGGTTTTAATGGCTGTAGGAGGTGCCGTGCAGACAGCTGCTTGACCTTGACTGAACGGTAGGCGTGCGAGTGCCGTCCAGTGCGCAGGCTGACCGAGAGGCATGGAAGCTGTCCTCGAGTGCGCAGGCTCACCGGGAGCGTGCGAGCTGTATGCTGCGCAGGCTCACTGGGAAGCGAGCCCTTTGACTTCCATGGCCGCCCGCCTTGCTCGCATCCTCTCCATTAATGGTGCCCAAGCGCAGTTTAATTCGCTTTTTAAATATAAAACAGTCATCGCAAACGTTTTAGTTAGAACACCCGTATACAAACCGACATCTTCCCCAGGAAGCCAAGAGAAAATGTGCCGAGCAGGATTTCTGCCGCTCTTGATTGCAAACATTTTAGATAGAACACCCGTATGTAAAGTGAGAACAGTGCAGGATTTATGCGTCCCTTCAACGCAAACGGTTGTTTTGGATGACTGGTGTGCAACCACGTACAAACAATTTGGTAAGATTTGTCAATCCTTGTAACACTGTGATTTGTCAAAATATGAAGCTAAAAATCACTAGGAGTATCTAATTTTTGCAACTAAAATCCAGTAATTAAGCATAGATTTCATTAATAGATTAAGTAGTCGTTCTTAATTTATACAAACAGTTCAACTCGACAGCTGAACCGACCAAAATTTTCCTCAATTGTTGCCAAGCACGTACTGAAATAGCTAGTTCAACTATATATACTAGCTAATTTTAAGTACGTTGTACAGTTCCACCACATCTATAGTCAGATGAACTGAGCAAAATAGCCCCTAAATACTACTGCTACGGAGGTGCTTTGTACTACTTCCGACTGCCTCTCCTCTGTCGAGCGCGCTCAGTAAGAGGCAGAGGAGGAGGAGCCTACCGACGAGCTGGGCAACCGCAATGCGGTGCCTACCGCTAATGCAGCTTCAGACACGCTCACCTCGAACGCCCTCTGCCGCTCCAGATGACCCCTCTCGAAGCGGTGGTTCTCGTCGTAGATCTCCTGATTCGCCGCCTTTGAGGCGGCGTGTGCCGCGGCCACGACGGCGGTAAGGCTCTTTGCATGCTCGACGAGGCGCTCCTCCTCCTTCCGCAGGAACTCGGTGTAGCGCGCAAGGTCGCTGACGCACGTGCAGGCATCCACCTCCGCCTCCCGCCTTCGGACGGCGGTGGCGGAGCGGGTGATGACCCCGGCGATCGACGGTGGGCTGGCGGCCACGGCGACCGACGAAGGGGTGGCGGCCACGACCACCACCTGCCGCCGTCGGGCCGTGGTGGCGGAGCGGGTGATGGCCACAGTGGCCGACAGTGGGGTGGCGGCCACGACAGCCACCTCCCACCTTCGGGACGCGGCGGCGGAGCGGGAGATGGCCCTGGCTTTCGACGGTGGTGTGGCGGCAACGGCGGCCGGCAATAGCGGCCAACGAGCACCGACGGCGGAGCGTGTGGTGGGTGTTCCGCACACACCCAACAGGGACGCCACGTGCACTACACTACGCCGGGGACTGTGCCGCCGCCGCGGTGTAGCCTCCTAGCTGGAGCTGTCCTCTGATGACGGCGGACTGGCTGAGCGACGACGACGGACTGGTGACATTGGCGATTGTGAGAGAAGTAGACGAGATAAGCTACAGGGATGGAGGGGAAAATGCGATGCAGGACTCGCCGGCCGTGAGGGTTTTTATAGCAGGCCGGTAAGCATTGGGATTTTGGGGGATTTCACCGAGACAGGTGGGAAGCTTGCGCGGGAACCTGTGAGGTTGCGTGGGAGCGGGCTCACTGACGATTCATCGGTGCCACCGTTTGGCAAAAAGAACGCCCCCGTGCGCTACGCAAGTTTGCGCTGTAAGCCGTCTGCGGCAGCGGGGTGACAAGACGTGCGAGAGGATGACGAAAGGGCACGTACACATACGGTTAATAAAAAACATTTGCGATTTAATTACCTACTATACCACCGTCTTGGTTTATAAGTATGATTTAACTAATAAAATACGAATGCATGTCGCCAAAGATTATATAGTTGGATTTGTATTTCAACATAGTTTACAATTATATAATTTAAAAACATGCATTAACATTTTGTTGGTTAAATTTGAGGGCAAAGTATGGCACAGAATATAAAGGAGACTATAGACTAGACGGAGGTGGTACCACACGGCCGTTCTCTATGCAGCGACGCAACTGTCGGCTGGCTTGTAGGCGACCATTTCCTGCGTGTTCAACTGCTCTATGCATGTGGTTGCTTGCGGTTCAGGTGGCCGCGGTGCACTCTGCTCGCAGCCCACCGCGCGCGCTCTACTCTCGCGTCCCTCCGGGTGCTCTGCACTCGTCCCTCCACGCGCGCTGCCAGTGTTTGGGGCCGGCGCACAATCACGCACGTTCGTGTGCGAGTGTTTGCGCCTGGCGCAGCGCGACGATGCAGTAACCTGCGGCAAAAACTACCATGTGGACTCGCCGGGAATCCACGCCGCCGGGCCCCCTTTTATTCCCTTAACCATTTACCTTCATCTCTCATCTCACATGACACAATAAGCACACTCACGAGGACACATACAGAGAGGACATCCAGCGGTTCCAATGGCGCTCCCCGTGGCTCCAATGGCGCTCCCAGCGGCCGACAACGACAACGGCGGGCAGTTCACCACACATCACGTAGTGGACACCCACATGGGAAATCCCTCTCGGTGGTGTACACGAACGATCTGGTCTCGGTGGAGAGCTCCATCCAAACTATGCATCAATTCCTTGCCGAGGACAAGTACCGAGTGGTCGGCATCGACCTCGAGTACACCATCGGTCGTGCCGGGCATGATCAGAAGGTTGTCGTCGCCCATTTGTGCGTGCGACATGACGTCCTCGTCTACCACTTCCACCTTGCCACAAGGCCTTGCGAGCGTTTCTCCAGGTTTATCAATAGCTCCGACTACAGTTTCGCTACGGTGGACACCACCAACGATCTAAAAGCGCTGAAGGTTTCAGACTTGAAATGCCTGAATCTTGTCAACATCCAGCACCACTACAAGGTCTGGGGCAGCGACAAAAACCAACTGAACTCCCTGGTTGACCTCGCCTCATCCATCATTGACCCCTACTACACGAAGATGAAGGAAGAGAGCAATAAGGACAAGAAGGCCTGGCATAGTGTGTGGTATAAGAGACTGGATGAACAACATGTCAAGTACGCGGCCATGGACGCGTACACAAGCTATGAGATGTATAGGCAGATCATTGACATGAGGAACTGTCTTCTTCCTGACAAAGACGAGGGATCGAGCCACATAGCAGTGTCGGTGTCAAAATCGGCGGATCTCCCGTAGGGGGTTCCGAACTATGCGTCTAAGGCGGATGGTAACAGGAGGCGGGGGACACAATGTTTACCCAGGTTCGGGCCCTCTCGATGGAGGTAATACCCTACTTACTGCTTGATTGATCTTGATGATATGAGTATTACAAGAGTTGATCTACCACGAGATCATAGAGGCTAAAACCTAGAAGCTAGCCTATGGTATGATTGTTGTTGTCCTACGGACTAAACTCTCCGGTTTATATAGACACCGGAGGGGGCTAGGGTTACACAGAGTCGGTTACAAGGGAGGAGATCTACATATCCGTATTGCCAAGCTTGCCTTCCATGCCAAGGAGAGTCCCATCCGGACATGGGACGAAGTCTTCAATCTTGTATCTTCATAGTCTGACAGTCCGGCTAAAGTATATAGTCCGGCTGTTCGAGGACCCCCTAATCCAGGACTCCCTCAGTAGCCCCTGAACCAGGCTTCAATGACGATGATTCCGGCGTGCAGATTATCTTCGGCATTGCAAGGCGGGTTCCTCCTCCGAATATTCCATAGAAGATTTTGAACACAAGGATAGTGAACGGCTCTGCAAAACAAATTCCGCATACCACCATAGAGAGAATAATATTTCCACAAATCTAATCTGCTGACAAGTTTTCATAGCGTGACATCATACCACGGACTGGTCATTATTCAAACCGTCTCTCCCCGCCTGCCACTGCATGTTTCGCGAGGCGGTTTTATTGGCACGTCTTGTCGAAGCAGAGATTGTGTTCCCCTTATCACGGGATTCTCATCAATACGGGTATGTGTAACCCAATCGTGCCTGTTGGTATGACTCCTCGATTTTAGGAAAGTTCCAAACGGCCACGCGGAGGACGCTTGATATTCCCCCTCTTTATAAAGGGGCCAAGGCCTGTCCTTTTCTTCTCGCACTCAATCGAATCCTTCCCCCACCTTGAGTTCCAAGACCCAAGGCTCAGGCTAGGCGCATCGGACCTTCAATCATGTCCGGGTCCAACCTTCAAGGTCGGTAGATGCCCTTCTCTGTCACAGAGGAGGACATCAAGAAGCTAAGAGAAGCCAGGTATCTGACCGCCGAAATCTCGCACAGGCTACCTGCTCGAGGGCAGGTCATTCCCACTCCCGAACCCAGCGGGAGTGTCGTATTCGTCTCCCACTTCCTCCGAGGGCTAAGCTTTAGTCTAGATCCCTTTGTTAGAGGGCTCATGTTCTATTACGGGCTTGATTTCCATGATCTGGCCCCGGATTCCATCCTTCACATCTCGTCGTTCATCGTCATGTGTGAGGCCTTCCTCCACATCACCCCACACTTCGTCTTATGGCTCAAGACCTTTAACGTGAAGCCGAAGATGATTAATGGGTGACACGCAGAATGCAGAGGTGCCACAGTAAGCAAAGGCGCCGATGCTCCATGGCCAAAGGATTCCTTCCCAGAGGTGTCCAGCTTATGGCAACGGAAGCGGTTTTACATCATAGCTCCCCGTGGTACCAAGTGGGTAGCCGCCCCTGCCTTCCGCTCGGGCCCCCCGCCACAACTGGCGTCATGGGTCAACAGGGGGTTGGACTGGGGACCAGTAAATGATGTGCCGACATTGCAGAGTCGCATCCGAGATATCCTCAAGAGAGATGTCATCCTTGTCAAGGTAATGCAAGTCATGCTAGTTCGTCGAGCCCTGCCTTGCAAACGTCGATCTCTCCGTATGTGGGAGTTCAGCCCGTAAGGACCGCGAACTATTCAGCACTTCTTCGGCATGACGCTCGAAGAGATGTCCAGATTGTTCTTCGGATCACGAATAAAGTGTCCGGACACCACAGGATGCGTGTCTAAACTACAATCGCCCAGAAACCCATGTAAGTAGTCCTTCGGCCGAACATGTTGTCAATTTATTAATCACAACATCATTCTGAAAAGTTGCTCTTTGACCAGGACTGGGTAAAAAAGGCGAAGATGATCAGGTGTTTGGCCCCCCTTCCCGAAGGCTCAATTGATCCAGTGCTGGCCAAAATGCTTGAGCTCGCGTCTTATCAAGCGCCATCAGGGGAAGATAAAGGGGGGGAATAAAGAAGCCGAAAGCGGGCCTCACTCATTATTCATCGAAACCGGGGGAATTAGTGCCTCCGCGAAGGAGGATAACCGGGGAGAAGAATATAGGCGCCAAGAAAGATACCATGAAATTAGGCACCAGGTTCTATCCATCACACTTAGAGTTGGTATTTATTGTTTGATTCGAATCCCAGCACTCCAGCTTCGAAGCTGGAGTTTGCAACTTCAAAACTAAAGGTTTTAGACCTCCTGCTGGGTGGGCGCTTCCTTCGTCTATCGTATGTCTCGCTTGGCTTCGTCCCGAACCAAGGAGGCATGATGGCGGGCGCGTGCGTGTGCCGACTGCAGAGACTACAAGCCGACGCCGGAAGCGACTTGCTTCTATTCTCGATTGGATATAGATGGGGAAAATCCCCTCTCCCCATGGAAGGAAGAGGACCGCCTCTTAAGACTTGGAAACAATGGTTTCCAAATGAGGGAAGAAATCTTCGTCAGGGGGTCCTACCCCGGAGGGTATCCTTACCGCACAGTGCCCGCAAGGGGATCAGCCCCCCAACGAGCTGTAAGTAGACAAAAGTACTTTATAGTAAATATATCCTGCTTTATTTCCAAGGACAATAACCGAGACGTATGTCTTGTAGTTCGGATCGTAGCCCTTCTCGACAGAGTTAGTCTTCGGGGGATCTTCTTCCGAAGATGATGGAGAGTGAAACACCTCCCCATGCCTCCCCGCCTCATCAGGCGGACGACCCTGAGGTGTCGTCACGAAGGATTTCTCCTGATCCGCCAAGGCCGGAAGGTAACCCTTCGTCCACCCGGAGTCCGGAGTATTCATCTCCTAAGGGGAGCAACAAAAAGAGTCCGGAACCATCCGGTGCGCGACCAGACTCACCGAGGAATCTTCCGGAGCAAGCGGCTATCTCAGAAGCTCATCGTACGTTAATGGGTACGGTAGCTGAGAAGATTTCATCCGCCGAAAGCGGGTTGCATGGAGCTTTTATGAGCCTGCTGAGAGGCTTTGAGGTACGCAAAGTAATATGTATATTTTTGACGGTACCGCACACACTATGTGTGCCCTATGCAGATAGTAGCCCCTGAGACTCTGGTTGCTGTCGAAAAAGGCGGCAAACAGAGGATCATAGTCCCAGGTAATAGTCATGATGTCTTCATGTGCAGGTGGCTGAGGGTCCGGTGGCTAGCCAGACTGGGGAGTTTGCCGAACTGAAGCGGCGACTTGATGCGGCGGATGCCGACATCGTGCTTGTAAACACGCGGCTTGACGAGGCACGGGGTATGTATTCTCCGATGGTCAACATATATTAAGAGGGGCATGATGCTAGTATCTATAATATGTTGTGACTGCAGATGGAGCTGCCGCCGTGGAGACCCTTCGGGCGGAACTTGCCCAAGCCAAGGAACAAGCCAGAAGGAGTGATTCGGCCGCCCTGAAGGCGGTCGAAGAATTATGAGCCGAACAGGCTGCACATTGCGAGAGCAAAGAGAAAATAGCCATGATGGCTGTTGAGTTGAAGGGTGCCGCCGACCGTTATGAGCTTCTTGAGAGGGAAAGCCAAACGAAGATAGCGGACCTGGAGAAAGCCATGGTAGCTGTCAAGGAAACCATCTCTAAGATCAGAGCGGCGAAGGAGGAGCTACGTCAAGCCGGAGATATCACGGCTGGGAAGCCCTTTTTGTTGTGGATGAAGTTCGGAGATCCTAAGTATGCACTTCTGGATCAATTATGGAGTTCTGCAGACGCGTATTTGGATTTGGCAGCGAGTGCCACTGATGCGACCAAGTTTTTCGAAGATCAAAAAGATCACGAAGTGGAAAAGTCGTTCTGGTCGAAATTCCATGCTCTGGCACGTCCACTGCTGTTAAATGAGCAAATGGCCGAGTGGGCCGAGCTCCATAGGTTGTCCGGACTTGCCATGAGGTCTGTCGTGGATCATCTCTGGCCGGAAGGACCAAGGCCGAATAGTTATTTTGGTCTTGTGCAACGATTCCTTGAAGTTGTGCCGCATATCGACGCTGTAAACAGGTCGGCGTGCATAGAAGGTGTGCGGATGTCTCTTGCCCATGTCAAGACATGCTGGGCAGAGATGGAGGCCACCGCTATTGCAACCCAGAATCCGGCCGTAGGCCAGGTTTCATCCGAGCACTATTTTGAAGAAGTCCTGGAAGGTGCTCGTTTAATAGAGACTCAGTGCTCGAAGAGTGTCATGTTCAAGTGACATGTATCCCGATTTAAAAACAATGCTATTTAAGTTATAAAGGTTGTGTTTATACTTTTGCTTGAAAGTATTAAGATGCCTCCTGCACAGCCGTTTATGTATATATGTATATAACCTAAAAGTTTGTAGTCGTCGGCTTCAGCCCCCACGCATATAATGCGGGGGTGTTCACAAAAAGCGCGTGTTCACACTTGATCCAATGTCTTGGTCCATTAAGGAGGTGGTAGCGCGGCGAACGAGGCAATCGGACTATATTGCTTTAACACTTTCACTTAGCCATAGGAGTTTGACAGTGGGGCTACTATATAGCCCCTGGTACTTCCGCGCTCATCCGAGTCCGGGCGCGTATGTACGTGACCGGGAAAACCGGCCCTTCGTTAATGCGGAGGAATCCCGAAGATTTCGCTAAGTCATCGAGTGGTTGACCAGTCTCGCGCTTTATCATGACAGTCAGTTTTCGGCTTTCTCTACTGAGGTGCTCATCCGGATGAACTAGGGCACAATCGCAGTAGTTCTCCCGGTGCCACCTTAGCCGATAGAGCGGAACGTAAGGTAGCAAAACGCGGGAGCCGGGCAAACCCAACATTTGACCAAAGACATGATTTGGAGGTGATGCATATAAGGCCAAACTCGCGACGCCGAACACTCCCTAAGGTATTCGGTCTTTACAACATATACTGGGCTGAGTAACACCCTTCATAATGAACCCTGAGTGTCCAGGTACGTGCATCATTCTGACGTGGCGAAATGCCAATAACGTCAGCATCCCTCTCGGTTATGCTGAGTATCCGGAGGATGTGAAGCAACAAGAGACAGTAAAAAAAGGTTTACACAGGGTCTTAATCTAAAAAGAAACCTTTGAACGGGGCCCTGCTGCACGTATGCGCCTGTGTCTCTGTTGTGCCATATCCTGGAAGGGTGTAGCACGATTATCATTTGTGAAAGAGAAGAACTTAGGTGAAAGTTGTCGTGCGAAGAATTGGTTATTCTCAATAAACCATTAAAATTCAAGATAAGTAAGGTTGAGCCGAACTATAGTCCTTTTTACATGCGGGAAGCCCATGGTACTGCCTATGGGGGTATATCCATCGAACCTATCTTAGGTTTATCTAAGCTATTACAGCTAGTGGTGTGCCGGACTCGTCTAGCCGTGTCCGCGGTCTTGACGACCGATCATTTATTCTGGTTGGAGAGGCCGTTTTAGTGTTCGGCTGCTAAAGCCGACACACGTTCTTCCGCACGTAAGGAAAGCTCAATATTTCCGCTAACTGTGATGATGCCACGTGGACTGAGCATCTTAAGTTTAGGAAAAGCGTAATGCGTTACAACATTAAAACGAGCGAAGGTTGTTCTTCCGAGTAGTGCTTGATAGCCGCTTCGAAATGGAGCGATGTCGAAGGTTAACTTTTCACTTTGGAAGTTGTTGGGAGAACCGAATACAACCTCTAGTACTAGGGAGCCCGTACGGCGGGCCTCTGGGCCTGGTATTACTCCTTTAAAGGTAGTATTGCTATGGCCGATTCTTGTCGGGTATATCCCCATTCTGCGGACTGTGTCCTAATATATCAGATTAAGACTACTACCGCCATCCATAAGGACTTGGGTGAGATGGTATCCGTCGATTATTGGGTCTAGCACCAAGGCAGCCAATCCTCCATGTCGGATACTAGTCGGGTAATCCCTGCGATCGAAAGTGATCGGGCAGTCCGACCAAGGGTTGAACTTAGGGGTGACGGGCTCTACGGCGCATATGTCTCGGAGTGCATGTTTGCTCCTTCTTTTTGTTACGTGAATCATGTTCACTGTTTTAACCTCTGGTGGGAATTTTTTCTGTCCCCCGGTGTTTTGGTGGCGAGGCTCATCCTCGTCTTCACTTGGTGTCTCCCTCCCCTTGTGCTCGGCGTTTAGCTTGCCGACCTGCTTGAAGACCCAGCATTCTCTGTGGGTATGATTTGCAGGTTTATCGGAGGTGCCATGAATCTGACGTAATTTGTCTAGGATCTTGTTTAGGCTGAACGGTTCATCTCTGTTGCCTTTGAAAGGCTTTTTCCGCTGATCGGGTCGAGAGCCCCTAAATCCGGCGTTTACCGCCGTGTTGTCTTGGCTGTCTTCGTTACTTCGACGCCTGATTTTACTGCGTCGTGCTTTTCCATTGCCATCCCTGACTTCAGATGTGCCTGGGTCGTTGGTGCTACTATGGGCCAGCCAACTATCTTCTCCCGCGCAAAAGCGGGTCATGAGGCTTGTTAGGGCTGCCATTGTCCTCGGTTTTTCTTGGCCGAGGTGTCTGGCGAGCCATTCATCTCGGACGCTGTGTTTGAAAGCTGTTAAGGCTTCGGCGTCCAGGCAGTCGATGATTTGATTCTTATTAGTAAGAAATCTGTTCCAAAGCTTTCGGGCTGACTCTCCGGGCTGTTGAATTATATGACTTAAATCGTCTGCGTTCGGAGGCCGGACATAGGTCCCTTGAAAGTTAGCCCTAAAAGCATACTCGAGCTCCTCCCAACTTCCAATTGAATTTTCGGGGAGGCTCTTCAGCTAGTGCCGAGCTGGTCCTTTCAACTTGAGGGGCAAGTATTTGATGGCATGGAGATCGTCTCCGCGAGCCATATGGATATGGAGGATGAAGTCCTCAATCCAGACCCCAGGGTCTGTCGTTCCGTCGTACGCCGCTATGTTCACGGGTTTGAATCCCTATGGAATGATCCAGTACCTCATTGGTGAAGCATAGGGGGTGTGCGGCACCCTTGTATTTGGATGTATCGTGGCGTTCTGACGGTTGTAGTGTTCGGTTTTGATTCTGTGACGGGGCGCGCTTCCTAGATCCGTAGATAGACCTGGTTATACCTGGTTTTTCGAGCAAGTATTCACGTGAGTCGTGTGCTGGCTTATATCCGACATCGTTAGCCGCCCTATCGTGGCCACGGGGTGGTCGATCCGGCTGATTGGCCATTTTATTTTTTGGCTGCATAGGCTCTAAAGCCTCGTCATCGAATTCGGGCAGCAGCTTGCGCTTTGGGTAACTCTTTGTGTGGCGACTGCCACCGTACATTTCAGCAGTGTCCAGCACTTTGTTCCATCTACTGATGAGTGTATTTTGCACGACCTGAAGCCTTTGTTTCTGCTTCTTAAGACTCCTCGCAGTGGCAATAAGCCTTCTGTGGAGTTTCTCTTGTTCCAAGTTCCTTTCCGGGATGATGTGTATATCGTCATCCGGACTATTATCCTCTCCGGAGACAGGTTGATGATTTCTACCCTCGGTGTCGCCGTGATCGGATAGTGGCTCCGTACCATGTTCGCCGTCCGCTGGCTCGTCCTGCTCTTTGGAGTCGACCGGGGTCTCATTCTTTCTTGCGCTGTTATCGCTGTTTTTGCCGAGGCGGTATTTGGAGCGGCGTGTGCGCCGGCGCTTCGGTTGCTTCTCGAGGGAGTTATCCTTCGCTGCATCCTCCCGTTCCTCATCATTGTCTTCTTTGGGTGTATCCACCATGTATATATCATGTGATGAAGTGGATGTCCAGCGCCTTGTGGGCGATGGCTCCTGTTCGTCTCCTGCATCGTCGTCCATACCGTCGATGCCTTCGGAGCCGAAATCAAGCATGTCGGTTAAATCATCGATAGTGGCTACTAAGTGGGTGGTGGGTGGGGAGCGAATTTCTTCGTCGTCCGCATCCTATTCTAGCCGGACATAGTTCGGCCAAGGGTCTCCTGATAGGGAGAGGGACCTCAACGAGTTTAGCACGTCGCCAAAGGGCGAGTGCTGAAAGATATCCGCGGAGGTAAACTCCATGATCGGTGCCCAATCGAATTCGATAGGCACGGACGCAAGCGGCTCGGAGTCCGTGGCCGGGGACGAATCCCAGTGTCCGGCAACATGGGTCTCATAGGAAGTGACGTCAGCATTCGGCTCTATCGCCGCTGAGTGCGCGCCCTTCGTGGCGGGGTCCATCCACCCGTCCTCAGACGGTGCAATTTGTTCCGGATTAAGGGCCGAAGTAGTTGTAGGTGTGATCTCCCGAACACAGTCCAACGACAGAGCTAAGTCATGCTCGTCCTAACTGTGCGGCGGACCTGACATGGACTCGAATCCGTCGAAGATCAAGTCTCCTTGGATGTCGGCAGTATAGTTCAAGTTTCCAAACCTGACCTGATGGCCAGGGGCGTAGCGCTCGATCTGCTCCAGATTGCCAAGCGAGTTGGCCCGCAGTACGACGCCGCCGAATACGAAGATCTGTCCGGGGAGGAAAACCTCACCCTGGATCGCATCGTTACCGATGACCGAAGGAGCCATCAATCCCTATGGTGACGGCACAGTGGAACTCTCAATGAAAGCAGCAATGTCGGTGTCAAAACCGGCGGATCTCAGGTAGGGCCCCCGAACTGTGCGTCTAAGGAGGATGGTAACAGGAGGTGAGGGACACGATGTTTACCCAGGTTCGGGCCCTCTCGATGGAGGTAATACCCTACTTCCTGCTTGATTGATCTTGATGATATGAGTATTACAAGAGTTGATCTACCATGAGATCATATAGGCTAAACCCTAGAAGCTAGCCTATGGTATGATTGTTGTTGTCCTATGGACTAAACCCTCCGGTTTATATAGACACCGGAGGGGGCTAGGGTTACACAAAGTCGATTACAAGGGAGGAGATCTGCATATCCGTATTGCCAAGCTTGCCTTCCACGCCAAGGATAGTCCCATCCAGACACGGGATGAAGTCTTCAATCTTGTATCTTCTTAGTCCGACAGTCCGGCTAAAGTATATAGTCCGGCTGTCCGAGGACCCCCTAATCCAGGACTCCCTCAGCCGGAGCGTCACAAGAAGTAGATGACTAGACGATCGTTTCTACTACTTTAGAATGCATGAAATTGTTATTGAGGTGTGTGCGAATGATCTGTATAGTCATTTTGGTGTCACACAATTGTTTATTGGATGTTTATTTCAGTTATATATATAGACACACACATGTTATTCTACTATAGACAGAGCAATTCACACGGCTCATTAGCAGCAATCGTCTGTGTTATTATTGGTGTTCGCACACATTTCAGATTACGGACCTGTTTGCCGCGTATCACACGCATCTTGTTCAATTGAAACTTTTCCATTGTGTTGCCTAATCACACACAGTTCATCCCAGTGAACCGTTTGTTGTATATCGCACATGCCTTCATCTGGCTGCCCGTTTCTTTTGTGCCTCCTCATCCCAAACAGTTAATTGAGCTGAACTGTATGCCCTGCATCGCACACGCAACCAAATTCTAAACCATATTTGATGCATTTGTCATCACAAACGTTTTGCACCTTTTTGACGTTTTTTTACACCACCGTTTGCGATTATGGCATCGCACACAGTTTCGTCGAAGGGTCTCTAATCGTAGTGTTGCGTTTGGACCATCCTGCGGTAGTGATGTGCGTATAGGCACTACTGCAGGAAGGTCCTAAGACGACACATGTATAGGAGACCATTCGACCAAACTGTGTGCGATGCATGAATCGCAAACGGTATTGTAATAGAACCGTCGCCAATAAAATGAACTGTGTGCGATGGCTCATCCATCAAATACGATTCATATAAGAGTTGCGTGTATGAAATGTGGCATACAGTTGATCCATACAAACTGTTTGGGATGAGCCGAAAAACACAAATGGTTAGCTAGGTCCAGATGTGTGCGATAGATGGCATACAAGTCACTCAGACGAACTTTTTGCGCTAGGAGAATCGCACACGATGTGTGGTGCGAGTACTCATGTGTGATAATTTGAAAGTTGCACATACGGTTCTTTATGTAAACACGTGTGTGATAACACGTGACACAACATATGATTCTGTGCTCAGAATATGTGCTCTAATGGGCACACAGTGTAATTAAAAGAATCGTGTGCGATAGTGATAATGAGCACGCACGGTGCACTGTCAGAAGCATGTGTGTTTATTGGTAAACACTTTGTGTAAATGAATTGTTTGCGATGGCTAGGTGCATCACACACGATGTGTGGTGCGAGTACTCGTGTGTGATGATTAAAACGTTACACATATGATTCCGTATGTGAACACATGTGTGATAACATGCGACAACGCTTAAAATTGTGTGCTCTAAGGGGCACACAATGTAATTAAAAGAATTGTGTCCGATAGTGATATGTCTCCAATGTATCTACAATTTTTGAATGTTTCATGCTATTTGATACATGCATTTTGCATCATGTTTTCTTATTGGTATATATATTGTTTTTGGTCATTAGTCCACTTTATGATGCAATTCTAATGCCTTTTCTCTCTTAATTTGCAAGATTTACATGGAGAGGGAGATTACCGACAGCTGGAGTTCTGAACCTAAAAGAGAAAAACCGGAGATACCTATTCTACAGAGCTCCAAATAAACTAAAAATTTACGAGGATATTTTATTGAATATATAAAAAATACTGGTGCAAATAAATACCAAAGAGGGGCCACCAGTTGCCCACAAGGCAACAGAGGGCAACCACCCCCCTTGGCGCGCCTTGATGCCTTGTGGGGCACACAACTGGCCTCTGGTGCCCATCTGCTGCTATATGAAGGGTTTTGACCTAGAAAAATAAATAAGAGGAGGACTTTCGTGATGAAGTGCCGCTATCTCGAGACGGAACTTGGGCAGGAGCGCCTTTTCCCTCCAGTGAAGCGATTTTGACGGGGATACCTCCCTCCGGGAGGGGGAAATCTAAGCCACCATCATCACCAATGTTCCTCTCATCATGGGAGGACCAATCTTCATCAACATCTTCACTCGAACCATCTCATCTCAAACCCTAGTTCCTCTCTTGTATTCAATCTTTGTATCAAAACCTCATAATGGTACCTATGGGTTGCTAGTAGTGTTGATTACTCCTTGTAGTTGCTGCTAGTTGGTTTATCTGGTGGAAGATTATATGTTCAAATCCTTAATGATATTCAATACCCCTATGATCTTCAACATGAATATGATTTGTGATTACTTACTTGTGTTCTGGAGGACATGGGAGAAGTCTTGTTATGAGTAATCATGTGAAGTTGGCATTCGTTTGATATTTTGATGATATGTATGTTGTTGCTTCCTTTAGTGGTGTCATGCGAACGTCGACTACATGACACTTCACCATACTTGGGCCTAAGGGAAGGCATTATGGAGTAATAAGTAGATGATGGGTTGCTAGAGTGACAAAAGCTTGAACCCTAGTCTATGTGTTATTCTATAAGGGGCTGATTTGGATCCATTTGTTTCATGCTATGGTTAGATTTATCTTAATTCTTTTGTCGTAGTTGCGGATTCTTGCAATTGGGGGTAATCATAAGTGGGTTGCTTTTTCAAGTAAGAACACAACACCGAAGCACTGGTCCACCCACATCTGGAAGTATCGATGTAACGAACGCGAATCAACTAAACATGACGAATGTCACAAGACGCAATTCCTATGTGTCATCGAGAGCACTTTGCTTTATATAAGAGAACGTTCTGGCTTGTCCTTTGCTATAAAAGGGATTGGGCCACATTGTTGCACCATTTTTACAATTGTTACTTTCTACTTGTTAGAAATTATCTTGCTATAAAACTATCCATCACCGCTACTTTCAGTACTTGCAGAGAATACCTTGCTGAAAACCGCTTATCATTTCCTTCTGCTCATCGTTGGATTCGACACTCTTACTTATCGAAAGGACTATGATTGATCCCCTATACTTGTGGGTCATCAAGACTCTTTTCTGGCATCGTTGCCGTGGAGTGAAGCGCCTTTGGTAAGGTAACATTTTTATTATGTGCTAAAATTTTCTGTCACTTGTCACTATGGAAAATAATCCTTTGAGGGGTTTGTTCATGGTATCTTCACCTCGACTGGAAGCAATAAGAGTTGCCCCTCAACCTACTGCCTACTGAAGATATTATGCAGGAGATGTAATCCTTATGTAGGAGATGTTAGAGAAACTGCTAGCTAATCCTTATGCAGGAGATGTAATAGTGCATCCTGATATGCACTTAATCTATGTGGATGAAATGTATGGATTGTTTAAGCTTGCAGGTTTATTCGAGGATGGAGTTAAGAAGAAAGTATTCCCTTTATCTTTGGGTGGGAAAGCATTGGCATTGTATAGGCTATTGGATGATACTGGAACATGGGACTGGAACCGGCTAAAGTTGGAGTTTCATCAGAAGTTTTATCCCATGCATTTGGTTCATCATGATTGGAATTATATTATATTTTTGGCCTCATGAAGGAGAAAGTATCACTCAAGCTTGGAGGAGGCTTAAGTACATGATGCTTACATTCCCCAATCATGAGCTCTCAAGAGAAATAATTATATAGAATTTTTATGCTCGATTTTCTCATAATGATCAATCCATGCTCGATACTTCTTCTACTAGTTCCTTTATGAGGAAGACTATTGAGTTCAAAAGGAATCTTCTGGAAAGAATTAAACGCAACTCTGAAGATTGGGAATTTGACAAATGTAAAGATTTATGTATGGAAGCTGAAACTTTTCAAAAGTTTAGTACTAAATATGGACTTGACTCTTGGATAGTAACTACCTTTTGTGAATCATTTGCTGCTCATGTTGATCTCCCTAAGGATAAGTGGTTTAAATTTCATCCACATATCAAAGAAATGTCAGAGGAACCTGTTATAGCTAAAGATGAAACAATCATCGATAATATTGACCCAGTTGTGCCTACTTCTTATATTGAGAAACCACCTTTTCCTATTAGGATTAAGGAACATGCTAAAGCTTCAACTCTGGTTAATAATAGTAATATTAAAACACCTAGACCCTCTGAAATAATTAGAGTGGAACCTAATATTGCAATGGTTAAAGGTATTTTGGCTAATAATATTGATGGGCATGTTATTTACTTTTGCGACGAGGCTCCAGAATTGCTAAACCTTCTAGAAATGAACAGGATATGTTAGGTAAGAATAAGCTTGTTGTTGTCATGCATGTTGTTTTTGTTAAAATTGGAGATCATTGCTACCTTAGCTTAAGTGATATGGGTGCTAGTGTGAGTGCTATTTCGTTATCTTTATAGCAAGAAGTTATGCATGACATTGCATCGGCTGAGATCGAAGATTGATGTTACTATTAGGCTTGCAATAGAGATACCATTTCACCACTTGGGATTGTTTGAGATGTTGAAGTCTTGTGTGGTAAGATCAAACACCCTACTGATTTCCTAGTACTTGCTTCACAACAAAATATATTTTGTCCAGTTATATTTGGTAGGCCTTTCTTGAATACCGTTAATGCTGAAATTGATTGTGCTAAAGAAAAGGTTAGAGTTAATTTTGGTGATGTATCTCATGCATTTAATTTCTCTAAGTTTCATAGATGACCATATGAGAAAGAGTTGTCTAGTAAAGATGAAACCATTGGTCTTGCTTCTATTGTTGTTCCTCCTACTGATCCTTTAGAACAATATTTTCTAGACCATGAAAATGATATGTATATGAATGAAAGAAATGAAATAGATGAAATATTCTTTAGGCAAGCACCTATACTTAATTATAATTTACCTCTGAAACTTCGGGAGATCCTCTCCCACCTAAGAGTGATCCGGTGTTTGTGTTAAAGAAACTGCTTGATACATTAAAGAATGCTTATCTTTATGAAAAGAAGATATATCTTGTTATTGTCAATGCTAACTTTTTAGAGCATGAAGAAAAGAGATTACTTAAAACTCCAAGAAGTAACATGCTGCTATTGGATATACCCTTGATGATTTAAGGGCATTAATCCCACCTTATGTCAGCATAAGATTAATATGAAGCAGGATGTGGTAAGAACTGAAATATTAAAGCTTCTAGAGGCAAGTATAATTTATCCTATAGCTAATAGTAGATGCGTAAGTCATGTCCATTGTGTTCCTAAGAAAGAAGGCATTACCTAAATATGAAATTATCCCACAAAGAATTGTAACTAGTTATAGGATGGTAATTTATTTCAGGAAATTAAATAAAGCTACTAGAAAAGGTCATTACCCCTTGCCTTTTATTGATAAAATGTTAGAAAGATTATCTAACACTACTGCAGGATGCTGCTAACGCAACACTACAATCAGAGACCCTTCGAGGAAACTGTGTGCGATGCATTAATTGCAAACGGTGATGTAAGAAAACCATAAAAATGATACAAAATGTTTGTGATGGCAGAGATATCAAACACGTTTCAGATTATTGGTGCATGTGCGATACGTGCCACACAGTTCACTTGCGTGAACTGTTTGTGATGAGCATAACAATAGAAACAGTCAACTAGGTGAACACGTGTGCGATATATGACATACAGTTCACTCGGATGAACTGTTTGTGATTAGGTGACACAACAGAAATGATTGAACTTAACAAGATGTGTGTGATATGCTGCAAACAGGTCAATAATCAGAAATGCGTGGGATGACCGATAACAACACAGACAATTCTTGTTAAGAAGCCATGTGTGTCATCGGCAAATGACTGCTGGTATGCAATTTTGAGCGATTGATGAAATCATCACCGATGGGTTCCATTGTTTAGTCCGTGTGCGATGTGATTTGCTCTGTCCGCGAAACATCTATGCTCTGTCTACAGAACATCAACATATATACTTATAAGAACAACAATGCATAACCAAATTAAACATACAATTACATAAGTGGCTACACACATAACATTTCCACACACCAAAGTAAGAAATTACATGCAAACTAAACTAGGATAAACGAGCGTCTAATCATCTATTCGTTGTGACGACGCTTGCCATTGCTCTGCTTCCGGCTGGATCCCTGGCCATTTGGGGGGAAGGAGGCACTTCCTCATGTCAACGATCCGCCTGACATCTTGTAGCTGGTGTACACCTCCTTGGCCGCATACATGACGTGAGCTTTGTTGAGTTTCTCCATCCAGGCCGAGTGACAGGCACGCTTGTCCTTGTTGTAGGAATCCTTCATGTCTCTATAGTAGGGGCCGATGATGGCCTCGGCAAGATGAACCCGTGAGTCCTTCTCATGCTTCTTGCTGCTCCAGATCTTGTATTGGCCCTGGATGTCAACAAGATTCTGGCAGGCGATGTCCGAATTCTTGAGCACCTTTACATCGTTGGCGATGTCCATCGTAGCGAACATGTAGTGGGGGTTGTTGACAAACCTGGCGAAACACTCTCAAGGCCCTGTGGCCAGGCAGTAGTGGTAGACAAGGACATGATTGCGCATGCAGATCTAGGCGACGGCGACCTTGGGAGGAGACCCGACATGAGCGTGGGTGTACTCAAGGTCGAACCCGACCACCTTGTACTTCTCATCAGCAAGTAACAGCTCCATGATGTGGATGGAGTGCTCCACGTAGACCGGGTTGTTGAGAGCTCCGTGAACCTTCTGTGGGTGTCCACCATGGCATGCATCGTAAACTACTACTCGTCGTTGGCAGCCGCTTGGAGCTCCATTGGAGCTGCGTAGGATACTCTCTAATAATTTCTCATGGTGGGTGTGCTTCTTGCGATACTGGGGCGTGATCGAAAGGTTGAAGAGACACAAGGGTTAAATGGCCTTTGTAATAAATGGGGGCCGGCTGGCCTGTAATCGTCACGTCTTGTCACAGCATTCATAACGGAGTATTCCCGTGCAGACTTGAGCACCCCACACACATTTTCATTGACCACGCATGGGCTCGAAGAGGCGCCAAATGTATCGTTGGTGAGCATGTTCCTGCGCAACCGCGCAATTTACCACACGCAAGCTTCCCGCCCGCTTAGTTTGGCCATGCGTTGGCTAGAAGAGGGGCAAATTGTGGGCGTTTATTGGCAAAGAGCTTTGCAAAAACGAAGTGTGTGGAATGACTTCGATCATAAGTTTATCCATGGGTGATGAGATCAAAGTTACACAGAAGGGTGATGTTGGTTACTCGAGTGCAATAACTAATCTTGCGCTCTACAGGGCACACGGTTAAAGAAACAAACTGTGTGCAATAATGTCGAAGATCGCAGTCGAGTTAGGTATACAGATCATTTGCTATGAGATCGACAAGGGAAACTGTCGTGGATTTGTCACGGCAGATGTCCTGGCAAAAGGACTTAGTCGTGGAGCCATCGCAACGGGTTAGTTTGAAGGGGTTAAAGCGGACGCAAGGACACAGAGTTTATACTAGTTCGGCCCCTTCAATGAAGGTAAAAGCCTACGTCTAGTTGTGATAGGATTGATGGGTTTCGAGGGCTAGGGAGCGATAAGCTTTGCCTAACCTCGAGTTGTTGTTTTTTCTTTCTTCCGCCGTCGGGTCGTCCCCTTATATACACGGGTGACGCCCGTCGGTCTGCAAAGTCCCGACCTCCGGCTTACAAACGTGCCCGGGTCGGTCTCTCTATCTCTAACTTACAATGCAAGTTTACCTCAGGCCGGTTTACACCGTAAAACCTCTAAACCGATTATAGGCCTTGGGCCCTTCTATTTCTCCTTGGGCTTTAACATCTCGAGTCCATTGACGGAGGTAACCCGGGCCCTGCAAGCCGGTTTACCCCAGATAGCAATATCCCCAACAGAAACACATTCGAGAATGGTTAATAAAATCTAATTCCATTTCATATTAAGGTAGAAATTGTACTGCCAATATACGAGTCTCATATGATCAATTGTACCACAAAAGCCCAAAATATTACAAGGTTCAAATTCCAGAGTTAATGGCTCAAATTCGAAGATTACAAGGTTCAAACTGACATTAGAAATGAAATTCAGCTCATTCAGCTGCAAACGCCCACGCTGATCAGCTGAACATGGATATAAGAGTGGTTCAAACTAATATTACCACTTGTAAGGATGGTTTCGAAACCTTATCATTTTTGCAAAGGGATCAGCCACTGACAAGTCATATATGGGGTTGACACAATGACTTCTGATTACTCTGTCATCTGAAGTTCCAAAATGAAATTCAACTTTTTTGGAGCCTTTTTCCATTCTGCTAGCAGCTACTGACACTGATTAACAAACCATTCATTTTTGCGAAATAAATGTAGGGCAAAACTCATTACCTTCAGCACCCTTGCTCTGACAACAAAGAACCTGGCGAATATAATCTCTGGTAAGGTCCCTCGATAGGAGTTCAAACTAATTTCTAAGAGATGCAGATCTTGGCATTCTATGTGATTGTTATATTGTATCACATTATCCACCACCGGGCATAATCTTATCTGCAAAAGAAGAAAACGTGTTAGTGCCTACATGCAGTTTTGAACACTACTACATGCCTATTTGGTCTGCAGGATTTGTAAAATGCACTAACGTGCCACCTTCAATACGACATGATTAACATGGGCATTTGATTACAATCTAGAAAAATGTAGCCTTCTTTACAAGAGGTTGGAGTGGATGAAAAATTCCCTAATAAAACAAGTATAGATGAATCCAAAGAAGAAATGCTTATGGATTGTAACCATATGAATCAAGTAACCAATATGGGGGGGGGCATGTATGTACTGAAATCCTCCAAAATTCCTTCAGAAATCCTAGTACATTGTCATTGTAAACTTGGGAAAAGGTGTCAAAAATTGAACTCCATTATGGTTAACATTTAACAGGAAAGGAACATCACCTCGATATATAGCTTCTCCAGGCATGGAAAGCATATTAGGAAACTGACAACTTGGTCTAGGTTGGAACCGATAGATTCTAGTGCCAAGACCTTCACTGTGCGCAGATTCGGGGTCAAGCTTGTCGGAATCATTTTCTGGATGACAAATGAACATACCTCTTCAAAATTAGAAATAATGTTAGTTTCAAGAAGGAGAGGTAGAAGGCGACTATTGTACCTGAACGAGTGTGGATCCAATAACAAGTTCAGAGTATTTGACAGACGGGTGGCCCACCACTATCAATTTTGGCGCAGAAATGACATTGATTCTTGTTGGACCTTGTTGACCAACTACAAGTAATCCCTCAAGTGAAGGTGTTTCCTCAGTGACCATACTGTGGTACACCTTTTGTGATGTCTTGTTGCAGTACCAGTAACACACATAAATAGTGCGGAGAGTCATGGAGGTGATGTGGAAGCTACTCAACCTGTTGATCGCCTGAAGACGAAGGTACTCGAGTGCAGTACATCCATGGAGTAGGCACTCCATGTCATCCTTTGGGATGCAGACGACAACGAGCTCGAGGTGCTTCAGTCATGGTAGAAAAGAGCGGGCACGTCATTAATGGGGGGATGGCAGTTCATGAACTTGGCAAGGTGCAGCGTGGGCGCGAGGCTGAGTGCGGACATTTACAGTGAGCGCATACTCCCATCATTAAAATTGAGCTCCTCTAGCTGATCTAGGGTGGGGGATCGGAACCACTCGTCAAGCTTGGCTTGGTCCTTGCCGTTGGAACGGAACTTGCCCGTGCTAAGGCCTCTGATTGGGCCATGGTGACTGCCAAGGATCTGGGACAATGCATCCAAGCTTTTGCGATAGCCATGGCAAAGCTCGTTGGCGTCGATGAGGTCGAGAGGGGTGGAGTGCCATAGGGGGCGCCATCGCCGGGAAAGGACGGTTGTCCGTGCCCCATATTTGATTGGGAGGAGGGAGATGATGACTATCAACTTATCATCGGGGAGGCTGCTGATGAAGTCTAGGCCTGCTGGAGTCACTTGTGGTTCTTGCTCGACCCGGCTACACTTGTTGGCAACCTCGTCTCCACCTTCGGAGTCTCCTCGTCGGTGGCGCTTTCTAATAGAAGTGGGAGTATAGGGAATATTTAGTTAAAACAGGGCAAAAGAAAAGTGTATTGGTAACTAGAAGTTAGTAGGTAGGAATAGAGTAAGAAAATGGAATAACAATTGGTTGATAAAATACTACACAATTCCTTTGATATTGCTGGGTAAGTCAACATGCAGATACTTGAAAAAGAACATTTACTTTGAACAAAGTCTGGACGGATGATATCATCGGGGAAGTTAGCATATTTCTCATGACCATGCCCTTTTATGTGCAGTGCAATTTTAGTGTTAGCTTCAGTACATAAAACTTAGAAATTTCTGTCCAAAGGCCCATGCCAAAATAGGATTGACCGTGTTCATCAAGTCTTACAGAAGCAACGGTTGTAAATCCATGGTTTGTGTTCAGCATGATATCCCTGCAGTCTTGAGTTATGTAAAGGGTAAGATTGTGTGCTACAGATGTTGTTGCACAGCAAGGGATGTGCCACAGAAAATGGTAGGATTGTTAAAGAATATTGTAACATGCAAATATGGGTGAAATTGAAAGAACAGTACATCAGTTGAAACCAAAGGACAAAAAAAATCTATAATTAAACAGATAGTGTAACCATGATGTCATGGAAATATGAGAGTAACTGAAAGAACAATACATCATTAATTTGCCTAATATAGAAAGAAGAGGAAAAAATCCCCTTTGACGTATATGCTGCATGTGGCACCTCTTATCCAAATGTAGCAATATATTGTATATGTTCAGGAAAGTAGGCCATGCCAACCGATGTAGGGTGAGACTGAACATACCGTGCGCATCCTGAAGTCATCTGCTACGGTGAGATGGAACTCCACGGATGTTTGGCCGAGGCCACAAAGTTCTGATGTGTCCATGCACTGTACACTCTATGAATGAAAGAAAACCCTCAAATCAGCTTGAATAAAAATGAATTCTCGGCGATTTCGGCTGGGTGATTAAAGGAGGCAGATGAACTGGGATAAGAGATGAGAGAAAATCCCAGTAAATTAGTTACCTTGTTGTCCATGAGAAAAAACCCTCAATACCGCGGATTCCCCAATCGGGCGGAGCTGGGTCAATGGCGAGCAACGTCGATAAAGTCGATGGCGATAAGCGGCAGCAAGCGGAAGTGGCGAAATGTAGCGGGGTTTGCCGACAACCTGGCGGCGGTGACAGGCGTCGAGCTAAATGGTTGCCACGGTGATAGGCAGTGCCATGCAGAGTCACATAAGAGATTATGCAGGTGTGAATGGGGATCGGAGGGGGTGGCGGGTGGGGTGAGGGTTTTTGTGACATGGGGATGGTGAGGGGTTTCTTTTTTCCTTTTTGAAATGGGTGGTGAGGGTTTTCTGTCCCACAAAGAGTTTCGGAGGCAACGGTTTGTTAGAGCCAACCGTGTGTGATTGACATAGCTCGGAAAATGAAAGTCATTACACACGGTTCCAATTTGGGAAAATAACCATGTTTCAGGGTGGTTCCACTTTTCCTTCATCGGTGGATCTATTTTTTTACCCAAGCTAAACATTCACCCTAATATGCATAAAATTCCATCAACTGAACTGATTGCATCCATATCCCACATTTAGACATAAGTAAACATAGATTAAAAATACTCAGACATAGATAATAAGTCCACACAAGAATAGTTCAACCATATATAGTTCAACGTTCATTAAGTATGCTCAAGCAAATTTATAATTAAGACACCGGAGTCATCGCGGGAGTCGGTGTGGACCTCCAGCTCAGGCTGTGGAAGCACGATGCCATCGACAACGTCAAAGTGCAGCGGGACCTCGTCGGCGGTGAAGGCAACCTTTGTCTCCATCTTCACGCCGTGCTCTGGTGCTTCAGCAGCCCCGACGTCGCCGCTCCCTCCGATGGGGCACTTCGGCGGCATCTTAATACACTGACAGTAGTGAGGACTGAGAGCGGCATCGAAGATGCAGGATGAGAGAGAGGATTGTGTGTGTGGCGAGGATGAGGGGTGCGGCCGCTCGGGCGCGCATTAATATGGAGTAGCAGGAGAGAGGCGAGCGGTGGTCAAAGCGTTGGCTCGCCACCCGGTGAGGCTGCGCAGCGGACTACTAGCATGCCTACTGTCATTTCACACAGCTAGTCACATGCCTCCCGATGACACTCGCAGCATGTACACCTCCCGTCAATTCACACACCTGCTCGCACGCCTCCAGGTCTGCCTACACGGCGGACTGCTAGCATGCGTCCTATCAACTCGCGCCTGCTCGCACGGCACAGAGGATACATGGCGGAAAGTATATTTTTTTCTATTTTGATGATTAATGCTGCCGCTTTATTGCTTAACCGAAGCATGGCACGTAACCATTGTTGGTCTAACGCCCACGGTTCGAATAAATAATCCGTTTGCGATATTGGTTCCCAATTATTAATAATCTCCCATTTGTAAGAAGATAAAAATTACATCAAAACTTGTCTCAGATTTGACAAAAAAGTACAATACCACAGTGTATTGGTGTCCATATGAAACACGATAGGTTTCATGAATTTCAACTAAGTTTTGGATGTACTAGATTCTCAATGTTTGAAATTTCTTGCACGGGGAGTAAACATGCACCCAGTGACACACATGTGTTTTTTCAATCCATTTAGGTGCACTGTCACGTGTGCATGTAGCTCAAATTTGATTTTTGCACATTATACCCATAGAAAATCAATAAATGTACCGAAACGTCTTAACGATCTCTCGGTCTTTTTTTGAAAATTAAAACGTCCCTCCTTTGGTAACATATGTTCACCACGAAAATTTTTAACATGCATCGTAGTTGTGTGTGTGCATCTGGGGGTGTCTAGCAGTACACTACGAGTGTGACCCACCGTGTGGGATTGGCTGATTTGTGAGGCAGGTGCCACATCAAAGTTGTGAATTCGTTATTTAAAACATTACACAACCCTTTCATACATACATGTTTGGGCCACATGTATTCGGTGGTTATCCTACACGACACTCACTCGCCTGTGACGCTTTCTATCGGCATGCGAGGTCGTCGTCCATCACTTCGACCTACAGCCGGCAAAGAGGTTAACTTGACCTGCAAGGTTGACTCTTTTTTGTTTGTGTTATGGTGGGAGTATATATAGTATGCGTCGAAGAGGTGGGTGGGGACCAGCATATATACTACTTATGCGTCCATGAACACACCTCACTCAATGTGGGGACTTTTCGGTTTCCGAGGCACGTGGCACATCAAAGTTGTGCATTGGCTATTTAAACATCACACAACACCTCTTTGGGCGACATGCATGTAGGCGGTGGTTATCCTAGGATAATCATGTGTGACGCTTCCATCCGTGGGCCCATGAGGTCGTCGTCCATGCATGCATCACTTTGACCTACATAGGGAGAGGTTAGTTAATTTTACCATCAAGGAGGATTCCTTTTTGTTTGTATTACGGTAGGAGCATATAGTATGCATCGAAGAGGGGGAGGGGGACCAACATATATACTACGCTTCATGAACCTCGCTCTGTGTGGGGACTTTATGATTTTTGAGGCATGTGCCGCATCAAAGTTGTGCATTTTGAGTATTCAAACATCACAACCACACACACCTCCATACATATGTTTGGCCCACATGCAAAGCGATGGCGGTTGTCCTCTGGCACCCACTCACGCGGTTATCAGCGATATCGATGCTTTCCATCTATGGGCTCACTTGGTCCATCACTACTTCAATCGATAGTGACAGAGGTTAATTTGACTTGGGAGGGGATTATTTTTTGCTTTATACTATGGTATATAGGTCATGATCTAGGATTACATGATATAGTTTGAGCACATGCATGTGTACGCATGAATCCCTCACACTGAGTCGAAATGGGCAGCGGGGGGAGGGCAACGCACCACGACACGTCATGATCCGATCTCTCTATGTGTGGGCACTGTATGACTTTCGACTCACGCTCCATAGCAATGTTGTGCATGGTATTCAAACATGCACGCATCACCTCCATACATATATATGCATGTAGTGGTAGTCTTCGATCTATACTCTCCCTCACGTGGTTATCGGCGGCAAGCCTATATATTTGTGGGCCCACGAGGACATCCATGATCACTTTGACCGACTAATATGTGTCCATCGTATCTACTTTTCCAAACTCTTTTGCCCTTGTTTTGGACTCTAATTTGCATGATTTGAATGGAACTAACCCGGACTGGCGCTGTTTTCAGCAAAAATGCCATGGTGTTATATTTGTGCAGAAATCAAAGTTCTTGGATTAGCCTAAAAATTTACGGAGAATTTTTATGGAATATATAAAAAATACTGGCGGAGAAAGATACCAGAGGGTGTCCACCTAGGATCCACAAGCTCTGGGGGCGCGCCTACCCCCAGGGCGCGCCTCCCAGGCTTGTGGCCCCCCTGGAGGTCTGGCAACCCTAAGTCCAACTCTATATATACCTAGTCGTGGAGAAGAAAAATCAGAGAGAATGATTCATCATGTTTTACGATACGGAGCCGCAACCACCTCTTCTTCATCGGGAGGGCTGATCTGGAGTCCGTTCGGGGCTTCGGAGGGTGGAATCCATCGCCATCGTCATCATCATCATCAACCTTCCTTCACCCCCAATTTCATGATGCTCGTCGCCGGGAGTGAGTAATTCCTTCATAGGCTTGTTGGACGGTGATGGGTTGGATGAGATTTATCGTGTAATCGAGTTAGTTTTGTTAGGGCTCGATCCCTAGTATCCAATATGTTCTGAGATTGATGTTGCTATGACTTTGCTATGCTTAATGCTTGTCGCTAGGGCCTGAGTGCCATGATTTCAGATCTGAACCTATTATGTTTTCATGAATATATGTGTGTTCTTGATCCTATCTTGCAAGTGTAGACAATAATTGGGATTCTTTCCGGTGATTACCATAGTTTGAGGAGTTCATGTATTCATTAAGTGGTAATGCTTTGTTCCGGTTCTCTATTAAAAGGAAGCCTTAATATCCCTTAGTTTCCTTATTGACCCCACTGCCACGGGAGGGTAGGACAAATGATGTCATGCAAGTTCTTTTCCATAAGGATGTATGACCATATACAGAATACAGAATACATGCCTACATTACATTAATGAATTGGAGCTAGTTCCGTGTCGCCCTAGGTTATGACTGCTACATGATGAATATTATCCAACACAATTATTCATCACTGATTCAATGCCTACGAGCTTTCCACATATTGATCTTGCTAAGTTACTTTTTCCGTTGCTACTATTACAATCACTACAAAACTACTATTGCTACTATTGCCACCGTTACCGTTACTACCATACTACTTTGCTACTAAATACTTTGCTGCAGATATTAAGTCTTTCAGCTGTGATTGAATTGACAACTCAACTGCTAATACTCACGAATATTGAAGCTAGAGAAGAAACTACTACCTATAATGTTGATCCAGTAATTCCTACTGCTTATATTGAGAAACCACCTTTTCCTGTTAGAATAAAAGAAGATGCTAACACTTCAGCGGTGGTTCGAAAAAGTTATACAAGAACATGCACACCCTCTGGAAAGATTAAAGTTGAACATAATGTTGATATAATTAAAGATCTCTTGGTTGATAATATTGATGGGCATGTCATTTATTTATGTGATGAAGCTACTAGAATTGCTAAACCCGATGAAAAAGATAAACATAGAACTGTTGTTGGCATGCCTGTTGTCTCTATTAAAATAGGAGATCATCGTTATCATGGCTTATGTGATTTGGGTGCTAGTGTGAGTGCAATCATGTTTACTTTATATCAAGAAATTATGAATGATACTGCACCTGCTGAGGTAGAAGATATTTATGTTACTATTAAGCTTGCTAATAGAGATACTGTTACACCACTTGGGATTGTTAGAGATGCTGAAGTATTGTGTGGGAAAATAAAATACCTTACTGATTTTCTAGTTCTTGGTTCCCCCACAAGATGATTTTTGTCCCATTATATTTGGTAGACCTTTCCTGAACACGGTTAATGCTAAGATAGATTGTGAGAAAGAAACTGTTAGTGTAAGTTTTTGTGAGGTGTCTCATGAGTATAATTTTTCCAAAGTCCATAGACAACCTCGAGATAAAGAATTACCTAGTAAAGATGAAATTATTGGTCTTGCTTCTATTGTTGTACCTCCTACTTATCCTTTAGAACAATATTTGCTAGAACATGAAAATGATATGTTTATGAATGAAAGAAACGAAATAGATGAGATATTCTTTAAACATATGCTTGTTTTGAAACACAATTTGCCTATTGAGACTCTTGGGGATCCTCTTCCACCCAAGAGAGATCCCATGTTTGATCTTAAACAATTACCGGATACTTTGAAATATGCTTATCTCGATGAAAAGAAGATATATCCTGTTATTATTAGTGCTAACCTTTCAGAGCATGAAGAAAAGATATTATTGAAAACTCTGAGGAAGCATTGTGCCGCTATTGGATATACTCTTGATGATCTTAAGGGCATTAGTCCCACTCTATGTCAGCATAAAATTATACAAAGCTACTAGGAAAGATCATTAGGCCCTGCCATTCATAGATCAAATGCTAGAAAGACTATCAAAACATACACATATCTACTTTCTAGATTGATATTATGGTTTTTCCCAAATACCTGTGTCACAAGAGGATCAAGAAAAAACTACTTTTACGTGCCCTTTCGGTACTTTTGTTTATAGATGTATGCCTTTTGGTTTATGCAATTCACCTGCTACCTTTCAAAGATGTATGACTGCTATATTCTCTGACTTTAGTGAAAAGATTGTTGAGGTTTTCATGGATGATTTTTCCATTTACGGAACTTCTTTTGGTGATTGCTTAAGCAACCTTGATCATGTTTTGCAGAGATGTGAAGAAACTAATCTTGTCTTGAATTGGGAGAAGTGGCACTTTACGGTTAATGAAGGTATTGTATTGGGGCATAAAATATCCGAAAGAGGCATTAAAGTTGATAAAGCTAAAGTTGATGCAATTGAAAAAACACCATGTCCTAAAGTATCAAAGGTATAAGAAGTTTCCTTGGTCATGCTGGTTTCTATAGGATATTTAGTAAAGCCTTCTCTAAAATTTCTAGGCCTCTAACTAATATTTTGCAAAAAGATGTTCCATTTGTTTTTGATGATGATTGTTCAGAAGCCTTTGAAATACTTAAGAAAGCCTTAATCTCTGCACCTATTGTTCAACCACCTGATTGGAACTTACCCTTTGAAATTATGTGTGATGCTAGTGATTATGCTGTTGGTACTGTCTTAGGACAAAGAGTTGATAAGAAATAAAATGTTATCCATTATGCTAGCAAAACTCTAGACAGTTCCCAAAGAAATTATGCTACCACTGAAAAATAATTCTCAGTAGTTGTGTTTGCTTGCGATAAATTCAGATCTTACATTGTTGATTCTAAAGTAATTGTTTACTCCGATCATGCTGCTATTAAATACCTTATGGAAAAGAAAGATGCTAAACCCAGACTTATAAGGTGGGTTCTTTTGCTACAAGAAGTTGATCTACATATCACTAATAGGAAAGGAGCTGAGAACCCAGTAGCTGACAACTTGTCTAGGTTAGAAAATATTCTTGATGACCCACTACCTATTGATGATAACTTTCCTGATGAACAACAAGCTGTCATAAATGCTTCTCGTAGTACACCATGCACTACTGCAGGGTGCAGCTAACGCGACACTACGATCAGAGACCCTTTGACGAAATTGTGTGCGATGCATTAATCGCAAACGGGGATGTAAAAAAACATCAAAAAAGATGCAAAACGTTTGCGATGGAGGGGACATCAAACACGGTTCAAATTTTAGTTATGTGTGCGATGCTGGGCATACGATTGTCCAGCAGAACTGTTTGTGATGGGGCAGAACAACAGAAACGGGTAGCCATATCAATGTGTGTGTGATATACGGGATACTGTTCGCTCCGATGAACTGTGTGCTGTTAGGGAATGCAACAGAAACGGTCAGCCAGATCAACGTGTGTGTGATATACGACATACGGTTCATTCAGACAAACTGTTTTCAATTAGGGAAGAGAACAAAAATGGTTCAACTTAACAAGATGTGTGTTATATGCATTTGCGAGCCAAAATAACACAAATGATTCGTGTAAACAAGATGTGTGTGATACGCAGCAAACAACCCACTCAGATGAACTATTTGCGATGAGAAATTATGACACAGACGGTTACTATAGTAAGTTCATGTGCGATTCTGTTCATACAAAAAACTTTGAAAAATGCAAACTAGTTGCTTGCGGTGGCTAGTAGTATCACACACAATGCGTCTTCCCGCGCCGGAGTAGGTCCTTATGTTAACACTTGTGTGATAAATAACATGTGCCACAGATGCGTCTTCACACGATGCGTCCTACCGACGCGTTTTCCTTATGTTAACACTTGTGTGATAAATAACACGTAGCACCGGATACGGTATTCGGGTTGTGTGAGTGCTCCACTTAGTCTTTCGGCGCTCCAGCGAATGCTTTCGGCACTCCACATGGGTGAATTGTAAAATCCATGCCTCTTCCCTCATTGGTTTCCCGCCACCATCTAATGGCTTGCTGCATATAACCATGCGACAATGCACCGTCGCGACACTCTGCGCAGATCTAGTCCTCACCCATCTACCATTAGTTATTCCAAGCATGACAGGCAACTACTAGCTTCAACGTCGACGCCTACCTGCGTTACATCTTCGGCGATGAGAACAAGCCGGAGCAGGTCGGGGAGCAAGAGCTTCATCGCTGGTGCATGCATCATGGCCATCGGCAGCAATACGCGTGACAATCCATGGGCGCCCAATCGACATATTGCAGAGGAGGTGTGATGAGCAGTTTGCCATCCACCGTGCAAAAGATCCAGAGCTGCTCGGCGGCATGATCGACGACCCACCCGAAGAGCCGCCATCACCAGCGCTCATCGAGAGCCTGATGCCCTGCAAGGAATGGGTAGAGGACCTCTGCGATTCAGTCAAGACACAGGTAGCCTGCGGCTTCATCATTGTCCGCAGCGGCCGTGTCAACCTCGATCCCGATGACGTGGTGGCCAGGCTCGAGCGCATCCTTGGTGGAGTTGACGTCCTGGACGAAGTAGAACATCGCCAACATGATATCTTGAGGATGCATGTGACGGACGGAATTTTCTACCAGGCCAGAGACATGGAAATGGAGCAGTTCCGCGGAGATATCATGCGCATGATTGCACGCTTTCAAGCTCTTCTGGAAGAGGCCCAGCAGCCCCAAGAGCCTCCCAGCGCCAGCATCTCCGTAGGCGGAGGCGGGTCGGGACACTTTGAGAGAATGGCCGCAAGGGTGCTATGCTGATCATGGAGTCCGAGAAGACCATCGTCGAAAGGCCACCAGCTCAGCCTTTTCGCCAATATTTTATTATAATTGTATGCATATGTAGGTTATGAGTGTTCTGGGCCATGCCGCATGTGGCATTTTAAATTATCCTGAATATGTAAGACAATTATTAACGGTTGCCACTGTAAATTTGCCTCAACGGCGAGCAGAGCGCGTGCAGGGATGCCAGAGCGGAGCGCGCTGCGGCCGCCTCAATGGCGAGCAAAACGCGTAGAAGGACGCGAGCAGAGCGTGCCGCGGCCGCCTCAACGGCGAGCAACCACGTGGTCAACCTTCTGCCATCAATAAATTTTGACCTTGTTTCTCGTCACATTGCAGATTACAACGCAATAAGTAATTGCAAATCTGTTAACACCTACTTCCTCCTTTCTGGTTTATAGGGCTTATATCAAAATTTTAGTTTTCACATTTTATAAGGCTCAATTTGGTTGTTCCCCATCACATGTTCAGATTTCAAGGTGCATTAAATCATTGCATGCAAGTATTAAAAGAAAATTGAGCAAAGCATGTAATTTATGCATGCATGCATTGCAATTAATGTATTGGTAAACACAATTGTTTGAGGAAAAAGGCGTATTAATTTTAGTGCTTTTGCAAACTAAAAAAATTATTCCACCACTCATCATCGGCCTTGATTGATGAGATTTTTGAACTGAGCCCTATAAACCGGAAAGGAGGGAGTATCAAACTAATATGTGTTCACACTTAGCACCGGGCTATAAAAACTACCCACTCAAAAATTACTTCACAGTTCCTCTCCTCATCACCCACAAAATTGGTCTTTCCTATCAAGTCATTCCGCCATGACCGGTAGGAGGAGTTTCGGGTGGGCATATAACCAGGCAACAAAGACCAAGGCCGCGGAAGCACTAGAGAGGTCCCGCCGCAAAGCGGCAGCAGTAGCAGAGATGTCCCGACGCGCCGCGGAACCCTCGAACGAGCTCTCAAGGGCACGCGAGGGCTCTCACAAGCACACTCGATGCCTCGGTGATCGCAACGAGCTGGCATTGCTGAAATCCTTGGCCGGTGATGACAACATTATCACTGGCCTCATTAAGCAGTAGGAGTTGGTCGACAGCTTGATGAAGCTGCTCGAGATCAATGTTGCCTTGGTTGACAAGGTGACCGGCCTCGTCGATCAACTCATGGGTGACAATGCGAAGCTCCTCAAGGTGCTCGCCGAGAAGGAGGAGGAGGCCGCCGGCTAGAAGATGTTGCATGAGCAGAGTAGTGCCTCGGAGATGACACTGACAGTGGTCGTCGAGGAACTGATGGGTGACTTGAAGCTCCGGATCGAGCGCAAGTAGGCGAGGTGGAGGAACCCGTGGCTGCTTTCAAGGAAAGTCGTGAGGAATTGAAGAATGAGCTGGAGGATGTCGTCGCCCGGCAATCCATCGACTAGTAGAGACAGTAGCAACCCAGATCATTGTCTGCGACTTCTTCTCTTGTCGCCTTGTCTGCCGGGCTTTCCGCATGTGGCATTTTAAATTATCCGGAATATGTAAGACAATTATTACCTATGCCATTGTAAATTTGTCGTCATATTATCCGTTGCCATTTTATTTGTCGTCGTATTATCCGTTGCCCTATTGGTAATTTAGATTAGGCCGGAATACGAGTTAATAACACGAACAAAGCAAATGCTGCCATGGGATCACAAGCAAACACCCTCCGTCCAGGTGCTTTAATTAACCCATTAATGGAGGAGTTGTGAGCGAGGCGGGCGGAGGCTGGTGGATGGAGGTCAACGAGCTTGCTTCCCGGTGAGCATGGGCGGCCTTGCTGCTCGCATGTGTCCCGTCGAGCTTGCGAGGTGGACAGGATGCTCGCGTCCCATCGAGCCTGCGCGGCGGACTACTCGCACGCGTCCCGTCGAGCCTTCACGGTGAACTTCTCGCGCTCGTCCCGTCTAATCAAACAGCTGCACGCACGCCACCGAGTATGGTTAAATTTTGACATGGTTCATATAATACAACCGTTTGCGATAACGCGTCAACTATTTGTTTCAAAAAGTACTTCGTTGGATATTAATGTGTGTGACTTGTCTCAAACTGTACGATTTTGATTACCACAGCATATATGTGCCATGTCATGAAACCATGCCAAGTTTCATGTTTTTTGGGTGAGTTTTTGATTTACTGGGATTTAAAAACAAAGATTCTTAATGTTTCGGGACGACGAGAAGTTTGTAATTCATTCACATTCCTTAAATGAGACCTAAACATGCACCCAATGACACATCACTACTGCAGGATGGTCCAAACGCGACAGTCGAAACAAAGACTCTTCAACGAAACTGTGTGCGATGCAATAATCGCAAACAATGGTGTAAAAAAACCATCAAAAAGGGTGCAAAACATTTGCGATGGCGGCGACATCAAACACGGTTCATATTAGATTTGCGTGTGCGATGAGTGGCAAACGGTTAATCCAGAAGAACTCTTTGCGATGATGGAGAACAACAAAAATGGGCAGCCAGATGAGGGTGTGTGCGATATACGGCATACGGTTCACTAGGATGAACTGTGTGTGTGATTAGGCAACACAATGGAAACGGTTCAACTGAACAAGATGTGTGTGATATGCGGCAAACAGGTCCGTAATCAGAAATGTGTGCGAAGACCAATAATTACACAAACGATTGCTGCTAATAAGCCATGTGATTTGCTTTGCCTACAGAAGAATAACATGTGTGTATAAAACTGAAATAAACATCTAATTTCATAAGTGACAATACATATCATTCGCACACACACATCAATAAATTGCATGCATTCTAAAGTAGGAGAAATGATCGTCTAGTCATCTAATTCTTGTGACGCTCCCGCCACTGCTCTGTGGCTCGATCCCTCGTCTGGGGCAGGAAAAAGACACTTCCTCATCTCAATGATTCGCTTGTACATCTCGTAGCTTGTGTACGCATCCTTGGTCACGTACTTGACATGTTGTTCATCCAGTCTCTCATGCCAAACACTGTGCTAGGCGATGTTGTCCTTCTTGCTCTCATCCTTCATCTTCATGTAGTAGGGGTTGATAATGGCCGAGGCGAGGTCAACCAGGGAGTTCAGTTTGTTGTTGTCGCTGCCCCCGACCTTGTAGTGATGCTGGATGTTGACAAGATTCGGGCATTTCAAGCCTGAAACCTTGAGTGCTTTTAGATCATTGGTGGTGTCCACCGTAGCGAAACTGTAGTTGGAGCTGTTGATAAACTTGGAGAAATGCTCGCAAGGCCTTGTGGCCAGGTGGTAGTGGTATATGAGGACGTCATGTTGCACGCACAACTAGGTGACGACAACCATCTGATCGTACCCGACACGACCAATGGTGTACTCGAGGTCGAAGCCGACCACTTGGTACTTGTCCTCGGCAAGGAACTGCTCCATAGTTTGGATGGAGCTCTCCACCGAGACCGGATCGTTCGTGTACACCACCTAGAGGGCTTTACCCGTCACATGGGTGTCCACTACGTGATGCATGGTGAACTGCGCGTGTCGCGGGAAAACCACGGCCACCTATGGGACCAGAGGGCCCCTTGCTGGTTCGGCAGGGGGGCGTCACATTGCACAAAGAGTAGGCGAGCGTGGGGTAGCACGACAGAGATCACGCCTGCAATTTTACCCAGGTTCGGGCCGCCGTGAGGCGTAAAACCCTACTCCTGCTTTGGTGGATTGATGGTGGAATGATGGTGGTGGAGCGTAGTACACTTTCCCGGCAGGGGCAGGAGTGGCTACGCGCGTATGGGGGTGTGATTATGCAACCTTCTAACCCTTTCTATGGTTGCGAGGGGCCTCCTTTTCTAGATTAAGGGGTCACCACAATGGCAAAGTAGTCATTATGGACTGATATGATAGCAAAGAGTGCTATCATACCTAACTCTGAAGGCTGACAGGGCACATTAAATGCACCGCTTAGCGTCACATCGTCGCTTGCCCGACAAGCCTTGCCGGGCTATCTTGCCAGCTCCACGCCTGCTCTCTTGACACGTCGCAGGATGTGTTTCATCTGTAGGTATCTTCTGTAGAAAGAGGCCGCCATGTGACGAATGGTTGCCACTTTGTAACTTTGCGGCTTGACACCGCACTGATTGACGACGCGGGTCGTGGCGAAGTAGCTGGTGAGGTGGTTTCACCTCTGTGAGTCCCGGCAGGTCCTGCCAGGACGTCTTGGTCGTCTTCTTCCGGGGGTGATCCCGTCCTTCTCGAGCTCGCTGCTGGGCAAGGGAGGCTTTTCTCCTGGTGGTACCTTGCTTCTCTGGCTTGACTTTGGTCCTCTTGATCTGCATGTTGGTCCTTCAATAATCTTGGTCCCTTGTATTCTGGCACGGCCTTGGCTTGTCCGTGCACGTGTCAAGGGAAAATATGTACCCCAGTCTGTTTTCCCCGACATAAGCCCTGGGGCCTGAGCCACACGTGTCGCGTGGCACGCTCGGTTAGGCCCCAAGCAGTGCACGGACATGTGGCAGGAGAGGGCTGCGCAATTATAGCGCGTCGTGGGGTCATGGGACCGTTGCGCTTGAGGTAAAAAATGGTAACTTTCTGAAGCGTCGAGCCTCTGTTCCGCACTCCCCCCTTAAAACAGGGAAAAGCGGAGCGGCACGGTTCATCTGTTGCATGCCTTGCCCCTCCATCATCTTCTTGTGCAAGTCACTCGATGGTCCCCCCTTTCTCCTTCCTGTTCGCCGCTCCTCCCACTGAATCCCTTCTCCTTCCACATCGTTGCTGCGGGAATGAGGAAGAAACCCGCAGAGAAGGGAAAGCAGATGACCGCGGCGAAGAAAGTCATCGCCGAGGAGTAAGAGGGCGGTGGAGCTGAACAAGAAGCGGAGGGAAGACGTCATCTTCTCCCCGTCGACCTTGAGCAGTCCATTCCTCCAGGCGAGGTATGGGTTTCTGTGGGGAGGCCCGTTCCGAATGGGCACGGGACGCCCAAAGTTTTTGCGGCGGGGAAGGAAGGTCCGCCGGACTTATATCGATTTTTCTGTGCTTACTTCATCTGCGGCCTCTGTTCCCCCTTCTCCGAGTTATTTGAGGCAATCATGAACATCTATGGATTCTACCTCCTTGACTTCACGCCAAATGCCATGGCGAACATGGCCATTTTCGCGCATTTGTGCGAGAATTTTGTCGGAGTCAAACCCAATGTAGATCTGTTCCGGCACTACTTCGTTCCGCGGGTGGAGAACAAGGGCCACTGATACGTCCATTTTGCATCATGCTTTTATATCGATATTTATTGCATTATGGGTTGTTATTACACGTTATGTCACAATACTTATGCCTATTCTCTCTTATTTTACAAGGTTTACATGAAGAGGGAGAATGCCGGCAGCTGGAATTCTGGGCTGGAAAAGAAGCAAATATTAGAGACCTATTCTGCACAGCTCCAAAAGTCCTGAAACTTCACGGAAGTCATTTTTGGAATTAATATAAAAATACTGAGCGGAAAAAATACCAGAGGGGGGCCACACCCTGGCCACGAGGGTGGGAGGCGCGCCCCCTGCCTCGTGGGCCCCCTGCAAGGCCTCCGGTGCCCATCTTCTGCTATATGAAGTATTTCGTCTCAGAAAAATCATAAGCAAGCTTTCGGGAAGAAACTACGCCGCCACGAGGCGGTACCTTGGCAGAACCAATCTAGGGCTCCGGCAGAGCTGTTCTGCCCGGGAAACTTCCCTCCGGGAGGGGAAAATCATTGCCATCGTCATCACCAACGATCCTCTCATCGGAGGAGGGTCAATCTCCATCAACATCTTCACTAGCACCATCTCCTCTCAAACCCTAGTTCATCTCTTGTATCCAATCTTTGTCCTAAAGCCTCAGATTGGTACCTGTGGGTTGCTAGTAGTGTTGATTACTCCTTGTAGTTGATGCTAGTTGGTTTATTTGGTGGAAGATCATATGTTCAGATCCATTATGCATATTACTACCCCTCTGATTATGAACACGAGTATGATTTGTGAGTAGTTACATTTGTTCTTGAGGACATGGGAGAAGTCTTGCTATTAGTAGTCATGTGAAAATTTGGTATTCGTTCGATATTTTGATGAAATGTATGTTGTCTTTCCTCTAGTGGTGTCACGTGAACATCGACTACATGACACTTCGCCATTATTTGGGCCTAGAGGAAGGCATTGGGAAGTAATAAGTAGATGATGGGTTGCTAGAGTGACGGAAGCTTAAACCCTAGTTTATGAGTTGCTTCGTAAGGGGCTGATTTGGATCCATATGTTTCATGCTATGGTTAGGTTTACCTTAATACTTATTTTGTAGTTGCGGATGCTTGCAATAGGAAATAATCATAAGTGGGGTGCTTGTCCAAGAAAGGACAACACCCAAGCACCGGTCCACCCACATACCAAATTATCAAAGTAACGAACGTGAATCATATGAGCGTGATGAAAACTAGCTTGACGATAATTCCCATGTGTCCTCGGGAGCGCTTTTCTCTATATAAGAGTTTGTCCAGGCTTGTCCTTTGCTACAAAATGGGTTGGGCCATCTTGCTGCACTTTATTTACACTTGTTATTTGTTACCCGTTACAAATTACCTTATCACAAAACTATCTGTTACCGATAATTTCAGTGCTTGCAGAAAATACCTTGCTGAAAACCGCTTATCATTTCCTTCTGCTCCGCGTTGGGTTTGACACTCTTACTTATCGAAAGGACTATGATAGATCCCCTATACTTGTGGGTCATCAAGACTCTTTTCTAGCATCGTTTCTGGGGAGTGAAGCGCCTTTGGTAGGTGGAATTTGGTAAGGAAAAATTTATATAGTATGCTGAAATTTACTATCACTTGTTACTATAGAACATAATCCTTTGAGGGGCTTGTTCGGGGTATCTTCACCCCGACCAGTAGAGCAAAGAGTTGCTCCTCAACATACTGAACCTACTGAAATGTTTACTTTGAAATTCCTTCGGGTATGATAGAGAAACTACTATCTAATCCTTTTGCAGGAGATGAACATTGCATCCCTATTTACACCTAATCTATGTGGATGAAGCTTGTGGATTATTTAAGCTTGCAGGTATGCCCAATGATGTTATCAAGAAGAAGGTATTCCCTTTATCTTCAAAGGGAGAGGCATTGACATGGTATAGGCTATGTGATGATATGGGATCATGGAACTACAAACGATTGAAATTGGAATTTCATCAGAAGTTTTATCCTATGCATCTTGTTCATCGTGATCGTAATTATATATATAATTTTTGGCCTCGCGAAGGAGAAAGCATCGCTCAAGCTTGGGGGAGGCTAAAGTCAATGTTATATTCATACCCCAATCATGAACTCTCAAGAGAAATGATTATTCAAAAATTTTATGCTCGGCTTTCTCTCAGTAATCGCTCCATGCTCGATACTTCTTGTACTGGCTCTTTTATGATGAAGACTATTGAATTCAAATGGGATTTATTGGAAATAATCAAACGCAACTCCGAAGATTGGGACCTCGACGAAGTTAACGAGTCAGGTATAACACCTAAGTTCGATTGTGTTAAATATTTTATGGATACCGATGCTTTCCGTGAATTTAGCAGATGAGGCTGTAGAGATTTCTGCTGCTGAGGGACAGGATCTTGCCGCTGGGGATGCACAGGGCTCCTTGGCGGTGGTGGATCATTCTTCGGAGGACGTCCTGGTAGAGGAAGCGGCCATTAAGGTGAAGATTCCCCTCCAGACTATGGGCCCACTCCGTCCCTCCGAGACCATCACTGAGACTCTGCTACCTTCCCCAAACACGCTGACCATGGTGTTGTCGCCGCCAGGAACTGGGCCCCCGGCCTGTCTCTGATGACAGGTGCAGAGCTCGACGAGGAGCTCCAACACCTACTGGCACCGCTTCATCAGGGAGTTGGAGAGGCCGATGACTCAGCCGTCGTCGCAATGTTCTTGTCCTTCAAGGAATCCATGGCGACGGGTGTGAAGGAGATGCAGGCCCTGCACAATCAAAAGTGGCAGGCGCTCAAGGAGCGGCGCGAGTCCACTAGCAAGGTGGACCAGAAGCTGAAGGACAAATGCCTGGAGTTGCGCGAGTGGAACGATAAGCAGATCAAGGTGCTCTTGAGGCAGCAGGAGACACTCCTCATGACGAGAGAAGACGTCATGGCCCGCGAGGCGCGCCTGGTGGACCGCAAGGCATCCCTGGACGCCAGAGGGCAAGAGATCTCCCTCTAGGAGGAGAAGCTTGAGCCCACTCTCTGTGCCAAGGACGATGACTTGGAAGCTCTTGTGCAGCAACGCACCAAGGAACTGGAGGACAAACACAGAGCTGCCCTGGATGTCCTTGCCGCTGATTCTGCCAGTCAACTGAAGAAGCTTACTGAAGATCTGGTTGTCGCGTCTGCCGCCAAGACTGATCTCGATCGGCAGGTGGCTAAGCTGAACGAGGACCTTGTCGGGAGTGTCAAGGAGGCGGAGAAGCTCAAATAAGAAGCACGGCAAGCAGAGATCCTCTTGGCCGACGTGCAGTCGCAACTCTCCTCCCAAACCTAGAGTCTGGATACTGCGAACGGCACCATCACAGACATGAAGGCCAGGATTGGCACATTGGAATGCTCGGCGGAGTCCCTTGAGTCCAGCCAGTGGCTGCAGTCCAAGGATCTGGATACCTCCAACCCGGCAGGATGCTGAGGACAAGCTAAAGAATCAGTCCGAGCAGGTCGACCTCTGGATCAAGAGCCTTGTCGATATTGTCGAGCCTCTCGGCGCCCAAGCCGTGGCGATGGGTATGGATGACCTAGTCTTCTCATCCAGCAAGCGCGAGGTCCCAAGTGTCAAGATGGGGGCTTCTTCAACGAGCTGGTCAAGAAGCTGAAGGTACATGAAGAGGTGAGGGCAGAGTGTTTCGCGGGTCCCGGAAGCTCGCCCGCAATGCCCTCTTCATGGTCTTGAGCAACATCGCCTGCCGCCACCCATACCTCGACCTCGACGATGGATTCAAGAAGTCGCCAGTGGGCGCTGATGTCGCAACCGCCAAGGAGAAAGCTGCTCCCCTGGCTGATAGGGTCCTTCACATTCGAACTGCCCCATCTGGCCATCAGACAAAATATTGGGCCACTGTCGCTCCGGTGTTGCCGTGTAATGAAAACATTACGTATATGTTGTGTTTAGTCACTTCATCTCTAGTGTTTGCACGGAACTGATATTATTAGTTGAATCTTAAATGCTTGTTTATCCCTTTGAGCTTTATATGTTCGTGTTCGTATGGTCCATCCCTGTGTATGCTCTGGATGCCTGCCAGTATCATATTGCCACGATTGTTGTAAGGGTCCGGCCCTTAACAGTCATCTTGGCGTGGATGCGTCCCGGCAGGTTTTACCTAGGTGGCTCTTGACGCAGCCTCTCGTCCTGTGAGCATGGCTCGGGAAAGGACGATGGTGCAATCAAAGAAACTAGCCAAGGTTCCATGACATGAGGGTTTTCACGATACAAACACTCACTAAAGTCAAGCGGTAAACAATTGCAAAAAATTTGGAATGCATCAACAAGAAGCGATAATGTGGAGTTAGCTTTCGTTTTAAGCTCCTTCCTCCCCTGTCGGGTTGCGCGCGCTTGGCGCGCTCGCAATGCTCGGAAGAGCGGGAGCCAATCGCGCAACTCTTCTGTGTCCGGCAGGGACCGATACCCGTCTTGAACGGCTGGCGGGAATCGGTGCATAGTGTCAGGCTCTCCCGCCCCCCCCCCCTTCTTTCCCCCTTCTTCCATCAGAACAGCCTGGCGGCAGCTATCGCATGGACTATGCCAACGTTGATAGCCTTGCCGGGGCTTATCTGCCGAGGCGCCAACCATCGGATTCACACCAGTGCTTCAATCAGACTAGCCATAGTGGGAGTAACTTCAACAGTAACATCGAGTCCAACTCAGCAAATTTGCTTATGTGGCAATGAGTTAATGAGGAGAGAGGGAGTTGTAGTAACTTAGCTAGTTAATGTAACATCACATGTTCCAATGCAATATGAGTGTATAACATAATAAATGAAGCTTTGCATGTTACCACCCTTATGTTACTACCCACTATGAAGGTAGTAACATAGTCTAGGGATATGTGTATGTTACTAGTGTATGTTACTCTCCATTGTGGCTAGTCTCAGGATTCCCCAAAGCAGGGTAAATACTAAACCGAGTATTGCGCAATGGCATCGATATTGGCGATGCCAGGGCCAATACAGCTCGATTGCTGTTGAAGGGGGGAATCGGGAGAGAGGGATCCTGTGCTCATGCAGCCCGCCTCTTCTTCCTGAACAACACCTAATCGGTGGGTGCACCGCCTCGGTCGCCGAGAGGAGTATATTGACACTAACGCCAATCTTTGCCGTAACCGCGACTACGGCGAGGCGTCAAGACGACCAATGCGATGTGGGGATGGCCCGCTTAGTCTCCGTATCTTTGTGGGCACTGCTGTCACGCCCTCGATGCGGCTATATCTCCCACGTGTCGAAGCACGACTTAGAGGCATAACCGCATTGAAAGCAAGGTCGCAAGTGAGGTAATCTTCACACAACCCATGTAATACATAAGGGAAAGAGATACATAGTTGGCTTACAATCGGCACTTCACACAAAACATGAATAAGGCATTACATCAAACAGATACAATCAGGGTCCGACTACGGAACCAAAATAAAAGAAGACTACCCCAAATGCTACACAGATCCCCGATCGTCCCAACTTGGCTCCACTACTGATCAACTAAAATGAAACAACACAATGAACAAGATCTTCATCGAGCTCCTCCTTGAGCTCGGATGCGTCACCTGCACGGTTTCATCGGCACCTGCAAACTGGTTTTGGAAGTATCTGTGAGCCACGGGGACTCAGCAATCTCACACCCGCGAGATCAAGACTATTTAAGCTTAAAGGTAGGACAGGGTAGTGAGGTGGAGCTGCAGCAAGCGACTAGCATATCTGGTGTCTAACATACGCAAATGAGAGCGGGAAGAGAGGGCAAAAGCACGGTCGAACAACTATGATCAAGAAGTGATCCTGAAACTACTTACGTCAAACATAACTCCAACACCGTGTTCACTTCCCGGACTCCGCCGAGAAGAGACCATCACGGTTACACACGCGGTTGATATATTTTATTTAAGATCAACTTCGGGTTTTCTACAACCGGACATTAACAAATTTCCATCTGCCTCATAACCGCGGGCACAGCTTTCGAAAGTTCAAACCCTGCAGGGGTGTCCCAACTTAGCCCATTATAAGCTCTCGCGATCAACGAAGGATATTCCTTCTCCCCGGGAAGGCCCGATAAGTCTCGGAATCCCGGCTACAAGACATTTCGACAGTAATAAAACAAGAGCTCCAATGCCGCCCGTTGTGCCGACAAATCCCGATAGGAGCTGCACATATCTCGTTCTCAGGGCACACCGGATGAGCAAGACGTCGGGTTGGCATAGACCCTGATTGCCCAGGGGGCGCCAGACATCGCTCGGTTTGGACCAGCACTCGAAGGAGAACTGGCCCGGGGGGCTAAAATAAAGATGACCCTCGGGCTCCGGAAACCCAAGGGAAATAAAAGGGCATAGGTGAGGCAAAAGGTAAAACCAATGTTGGGCCTTGCTGGAGGAGTCTTATTCAAAGCGAACTGTCAAGGGGGTCCCATAAATCACCCAACCGCGTTAGGGACGCAAAATCCGGGAACATAACACCGGTATGACGGAAACTAGGGCGGCAAGAGTGGAACAAAACACCAGGCATAAGGCCGAGCCTTCCACCCTTTACCAAGTATATAGATGCATTAATTAAATAAGATATATTGTGATATCCCAACAAGTAAACATGTTCCAACAAGGAACACCATCTCCATGTTCCAACAAGGAACAAAGTTCATCTTCACCTGCAACTAACAACGCTATAAGAGGGGCTGAGCAAAGCGGTAACATAGCCAAACAACGGTTTGCTAGGACAAGGTGGGTTAGAGGCTTGACATGGCAACATGGGAGGCATGATAAGCAAGTGGTAGGTATCGCAGCATAGGCATAGCAAAAGAGCGAGCATCTAGCAAGCAAAGATAGAAGTGATTTCAAGGGTATGGTCATCTTGCCTGAAATCCTGCAAGGAAGAAGAACGAGTCCATGAAGAAGACAAATGGACGTAGACGAACGAATCCTCACAACTCCGGAACGAAAACCAAAGCTAACGAGAGAAGCAAACCGGAAAGAAGCAAACAACATAGTAAACAACCATCACATAAACATGGCATGATGCACAACCAAGTATAATGCATGTCCGGTTTAATGAAGCATGGCATGGCAACATGCAACAAACAACACTTCAAATTAAGTGGAGCTCAATATGCAACGAGTTGCATATTGATGAGACACCACAACAATTATTTAGCTCTCTCTCGGTTATGTACCCAACAATATTAAATGTAATTAAACATGGCAAGGGGTGAAGCATAAGTAAACTAACTATTTAGGCAAGTTTAAATGAGGCCGGAACAACAAACAACAAGTCCGGAAGAACCTCATATGCATATTTCGAATTTGGTACTGTTCTGCCTAAAATCATATTTTATTGTTTTTAAACAGGAAAATAAAGTGCAACATGTTAATATATGCATTTTTCCACCCCATTTACATATAAAGTTTATTAAATTTGGAGCTATGGTTATTTAATTATGAAATAAAGCATTTTAGCATGTCATTTGAGCAAATTTAATCAAACATCATGTTTAAACATTTTAACATGGGATGAAAGTGGCATATTATGAAACTAGCTGAAATTCTAAGCATTTTTCATATGTAAAACATTTTAATCCGATGCACCATTAATGAGTTATTATATGCATGATCTAGAGGGACTTTTCTGAAAACTGCAGTCTCCTGGAAATTGATAAAATCGCAGCAGCAGAAAAAAATAACTACGGGCCGGATCTGACTGGCCCAACATGCACAGGGGGGGTTTGGGTGGCTGCTCACATCGGGCCTTGGCCCAGGTCGATGGAGGTGGGACTGGGCCGCGGTCAACGGGCGAAGAGGAGGCGGCCCAAGCGCGCGGAGGCGCGGTCAACAGGTCGAGCGGGGTCGAGGCGCTCGTACTCTGCTTGATGCAGAGCTGCGGGCGGCGCCTGGAGCAGAGCTCCGGCGAGCGAGGCGAAGGGGCGGCGAGGCGAGGGACTTGGCGGGGCGACGATTCCCTGATGGCGTTGTACAGCTGCAGAACTTGGCACGGCGAGCATGGATCTGAGGTAGGGGACTCGAGGAGGACTTGGAGCATGTTCTCGGCGAAGGGATGGCCAGGATCCGGCGAATCTTGATGCGGGCGAGGCTGTGGGACGGCGAGGGGGAACCGCGGCGGCGCAGCGGATCCAGGCGGAAGGCGAGAATCTCCGGCGAGGCAGGGCATCCATGGCGCAGACGGAGCTCCTCCTGTGAAAACGGCGAGAGAGGGAGGTTACACGGAGAGGCAGGGGCCAACGAGAAGAACCAGGGAAGAAGGGAAGAGCATGGCGCTCATCTGCTGGTTTGGTCGGCCGGCGGCGGGGCTGTCGGGGTGGCCGTCGTGGAGCGGCTGCAGCGGGTACGGGGACGAGAAGCAGCTGCTGGTAGGTTGGATCGATGGATTGGGCAGCGCTGAAAACGAGGGAGATGGTCGGGTCGGCTGGATCGGGAGGGATCCCGAGGAAAACGGAGTGGAGGCGGCGCGAGGGAAGGTTGGACTGGACAGGCTAGACTAGGGTTTAGGCTGATTATATAGCAGGTGAAATTTGGTTAGGTGCATCTGGTCCCTCTAATCTAAATCGAACGGTCGAGAATAAATAGGTTATGGAGTCCAACTAAGAAAACGGAGATGTTTTATAGATGTTAGGAGATGATCCAGACCCAACGGTGACGACTGTCCGGGTCAGGTTCGGGGGAGTTTCAGACACGGGCAAGGGGTCGATGCACTGTGCAAAGAGACTCCGGTTTAGGCAAGAGGGAAAACGAAGAACAAGATTCGTCTGGGAGCGGTCCACAAAAGCAAGGGGGAACGCGGCAACTACGAGGGGATGCAAGTTTGAAAACAATGACGGCAACAGAGTGCCGATGCAATGCGAATGATGCGATGATGAATGCAACAAACAAATAAATAACAGAGCTGACACACAAAACATGGAAGGCATCTGGAGCGTCGGTCTTGGGGCGTTACAACTGCAAATGCTAGAGGCTTCGAGCGGGCCAGCATGGATAGGGCGCGCTGCCCACGCTTTCAGGTTCGCGCAAGCGATCCCCCTACCTGGCACGCCAAAGATGTCGCGGGAAAACCACGACCACCTATGGGACCAGAGGGCCCCTTGCTAGTTCGGCAGGGCGGCGTTGTGTTGCACAAAGAGCAGACGAGCGTGGGGCAGCACGCCAGAGATCACGCGTGCAATTTTACCCAGGCTCGGGTCGCCGTGAGGCATAAAACGCTACTCCTACTTTGGTGGGTTGATGGTGGAATGATGGTGGTGGAGTGTAGTACACTTGCCCGGCAGGGGCAGCAGTGGCTACATGCGTATGGGGTGTGAGTTATCCAACCTTCTAACCCTTTTTATGGTTGTCATGGGCCTCCTTTTATAGATTAAGGGGTCACACAATGGCAAAGCAGTCATTTTGCACTGATAGGATAGCAAACAGTGCTATCATAAATGCACTGCTTAGCATCACATCATTGCTTGCCCGGCAAGCCTTGCCGGGCTAACTTGCCAGCTCCACGCCTGCTCGCTTGACACGTGCAGGACGGGTGTTATCTGTAGGTATCTTCTATAGAAAGAGGCCGCTATGTGGCGAATGACTGCTACTTAGTCACTTTGTGGCTTGACACCGCACTGATTGACAATGTGGGTCGTGGCGGAGTGGTTGGTGAGGTGGTTTCGCCTCCGTGAGTCCCGGAAGGCCCTGCCGAGACATCTTGGCCGTCTGCTTCTGGGGGTGATCCCGCCCTTGTCGAGCTCGCCTGCCCGGCAAGCGAGGCTTTTGTCCTGGTGGTACCTTGCTTCTCTGGCTTGACATTGGTCCTCTTGATCTGCATGTTGGTCCTACAATAATCTTGGTCCCTTGTATCCTGGCACGGCCTTGGCTTGTCCGTGCACGAGTCAGGGGAAAATATGTACCCCAGTCTATTTTCCCCAACAGCGCGCCGTTGTCGTCGTCGGCCGCTGGGAGCGCCATTGGAGCCACGGGGAGCGCCATTGGAACCGCTGGATTTCCTATCTGTATGTGTCGTTGTGGGTGTGCTTATTCTGTCGTGTGACGCGAGAGATGAAGGTAAAGGGCCGCAGGAATAAAGGGGGCCAGGCAGCCTGGATTCTCGGCGCGTCCGCATGGCAGTTTCTGTAGCGGGTAACTGCATCATCGCGCCGCGCCCGGCGCAACTGCATGCACATGAACGTGCGTGATCGTGTGCCGGCCCCAAACACTGGCAGCGCGCGTGGAGGGACGAGGGCAGAGCACCCGGAGGGACGCGAGAGCAGAGCGCGCCGCGACCGCCTCAACCGCAAGCAACCAAGCGTATAGAGAAATTGAACACGCAGGAAATGGTCGCCTACAAGCCGCCCGATAGTTGCGTCACTGTGTAGAGAGCGGCCGTGTGCTACTACCTCCATCTTGGTCTATAGTCCCCTTTATATTCTATGCCATACTTTGCCCTTAAATTTAACCAACAAAATGTTAATGCATGATATAAAAATTATATAATTGGAAACTATGTTCAAATAGGAATCCGACTATATAATCTTTGGCGACATGCATTCGTATTTTATTAGTTAAATCCTACTTATAAACCAGGACGGGGGTATAGTAGGTAATTAAACTGCAAACATTTTTTGTATTAACCGTATGTGTACGTGGCTTTTCATCCTCCTCTCGCACGTCTTGTCACCCCGCTGCCGCAGACGGCTTACAGCGCAAGCTTGAGCAGCGCGCGGGGGCGTTCTTTTGGCCAAACGGTGGCTCGGAGTGGCACCAATGAATCATTGGTGAGCCCGTTCCCGCGCAACCTCGCAGGTTCCCGCGCAAGCTTCCCACCCGACTCGGTGAAGTCCCCAAAAATCCCAATGCTTACTGGCGTGCTATATAAACCCTCATGGTCGGCGAGTCATGCGTCGCATTTTCCCCTCCCTCCCTGTAGCTATCTCGTCTGCTTCTCTCACAATCTCCAATGGCACCGGTCCATCGTCGTCACTCAGCGACTCCGCCGACATCGAAGGACAATTCCAGCTGGGAGGCTACACCGCGGCAGCGGCGCAGTCCCCGACATAGTGTAGTGTGCGTGGTATCCCTGTTGGGTATGTGCGGAACACCCACCACATGCTCCGCCGCCGCTGCCCGTCGGCAGCTGTTGCCGGCCGCCGTTGCTGCCACACCACCGTCGAAAGCCAGGGCCATCGCCTGCTCTGCCGCCGCGGCCCAAAGGCGAGAGGTAACCATCGTGGCCACCACCCCACTGCCGGCCATCACCCAATCCGCCACCGCGGCCCGAAGGCAGGAGGTGGTGGTCGTGGCCGCCGCCCCATCATCGGCCGCCATGGCCGCCAGCCCACCGTCGACCGCCGGGGTCATCACCCTCTCCGCTACCGTCGCCCGAGGACGTGAGACGGAGGTGGAGGCCCGCACGTGCGTCAATGACCTTGCGCGCTACACCGAGTTCCTACAGGAGGAGGAGGAGCGCCTCGTCGAGCATGGAAAGAGCCTTACCGCTGCCGTGGCCGAGGCACACGCCGCCTCAGAGGCGAGGAATCAAGAGATCTACAAGGAGAACCACCGCTTTGAGAGGAGTCGTCTAGAGCGGCAGAAGGCGTTCGAGGTGAGCGTTGTTGAAGCTGCAGTAGCGGCACGCACCGTATTGCAGTTGTCCAGCTCGTCGGTAGGCTTCTCCTCCTCTGCCTCTTACTGAGTGCGCTCGGTAGAGGAGAGGCTGCCGGAAGTAGTACAAAGCCCCTCCGTAGTAGTAGTATTTAGGGGCTATTTTGTTCAGTTCATCTGACTATAGATGTGGTGGAACTATCCAACATACTTAAAATTAGCTAGTACATATAGTTGAACTAGCTATTTCAGTACGTGGTTGGCAACAATTGGAGAAAAGTTTGGTTAGTTCAGCTGTCGAGTTGAACTATTTGTATAAAGAACGACTGCTTAATCTATGAATGAAATCTATGCTTAATTACTAAATTTTAGTTGCAAAAATTAGATAGTGCTGGTGATTTTTAGCTGCATATTTTGACAAATCGCATTGTTACAAGGATTAAAAAATGGCAATGTTACTAGATCAACAAATGTTAATCTTTCCAGTTTGACAAATGGCAACATACCCAATATGACAGATGCAAATCTTACCAAATTGTTTGTACGTGGTTGCACACAGGTCATCCAAAACAATCGTTTGCGTTGAAGGGATGCACAAGTCCTGCACTGTGAATTTTCCCTTGACTTAAGGGGGAAGACCTTAGCTCTTACTTTGCATATGGGTGTTCTATCTAAAACATTTGCGATCAAGAGCTGCACAAATCCTGCTCGACACATTTTCCCTTGGCTTCTTGGGGAAGAAGTCGGTTTGCATACGGGTGTTCTAACTAAAATGTTTGCGATGAGTGTTTTATATTTGAAAACCATTGAACAAATGAAAATCGTTTGATAAGTCTGTACATTAAGAGAGAAAAACGCAAGTTCGTTCAAACCATATCTTTAATTCAGTCACAGTGTGAATTTATATTCATATGATAGAGAATTCGGGATATAGTATTAGACCCCCAAAAAAACTATTTCCGGCGGCGGTGAAGGCGGCGTGCCGCGCCGTCATTGTCGTTATCGTCCTCCGGGACGCCGTTGTTGAAGTCTTCAAGGTAGCACATAATGTTCTTCACTTGTAAATCAAACATCATGTCATCGCGCGATCGACGGGCTGGGCGCGAGAGGACGGCAACTAGCGCCTCTGAGAGGTAGCGGTCGACGGCAACGTCCCAGGCCGCTGGGGGTGTGCATGGGCACGGGCACGACGGGTGCAGCCAACGCACGAGGACCAGCGCCGCGGTGGGTGGAGGGGCCCACACGGGCACGGGCACAGGCGCTGGCATGTACATGAGCTCGCGCGGGTCCGCGAAGTCCTCGCTGATGCCCACGGCTTCCAGCTCTGCGATAGTGCTCGACGACCAGCCCGTCAATGCTACAGGGATGGTCGCTGGCGCGGGCGTGGGGATGGGAGCTGGGACGGGAGCAGGGGCAGCAACAGCCGCAGCCAGCTCGTTCAGGGAGATGTCCATGAGGCCCCATTCCTCCTTATTTTCTATCTCCTCTGTCTTGGAGTCGACTTCACCAAACTTGAAGACTAGTGGCAGATGATCATTCCGCGCCATGGCGTTGGTGGAGGTCCGCGGGAGGGAGGGGAATGGGAGGCGAACAGTAAGGCCACCTATATTAAATAGTGGCTTGGGTGCCATTAATGGAGAGGAAGGCGGGCGGCCATGGAAGTCAAAGGGCTCGCTTCCCAGTGAGCCTTCGCAGCGTACAGCTTGCACGCTTCCCGGTGAGCCTATGCATTGGAGGACAACCAGGAGAAAGAGTATTGTACCATATTTTAGCATCACCCTTTAATGAGAAAGTAAATAATTTGAGGACATAATAGTGGCAAATTTTATCCTCATGAGCAAAAAGGGTGGATATATCATTCGACTTAGTAAAATGTGCCACAACAGTTTCATTTTCATAACCATGGAAAGGATCAACCAAAGTAATTAACTCCGGGTCGACAGAGAATTCATAATCCTTATCATAAATAAAGATAGGTGAAGTAGCAAACTTAGGATCACATTTTACTCTAGCATTCAAAGATTTTTCTTTCAGTTTGCATAATAATTTCTTAAGATCATCCATATCATTGCAAGCAAGAAAGTATCTAGTTACCTCCTCATCCATAACATAACCTTCCGGTATCTTAGGCAATTCATATCTAGGAGAGCTAGGTCCAACATGTGTTTCAAGATTTTCATATTCAAGCATTTCATCAGTTTCAGCACTCTCAATATTCTTAGCTCTAGCAATTTGTTCATCAATAAATTCACCTAGTGGCATATTATCATCAAGCAAGGTACTAGCATCATCTTGAGTAGGATTCATAGAAGTAGCATCATCAATAACTTGTGACATATCAGGATTAGTAGCATGTGGTGGTGTTGCAAGTATACACAAAATAGAAGGAGAATCAAGTGCAGAGCTAGATGGCAGTTCCTAACCTCCCCTCGTCTTAGAGGGAAAAATCTTAGTCTTGGTATCCTTAAGATTCTTCATAGTGATATATAAATAATAATCCCAGATGACTCAACAAATATAGCTATGCTCCTCGGCAATGGCGTCAGAAAAAGGTCTTGATAACCCACAAGTATAGGGGATCGCAACAGTTTTCGAGGGTAGAGTATTCAACCCAATTTTTTTAATTCGACACAAGTGGAGCCAAATATATTTGCAAGTATTAGTAGCTGAGTTGTCAATTCAACCGCACCTGGAGACTAATTATCTGCAGAAAGCGATCAGTAGCACCGTAGTATAATATTTTTGACAGTAGTAGCAACAACAATAGTAACGGTAACAGTGAGCAATGATTTTGTAGCCAATGTAACAGTAACAATAGCAGTAGTAACATAGACGGGACAATATGCAGGAAATTCGTAGGCATTGGATCGGTGGATTAGTTGGATGATATTCATCATATAACAGTCATAACCTAGGGTGATACAAAACTAGCTCCAGTTCATAAATATAATGTAGGCATGTATTCCGTAAATAGTCATACGTGCTTATGGAAAAAACTTGCATGACATTTTTTGTCGTACCCTCCCATGGAAGCAGGGTCCATATGGAAACTAAGGAATATTAAGGCCTCCTTTTAATAGAGAACCAGAACAAAGCATTAACACATAGTGAATACATGAACTCCTCAAACTACGATCATCATCGGAAAGTATCCCGAATACTTTCACTCTGGGGTTTACGGATCATAACACATAACTAGACAATGATGGCGCGCGTTGCCGCGCCCTGTCCGTGTTTGATGACATGATTTAATTGTGTACGAATATAGATACAGTAAGAATGTAGTACATGATTAGTACCATTATGTAGTGTTCAAATATGATTATTAGAAAAGACACAAGGGTTGTATCTATTGTCCGAAATTGATGGGAAGTTTTACTGCTTCTGATTTTTTGGTTGAAAAAATGAAGTAGAATTTGCATGTGTATGTGTGTATCCAAGTATGTATCACAATTTCTATCTAGAGGTGAAAATTACCCGGTGTGAGCAGTTAGAAAAGAAGGTCTACACAGCCGCTCAAGAACATAAAAGCATGTGTTGTTGCCCTCATCTATTTAAGACATGCAAAATATTTGAAAAGTTATAAATGGCACAAGTATCTCTAAATGATATATTTTACCTAAGAAATAATAAAATTTCATATGAGTCTTCTACCGTTGACCTCAGTAAAGTGGTTCTTCAGAGACCTTGGTGAACAACAACAGTAAAAACGGAAAATAAGTCATCTCCAGCATAATAAGCTGAAGTCAAAACTCCATTATATGCTCGTGTTTGGTATCAAGGATTACTTGTGCCAATGCAATACGGCTCTAGATTCATTCTGAATTTTTATTGATCAATATGTAGTACAACACTCATTGTCTCTTGATTGACTGTTTCCTCTTTGGTGTCTTTGGAGCATCGAACCTGCATTTTCTGTAAAATGGCTACATGTTAACTCTTTGGCACCATAATAAAACTTCAGCAAGATAGTTCTTAAATTTACCAAAGGGAGCAGTACAAAATTTTCAGTTCAAACTTAAGAAAAATATCTAAGACAGGTCCAGTAAGGCAGTTCTTGAATTTCAATGCAAAATTTCAGTGGAAGCCTAAGGGAAAGAAATCTAACATACTATCAAAAGTGACACATAGGAAAATCACTATTTGAGTACTATCAAAGAGCACTATTTGACAATATTTAAAGTGTGATCCATGCTTTATCCTCTTTATTGCGAGGCCGGGGTTGGATTTTGCGATCCACCTGCATCAACTTCCCATGGAGGCATGGAGCGGCATGAAACTCGCCTGGAGGTGTCCATGCGCAGCCCCTGATCCTGACACAACCTACAGACCAAGAGAAAACAAAGCAGAATGGATCGAAACCAATCAGAATGTGGAGACAGATCGAGGCCAGGAGTAGCACTTTGAGAACCCGCAACATTTTTCGGCCTGATGCCAAATCCAATGCCAATAGAGCAATTCGCACCATTGAGCTCGATAGGTCCTGAAACAAGAGCGACAAGTTAGCTGGCTAAGTAACACGACGATAGTGACAAAACATCATCGATGAAAGAGGAGGGCATGGGTCAGCCGCAAAATCAACCCTAATAGGCAGATGAAAGAAACGAAACAAAAGGAAGTAGCAATACACACCTCCATAGTGCGGCAATGAAATCATGCTTGCAGATCACAGCGGCCCATCAGCTAATCAGTGGCTTATGTGGTCAAAATCGGCCCAGTTCACGTGATGGCTCCCAGGTCGTTCTTTGGAGCAACAGCCCAAGAATGCTGGGCTGGACGAAGGTATGGAGTGGCACGGTTGTAAATTTACAGTGTTGATCAGCAGGATGACTTGACAATCGGGCATGTACAACAGTACAATCTAATGGTTGCGAACAGCAAAGCGCTGTGGTGGCTCAATGGTTGCTCCGTTGTACTGTTTAGTAACAGGTGCATATGACTTGCAAGATCGCATCTAGAACATAGATATAATGGTGATAACATAAACGGTTCAGATCTGAAATCATGGCACCCGGGCCCAAAGTGACAAGCATTAAGCATGGCAAAGTCATATCAACATCAATCTCAGAACATAATGGGTACTAGGGATCTAGCCCTAACAAAACTAACTCGATTACATGATGAAACGCATCCAACTCCTCACTGACCAGCGACCCTATGAAGGAATTACTCACTCCCAGTGGGAAGCATCATGGAATTGGCGATGAAGGAGGGTTGGCGATGACGAAGATCAAAGATCCCCCTTTCCGGAGTCCAAAACGGACTCCAAATCTGGCCTCCTGATGAAGAACAGGAGGTGGCGGCGGCTCCGTATCGTGAAACGAGATAATTCTTCCTCCCTGATTTTTTCTGGAAAAATAGGTATTTATGGAGTTGGAATCAGGGTCTGCAGGGCCACAAGGTGGGCACAACCCACCTGGGCAAAACGAGATAATTCTTCCTCCTTGATTTTTTCTGGAAAAATAGGTATTTATGGAGTTGGAATCAGGGTCTGCAGGGCCACAAAGGTGGGCACAACCCACCTGGGCGAAACGAGATAATTTTTCCTCCCTGATTTTTTTGGAAAAATAGGTATTTATGGAGTTGGAATCAGGGTCTGCAGGGCCCCAAGGTGGGCACAACCCACCTGGGCGCCCTGGTGGGTTGTGCTCACCCAGTCCCCCCTCCGGTGGTTCTTGGCTCCAATATTTTTCTTTTATTCTGAAATAATTCTCCAAAAAGTTATGTTCCAATCCGAGAACTTCTATTTCTGCACAAAAACAACACCATGGTGGTTCTGCTGAAAACAACATCAGTCCGGGTTAGTTTCATTCAAATCATGCAAATTAGAGTCCAAAACAAGAGAAAAAACGTTAGGAAAAGTAGATACGACGGAGAAGTATCACTCACTATTAGTTTCAGGCCTTTAAAAGGCCGAGTAAACCGCTTGCCTTAGTTGGGCCAGAAAATAAAATGGGCTTTTAACAGGCTGCGAAGTAGATTGAACCTGAATTATGTCGAACAAATACAGGTCGACGGCAGGCTGAAATATACATCGGCCCATGATTGGCCCAATGATATGACGTGCCATTAATAGGCCAAAATGTAGTTGGGCCTTAGTTGGCCCAATCACATGACGGGCTGGAAGCAAGCCGGATGCATAGCGGGCCAAAATTAGGCCCAACACTATCAAGGGCCTTTAATGGGCCGATAGGCAGGTTGGGCTTAAATGCATCCATGAAGACTACGGGTCATTAAGAGGCCGAAAGTCACTACGGACCAGAATTAGGCCCAGATGTAGCTTGGGCCGTTATGGACGAAAGTGAAACAGGGTCAAGAGCGGCCCCTATGTACACAGGGCCGCTAACAGGCCGAAACTAATATCGGGCCGAATCTGTTCAACGGGACATTAAGAGGCCGAAGAGCAAATCAGGCTGTCAGTGGGCCCAAAGGCATATTAGCTATTAATGGGTCATATCTATTATGGGTCGTAATTTGGCCAAAAATATATCTGGCAGTTAATGGTCCAGATTTGATATGGGTCACAATTTGTCCCAAACTATCGGAGGCTGTTAACGCGCTAGATCTGATATGGCCCGTAATTTGGCTGATAATATGGCAGGCTTTAATGGGCCGTATCTAATATGGGCCACAATTTGGCCTAGAAAATGGTAGGTTGTTAATGGGCCAGACCATTAATATTGGCCCATTGCACCATATTTTTTAATACAAACCTAACATATTGGCCCATTGCGCTCTGATCGAAGCTTATGGAATCTTGTGGGCCTTTTGCTGGACTGGCTTTTTAACCTATATGGGCCTCTATTTGGGTTGTTCCACATGTCAACATTTCATTAGCGACTCTTGTCCATTGGACGGTTGACATCTGTCCCAATGCGGAGCTGACGTGTGGTTCCTTTGGTCAGCAAGAATTTTACACACAGAAAATCGCCATTGGCCGTGGCTGTTAACGGGTTATCGGATCCAAAACCAGACCGGATAGCTTAAGGACGACCCGTTATGGTGGATGCCACATGTCGGTTACCCTTAAAGAAAACACTTCCATGACACGACATTTATCATCATGGAAGTGGACACTTCCATGATGATAATTCCAGTATTGTCATGGAACACTTCTACGACAGCACGGGTATGACTACCTTGATTCTGTCAAAAATCAAATTGTACATGCATGAAAGAAAACGTGACCTACTATGACAAACATGTAACATCACAGAAGTGTTTTTTGTAGTGTTAGGACATTTGCAGGACATTTTTGCCCTCTCTGGATGAGCCACTTTCATGCGGGGCCCACTCCTAAAAAATAAAAGGAAAAACTCTCTCACCCCTCTATCTCACTTATAGGTGGACCCAACAAAAACAATTAAAAATGCTCTCTCTCTCTCAACCCCTCTCTCTATCACTTACATCTAGGACCCACCCTATAAACAAGTAAATATAAATAAAACATTAAACCTCGTTTCCTCTCTGTCTCTCTCTCTCACCTTAGCGGCGGTGCACGTGGCCAATGGCTGGCTCGTCGGGGTGTCCGGCGGCACCGCCCCCCTCCTACCTCTCCTATCATCTCTCTCTCTCTCTCTCTCTCCCCCTCTCGCCCCTCTCTCTTCCTACCAAATTCCTCTTGGTGAGCTGTCACGATCATAAGGAATCAAACTCATCGTCCATATCAGTCGCCACCTCTGTCAATGATTGTCGTCAGCATAGCCCACCATATGAGCTGCAACATCGCCACTCGATTCCCCTAAAGATGCCTCCCATTTATCCCAAAGGGTTCGTCTCTCTCTCTCCCTGAGAACCAAGAACAAGCACGGCGTCCAGGGTGCACCTGCCGTAGCCGACAGTGCCATTTGCACGGCCGAAGACCTCCCTAAGGCCCAAGAACATGTCCGGGAGATTCTACTTGGTCAAATCCATCAGCCCGCAAAATGAAATAAACCTAAATGGCCTCAATTATTTTCATCACGTTCATCGTCGTCAGCTTTGGTGGAGCTCCGCCACAACGCGATCTCCTCAGACAAAGCACCCTGGCCATCCTCCCCGACTCTCTAGGCTTAGCTGATACCTACGAAAGATGCTGGTGCTGACCCCCTCCCTCTCCCCCTCCCCACCGTCGGCGGCCACTCTGGCCCCGGCGTCCACCTCACTCCCGCCAGCGGCCACCTAGGCCCCGGTGTCCACTTCCCTTTACCGGCGGCCGCTCGGGCCCCGGTTCTTCTTACTTAGGCGTGCACTGGGCATGTTCTCCATGGCCTCCGGATCTGCTAGCCCTGCCTCGTTGTCCTCCAGGATGCAGCCCGTTGTCTCCGGTCTTGGGTTGTCTGGCTCGTCGGGATCCGCGGGTTCGTCGACTGGTGCAGGAGGCGCTGGATGGTGACAACCCTGGACCGGCCGCGGGATCCGTCGTGCCATGGCTCAAGCTGGGGCCTTCACGCAAGGAATTTATGTCTCAAGAGGAAGGCGCTTCGGAAGCAGGCGGCGGTGGGTGGTGCACGGTCGTGGTCACCGGTTTCGTCCCCGAAGAGGAGGGAGATGCCGGTGGATTTGTTTGGGCTATGCTTCAAGTGCTTCAGGGAAGGCCACCGCTGGGAAGATTGCAAGTTTCCCCCATTGTCCATCCGGTGCGGTTTGCAGGGACACATCTCTACGGAGTGCAAGCGGCCGAGGAGTCCACGATCGGAAGAAGATCTTCGGCGGGATGTTGTGGCAAAGGTAGCTCGGGCTTCGCAGCCGTCGATGCAGGCTAGACTCGCGAGCAGGCTGTCGTCGGCGACTAGACAGACCGCTCCTTTGGAGAGGTCCTCGCCAGTGCTAGTTGACACCGCACCTGCGGGGTTCGGGCAGGCATCGGCTGCAAGCGTGGCTACCGGTGGCTTCTGCGTGCTCTGCAAGACGCCGGAGATGGAGGACCCGAGCAGCGTTTGAGGCTCGCGGTGGTGGCTTACGTGGGAGGTACCCGGCCGGCGGTGTCATGCCGGGATGCGGCGGCAGGCTTGTCGGTGGAGCTGCACATCCCCCTTCATCGATTCTCGGTGCACAAATTCCACCCAGAGGACTTCCTGGTGATTTCGCCACACCTTAGCTGCGCAACAGGGCGTTGGCGGCGGGCACCGTCGAGCATGGATTCTTCAAGTTGTTCGTCAAGCCGTGGCTCAAGCAAGCTCAGTCGGTTACTAGAGTGATGCGTACTCAAGTTGACCTCATGATTCAGGGGATTCCTTCTCATGCATGGACGACCGAGACGGCGTCCAAGCTCCTTGGTTCGTTGTGCATGGTGGAGAGTTTGGCGCTACAGACGGAAAATCATGAAGACCTCTCCCTCTTCAAGCTTCGTGCTTGGTGTGTTGATCCCGATGAAGTGCCGGTGGCCAAGCGGCTCTGGGTTCCAGAGCCGGAGGTGAATGGCGGGCCGACAGCGAGGTTGCCGATGTCTCACGCCTTGTTGGAGTATAAGACGCTCATTCACATTGGGAGACTGCATGATCACGAGGGTCCAGAGCGCTAGTTGCGGCCACCTAGTTCAGACCGGAGCGGGCAAAGTGGCCTGCCGGAGGACTCCAGTGACTTCTTGGGTCGCGGAGAGTGCCGCTTCTTGCCATGGACGAGGGGTGTGCGTGATCACCACGGAGGGGCTCCGGTCAGCGGAGCACTGGGAGGTTCCTACAGACAGGCCTTGATGGGGCAAATCGGGTCGTCGGAGTGTAGGATTCCTCCGATGGCTCGAGACAAGGAGGTGTCGGCATGCGCGGCCGTGGTCACCACCACGGCGGTTGCGTCTGGGACAAGGCAGTTGGAGGCGGCAGCAGCAGCAGCACAAGTCTCACTAGGGGCGCATCTGGCCACAGAAGACCTGAGCCGAGGCAGTGGGACCCCACCTCATCACGTTGCTGCAGTGGCCAACACGACGCAGCTTCCGTTCATTGGCCTAGTTCACCAGGCTTTTGACCAAGAGGAGACCAGGGTTCAGGCTCTCACCAATGGCAGCACGCAAAAGATTGAGGATGTGGTTTGCGTGGATCCCAAGGAGGCGGCCCATACTCAGGTGGAGACAGGCCAGGCTGCGGCATTGGGGGATTCAAATCCCGCCTTCCCGACAGCGGTGGATAAGAAAGAGGGAAGGAAGATGCTGGAGTTGGATAGGCTGGAGGGGGCCACCATTAACCCCCACACCACGGAGCCCGAGAAGGAAAAGCGATAGCAGGAGATTCTGTCGAAGGGGGCAGCCGTTGTGCCCCACTCTATGAGGCCCGAGGAGGAGATGACACAGCAGGAGATGCGATTGGTGGGTGCAGCCTCTAATCCCCATGTCACGGGACCCGAGGAGGAGACAGCGATTTAGGATTCGCTAGTGGTGCAACTACCTGAGCGATCTGCGGACGGGTGGGCCTCGGTGCGGGACCTGCTACAACATATGACACAAGAGGGGGAGGTGCATCCAGATCAAGCCATGCAAGACACGGGACTCGCGCTATAGGAGTTGGGGTCTGGGTATCCGAGCGCTGAGGTGTCCACGAGGATTGCATGCAGGAATCATTGCATGGCGATATCGCAGAAGAAACACAACCCTAGGAGAGGAATCTTTCTGCTAAGGAGATTGCAGCGCTTGGCAACATCAAGGTGTTTTGTGTTGGTCTTCTCAAGAAGCTAGCTCCGCCTCTCCTTAAGGAGTTTGAGGACCTGCGAGGTGTCAAATCAGGACAGGATCCTTTCATGCCGCGCCGCACTACACGGTCGGTATGTTCGGTGGGAGCGAGGAAGACGAAGGCATCAGCGGCCGAAACGGCCACAACATATTAATACCATAGAGTTCTGGAACTTTCCCCGAACTAAATCCTCAATATTTTCCTCCCACATTGATCGGAGGTGAGGTTTCATGATCATGATAAGCATGACGACCCAAAGAAAGGAACCGATAGCGGGACTATTTTGTTTGGAAGATGTTTCTTACGTTAAAACGTAATATAACATATCTATCTGTGTACCTTTGTTTATAAAACCGTATGGCCGGATTGCCTTGTTTTCCATAAATCTTTGCCCTTATAATGGCTTTATAAAGTAGGAAAACACTCCTCGGCTACTGGCCGAAGAGGTTGAAGCCGATGGTTGGTCAACAAATTTTTATACAATGCGGATCCGAGCATTAATGATGTAAAGTACTTGGATACATAGAGTCATTACACGTAATTTGTGATTTTACTATGGATATCGATCCTTAATTCGGCCACCCATGCCCGCATTAAGGCTCGGGGGCTACTGGGCTTCGGGCTTATTATTTACAAATATTAAAGGGACGCATCAATCCCCTGATATGGTGTTGCCACCCGACCAGTGTCTCGGGGGCTACTGCATTGCATGTTCAATGCAGAAAATTCAAAGTGCTTAGTGTTTGGCTTGACCGAACTATAGGCAAACACGTCTTTGGACAACAACAGGTACCATATGGACCTATCTGGCATCAAGCTAATATATTACGGCAACTTCTCAAGACCCTCTCTCAAGGGCCCGTTCGCCGATCACTATTATCTCTAATATATTACACTGCATTTCTATTCCTATGTATGCTGTCGAGCTAGGAGTTGATCCTTAGGCCGATGTCACGCATTGACCTGAGTCTCAGGGGCTACTAGGATCAGCGGTTTCATGTTTTCCTTCAGGTGCATCTCGGGTTTTAGACCGAGACACACCTTGAGGGCTACTAGTTATACATATTGACAGCAAATAAATTTACACGCATCAAAAATAAAATCTGTAAACAATTAGCCCAAGCCCGAGGTGGTGCATCACCTCGGAAGCAGTCTGGCATAAAGCTCGGACGCAAGTGGCTGGCTCTATAGAGGGCATTTCTGGCATTAAGCTCGGCTAACCTCCTTTAAACTTCTTCAAGCTAAGGTGATCTATGACAACTCAGATGTAGTCTAACGTTGGAGCTCGGACACAGTCCGGCGTTGGAGCTCGGATACAGTCCAACGTTGGTGCTCGGCTGCAAAAGATACCTCGAATGCAGTCTGGCGTTGGATCTCGGATGCAAGAGGACACTGTCGCCCGGGAACAATTTCAAACCCGAGGTGGGCGTAAAAATAACAAGGCATTGATAAAAGCCGATAACTTAAAGGGGCTCCTCGGATACCCGACATGTAAACGCTTCGGATTTACTTCGGCGATCCTCAAGATCAAAGATAAGAAGATTTGTTGAACTAGTTTTCAAGACCGATGATCGAAGATGAAGAACATTTCGGAAGAATCGAGGAGCGTCCCCAACTTGAAGACCGGTTCAGGGGGCTACTGACGGTGTCCTGGACTAGGGGGTACTCACCACGTCGTCTCCCAATCAGGTGGATCGAGCTGAGGACCCCCATGGCAGTTTACTCATGGGCCAATTCGGGCAACCCATGCCGCATACAAGGAGTATTCCACAAGACTTGATGATCAAGACAAGGACTCCTCTCCACCAACGTATTTGACTAAGACTCTTGTTATCCTAGGCCTCTGGTACATTATATAAGCCGAGGCCGGGCTAGTCGAGAGAAGGAGGATAGATCATGATGACATTATTCATCATACCCTTAGGCTTTAGACCACAACATATGATCTTGAGGTAGATCAACTCTTGTAATCTCTATATGCATCAAGATCAATCAAGCAGGAAGTAGGGTATTACCTACATTAAGAGGGCCCGAACCTGGGTAAACATCGTGTCCCTTGTCTCCTGTTACCCATCGATCCATGACACGTAGCTTGGGACCTCCTACCCGAGATCTGCCGGTTTTGACACTGACAACCGTGATCAATGTGATATTCCGGATCCTGGCTAAAGGGTACGCCAATAGGGTGACCCTTCTTGCATACTCGGTTACCCACCCCAACCAATCCGCCTTCATCCAAGGCCAGTTTATTCTGGATGGGGTGTTGGTCTTCCACGAAGTACTTCACGAGGTCCCACTAAACACCATCATGCAGTCCTTCTGAAGCTCGACTTCCACAAAGCGTACGACATGGTCCACTGGAATCGGGAAGTACTGCTCCGCAAAGGCTTCGACGACCGGTGGGTGATACGTCTCCAATGTATCTATAATTTTTGATTGCTCCATGCTATATTATCTACTGTTTTGAAAAATATTGGGTTTTATTATCCACTTTTATATTATTTTTTGGGACTAACCTATTAATCGGAGGCCCAGCCTAGAATTGCTGTTTTTTGCCTATTTCAGTGTTTCGAAGAAAAGGAATATCAAACGGAGTCGAAACGGAACGAAATCAACTGGAGAAGTTATTTTTGGAAGGGAAGCTACCGGAAAAGCTTGGAGTGCATGTCAGGAAAGAAGGGAGGTGGCCACGAGGGTGGAGGGCGCCCCCGCAGGGCGCGCCCCTGCCTCGTGGGCCCCCTGAAGCTCCACCAACGTACTTCTTGCACCCATATATACCCACATACCCTAAAACTTCAGAAGACGAGAATAGATCTGGAGTTCCGCCGGCGCAAGCCTCTGTAGCCACCAAAAACCAATCGGGACCCTGTTCCGGCACCCTGCCAGAGGGGGGAACCCTCACCGGTGGCCATCTTCATCATCCCGGTGCTCTCCATGACGAGGAGGGAGTAGTTCACCCTCGGGGCTGAGGATATGTACCAGTAGCTATGTGTTTGATCTCTCTCTCTCTCTCGTGTTCTTGATTTGGCATGATCTTGATGTATCGCGAGCTTTGCTATTATAGTTGGATCTTATGTTTCTTCACCCCCTCTTCTCTCTTGTAATGGATTGAGTTTTCCCTTTGAAGTAATATTATCGGATTGAGTCTTTAATGACTTGAGAACACTTGATGTATGTCTTGCCGTGCGTATCTGTGGTGACAATGGGATATCACGTGATTCACTTGATGTTTGTTTTGGTGATCAACTTGCGGGTTCCGCCCATGAACCTATGCATAGGGGTTGGCACACGTTTTCGTCTTGATTCTCCGGTAGAAACTTTGGGGTACTCTTTGAAGTACTTTGTGTTGGTTTGAATAGATGAATCTGAGATTGTGTGATGCATATCGTATAATCATACCCACGGATACTTGAGGTGACATTGGAGTATCTAGGTGACATTAGGGTTTTGGCTGATTTGTGTCTTAAGGTGTTATTCTAGTACGAACTCTAGAGCTGTTTGTGACACTTATAGGAATAGCTCAACGGATTGATTGGAAAGAATAACTTTGAGGTGGTTTCGTACCCTACCATAATCTCTTCATTTGTTCTCCGCTATTAGTGTATTTGGAGTGACTCTTTGTTGCATGTTGAGGGATAGTTATATGATCCAATTATGTTATTATTGTTGAGAGAACTTGCACTAGTGAAAGTATGAACCCTAGGCCTTGTTTCGTTGCATTGCAATACCGTTTACGCTCACTTTTATTATTAGTTACCTTGCTGTTTTTATATTTTCATATTACAAAAACCTATATCTACCATCCATATTGCACTTGTATCACCATCTCTTTGCCGAACTAGTGCACCTATACAATTTACCATTGTATTGGGTGTGTTGGGGACACAAGAGACTCTTTGTTATTTGGTTGCAGGGTTGCTTGAGAGAGACCATCTTCATCCTACGCCTCCCACGGATTGATAAACCTTAGGTCATCCACTTGAGGGAAATTTGCTACTGTCCTACAAACCTCTGCACTTGGAGGCCCAACAACGTCTACAAGAAGAAGGTTGTGTAGTAGACATCAGTGGGTGACTAGAGTTATGCAGCTCGTCTCCTGAAGTCGGACCGCTGTGAACATTAACGGAGAGATCGGCCCCTACTTCCCCACCCTCTGTGGGGTCCGTCAGGGCGACCCGTTCTCGCCTTTCTGTTCAACATGGTGGTTGAAGCCCTTGATGTCATCCTAGATAAGGCCAAAGCTGCTAGCCATATTCACGGCATTGTTCCTCACCTAGTAGGAGGGGGAGGGGTCTCCCTCTTGCAATATGCGAATGATACCATAATAATGGTGGAGGGCATTGTCGGTATCAAAACTGGCGGATCTCGGGTAGGGGGTCCCGAACTGTGCGTCTAAGGTCGATGGTAACAGGAAACAGGGGACACGATGTTTACCCAGGTTCGGGCCCTCTCTACGGAGGTGATGCCCTACTTCCTGCTTGGTTGATCTTGATGAATATGAGTATTACAAGAGTTGATCTACCGCGAGATCGTAATGGCTAAAGCCTAGAAGTCTAGCCTGTATGACTATGGTAATGAATATCTCTCCTTTCCGGACTAAGTCCTCCGGTTTATATAGGCACCGGGAGGATCTAGGATTACACAAGGTCAGCTAAAAAGGAAAAGAATCTACATATTCGGTCGCCAAGCTTGCCTTCCATGCCAAGGAGAGTCCCATCCGGACACACGTGCAGTCTTCGGTCTTCGTATCCTCGCAGCCCATCAGTCCGGCCCATGGCTAACAGGCCGGACGCCCGAGGACCCCTTAGTCCAGGACTCCCTCAGTAGCCCCTGAACCTGGCTTCAATGACGAAAAGTTCGGCCCGCAGATTTGTCTTCAGCATTGCAAGGCGGGTTCCCCTTTCCGAACCTCAGGATTGTCTTCGGACGTATCGACGTGTCCGGACCTGTAACACACACACACACACACACACACACACACACACACACACCCCACACAACCGCAGAGAGAAGATAATTTACACGAGTCCAATCCGCTGACAACTTTTTTTAATAGGACATCACATCTGTCCGGTCATAATTTCGAATCGTTTTTCGTCTGCCGCTCCATGTTCCGAGACGCGGTTGTCATTGGCACGTCTTGTCGAAGCAGAGATCGTGTCCCCTTATTGCGGGATTCTCATCAATACGAGCGTGGGTAACCCAACCGTGTTGTTTACATAGCCCTTCGGAATAGGCAAGTTTTAAGGCGGGTGAGGAGGTGCTTGATATTCACGACCCTTTATAAGGGGATAAGAATCCACCCGTACCTACTCACGCCTTCCCCTTCCTCTGCCCTCCCATCCTTGAGCTCCAGCGCCCAAGTCCTCATCTTTCTCTATCTCCGTAAAGCATCTGATCATGTCCGGATCCGGAGGTCAAGGCAAATGGATGGTATCCTCCGTCAGGGAGAAAGACATTGCCGAGCATCGGGCCGTTGGGTATTTTGCAAAGGAAATCGCCCATCGTCTTCCAGCCCAGGGGCAAGTTGTCCCCATGCCGAAGCCCAATGAGAGTGTGGTATTCATCCCTCATTTCCTCCGCGGGCTAGGGTTTCCACTCCACCCTTTCGTCCGCGGGCTAATGTATTATTACGGGATAGACTTCCATGACCTATCCCCGAACTCTTTCCTCAACATCTCAGCGTTCATCGTCGTGTGTGAGGCCTTCCTCCGCATCCAACCCCACTTCGGGCTGTGGCTCAGAGTCTTCAACGTGAAGCCGAAGGTAGTGGACGGCCAACACGCGGAGTGTGGAGGAGCCATGGTGAGTAAGCTAGCCAATGTCCCCTGGCCAAAAGGAACTTTCGTGGAGACTGTCAAGGAATGGCAAAACAATGGTTCTACATCACAGAACCTTGCAGCACAAACTGGGCCACGACTGCCGAATTCAGCTCCGGCGCTCCCATGCGACTCACCTCTTGGGTCGAGAAGAGCCCGAACTGGTGTTCGCCAGACGAGCTGATAGTGCTGCAGACGCGCATTCAAAGCATGGTGGACAAGAATGTCAAACTTGTCGATGTAATCCAAGTGATGCTGGTTCGCCGGATCCTTCCTTGCCAAAGCTGAAAACGCCCCCTTTGGGAGTTTAATCCGAGGAGGCACCAAACCCTGGAGAGGCTTTTCGGAACGACTCACGAAGATGCCTGGAAGTTGCTCTTCAAGGGCGACAAGATACCGCCAGCCACGGATTCGGATCATGGGCACGACATCAACCATCCTGCCAGCGAGGTAAGTTTCTATCGCGTCCTCTACTTATTTGCTTCAAGGAGGATATCTGAACTTTTACTATCATTGCCTCTTCAGGAATGGATGGAGAGGGCGAAGAGGATCCAGTGTCCGGCTCCGCTACCTGAAGAACCAGTCACTCCATGTTTAGCAAAGATGCTGGTGTCGGCGCCCTATACAGCGTCGGTGAAGAAGGCCAAGGGGAAGGCCAAGGGGGGTCGGAGTGGCCCCCGTCGAAAGAGTGCTTCGGACGTGACGTTCCAAGACAAGACCCGCACCTCCGCCGCCGAAGATGACGACGATGAGGAGGAGGAGGAGGACAACCATCCCCCTGATGGGGGAAGGAAGAAGAGGGCAACCTCCAAGAGCCTGGAGGCGGGGACGTCTAAGAAGGGGAAGGGCTCCTTCGCGGATAAATCCGTGTGGGACGTCAACAGTAGTGCGGAGAGACACCCCCGCACCAAGCCTCAAGTTGCTTTGTAAGTGCTATGACTCCCGCATACCCATATGACCAGCCTCTCCATTTCAATGTATTAACATGGCTACTTATGTTGTTGCAGTCCGGCCCACGACAGTTCCCACCGATCCTCATCAAGAGGTTCGTTGGACCCACAGGAGATGGCCAGCGAAACACCACCAGCCGCTTACTCTCCCAAGGCCAAAGGGGACGACGAGGTGCTCTCCCAATGGAACTTCCCAGGACGGGGAGAGGCTCAAGAAGCGCCCGAAGGCGAAGCCCCCATCGCCGAACACCTGGGGGAACCAATCCCCCGGGAGACTGGAGAGGAGGGCTGTACTCAGTTCGGCCCTCAACCGGACTTGATTCAGGGAGATCGATATGGCTCCAGAATCCGGCATGCAGCCTGCTTCGAAAGAAGGGGGTATGCCTATTCCACCGGTGACCCCTGTCCAACCAGGGGCACCAGATGATCTACTGGAAGTGTTGCGAGGCGCTTCCATTGTGGATGAGCATCGTGTTCTTATGGGCACGGTGATTGAAAGGGTCCAGTCCGCCAAGAGCGGACTAACCGAAGCCTACAGCAGCCTACTGACAGGTTTTGAGGTAAGCAATAGAAAGAGAAAATCCCCATATAGACAGTAGCCCCTGAGACACTGTCCGGTGTTCGAAAAGAAAAGACGGACAGAGGATCATTCCTTTATTGCAGGGAACTAACAAAATTTGTCTGGAATGCATATGCAGGCGTTGCTGCTGGCCACGGCCTCACATGCTACCGAAGTCTCTAAACTTAAGCGAAGGCTGGAGCAGGCCGAGGAGGAGCTCGGCCAGGTGAAGAGGCAGCTCCAGGAGAATCAAGGTATGTAATAACCCAAGAAATATTTGGAAAGAGTAGGATGTTATTTATTGACCGAAGTGTCTTGATATAAATAGGAGCAACGAACGAGGTCGAGGCCCTGAAAAAGGCCCTGGGTGAAGCCGAGTGGAAGGACGTTAAGGAGCAGGCTGCCCGTAAGAAGCTCAAGGCCCGGGTCCACGAGGTCCAACAAGAGCTCCATGATGTGGTGAAGAAGTGCGAGACCTTGGAGCGTGACGCGTCGGCTAAAGAGGCCGAACTTTCCAAGGCTCGTCAGAGCGCGGAGACGGCCTGGAATGAGGCCCAAGGCGCCCTCCAAGAGATCCAAGAGGCGAGGAAGATCACTGCGGGTAAGGCATTCAGTATGCAAAGCAAATATGTGAAGAGGAAGTGTCTTTTACTAACCCGGATTCGGAGTTCTCCAGGGGCTTTTGCTAATCTGCCGCGAAGTGAGTCTGACGCCGCGGAGTTCTTCCAAGCCAAAGAAGGGAGCTCCATGGAGAAGCTATTCTGGTCACAATATCTTGCGCTAGAGCATCCCGTGCCCTTCACCGATCAGCAGAAATAGCTAGTGGAGATGCATAGGGTGGCCGAACTAGTCATGAAGGATTTAACAACCCGGCTATGGCCAGCCAAAGCTATGCCCAGCAGCTACTTCGGACTCGTGAGGTGGCTGGTGAACGCTTGTCCTCGGCTGGATATCGCTAAGCGATCGGCCTATATTGAGGGTGCTCGTATGGCCTTCTCCCATTGCAAGATGTGGTGGGCAAAGATGAACGTCGTTGAGCTGGCCCAGGGGCCACCAGAGGGCAAGGAGCACCGCACACCCGAGCGCTATTTTGCGAATGTCTTGGAGGGGTCTCACATTGTAGCAGCGCAAAGTGCATTGGTACAAATGGTATGATGGGCAACGGGGTATTTGACATGCCACGACCAAGGGAGAGTTGTGCATGGGACCCTGGAGACAGGTAGAGTGGTTGTTTAAGAAACCACTTAGAAATTTCCCTCTACATCCGAGCTGACTGTCAGCTTGGTGTATTTGTACTTTGAAAGGATCCGTGATCAAGTCATCAGGGAAGGCCTCTGGAAAAGAAACCTGAAAAGCAGAAAAGAAATAGTGAAAGTATATGTGTCCAGGAGCGGTCGAGCCGTATTGCGGGTCACCGGCTAGTTGTGCCTCCACGATGCCCATGGGATTTCTAGTGCGTAATTATGCACGCGTGGTACGAATGCCACTACCTGATCGGGGCTAGGACGGAGGCCAAATTGCTAATCGAGCTCTTGATGAGCCGAGCTGTCCCGCTGCAGCGTAGTCCGGACCCTCTTTATGATGTCCAGGGGCTTGGCAGCCAGATTACGGTTCTGCTTGAGAAGGTCGCTCTGTACTTCTACTGCTAGGGCGGCAGTCTGCTCCTCTGTACGGGGGGAGCGTTCCATGTTTCCGTTGACCGTTATGACGCTGCATGGACTAGGCATCTTGAGCTTAAGGTAAGCATAGTGGAGCACCGCGTTGAACCGAGCAAATGCAGTCCATCCGAGTAGTGCGTGATAACCACTACAGAATGGGACGATTTCGAAGATTAACTCTCGCTTCGGAAGTTGCCAGGGGATCCGAAGACAACCTCTAGTGTGATTGAGCCCGTACGGCGGGCCTATACACCTGGTATGACTCCTTTGAAGGTAGTCTTCGTGGGCTTGATCCTTGATGGATTAATGCCCATCTTGCGCACTATGTCTTGATAGAGCAGATTGAGGCTGCTACCACCGTCCATGAGGACTCGCGTGAGGTGGAATCCATCAATGATTGGGTCCAGGACTAGTGCGGCTGAACCACCATGACGGATACTGGTCGGGTGGTCCCGACGATCAAAGGTGATCGGAAATGACGACCATGGATTGAATTTTGGGGCGACTGGCTCTATCGCGTAGATGTCCCTTAATGCGCGGTTGCGCTCCCTTTTGGGGATGTGCTTAACATATATCATGTTTACTGTTTTCACTTGAGGGGGAAACTTCTTCTATCCCCTTGTGTTTGGTTGCCGGGGCTCCTCGTCGTCGTCCTCGCTTTGTGATCCATTTTCCCTGTTCTCGGCATTTAATTTGTCGGCCTGTTTAAAAACCCAACAGTCTCTGTTGGTATGGATGGCTGGTTTGTCCGGGGTGCCATGTATCTGGCACGGGCAATCGATTATGCGATCCAGGCTGGATGGTCCCTGATTGTTTCTCTTGTATGGTTTCTTCCACTGGTTGGACTTGGAGCCACTGAATCCGGTGTTGACTGTAGTGTCGTTGGTATTATCGCCATTGCTTCGGCATTTGTGTCTTTTACATCAAAGCTTGCCTTTGTTGTTCTTAACCTCGGAGGGGCTTGCCTCGCTAGCTGTGTTTTTGCTGCGAGCCAACCAACTATCCTCACCCGCGCAAAAGCGGGTCATGAGTGTCGTGAGGGCTGCCATAGATTTTGGCTTTTCTTGGCCGAGGTGACGGGCGAGCCATTCCTCGCGGATGCTATGTTTAAAGGCCGCTAAGGCTTCGGCATCCGGATAGTTGACGATCTGGTTCTTTTTAGTTAGGAACCTGGTCCAGAACTTCCTAGCTAACTCCCCGGGCTGTTGAACTATGTGACTTAAGTCATCGACGTTTGGCGGCCGAACATATGTACCTTGGAAGTTGTCGAGAAAAGCTTCTTCGAGGTCCTCCCAGCCGCCAATAGAATTCTCGGGCAGACTGTTTAGCCAGTGCTGGGCTGGCCCTTTAAGCTTTAGTGGGAGGTATTTGATGGCGTGAAGATCATCCCCGCGGGCCATGTGGATGTGGATAATAAAATCCTGGATCCATACCGCGAGGTCAGTTGTTCCATCGTATGATTCGATGTTTACGGGTTAAAACCCTTCTGGGAATTCGTGGTCCATTACTTCATCAGTGAAGCAAAGAGGGTGTGCGGCACCTCTATATAGGGCCGCATCGCGATGTAGCTCTGATGGAGTTCGTCTGCGGTTTTCGGCCTGGGCGTGACTAGGTTTGTCACGCCCGAATAGATAGTTGTCCCCGCGCGTTAAGGCACGTCCTCACGATCCGTAGATCGATCTTGTATGATCCGCTCTACTGTCCAGGTCTTGGAGGAGGTCATTGTGTCGCCCCGAGCTGTCTTATCCCTGCCTTTACGGCGGGGCGGGACAGTCTAGTTTTCGGCTCGGGTTGCAGTTTTATCCCGACCGCGCGGTGGCCAATTAGCCGTGTTGCATGATGCCGGTGCGGGATCTGGCGCCTCATCGTCGAACTGAGGTAGTAATATGCACTTTGGGTAACTTTTGGCTGGGTGTTCAAGGCCGTATTCCTCGGCTGCCAGGACATCGGTCCATCTGTCATTGAGCAGGTCTTGTTCAGCTTGAAGCTGTTGCTGCTTCTTTTTCAGGCGCCTCGCAGTGGCTATTAGCTGAAGCTTAAAGCGCCCCTGCTCCAGGGGGTCCTCAGGCACGATGAAGTCTTCGTTGCCGAGGCTCGCCTCCTCCTTGGAGGGCGGATAGTAACTACCGTCCTCTGAGTCTTCTTCTATGGCCTGTTCGTTAGGGCTGGCATGCCCTCATTCATGATTGTCTCGTTCGGCAGTTTGTTCATCGGGTTCTTCTGTGTCTTCGGCACCATCTGGAGTGTTGTTGTCTCCTGTGCCGGTGTGACTATCCCTGCTGTGGCGGGATTTAGAGCGGCGCCACTGACACCGGCACTTTGGTTGTGTTTTAGGAGGGTCCTCCTTCGCTGGGTTTTCCTTGTCATCGCCGCTATTATTTTTCGGCATATCTACCATGTAGATGTCATATGAGGAAGTGGTCGTCCATCATCCGGTGAATGGCGGGTTTTGGGCCTCCTCGTCTCCGGCATCGTCGTCCATACCGTCAATGTCTTCGGAGTCATAGTCAAGTGTGTCGGTTAAGTCTTCGACAGTGGCTATGAAGTGGGTGGTGGGTGGGAGGAGAAATTCTCCCCCGTCGCCAGCCTCCAGCTCGAACCGGACATAATTCGGCTATGAGTACCCCGCCAAGGACAGATTTCTTAGCGAATTTAGCACATCGCCCAAGGGCGAGTGCTGGAAGATGTCTGCGGCGCTAAACTCAAAGATCGATAAGCGATCCAGTTCGGCGTCCGCGGATGCGTATGGCTCGGAATTTATGACCAGAGACGAGTCCGGAGTTCCGGTGACAAAGACGTCGTGTGACTTTAGGTCTATGTTCGGCTCCAACACCGTGGAATCTGTGGCCTCTGCGGTGGGGTTGAGCCTCCTGTCCTTGGACGGCGCAATATGCTCCGGATCTACGGCCAGAGCAGTTACGGGAGTAATCTCCTGGATGCAGTCCGATGACAGATTTAGGTCATGTTCATCGGGGTGACCAGGAGCCGTCACCGCGGTCTCGAATCCGGCAAAGATCAAATCTCCACAGATGTCCGCGACGTAATTCAAGCTCCCAAATCTGACCTGATGGCCAGGGGCGTAGCTGTCGATCTGCTCCAGGTGACCAAGCGAGTTGGCCCGTAGTGTGAAGCCAACGAACACGAAGATCTGTCTGGGGAGGAAGGTTTTCCCTTGGACAGCATTGTTGTTGACGATTGAAGGGGCCATCAAACCTTTCGTCGACGGCAGATTGGAACTCTCAATGAAAGCACGAATGTTGGTGTCAAAACCAGCGGATCTCGGGTAGGGGGTCCCGAACTGTGCGTCTAAGGTCGATGGTAATAGGAGACAGGGGACACGATGTTTACCCAGGTTCGGGCCCTCTCTACGGAGGTAATACCCTACTTCCTGCTTGATTGATCTTGATGAATATGAGTATTACAAGACTTGATCTACCGCGCGATCGTAATGGCTAAACCCTAGAAGTCTAGCCTTTATGACTATGGTAATGAATATCTCTCCTTTCCGGACTAAGTCCTCCGGTTTATATAGGCACCGGGAGGATCTAGGGTTATGCAAGGTCGGTTATAAAGGAAAATAATCTACATATTCGGTCGCCAAGCTTGCCTTCCACGCCAAGGATATTCCCATCCAGACACGGGTGTAGTCTTTGGTCTTCGTATCTTCGCAGCCCATCAATCCGGCCCATGGCTAATAGGCCGGACGCCCGAGGACCCCTTAGTCCAGGACTCCCTCAGGCACTGCGCAAGACACTGCCAACCCGAAGTTCCTCCTCCTGTGCTTCCAACAGATGTCGGGTCTCACAATCAACTTCGATAAGAGCGAAGTCATGATTCTTGGGTACCCTCCGGTCGAGGCTCAGGATATAGTTGACCAACTGAATTGCCGGTTGGGTACTTTCCCCATGACCTACTTGGGGATATCCATTAGTGACTCACGCCTCACCGTGGCTGACCTTCACCCCACGGTGATCGGGATGCAACACCGGTTGATCCCTGGAAAGGGAGGTGGCTTTCGAAGGCCGCCCGCATGATTATCATCAACTCCTCGCTTGCCAGCCTTCTTTGGTTCCTCATAAGCTTCTATAGCCTTCATGAGACACGCCATCAGGAGATCGCCAAGTACCAATCCAGATTCTTCTGGGCTGGCGAGGGTGACAAGCAGAAGTACCATATGGTGAGCTAGCCCGACATCTACAAACCCAAGGACCAGGGTGGCCTTGGGATCTTGTCCTCTCGGCGCATGAACATTGCTCTCCTGACCCGATGGCTCTGGTGCATCACCAATGGGGAAGGAGGCCTTTGGCTTACCATCATCCGGAACAAGTACCTTCGGGGCTAGCCTCTCGCATTCTGTCAGCGATCCGGTGGCTCCCAATTTTGGCAGGCCATGATCCAGCTGCTACATGTGCTCCGCATCAGCACATCGATCTCGGTTGGCTCCGGATCCTCGGCCCTGTTCTGGTTTCACCGTTGGATTCGCGACCTCCCCCTGGCCACGCGATTCCCGGAGCTCTTTGTCATTGTGGTGGACCTTCGGGTCTCCGTCGATACGGCCCTTATTGATTTAGGGTGCCTCGCCTTCCGTCGCCCCTTTGGGCCGCTTGGTATGCACTTCTCCAGGACATCGCCCTTCTCCCGATGGATGTCGAGGGCGCCCCTGAATCCATCTCTTGGCGACTAGAGCCGTCCGTCTGCTTCTCCACTAAGTCCCTTTACTCGGCCATCGCCCCTTCGTCGGTCCCTGAGCCATATAGCCTGATTTGGGACATTCGCCTGCTCTGAAGATCAGGATCTTCTTATGGTAGTGGATCGGGGGCCGCCTCCCATTTGGGGTTGAAGTCCTTAAGCGTAATGGACCTGGAGATGGGATCTGCCCCCTATGCGGCACGGTGGAGGATGTTAACCACATCTTCTTCTCTTGCTCCACAGCCTGGTTCCTTTGGTCCTGTTTCCGCGAGACGGTCGGTGGACAGTGATGCAACACCAACTTCCCTAACTTGCTTGCTGAAATCCACGCCTCCCCCCCCCCCCGCTACCGCCATATTAGATGGCTATGCGTTGGGGTCCTTGCCTGGACGCTTTGGACCATCCGCCATAAGCTTGTGATTCAGAAAGTTCCTCTTCGACATGCGACTGATGCGATCTTCAAAATGTGTGGTTACTTGCAGCTCTGGCGGCCGCTTAGCCGCCCACAGGACCAGGACGCCATCAACACTCTCCTTGCCGACCTTCAATCGATGGCCTTCCGCATGGCGCCCCCGCTGCCGCCTCCTCCTCTGGAGCCCGACTAGTCCCACTGTTTGGGCTACTGTGTGTGAGAGTTTTTCTGTTTTCAGGCTTGTTGATTTATGCCCTCAGCATTAACCCTTTGCTACTTCTGTGCGTGTGAGACTTGTGTGTGTGTGTGTGTGTGTGTGAACCTTCTTGGATGTTTGGCTTGGGCGGTTTGCTTTATAATATAAAGCGGGGCGAAAGCCTTTTTTGGTAACATCAAGATGCTACTATTGCGACCAGGAGGAATACACGGTGGACCACATTTTGCAGCAGTGCGTGTTCTTGCAGCAAGTGTGGTTTCATTGCATTGCTAGAATGGGTTTGAGGATTGAGCTTTGCTTGGCAAATGATTCTTGGTTGGTGCAATGGTGGATGGAAGCTAGGAAACAAATCCACAAGCAAACTCGAAAAGGGTTCGACACGTTCGTGATGCTAATCTACTGGACTCTTTGGAAACAGAGGAACTTGAGGGTCTTTGGATCGGGACAGATCAAGAATGAGGGTGATACGATGGACATGATCTTCAACGACTTGAGGACTTGGGCCACGACAGAGGCGTTTGGAGGACAACTAGTATCCGAGTAGTCGAGTAGCATGAGGGAGTGGGATGGAGGCTGAGTTAGGGTCGTCTTGTGACACCTAACTAGCAAATTTTGTAATCTCTTGTACATATTATTGTCTCTTCTATGAAGCTAAGGTACACCATTGGCGTACCCTTGACAAAAAAAATAGAGTGGGCCCCGCATGTAAGAGGCTCATCAAGATAGGGGTAGAAATGTCCAGCAGATGTCCTGAAAATGGTCAAAGCCCTTTGACCGGACAGCAAGGGCACATAATGGTATTTCTATAAGTGCAACTAATGGCAGAGGGCCAAATTTGAGCATGCTTCCAAATTAGGGGAAAATCTGAGCAGTGGGTTTGTGTTAGGGGCACAAATGTAAATGTCCCATCCATAAATCATCGGATCCCAACAAACACACTGATACGTCTCCATCGTATCTACTTTTCCAAACACTTTTGCCCTTGTTTTGGACTCTCACTTGCATGATTTGAATGGAACTAACCCGGACTGATGTTGTTTTCAGCAGAATTGCCATGGTGTTATTTTTGTGCATAAATAAAAGTTCTCGGAATGACCTGAAACTTCACGGAGAATATTTTTGGAATATATAAAAAATACTGGCGAAAGAATCAACACCACGGGGCCCAAACCCTGTCCATGAGGGTGGGAGCGCGCCCACCCCCCTGGGGCGCGCCCCCTGCCTCGTGGGACCCCTGAGGCTCCACCGACCTCAACTCCAACTCTATATATTCACGTTCGGGGAGAAAAAAATTAGGAAGAAGGATTCATCACGTTTTACGATACGGAGCCGCCGCCAAGCCCTAATCTCTTTCAGGAGGGCTGATCTAGAGTCCGTTCGGGGCTCCGGAGAGGGGAATCCGTCGCCGTCGTCATCATCAACCTTCCTCCATCACCAATTTCATGATGCTCACCACCGTGCGTGAGTAATTACATCATAGGCTTGCTGGACGGTGATGGGTTGGATGAGATTTATCATGTAGTCGAGTTAGTTTTGTTAGGGTTTGATCCCTAGTAACCATTATGTTCCGAGATTGATGTTGCTATGACTTTGCTGTTCTTAATGCTTGTCACTAGGGCGCGAGTGCCATGATTTCAGATCTGAACCTATTATGTTTTCATGAATATATGTGAGTTCTTGATCCTATTCTGCAAGTCAATAGTCACCTACTATGTGTTATGTTCCGGTAACCCTGAAGTGACAAAAATCAGGACCACTCCCAGTGATGATCGTAGTTTGAGGAGTTCATGTATTCACTAAGTGTTAATGCTTTGGTCCGATACTCTATTAAAAGGAGGCCTTAATATCCCTTAGCTTCCAATAGGACCCCGCTGCCACGGGAGGGTAGGACAAAAGATGTCAAGCAAGTTCTTTTCCATAAGCATGTATGACTATATTCAGAATACATGCCTACATTACATTTATAAACTGGAGCTAGTTCTGTGTCACCCTATGTAATAAATGTTGCATGAGGAATCGCATCCGACATAATTATCCATCACTGATCCATTGCCTACGAGCTTTTCACATATTGATCTTTGCCTAGTTAGTTTACCGTTGCCACTGTTACAATTACTACAAAACTGTTGTTGTTACCTTTGCCACAATTACCGTTACTTCCATACTACTTTGCTACTAAACACTTTTGCTGCATATATTAAGTTTTCCAGGTGTGGTTGAATTGACAACTCAACTGTTAATACTTGAGAATATTCTTTGGCTCCCCTTGGGTCGAATCAATAAATTTGGGTTGAATACTCTACCCTCGAAAACTATTGCGATCCCCTATACTTGTGGGTTATCACACACCATAAGAATTACATTGGATTGATCTCAGAGGAGATCATTGTATTGAAGATCAAAAAGGGAGATAAAAGAAGCCATCTAGCTACATCTATGGACTCGTAGGTCCTAAAGGAACTACTCACACATCAACATGGAGGCAACAAAATTGATCAAGAGGCCTCCCATGGTGACTTCCCCCTCTGGCAGAACATCGGAACAGAGCTCCAGATGGGATCACTTCGGAATAGAGCCTTGCGGTGGAGATACAATTCATTTGTGATCTCTTATGAGGGTTTAGGGAAATATCTTTATTTATAGGCGGAAGAATTAGGTCAAACGGAGGCTCAGGGGCCCACACGGGCAGGAGGCGCCCCTAGGCCGTGCCACGTGTCCGTGTGACTAGCTCATTGTCGGTGTACTAAAGTAGGGGTACCTTAGTACCCCGTACTTGTGCACGGGCGGTCGTAGCACCCCGCGGCAAGGCCTGCCAGGCGATCGCCAAGACCCTCAATGGTCCCCTCTTGGGCCATTCAAGAGCAAAGTATTTGAGCCAAGGCCCCGGCAAGAGGAGCTTGCCGGGAAGGCCACCCGAAGAGAGCAATGCCCTGGCAAGAGGAGTTTGCCGGGACTGCCGCTCGAAGCACAAGACTCCGGCAAGAGGAGCTTGCCGGGAAGGCCATCCACGGCACGACAAGGACCCTGCCACGGCGCGCCCCGCGCCCCGGCAAGGCCCGGTGAGCAACAAGCTCCCGGGCGCGACAAGACATTCACCGCGGCAAGGCGCTTGCCGCGGCAAGTTACCACCTCGTGCCTGCGCTCCAGCTCACCCACCAACGTGTCGCTCTGGGGGGCATCCCAGGCACACGTGGCGGGAGGCTGAGCAGCGAGGGGCATGCGGTGGCGAAGCGAAGCTGACAGAGTAGCCATCGTGGCAAACGGTGGCGCTCCTGACGGTCTACTCCCCTGCTCCGTCTGGGCGACGCGGACGGGCATTTAATGCCCTTGTCCCCCGCCGTCAGAATTAGGTATGATAGCACTGTACAGCCACTGTGCAGGCAGCCGTACCCACTACAGCATTCTACCATTTTTGCCCTCACCTACGCTGCCACCTGTGGGTAACCCCTTGAACATATAAAAGGAGGCCCCTATGCGCACGTAGAGGGGAGAGACCAATCTTCGCGCCCAGCCTCGCGAGCAACTCGAGTGTACTGTAGCATCTCGCGCTTTCAAGCAAGAACCCAAATCAACCAGACAAGCAGCAGTAGGGTTTTACGCACCAGTGCGGCCCGAAGCTGGGTAAAGTCGTTGTGTGTGTGTGTCGCCTCGATCCGCTCTTTGCGCAGCCTCCGCTCCCCGCCGAACCGAGAACGGGCTCCGTCCCCATAGGTGCTCGAGGAAGCCGATTCCCCCCGACATCTTTGGCGCGCCAGGTAGGGGGAGTCGAGGTTGTGTGAACCCGATCTGGTGACCAAAGGTAAGCTGAGGTATGGCCAGGTACCTTTCCGCTCCAGTTCATGGAGCGGAGGCATTTCTCCCCGCGGACTCGCGTACGGCCCTCCTCGAGTACTCGCTCACGCTGAGCTCGAACAAGAGCAGCCGCTCCTTGAGGAGGACCGTCTTCAGGCCGCTGAGCGAGCTTCTTGCTTCCAGCAAGCTTTGCGCCGCTCCTGTAGCCGCAAAAGTTAGCGCCAGAAGTTGCGAGAAAGGCGACCTTGTTCTTCGGCGCGCTCCGTCCGCCAAGATCCAAACAAGTTGACGCCGACCAAGGGGAGGTCCTTGCCAGCGCAGTTGTCGGGACCCGTTCCGTCAACCACCCTCTTTGTCCAAGTCTTGCCGCAGTTGCATGTGATCCTTGGTACAAAGCCGGGCGCAGACTCCGAGCATAGTTCATGTGCCCCGCACATCTTGTCGATTCCATGCCTTTTTACTTTATGCATGTACTATCTGACATGTTGTGCAGCACTTACCCCCGGCGGGTAATGGCCAACCGCGAAGCCCCGTGCTTTTATTTTCTCTACCTCTCTTTTCTCTCGCGAAAATGGGAGGGCCCCCCCTCCCCACAAGTTTGCCGGGGAGAGGGGGGAGGAGAGGATAACGGTATGAGCCAGGCGTCGCCCAAGAAAGCTTCGCCCTGCTGGGCAGTAAGCAATCGAAAAGCTAAGTTGCCAAAGTCTGAGCAATTAAGTTTTTAAATTTTTTGAGTTATCTTCCTTGAACGACCGAGCTTTGTATGGAAAACCTGTGCGCAGAGGGGCCGGCTCGTGGCTAGTTGCGCCCTTATTTCGTTTCGAGTCCGCTCAACGACTTAAGTGTGCTAGACCAAGAGTAGCGTCCTTACTTTGTTTCGAGCTCGCTCGACAGCTTAAGTGTGCTGCGACTGCAGTCGCAACACTTACTTTGTCCTGAGCCTGCTCAACAATCTAAGTGAGTGGCAGCTAGCCGCGGCAAGGTTTCTTGCCGGTAGTAGCACCGCTGGCAGGCTGCTGACGTCCCGCACTCAGCGCCCGCGGCAAGGCGGAGGTCTACGCCGGCAAGTCCCCAGAAACGTAGGGCAAAAACATACAAAGCGCGGAATCAAGTAGAGGAAATAACAGTGCAGTTACTACCTAAGATAGAGTTATATTACAAAAGCAAGCTTGTCACGGCCTTAATGAATCGTCCTCATGACTTGGCCAGCGGCGACAAGAAAAGAAAAGGGCGGCCTAGTCCACGCGGTCGCCCTCGATTCTCTTGATCCCAGCAACCCTCTCCACTATGGGCGCGACGAGGGCCTTGATCTCCTCAAGGTCGGCCTCCGCCGGCAGGGGCTTGAGGACGTTGGTGAGCCTGATGTCGGGGTTGCGGAAGGCGACCTTCACCAACACCTTCCCGAGGGCCCCGGCGACGGCTTCGCGCGTCTCGTCAGCCAGCTGCTCTGGGATCTCATTCCGGAGATGCTGGAGGGCCGCCACCACGCCCTTAAAGAACGAAGTGAGCTTGGCGCTGGGTGGGACGTTCTCGCCGGCGGGATACTCGTGGCCCTCCATCCCCAGCAGCGTCAGCTCCTTGTCAATGGAGGTGGCGATGTCCACGAGGCCCTCGGTCCACTGCTCCACCGCCGCCCTGAACTCGTTCTGGGTGGCCGCGGCGCTCTCCAACAACGCCTCATTGCCCGCGACCTCCTTCCGCAGGGCCGCCTCTTGCTCCCTGGCACTGTCCAGCACCTTGGACAAGGTACCCAGCTTCAGCTCGAGGTCGGCGTTGGAGTCCTTGGCGGCGTCGAGCTCCTTGATCTTCTCGGCGAACCGGCCCTGTAGCTCGCCAAGGGTGTGGGCGCCCTTCTCGCGCTCCTGCTTGAGCGCGGCGAGCTCCTCGTCGCTCGCCTTGAGGTCGGTGTCGAGCTGCACCACCCTCGCCTCTAGTGCCTCCTTGGCGGCCTCGGCGGCCGCGGCGGCATCTTGCGCCTCCTTGAGGGCCCCGCCAAGCGATAGCTCGCGCGCGGCGACCTCCTCCTCGTGACTGGCGAGGCTGGCCTTCTGCTGCGCCAGCTCGCCCTCGCGCACGGCTAGCCCCGCGGCGGCGAGCCTTTGCTGCTCCTCGGCTTCCGCCCTCTCGAGGATGAAGGCCGTCCGCGCCTCGTCAAGCTGCCTTCGCTCCTCCGCCAAAGAACGGAGGGCCTCCTGGTTGAGCTCCCGCAGCTTCCCGGCACGCTTCTCCATGTCAGCCCCCGCCTTCGCGACAAGCGCTTCCCGGCGTTCCACCTGGGCTTGTCGGGCGCGGTAGAGCGACACCAGCTTCCGGAGCAACCGCTCCTCTTCGGGCTCACCGCCGCTGCTGCTGGGCGCGTCGACCAGCGTTAGCCCGGCGGAGGCGAGCACCTCTCCGTCCAAGGCCTCCCCCTCGACCGACGCCCTGGGAGTCGATTCCCAGGGGAGCTTGATGAAGACATCGTCGCCGGCCCTCAATTAGGCGCCTGGCTGGGACTCCTCGCGGCCCGACACCGCTGCGGAGGCAGGATCGGCGGTCGACGCAGCGCCTGGCGCCCCTGCAGCCTCAGGGCCGTCAATACGATCGCCGGCCCCTTCGCCCGCAGCTGCCTCGGCGGCCTTTTGCCGGCCGGATCTTCAGCACCCTCCGTCGTCCCGGCAGCGGCCACGTCACCGGTGGAGCCGCGCGCGTCCTCCTCGACGACGACCTCGGTCTCCATCGAGTCCGTGGTGGGCGGGTCTGAGGGCCGTAGGAGGGGGAGAAGTCAAACAGCTATCCAAAAGAAGAAGAACCCCAAGGGAGTTTCGAGGCGAGAAGGTCACCTGGGCCGGGGTCTGCTGTCGCGGTCTCCGTCACCAAAGAGACGTCGGCGTCGTCCCTCGCCGGAGACGGCTCTTGCCGGGGGCTGCTCCCTTGCCGGGGACTGCTCCCGCGCCGGGGACGGCTCCCTCGCCGGAGAACTCCCCCTTGGCGATGTGGTTGCAGTAAGTAGCTCTTCGGGGGCGGTCTCCGGACGCTCCTGGTGGGGCTGCTCTGCTCCTACACGAATCGTCAGCTAAACGTCAGAAGAAGCGAAGGGAGCCCGGGCACGCCTAACAGCGGGAAGCGAGCCGCATGCTTACGCTGGGGGCTGCGCTGGGGGCTGCTCTGAAGATTGGTTTGCGGCTCCGGCAAGGCCATCTCAGGCGCACCCCCTGCCACTGCGGAGGGCTCGCCGTCGAGGATGACCACCGGAACCTTGGCTCTCTTTGCCGCCCTCTGAGCCAGAGTCCTGAAAAGGACCAAATTCGGGGGAAAGCAAATGAGATGCAAGGCACAACTACAAGAATTGAAGAAACGCAAGAACAGCAGGGATCTTACTCCTCTTCCTCTTCCTCATCCGAGCTGAGCGTGGAGAAGTCGAAGACCGGCTTGCTCCTAGCGCGGGGAGGCAAGAGAGTAGGCTCCCGGGGCCGCTTGGCGGGAGCAGTGGACGACTCCGCTCCGGTCGCCACCGCGGCATGAGAAGCGACTGGGGCGGAAGCCACAGCCCGCGAAGACCCCGCTCCTGCTGCCTCAGAGGAGCGCGTCACGCGGCGCTACGGTTGTGGGCTCGTCTGCCGCACCACCTCCCCAGCCTTGCGGAGACGCCTCCGTGGCTGGGCAGGGGGCTCCGCCTGCGACGAGCCAGCCACGGGACGGGAGGAAGAGGCGCCGACCTCTGGCAGGCCGCTCGTGTCCTGGGCGGGCTCGCCCCCGGCATCGTGCCCGGCAAGCTCTTCCTCGCCGGCGAGCTCCGCTCGATTGGCAAGGCTTTCCGTTTCCGCTGCGTCCGCCTTCGCCAACGTGAAGCCAAACTCGCCCGCGGCCGCGGCTGCCGCGGCCTCCTCCATCCGGGAGGCGATGTACTTCAACTCCGCGTCGGTGGTGGCGCGGGTGAGATCCCTCTGCTCGTCGACGCTGACTGGCCTCTCCTCCAGGTCGTCGAAGAACGCCCGCACGACATCGTCGGCAGGCTCCTGCCAGGTGGAGTCGATCCCGTGCGAGTCGCACAGCGGCATCATTGCAAGGATGCGGCTGAGCGACGAGTTGTTGCACAACGGGACGACGCCTCGTGGCAGCCTGAACCATTCGGGGTGTTCGGGGTCGTGCTTGAACAACGTCTTGAGCACCCCGTCAAGCTCCAAGACGGTGAAATTGAAGTTGAGGCCAGGGCACAGCCTCATGATGTCCGCCGCGTTCTAGAACTCCCAAGCCGGCCTCTTCTTCTCCTGCAAGGGAGAGACGCGGCGGCGGAGGAAATCTGCGCCAACGGCCCCAACTGTGAGCCCCGCACGCCTGAGCCGCAGGATCCGAATGATATGCGTAGCTTGTCGTCGTCCGGGGCCACCTCGCTCCAATCCCTACCGCGTACCACGGGGACTTGGCGCACGGCGGTGAAGGGCTTTGGATTCTCCTCGACGATCAGGCACCAATCTGCCCTCCATTCCTCCCATTTGTTGCGGAGCTCTCCCTCCAGATCAGCGTCCTTCTTGCCGGGCTTCGAGATCCATGCGATCCCGCCAGAGAGGGGCTCTCCTCTCTCCACTCGAGGCGTGAAGAAGTGGCGGAAGAGAGCTACGTTCGGAAAGACCCCGACAAAGTTTTCGCAGAGGTGTGCGAAAATTGCCATGGTCAAGACCGCATTTGGGGTGAAATCGAGAAGGTGGAACCCGTAGGTGTTCATGACATCGCAGAAAAATTCAGAGAAGGGCGGGCGGAGCCCGCAATAGAAGAACAGAGCGAAGAAGGGATACCCGGTTGGGTACTCCTTCTGAGTAATGCCAGGAAGAACCCTCGTGCGCGGGTGCGCGCGCGTCCTCGCCGACTAGAAGAGGTAGTACTCCACCCTCAGGGTCAGCGCGTCGAGCTCCGGGGGGAAGACCGCCTGCTCCTTTCGCTGCGCCTCGAGCCGCAGCGCCTCGGCCGACTTCACGGCCTTCCCTTTTCCTTTGTCGCCCTTCGGGGCCATGGCGGAGGGGGAGAGGTCGACGGCGTCGGCGGCGCTGGTGGTGGCGGAAGGGGGGCGGAAGCGGAGCGCTGTTTCTCTTAGGGAACGGCGGAAGATTTTGAGGAATCACAACTGGCGGGTGGGCGGACTGCCCCTGTCTCCCCTGCTTATAGGGGGAGGAGGGGTGGATGTTTCGCCTTTCCGAGCCCAGCACATCGCCCGCGACGTGACGCATGCCTGCAGGGCTCGGCCCCGCGCACGCCACCCACGTCACGCACGCCTCTCCCCCACGATGCCGCATTCGACACATGCCGTTCGGGGAGGACGTGGTGGGCGCAGAAAAAGATGTACCGTGACCCAGGCCGCGCGTGCCCGTGCACTGTCTTGGGCCTGGCCCAACAGCGCTCGGCACCGTGTATGGCCCAGGCCCGGGGGCTCCTGTCGGTGTACTAAAGTAGGGGTATCTTAGTACCCCGAACTTGTGCACGGGCGGTCGTAGCACCCCGCGGCAAGGCCTGCCAGGCGATCGCCAAGACCCTCAAGGTCCCCTCTTGGGCCATTCAAGAGCAAAGTATTTGAGCCAAGGCCCCGGCAAGAGGAGCTTGCCGGGAATGCCACCCCAAGAGAGCGATGCCCTGGCAAGAGGAGTTTCCGGGACTGCCGCTCGAAGCACAAGACCCCGGCAAGAGGAGCTTGCCGGGAAGGCCATCCACGGCACGACAAGGACCCTGCCACGGTGAGCAACAAGCTCCCGGGCGCGACAAGACATTCACCGCGGCAAGGCGCTTGCCGCGGCAAGTTACCACCTCGTGCCTACGCTCAAGCTCACCCACCAACGTGTCGCTGTGGGGGGCATCCCAGGCACACGTGGCGGGAGGCTGAGCAGCGAGGGGCATGCGGTGGCGAAGCGAAGCTGACAGAGTAGCCATCGTGGCAAACGGTGGCGCTCCTGACGGTCTACTCCCCTGCTCCGTCTGGGCGACGCGGACGGGCATTTAATGCCCTTGTCCCCCGCCGTCAGAATTAGGTATGATAGCACTGTACAGCCACTGTGCAGGCAGCCATACCCACTACAGCATTCTACCATTTTTGCCCTCACCTACGCTGTCACCTGTGGGTAACCCCTTGAGCATATAAAAGGAGGCCCCTATGCGCACGTAGAGGGGAGAGACCAATCTTCGCGCCCAGCCTCGCGAGCAGCTCGAGTGTACTGTAGCATCTCGCGCTTTCAAGCAAGAACCCAAATCAACCAGACAAGCAGCAGTAGGGTTTTACGCACCAGTGCGGCCCGAAGCTGGGTAAAATCGTTGTGTGTGTGTGTCGCCTCGATCCGCTCTTTGCGCAGCCTCCGCTCCCCGCCGAACCGAGAAGGGGCTCCGTCCCCATAGATGTTCGAGGAAGCCGATTCCCCCCGACACTCGTGGGTCCCCTCAATCTCTCCCGAAGCTTCTAGGGTCCTTCGTTGTCTAGCAAAAATCTTCAAAAATTATCATCGTATTTGGACCTTTGTATATGTGGATTTTCTGTGAGACCAAAAGCAAGCAAAAAAACAGGAACTGAAACTGGCACTAGATTAATAAGTTAGTCTAGAATAATAATATAAAAAGCATATAAAAGTGATAATATAATAACATTTAACAATAAAAAAGTATAGATACGTTGGAGACGTATCAGTGCCTCGGGCCAATAAGGTGGAGGCATTATTAGTTAGGTGAGGGTGACAAGGCCTAGACGACACTTTGACTAAGAAAATCGGTGCATCGCGACACATCAAGAAAGATGATGGCGGGTTGGACCCAAGCATCTACGAGGAGCACCCGAGTGTCTGACGCGCTGCAGTGTCAGTTTTATCACTTGCGAAGACTGAAGACAAATTGTCATACGCAGGGCGGACGCCTACTTCTACTTGCATCTGTTTACGCATACTAAACCAATTATTGTGGTGCCCCAGGCCCATGTAAGGGGGGCGTGGGCATTTTGAGACACGCAGAAACAAGCTCACTAGTAGCTCTCACTTCACCCATCCCAAGCAACACAAAGAAGAAGTAGTTCATCCAGTTTAGAGGAGGAGAAATAGGAGTGCTCGGGAACATAGGCTAGTACCCCGACCACCGCGACACACATACCCTGAGTACCACTCTTGTAGTACAACTGCACATGTAATCCGTCATTTTCATATCAATGAAGAACAGACGTAGGGTTTTATGCTATCATTGGCGACCTAAACCCGTATGAAAATCCTTGTGTCTTGTGTGATTTTTTTCCCAAGGATTCATAGTGTTTCAGGGTATCCTTAATCCTGATGTCTTGAGTTGACACTCTAATAATGACAAAATACAAGTGTGCTCCATGCGATGGAGCATATCCAAATCGGAAAGGGAAAACGTGGGAGGGAAGGGAAATCAACGTCACCCTCTCGTCTTCTGCCACTTGGCAAACACGGAGCGCGGCGGAGATCGGCCTTGACATGTGACGTTGCAGCACTTGTCGCTCGCGGAAGACGCCGGTGACCCCGCAAGAGGTATATCCTTTCTTAGGGAAAAGGCTACCGCCCGTCTTTAAATTATTGAAGCCCTTACATCAGCCAAAAACAACACAACGCACACAACAAGGACAGAAAGAAAGAAAACCCACGGCATGATACAAGGTGTCGGGGACTAGCCACACACCCAAGAAAACTACAAGCCAACACTGAATAGAATAGGAGAACTGCTTGGGGTCTTTTGAGTTCGGCTTCGTGATCAAGCAACCGGAGCCAAGAACGAAGCGACCACATGAAGGGTACATGCCGACATGGGAGGCCATGCCATCGCCAACATCTAAACGCCAGCAAAGACAACGCCATCCAGCTCCATCGCCTGGAGGAGCCCCTTGCTCCCACTCTCTCAAGCAAAAGGGCACCGCAACCGGGCGATGGCTGCGCTCACCTCCCTCGAGCTTGAATGAGAATTGTCGCCGAGGTCCAGCAATGCGGGATCCGAGCACCATGCCACGGTTGAAACATGCATGCCTAAAGACCGCCATCGTCTAGGCCACGGGACCGTCAACACGAAGAGAGGAAGTGTCGTCCATCCCTACACCACGACCACCAACAAGAAGGATCTTGCTCAAAAGACAGAGCCTCCACGAAGGGAACGGAGCCAAAGTGTCAAAGCCACCCGGTCCGGCAAAGGACCACGGGTTTTCACCCCGAGCACGGGGGAGGGGCAACCTATAGTGACGCCTCCAGGGAGGGGAATGGCGCCATAGGGTGTCGCCGTCACCAGCACCAATGTAGGCAGGCTGAGCTTTCGCCAGGTGAGGGAGCCCTGGATTAGGGGGGTCCTCGGGCGTTCGGGCTATGTGACATGGGCCGGACTAATGGGCCACGAAGATACAAGATAGAAGGCTTTTCCCCATGTCCGGATGGGACTTTCCTTTGCGTGGATGGAAACCTTGGCGTTCAGATGTGAAGATTTATTTCGTTGTAAACTGACTCTGTACAACCCTAGCCCCCTCCGGTGTCTATATAAACCGGAGGGTTTAGTCCGTAGAGGCAATCATAATCACACAGGCTAGACATCTAGGGTTTAGCCATTACGATCTCGAGGTAGATCAACTCTTGTAACCCTATATACATCAAAGTCAATCAAGTAGGAAGTAGGGTAGTACCTCCATCAAGAGGGCCCGAACCTGGGTAAACATCGTGTCCCCTGCCTCCTCTTACCCTCGATCCCTAGACGCACAGTTCGGAACCCCCTACCCGAGATCTGCCGGGTTTAACACCGACATTGGTGCCATTGAGAGTTCCACTATGCCGTCATCGGAAGGCTCGATGGCTCCATCGATCATCTACAACAATGCTTCCATGAAGGAGATTTTTCTCTCTGGCCAGATCTTTGTATTCGGCAGCTTCGCACTACGTGCCAACTCGGTTGCCCACCTAGAGCAGATCGACAGCTACGCCCCCGGTCACCAGATCAGTTTTGAAAATCTGAACTATGTCGCTAATATCCGAGGAGACTTGATCTTCCAAGGGTTCGCGGCCCCAACCACCGCTCCAGCCTTAGATCCGGAGCGCGTCACCAGGTCCGAAGACGGGAGCCTAGAGCCCGCCGGACTCTCTGCGGCTATAGAGCTCAACACTGGAGAACCAGAGAGAATAGCATCTCCGATAGTCATCACAAAGCCAGACTCTTCTCCGGACACTAGCTCCAAACCCTCGAAGTCCGCCTCAGGCGAGCTCGGCCAGGAAACTTATGTCCCCATCCAAACCTCGCTCTTAAACGAGGCTTTGGACTTCATGCGATCTCTCACCATCATAGAGGAACCGCTTCCAAATTGTGCCCATCCCGGACTAGGGGCTAAAAATAGGGAGTTTTACTTCCCACCCACCACCCACTTTATAGCCACTATCGAGGATCTAACCGACATGCTCGATTACGCCTCCGAAGACATCGACGGTATGGACGATGATGCCGGAGAGGAGCAGGCCCAAAACCCACCGTTCACTGGACGCTGGACATGATGGACACACCTAAAGAAGGCGACGACGATGATGAGAAAGATCTAGTCGAGGACGAACCTCGTGAGATACCACCAAAGCGTCGACATCAGCGGCGCCACTCTAAATCGTGTCGTGGAAAAACAGCAATATTGGCACCAGAGACAATGATACTCCGGAGAATGCTGAAGACCAAGAAGACCCCATCGAACCAACATCCGAATAGGATGATCGGGAGGACGGGCAAGTTGACCCTGAAGAGCAAGTAGGGAACGAAGACTTGGAGGATAGCAACTATCTACCACTCTCCGAGGATGACGTGAGCCTTGGCGACGAGGATTTTATCGTGCCAGAGGAACCCCTCGAACAAGAGCGCATTAAGCGCCAGCTAATAGCCACTGCAAGAAGCCTAAAAAGAAGCCGCAGCAGCTTCAAGCTGACCAAGATCTTCCCAACGACAGATGGACTAATGTCTTGGCAGCCGAAGAATACGGCCTCAAACGCCCAACAAAAAGTTACCCGAAGCATAAGCTACTACCCCAATTCGACGATGAGGCGCTGGAGCCCATACCACCCGCGCATAACGCGGCTGACGGACCTGACCGACCACCACGTGGCCGGGACAGAATGACAGCTCAAGCCGAACACCAGCCCGCACCATCTCGCCGTAAAAGCAGAGAAACTACAGCTCGGGGATACACATATGACCTACGATAGGACCTGGAAAATAGAGCAGGTCAGACTAGATCAATCTACGAATCGCGGGGGCATGTCCCGGCGCGAGAAGATGGCTATCAAGCCTGTTGCAATAAGGATAACCACGCCCGGGCCGAAAACTGCATACTGACTACATCCGAACTACGTCGTGACATGGCCCGATATAGAGGCGCCGCACACCCCCTATGCTTTATTGATGAGGTCATGGAGCACCAGTTTCGAGAAGGGTTTAAACCCGTGAACATTGAATCATATGACGACACAATAGATCCCGCAGTATGGATTGAAGATTTTATTCTCCACATTCACATGGCTCGCGGTGATGATCTACACGCCATCAAATACCTTCCCCTACAACTTAAGGGGCCAGCTCAGCACTGGTTAAACAGCCTCCCAGAAAACTCTATTGGAAGCTGGGAAGACCTGGAGGATGCCTTTAGAGACAACTTCCAAGGCACCTATATCCGGCCTCCACATGCCGATGACCTCAGTCATATTGCCCAGCAGCCCGGAGAGTCAGCCAGAAAATTCTGGACTAGGTTCCTCATTAAAAAGAACCAGATTGTCGATTGTCCAGACGCCGAAGCCATAGTGACCTTTAAACATAGCATTCGCAACGAATGGCTCGCCTGACACCTCGGCCAAGAGAAGGCGAAGTCCATGGCAGTCCTGACATCACTCATGACCCACTTTTGCGTGGACGAAGACAGTTGGCTCGCCCGTAGCAGTAATAGTGCAAGCGAACCTGGCACTTCTGAAGCCAGGAATAGCAACGGCGGGCCCCGATTCAACAAACTCAAGCACCAAAGCAACAATGACAATACCGAAGACACGGCGGTCAACGCCAGATTCAGTGGCTCCAAGTCTGTTCAGCAGAAGAAGCCATTCAAAAGAAACAGAGAGGGCTCATCCAGCTTGGACCAAATACTCGATCGACCCTGCCAGATTCGCGGCACCCTCAACAAGCATGCCAATCATACCAACAGAAGTTGTTGGGTCTTTAAATAGGCCGGTAAGTTAAATAACAAACATAAGGAGAAAGGGTCGCCCAGCAAGGACGACGACGAGGAGCCTCGTCCACCAAATGCAGGGGGACAGAAGAAATTTCCCCCCGAAGTCAAAATGGTGAATATGATATACGTTACTCATATCCCCAAGAGGGAGCGCAAGCGCGCGCTAAGGGACGTCTATGCGATAGAGCCAGTTGCCCCAAAATTCAACCCATGGTCGGCCTGTCCGATCACTTTTGATCGCAAGGACCATCCGACCAGTATTCGTCACGGAGGTTCGGCTGCACTGGTCCTCGATCCAATCATTGAAGGATTCCACCTTACGTGAGTCCTCATGGACGGCGGTGGCAGCCCCAACCTGCTCTATCAGGACACAGTCCGCAAGATGGGTATTGATCCATCAAGAATCAAGCCCACTAAAACTACCTTTAAAGGAGTAATACCTGGTGTAGAGGCCCGCTACACGGGCTCAATCACATTGGAGGTCGTCTTCGGTTCACCGGACAACTTCCAAAGCGAAGACTTGATCTTCGACATCGTCCCCTTCCGTACTGGCTATCATGCACTGCTCGGATGAACCGCGTTGGCCCGCTTCAATGCAGTCCCACACTATGCATATCTCAAACTCAAGATGCCCGTACCACGCGGTGTTATAACAGTCAATGGAAACATGGAACACTCCCTCCGTACTGAGGAGCACACCACGGCCCTGGCAGTGGAAGTACAGGGCGGCCTTATCAAGCCAACTATTACATCAACGGCCAAGTCCCCGGACACTGTCAAACGAGTCCGGACTACCCCACAGTACGACAGTCCAGCTCGTCTGGACCTTGATTAGCAATTCAGCCTCCATCTCAGCCCCTACCAAATTGTGGCACATGTACCACACGTACATAATTATGCACTAACGATACCATGGGAAAGGATGGAGGCATAATAAAGATAAAGTCCACAATGTGACTAGACCCTATCCGGACACTCATATTTCCTTTTTCTCTTCTTTTTATTCTTCCAGGTTCCATATAACCGACACCACCTCTTCGACGGTACCAAGGCCTCTTTCGAGGCCTATCATGAAAACACCGATCGATGATCCTCTCGAAGGACAATACACCAAGGAGAAAAGCAACGTAGACGCGTGGCAGAGTACCTAAAGGGTCTTTAAAGATCACCTCGTCCGTTTTCTGGACACATACACAGCTTTCTCTTGTGCTCGGCATATAAGATAGCCTTGTTGCTTACCGCACTATTTGAACCAATACATTTTGACGTATCAATCAGACTATAATGGAAACAGTTTCTAGCCCAACCTATGCGGTACTGGCCTAGCTCCTAATCTGTATTTCCCTGTTTTCGTCCGGTTGTCATGTACACCTTGGTACGACTTAAATCGCCAAGGGCTCTATTGAGCCACATACATTTCTTAAAAACTAACTAAAGAACGAACAGTTTTATAGTACAATTCGGCGTCCCGAATATAGCATTATATGCATCGGCTCCGAATCATGTCTTTGGTCAATAGTTGGGTTGCCCGGCTCCTGTGGTTACTACCTTATGTTCTGCTTGTTCGGCTAAGGTAGTAAAGGGAGAACTACTACGATTGTGTTTCCGGTTCATCCGGACAAACACCTTAGTAGAGAAAGCCGAAAACTGACTGTCATGATGCGGCGAGAGCTGGTCAGCTATTCGGTGACTAAGTATAAATCTCTAGTGATTTTTTCGCATTACGCGACAGGCTGGCCTTCACCCAGTCGGGCATCCATAGCACCCAAGTTTGGCTAATCGAACAATACTTGGGGCTGCGCCCACACTCCCATTTTAAAACTCCTATGGCTAAGTGAGAGCGATAAAGCCACATAGTCCGATTACCTGGTTCGCCGCACTAACACCTTCTTCACGGACCAAGACGTTGGGTCAAGTGTGTTTAAGTGCTATCCCGAACACCCCCGTACTACCTATGCGGGGGCTGAAGCCGACGACTGGCCAACTCTCAGATGTCGTAAACGGACGCATAGGAGGAGAACTTTTAAAGTAAAACAAGCAACATATCATACATAAGCCTTGTTTCGTAATACAGGATTGGACAACATAGATACATCCATTCAAAATGATGTCCTTCGAACACTGGCCCTCTACAATGCGGGATCCTTCCAGGACATCATCGAAATACCGTTCCGGCGTGCGGTGCTCTTTGCCTGCGGGCGGCCCCTCGGTTGCGAGCTTGGCGACGTTCATCTTTGCCCACTACACTTTGACACGGGCGAAGGCCATCCGTGCACCTTCAATGCATACCGACCGCTTCACAGCATCAAGCCGGGGGTAGGCACTGACCAGCCACTTCATGAGCCCGAAGTAGCTGCTGGGTATGGGTTCGGCAGGCCACAGACGGATTATAAATCCCTCATGGCCAATCCGGCCACCCTATGTAGTTCGTTCAACTGCTTCAGCTAATCGCTGAGGGGCACGACATGCTAAGGCGCAACGTACTGCAACCAGAACAATTTTTCCATCGAGCTCCCCTCTTCGGCTCGGAACAACTCCGCAGCATCGGCAACACTTCAGGGCAGGTCCGCAAACGCTCCTGGAGAACTCCAAATCTGGGTCGGTAAGATGTATTTATTTCTCACAAATTTGCTCTGCATATTAAAGGCCTTACCAGCCGCAATCTGCTTCGGCTCTTGGATCTCCCGGCAGGCGTTTTGGGCTTTGGCCCGGGCCTCCTATGCACTTTGGAGGGCCTTAGCAAGTTCAGATTTTTGACCTGAAATTTTGCGCTCTAAGGACTCACATTTTCTTATAGCATCCTTGAGCTCTTGCTGGACTTCCTCCACCCTTGACTCATGTTTTAGGCGGGCGGCTCGTTCCTCCTCTGCCTCTTTCTTGGCCTCGGCCAGCGCACTCTTGAGGGTCTCGACCTTAGACGTGTCAGCTATGAGCAAAGTTATAACACTCATTCAGATGACAAATTATTGGTCATATTATTTCAGACGCCTTTCGGTATCACATACCTTGCTTTTCCGCTAACTTCCGCCTCAGCTCAGACGCTTTGGTGGCATGGGAAGTTGACGCCTGCATCGCATCCTATTTGATTCAAATAGATATGTATGTTAATCTCCTGTACGAGTCATTAGATCCTCTGTTTGGCCTTTCTTCGTGAACACTGAATAGAGTCTCAGGGGCTACTATCTATGCACTGATATTTTTCTTATATAGCTAAAAGGCATTATATTACATACCTCAAAGCCTCTCAGAAGGCTAGTGTAGGCCTTGTTCAATCCGCTTTTAGCGGATCGAACCCTTTCAACCACCGTACCCATAAGGGTCCAATGTTCTTCCACAATGGTGGCACACTGAAGCGCTTCCACCAGAGTATCTGGCGCCTTCGGATTGACAGAGGTCGTCGGTGGGATTGGCGCACCCCTTCTTTTGAAGGAGGCTACTCACCTGATTCCGGAGTCGTTTGGGTCTCTGGAATAATGTCCGGTTGGGGGCCGAATTGGGCATGGCCCCCGTCGCCAGTCTCCATGGGGGTCGGTGCCCCCATGTTTCCGGCAGCAGAGGTATCGCCCTCTGGCGCCACCTTGACGGCTTCCCGCACCTCTCCCTGACCCGGAAGGGTCCTTCGGGACAACACTTCAGCATTGTCCGTAGCTTTGGGGGAGGAGGCCAGCGGAGGCGACCCGCTATCCATCACATTCAGATCCAGCGAATTCCCCGAAGATGAGGATTGCTGGGGGAGGACGCGAGCCGGACTGAAGCACGTAATTCAGTATATTACAATCACAAGGCGGAAAACCGGATAGATATATAAGTACAAGTGCCTTTGGGGTACTTACGATCCGGCCAGGGGCCTCGGCCTGGGACGCCACTCATCGGCGTCCGATTCGGAGTCATCCGTGAGGGAGGTTCTCCCTTTCTTGGATGCCTCCGCCTCCAGATCCGCGGAAGCCCCCCTTTTGTTCTTTCCCCCCTTAAGGGGAGAATTACTCTCTTCCTACTCCCCCTCGTCTTCGTCAGGGGAGGAGTGAGTCTCCATGTCTTTGGACACTATGTCTGAAGCACCTTTACGACAGAGGTCACTTTTGGCCTCCTTGCCCTTCTTCTTGGCCTTCTTTTTTGGCGCCTGATATGGCGCCAGAACCAGCATCCTCATTAACAGAGGGATGGCTAGGTCTTCGGGTAGTGGAACCGGATAGTGAATCCGCTCTGCCTTCTTCGTCCAGCCCTGTGGGAAGAATGGGAAGCTTATTATGCCCCTTGGATTTACAAATAGTAAAGTTATCGGTCATTTTCAGCCACGTCTTTTGGGTCTTGAACAACACCTTCCACATGTCTTCATGCTTCGTGCCGAAGAACTGCTGCAAGGTTAGGGGACGGGCGGGTCGAACTCCCACATGTGCTGAGTCCGACCTTGGCAGGGAGAATCCGGTGAAAGAGCATTACCTGGATCATGCTGGCAAGACTGGTACTCTTGTCCACCATACTCTTGATGCACTTATGCAACGTCATCGCCTCATCGGATGACGCCCAGTCCAGGCCCTTGTTGAGCTAGGATGTCAGCCGCAGTGGAGGCCCGGACTTGAACTCGGGAGGAGCGGCCCATGTGGAGTCACGGGATTCCGTGACATAGAACCACTCCTGCTGCCACCCCTTCACGGTCTCCACAAAGGTGCCTTTGGGCCAAGTGACGTTGGGGAGCTTGCTCACCATGGCGCCGCCGCACTCCGCGTGTTGACCATCCACCACTTTTGGCTTCACATTGAAGACCTTAAGCCATAGGCCGAAGTGGGGAGGGATGCGGAGGAATGCCTCACACACGACGATGAATGCTGAAATGTTGAGAAAGGAATTCGGGGCTAGATCATGGAAATATAGCCCGTAGTAAAACATAAGGCCGCGGACGAAAGGATGGAGGGGAAACCCTAATCCATGAAGGAAATGAGGAATAAATACTACCCTCTCATGGGGCTCCGGAGTAGGGACGATCTACTTCTTGACCGGAAGCCGGTGGGCGATTTCCTTGGCTAAATACCCCACTTCCCGGAGCTCCTTGATGTTCTCCTCCGTGAAGGAGGAGGCCATCCACTTCCCTGTGTTCCAGATCCGGACATGGCTAGAGTGTTTTCTGAGGACGAAAGGGATCGAAGCTTGCGCGCTGGAGCTCGAGGGCGGATGGGCTAAGGAAGAAGAAGGCGTGGGGTGAAAAGGTGGATTCTTATCTCCTTATAAAGGCGGTGAATATAGAGCGTCCCCCCACGAGCCTTAAAACTCGCCTATTCCCAAGGGGTCGTGCGGACGGCACAGTTGGATTACCCAAGCCCGTATTGATGAGAATCCCGTGATAAGAGGACACAATCTCTGTCTTGACAAGACGTGTCGCCGGAGGCAGCGTCTCGAAACGTGAAACGGGAGGTTGGAAAGCGATTTGAAATAATAAAGAGGCTAGACGTAACGTCTCGTCAGCAAAAATTATCAGTGAAGACATATCGTGTTTTTGATTAAGTATTATGCCCTTGTGGCAGTGAGGTTGTGACTGTTAAACAGATCCGGACATAGTTTTTGTTGATCAACTGCTTTAAAGTATTCGGAGGAGGAACCCGCCTTGCAATGCCGAAGACAATCTGCACGTCGGACACATCGTCATTGAAGCCTGGTTCAGGAGTTACTGAGGGAGTCCTGGATTAGGGGGTCCTCGGGCGTCCGGGCTATGTGACATGGGCCGGACTAATGGGCTACAAAGATACAAGATAGAAGGCTTTTCCCCGTGTCCGGATGGGACTCTCCTTTGCGTGGATGGCAAGCTTGGCATTCGAATGTGAAGATTTGTTTCTTTGTAAACCGACTCTGTACAATCCTAGCCCCCTCCGGTGTCTATAAAAACCGGAGGGTTTAGTCCATAGAGGCAATCATAATCACACAGTCTAGACATCTAGGGTTTATCCATTACGATCTCGAGGTAGATCAACTCTTGTAACCCTATACTCATCAAAGTCAATCAAGCAGGAAGTAGGGTATTACCTCAATATAAGGATTCTCAATGCAATTTACCGCACAAAACATATAACTTTCTTCTAGATCAAAATCAAGAAATCTCTCAAGATTAAATTTTGGAATACCCTTAGTTATACGTTTCATTTCTTCATACCCCAAAAGAAGACTAAGCTCTTTATGATGCTCAAGGGTAATCAAGTTATCATAATTTTGGGACACGATTTGATCATGAAAGAATTTACATTGGAGATTTAAATGACCATGTTCATTGCAAAGTTCACAAGGATGGCTAAACAAATTAAATCTTTCAGCACAATCATCTAGCCTCTCTTGCAACTTTATCGTTTCTAAATATTTATGCTTCTTACAAAATCTATCTTCCCTTTTTGCTGTGCAAAGGCACTCCCAATTCACTCCGTAAAAAGTGACATGCTTATAAGAAAGATTTTTGTCATGACTTCTGCAATCATCATTAGCATTTTGGATATTCAAAGAATTCATACTAACAACATTGCAATCATGCTCATCATTCAAGTATTTTGTGCCAAACATTTTATTGACTTCTTCTTCTTCTAACAATTGAGCACAATTTTCTGAACCATCATTTTCAAGAAAGATATTATAAAGATGATCAATAATATGATGCAACCTCAGTTCCATTTTTATGTAGTTTTCTTTTATAAACTAAACTAGTGATAAAACAAGAAACTAAAAGATTCAATTGCAAGATATAAAGATATACCTCAAGCACTCACCTCCCCAGCAACGGCGCCAGAAAAGAGCTTCGTTGACGGGATGTGAGTGCCACTTACCTAACCTCCCCGGCAACGGCGCCAGAAAAGAGTTTGATGTCTACTACGCAACTTTATTCTTGTAGACACATGTTGGGCCTCCAAGCGCAGAGTTTTGTAGGACAGTAGCAATTTTCCGTCAAGTGGATGACCTAAGGTTTATCAATCTATGGGAGGCGTGGGATGAAGATGGTCTCTCTCAAACGATCCTGCCACCAAATACAAGAAATATCTTGTGTCCCCAACACACCCAATAAAATGGCAAGTTGTATAGGTGCACTAGTTCGGCGAAGAGATGGTGATAAAAGTGTAATATGGGTGGTAGAAATATATTTTATAATCTGAATAAATAAAAACAGAAAGGTAGCAAATAGTAAACGGGAACAAAAATGGTATAGCAATGCTTAAAATGAGGCCTAGGGTCCGTACTTTCACTAGTGCAACCTCTCAACAATGCTAATATAATTGGATCATATAACCACCCCTCAAAGTGCAATGAAGAATCACTCCAAAGTTCCTATCTAGCAGAGAACATAAGAATAAATTGTTTGTAGGGTACGAAACCACCTCAAAGCTATTCTTCCCGTTCGATCTATTCAAGAGTCTGTACTAAAATAACACAAAGCTATTCTTTCCATTCGATCTATCCTAGAGTTCATACTAAAATAACACCAAAGCAGATTCATATTCATAATACTCAATCCAACACAAAGAACTTCAAAGAGTGCCCCAAGATTTCTACCGGAGAAACAAAGATAAGAACGTGCATCAACCCCTATGCATAGATTACCCCAATGTCACCTTGGGAATCCGCGAGTTGAGTGCCAAAACATATATCAAGTGAATCAATACGATACCCCATTGTCACCATGAGTATTCAATTGCAAGACATATATTAAGTGTTCTCAAATCCATAAAAGTATTCAATCCGATAACAACGAAATGTCAAAGGGAAAAACTCAATTCATCACAACAAGATAGAGAGGGGAAAACACCATATGATCCGACTATATTAACAAATCCCGCGATACATCAAGATCGTGACATCTCAAGAACACGAGAGAGAGAGAGAGAGAGAGAGAGAGAGAGAGATTAAACACATAGCTGCTGGTACAAACCCTCAGCCCCGAGGGTGGACTACTCCCTCCTCATCGTGGTGGCCGCCGGGATGTTGAAGATGGCCATCGGAGATGATTCCCCCCCTACCGCAGGGTGCCGGAACGGGGTCTAGATTGGTTTTCGATGGCTACAGAGCCTTGCGGCGGCGGAACTTCTGACTAGGGGAATCCCAAAGGGTTTTGGAATATTTGGGAATTTATAGTGGAAGGAGGGGGTGCGGGAGGCCACCGAGGTGGGCACAACCCACCTCGGCGTGCCATGGGGGCCTGGCGCGCCCTGGTGGGTTGTGCCCCCCTCGGGGCACCCCCCCCAGGTGTTGCTCTGGCCCAATGGATGTCTTCTGGCCCATAAAAAATCCCCGCGGAGTTTCGTTGCGTTTGGACTCCGTTTGATATTGATTTCCTGCGATGTAAAAAACAAGCAAAAAACAACAACTGGCACTGGGCACTGGGTCAATAGGTTTGTCCCAAAAAATGATATAAAGTTGCTATAAAATGATTGTAAAACATCCAAGAATGATAAAATAACAGCATGAATACTTCATAAATTATAGATACGTTGGAGACGTATCAGCATCCCCAAGCTTAATTCCTACTCGTCCTCGAGTAGGTAAATGATAAAAGAAATAATTTATGAAGTGCGAATGCTAGCAAAGTACATAAGTTTGATCAATGATAAATTCAATCACTTTTCCTAGCATCATAACATCGATTCTTTCTTATGAAACTTCTCATGTTATAGTGGCAACCAATTCACATGTTAGGGTTCAAACAATGAATTCTCCTGAAACCCAACAACCTATGTTCTCAGTCACCAAGCAATTGCAATTCAACTTATTCAACAGAGTTTAAGTAAGAGCTCCACATACTCAACCATCATATAGTCTTCTATGATTGCTAACACTCACCCGCATACACATGAGCAAAATGTTTCAACCGGACACATAGAAAGATAAGGGCTTATTGTTTTGCCTCCCAACGTATTCACCTCAAGGGTGATGTCAACAATAATAACTCATGCTACCCATATTCAACTGGACATATGTGCCTAGATCTTTCCTCACCACATGATGCTTGCCAAAAGAGAAAAATATAAAGGAATAGAGAGAATAACTTTGACTCTTTGCATAAAAATAAATACATAAAAGAAAAAGATAGGCCCTTCGCAGAGGGAAGTAGGTATTTGTAGAGGTACCAGAGCTCAAAGCGAAAATTGAGATATAAAAACATTTTGAGAGGTATACTTTTCCCACCAACGAAAACGACTTAGAGCTCCCAACACTTTCCATGCTAGATATATCATAGGCGACTCCCATGCTAGATATATCATAGGCGATTCCCAAACAAAAATTAAAGTTTATTCCTTTTTCCACCATACTTTCACTTTCCATGGCTAGACGTATCCACGGGTGCCCTCCATACCAACACTTTCCAAGGAAGTTATTATTTGACAACATAAAGTAAATTCATTTTTGCATTTCGGGACTGGGCATCCCTAATACCTTTGCCTTACTCTCGTGTAATGACAAGTGAATAAACACTCATCTTGAGAATAACACATCTAGCATGGAAAATACTAGCCACCTCTCACCGCTCCGCAAGTGAAACAAACACACAAAAGAGAAGTTTATTTTGAAAATTGGAGATGGCTCATGCAAATTTGCTTAGAACGGCAATAGAATACCGCATATATGTAGATATAGTGTACTCTTGAAAATAAGATTTGGGTTTAAGGGTTTTTGGATGCACAAGTAGTATCTCTACTTAGTGCAGAATTTTTGGCTAGCAAAGATGGGGGGGCAATCACCACATGTTGAAGGATCTATGACAATATAACTTCTATGTGAATATGAACAAACAGAAATCATTATGTTGTCTTCCTTGTCCAACGTCAACAATTTTGGCACATAATATTTTGATGGGGGCTCACAATCACAAAAGAGTTCCATGGTAGTGTATTTATATGTGAAAGTTCTCTTCCTTATACTAATTATTTGTGAATTTCTTGTATGACCAAAATTGTGATTGTCAAGCCTCAAAAGTTTTCATTTTCTAAACCCAGTGTGAAGCTACCACTAGTCATGATATGATTTCAACTTCATGACATTCAATTTATTCAACAATTTACTCATAGGATATAAGTGAAGCACAAGAGTAAATGACAAGCTACTCCAAAAAGATATAAGTGAAGATCAAATGAGTAGTTAAGTAAATAGATAGCTATGTGTGGACTCTCTCTTATTTAAAACTTTCAAATCTAAGTATTTTATTAAAACATCAAGCAAAACAAAACAAAATTACATTCCAAGAGTGGTACACATCATGTGAAGAAGCAAAAACTTAGGCTCAACCGATACTAACCGATAATCATTGAAGAAGAAAGGTGGGATGCCTACCGGGGCATCCACAAGCTTAGATGCTTGAAACTTATTGGAATATTAACTTGGGGTGCCTTGGGCATCCCCAAGCTTAGGGTCTTGTCACTCCTTATTCTCCTCATATCGTCATCTCACCCAAAACTTGAAAACTTCAATCACACAAAACTTAACGGAACTTTGTGAGATAGGTTAGTATGATAAAGAGCAAACCATTTCACTTTGGTACTGTGAAAGACAAGATTCATAATTGTTCTCACACAATGCCTACTGTAGAATATCATTTCCACAATTTATATTGAGCAATATAAGCCATAGAAACTAGAAATCAAGCAAACTATGCATTGAAAATAGAAACTGTCAAAAACAGAACAGTCTGTAATGATCTGGATAACTACCATACTTCTGCTACTCCAAAAATTATGAAACAAATTGGACCACGTGAGAAATTTGTATATCAAACTTCTGCAAAAAGAATCAACTCAAAATCACTTTCTCTTAAAAATGGGACTTATTTTCGTGAGCGCAAAAGTTTCTGTTTTTCAGCAGGGTCAAATCAACTATCACCCAACATGATCCCAAAGACTTTACTTGGCACTTTATTGAAACAAAAGCAATAAAACATGATCAATACAATAGCATAATCATGTGAACACACAAAAACAGTAGGTAAAAGTGTTGGGTTGTCTCCAACATGCGCTTTTCTTTAATGCCTTTTAAGCTAGGCATGAAGATTCAATGATGCTCACATAAAAGATAAGAATTGAAACACAAAGAAAACATCATGCATCATAAGTTCGTCTCTCATAATAATTTTCAGTAGCATCATGAATAGATTCATCATTACATAAATCATTCTTTTCATGATCCAAAAGCATAGAAAATTCATTACTCTCTATGGCATACATGTCATCATAATAATCATCATAGAAAGCAACCTTATTGCCATAGTCAATTGAAACCTCTTCAAAAATAGTGGATGTATCACTAAAGTCATGACCTCTCCAAATACACTTTCATCAATATCGTAATAAGATTGAACACCCTCCAAAATAGTGGGATCACTACTACCTAGAGTTGACACTCTTCCAAACCCACTTTTATCAATGTAATCATCATAAATGGGAGGCATGCTATCATCAAAATAAGTTTGATCAATCAAAGTAGGGGGGCTAAAAAGATCATCTTCATTAAATATAGCCTCCCCAAGCTTGTGGCTTGGCATATCATAAGCATAATCATTCTCATCATTAATAATATGAATAGCACCAACGGTATAACAATTGCTATCATCATAATTTCCCAAGTTGGTGCCAAAAATATTTCCAATATTATAAGAAGTATCATTATCTTCCCAATCATAATCATCATAACAAGCAATAGGCATAGCAAAATCATCATCAAGTGCATCATCTTTCACAATTATTTTTTATTCATTTTCGTGAGGCACAACAATAATAGGAGCAACATTATTTGGGAGAGATACCTTTTTACCTCTCTTCTTTCTTCTTTTCTTCTTCTTCACCACATCATGTGTGGGTTTGATTAATCCCTTCAAACTTCTTATTGATGAGATTGGTTGGATAGGAAGCTCCTCCTCGTTACCTGATTCATCGTAATAAACACTAGGAGGGTTTTGGGAAATATTTTCCCTTTCATTAGTACTCTCTTCATATTCTATTTGTTCTCTTGACTTTAGATAGTTGGCAATATAAGGATTCTCAATGCAATTTACCGCACAAAACATATAACTTTCTTCTAGATCAAAATCAAGAAATCTCTCGAGATTAAATTTTGGAATACCCTTAGTTATACGTTTCATTTCTTCATACCCCAAAAGAAGACTAAGCTCTTTATGATGCTCAAGGGTAATCAAGTTATCATAATTTTGGGACATGATTTGATCATGAAAGAATTTACATTGGAGATTTAAATGACCATGTTCATTGCAAAGTTCACAAGGATGGCTAAACAAATTAAATCTTTCAGCACAATCATCTAGCCTCTCTTGCAACTTTATCGTTTCTAAATATTTATGCTTCTTACAAAATCTATCTTCCCTTTTTGCTGTGCAAAGGCACTCCCAATTCACTCCGTAAAAAGTGACATGCTTATAAGAAAGATTTTTGTCATGACTTCTGCAATCATCATTAGCATTTTGGATATTCAAAGAATTCATACTAACAACATTGCAATCATGCTCATCATTCAAGTATTTTGTGCCAAACATTTTATTGACTTCTTCTTCTTCTAACAATTGAGCACAATTTTCTGAACCATCATTTTCAAGAAAGATATTATAAAGATGATCAATAATATGATGCAACCTCAGTTCCATTTTTATGTAGTTTTCTTTTATAAACCAAACTAGTGATAAAACAACAAACTAAAAGATTCAATTGCAAGATATAAAGATATACCTTCAAGCACTCACCTCCCCAGCAACGGCGCCAGAAAAGAGCTTCGTTGACGGGATGTGAGTGCCACTTACCTAACCTCCCCGGCAACGGCGCCAGAAAAGAGTTTGATTTCTACTACGCAACTTTATTCTTGTAGACACATGTTGGGCCTCCAAGCGCAGAGTTTTGTAGGACAGTAGCAATTTTCCGTCAAGTGGATGACCTAAGGTTTATCAATCTGTGGGAGGCGTGGGATGAAGATGGTCTCTCTCAAACGATCCTGCCACCAAATACAAGAAATATCTTGTGTCCCCAACACACCCAATAAAATGGCAAGTTGTATAGGTGCACTAGTTCGACGAAGAGATGGTGATAAAAGTGTAATATGGATGGTAGAAATATATTTTATAATCTGAATAAATAAAAACAGAAAGGTAGCAAATAGTAAACGGGACCAAAAATGGTATAGCAATGCTTAAAATGAGGCCTAGGGTCCGTACTTTCACTAGTGCAACCTCTCAACAATGCTAATATAATTGGATCATATAACCACCCCTCAAAGTGCAATGAAGAATCACTCCAAAGTTCCTATCTAGCAGAGAACATAAGAATAAATTGTTTGTAGGGTACGAAACCACCTCAAAGCTATTCTTCCCGTTCGATCTATTCAAGAGTCTATACTAAAATAACACAAAGCTATTCTTTCCATTCGATCTATCCTAGAGTTCATACTAAAATAACACCAAAGCAGATTCATATTCATAATACTCAATCCAACACAAAGAACTTCAAAGAGTGCCCCAAGATTTCTACCGGAGAAACAAAGATAAGAACGTGCATCAACCCCTATGCATAGATTACCCCAATGTCACCTTGGGAATCCACGAGTTGAGTGCCAAAACATATATCAAGTGAATCAATACGATACCCCATTGTCACCACGAGTATTCAATTGCAAGACATATATTAAGTGTTCTCAAATCCATAAAAGTATTCAATCCGATAACAACGAAATGTCAAAGGGACAAACTCAATTCATCACAACAAGATAGAGAGGGGAAAACACCATATGATCCGACTATATTAACAAAGCCCGCGATACATCAAGATCGTGACATCTCAAGAACACGAGAGAGAGAGAGAGAGAGAGAGAGATATTAAACACATAGCTGCTGGTACAAACCCTCAGCCCCGAGGGTGGACTACTCCCTCCTCATCGTGGTGGCCGCCGGGATGTTGAAGATGGCCATCGGAGATGATTCCCCCCCTACCGCAGGGTGCCGGAACGGGGTCTAGATTGGTTTCGATGGCTACAGAGCCTTGCGGCGGCGGAACTTCTGACTAGGGGAACCCCAAAGGGTTTTGGAATATTTGGGAATTTATAGTGGAAGGAGGGGGTGCGGGAGGCCACCGAGGTGGGCACAACCCACCTGGGCGTGCCATGGGGGCCTGGCGCGCCCTGGTGGGTTGTGCCCCCCTCGGGGCACCCCCAGGTGTTGCTCTGGCGCAATGGATGTCTTGTGGCCCATAAAAAATCCCCATGGAGGTTCGTTGTGTTTGGACTCCGTTTGATATTGATTTCCTGCGATGTAAAAAACAAGCAAAAAACAACAACTGGCACTAGGCACTGGGTCAATAGGTTAGTCCCAAAAAATGATATAAAGTTGCTATAAAATGATTGTAAAACAACCAAGAATGATAAAATAACAGCATGAATACTTCATAAATTATAGATACGTTAGAGATGTATCAGCATCCGATGGAGCAAGCGCGGGGACCGCCCAGCCCACTGCTCCACGGCGGCCGACGACCAGACACGCCGCCGGGGACGACGCCCACGAGGTAGGCCAGAACCCACCACTCCGAGAAGAGGCAAGCAGAACTTGGCCGAAAAATGACCTCCCGCCAGGGAGGGAGCATCGGGAGAGGAGCAGGCAGGGGAGGGAAGGAGGTGGAGAAGCCTCGCCGCCGCCACGAGCCAGTAGGTGGCCGACGGCAGCGGCAACGAGGGGGGCGCTCGGAGGGTGGTGGTGGGAAGGGGAAAACCTAGTCGCCCCCGAGTCGCCACAGGAGGAGGACGCAGGAGGGGGGTCTCTCCTTGGCAAGAGGTATCTCTTAACTGGTGATTTCAACATAACTATCCTTTTCTAGCATTTGAGCTATCCTTTTTTGGTTATGAGATGCATCGGGTAATTTTTATTTTTACCTAATATTAAAGGAAGGAAGCTTTCATAGTTCTTCATACGTCTTCCTTTTATATCCGTTGATTTTATTTTAGTATAAAGATTGACGGCTGAGATCTGATTGAACGATCCTTGTGTCGTCCTGTCCCAATAGAAAAAAAATAGACGAGGGGAGCACGGGCACGTCTCCTTCTCCAGTACGGTCACCCTGAAGTTCTCGTAACACGTGTCCTCAAGCTCTGTCCCGCTAGCGAACCGCAGAACCTCCTTGCGCCCATCTCTCTTCGTTGCTCTTTCTTACCCCTGCTCTCTCTAAGGCCAACTCCACCGCACGACCCCAAACAGACGTCCGGATTGGCCGGATTTTGTCCCTTTGGGGCGCCGATGGGTTCGTCCGTGTCCACATTTGTCAGATGGATCGTGCGTGCGCGCATCGCGCGGCCGCACCCCAAATCGTGTCCGGGGTCGACGTGAATAAAACAAATATAAAAACTAGAATGAAATAACTAAAAAACTAAATAAAAGCATTTTTAAAAAACATAAAACATATATAGGGGACGGCCACAAAACGGCCCAGTTTGCACGACCACTTAAAAGGCCCAGTTTTCATAATTAACATATAAAACAAAATAAAAAAACGCCTCCGCCTCCCGCATGCTCCTGCCGCGCCCGTCGGTGTCGTGGCCGTCGCCGTCTTCACTGGCCGCCAGTGTCGTCGTCGTCGCTGACGAGGTCGACGTAGTCCGGCGGCGTCCACAGGTGGGCCGGAGGTGCGTGGTGGACGGGGGCAGGCTGGACGGCCGGAGGTGCCTGCACCACCTCCTCCCATGGCGAGGCCTCCCGCTCCGGTGACCGCGGCGGAGTGGGGCACCAGTTCACGCCCACGCCGGCGGCCATCTCCGGAGCAGTGCAGGACCAGCCCCACCCCTGGCCCGGCAGCTGCTGGAACGCGGCCGGCGGGTCCTCCCTCCTCTCCTCCTCCACGGCCACCATCTGGAGCTCCGGGAAGGCGACGTCCCCGGCGGCAGAGAGGGCCATGGCCTCCTCCAGGCCGTCCCACTGCCGCTCGTTGTGCGTGTACATGGAGTCGTCCATGACACGCTTGAGGAGACGGGCCTTCTCCTCCGCTGACATGTGAGGAGGTGGAGGGGGCGACAGAGACGGCGATGGCGACGGCGTGGGCGTGACGCCGCGCACTAGCCTACGCCCGCGCTCCTGGGCGCGCCCCTGTCGTGGCCGCCGCGGCCCCGTCGAGGTGCCGGCGAAGAAAGACGCGCGCCTGGTGTCGTGCTCGTCACGAAACCAGGTGTCCCACAGCGCGGAGTCGGGGGCGTACCTGGGGTCGTAGAAGAGGTCGTCGGGGAGGAGGCGGCGGCGGCGCTCGATCTCCTCTTCGCGCGCACGGCCGCTCGTCGGGACCGGCGGGATTGGGACCCGGTCGGCGGACAGATGCCAGTTATTGGGGAGATGGACGTCGCTCCAGGGGAGCGGCGTCCTCGTCTCCCAATAACGGCGGCACACCGACGCGCGGACGTAATGCCGGTCTCGCTCGCCGGAGGACGTGGGCGCGATGGAGAACGCGGGCGGCGTGGGGGCCCGGCGTGGTGGCGATGGCGACGGCGTCTCCTCCTTCTTCACCGAGCCGCGGCGGCGTCCCGACGAGGAGCCAGCCTCGCGGTCGTGCCTGCCTTTGCGGCCGTAGTTCCATAGCCCCATGGCTGCGAGCGGCCGGCCGGCGAGTTCTTGGCTAGGGTTTGGGACGTGGTCGCCGCTGTCGGGTTTTAAAGAGGCCGCGGGGTGGCGTGGGGCAGTGTGGACGACGATCCGTCCACGCTTCCCACTTAAAGAAGGACGGCGACCGTTCGACGTGCGGATGACAGGTGAGGCCGCCCGCTCGTGCGCATTGATGTGGGCTGGTGGGAGGTAGGTGGCCGCCTGCAATGCGGCCCCGACGCGGACGAGCACGCGTCCGTTTGTTGTCCGCCGCGACCCAAACCCGGTGCAAGTTTGCGTTCGAAATGGATAGGTCCGGACACAAAACGGACAGGATGGGTTCGGGCCTCGCGCGCTGGGCCGCCTCCTTTATCCATTTTACCTCAAACGGACGGGGCCGGACAGGATAGGGTCGCGCGGTGGAGTTGGGCTAATCTCCCCGTCGTCTCTCTCATATGCCCAGGAGACTAGCATGAAGCCGCCGCCGCACCAGACGACGACGCCGTCGCCCCGATCCGGCCACCCCGCAACCACCGCGCCCTTGCCGATCTCGCCGTACCCGTCGCTGCCTCGTTAAGTCGCCCCCTTCCGGTGAAGCCGCCTCGAACCGCCCGGTTTCCCAGCGAGGTGCTCGGGTTGGAGACAAGAAACGTCGGGGACGACAGAAGCACGGCAGAGCAGCGACTGCAGGCGCGTGCAGCAGGCCAGGAGGGGCGGCATGGCTGGCGGCACCGGCGGGGCAGGGCAGTGGAGGTGCTGCGACAACTCAACCTCGGGCACGAACTAACTGGCTCGCTGCACAACCAGGAGGAGGAGAAAGGAAGCGCCGGAGGTAGAGGAAGGCCAGGCGGCAGACAGAGGCGAGGGTGACGCGGCGGGTTGGCTCGCCTGGCGGAGGAGCGGCAACGGAGAGGTTAACCCAGGGCTCCTCTCGGTCGTGGTTGTGTGCGTGTGTGTCACGGCCGGGATCGATCCGAGGGAGTGATTGGGGATTGAGCACAGCTCTCGGGTAGGTGGGCTGTGGGTGGGCCCGTTCGCCTGCTTTGGCCAATTGGGCCAGCTGGCTGCAAAAAAATGTTGGCGAGAGAGAGAAATAAAAAGGTCCGGCCTGGTTTTAGACAAAAGAAAGGATTTTCTTTTAAAAAAAACTAACGCCCACACGTGTGTCATCTTGCTTATCGCCCACACGGAAGAGTATCTGGTGCTACCAAGGCTTAAATGCTACCATGATACGGGCATCTGGGTCGTCGGATTCTTAGATTGGACGGTATCCAGGAGTTGTTGGATCTGCTGAACCAATGCGCAATTTTTGGATTCTTCGAAGGTGTTTTTGCAAATGTTGCAGAGTTATTGAGAGTCATCAGATCTGAGAATCCAACGGCACAGAAGCTTGTATCATGGTAGCACCTAAAGCATGGTAGCACTAGATATTTTTCCTCGCCCACACGCCTGCATCACCACTCATTTTGCCACGTATGAATAGATGACTTCAGTAGGAATCTTTTTGGTTTTTGGCTTAATTTTTTTATCTCCTAATTAAAAATTCAAATTAAAAATCCATTTTCACCATTAAATCCGTCTTGACGAGATCTTCAAAATTATACCCCATGTTGATATATTTCGACGAAAAAAAATTGCCCAAAAGTTGTCATGATGTTTACACTGTAGTTGTCATAGTGCTTAAACTAAAATTGTTATGTGGCAATTTTAGTTTGTATAGCATGATAATTTTAGTTTTTTTATGATGGCAATTCCAGTACTTTTACCATGAAAATTATTTTTTGTATGAACCATGGCAATTTTAAGTGCATGTATCATGGCAATTTTAGTTTATGGTTCATGGCAAGTCTAGTTTCTTAACTTCCCGTTTTATAATATGTCAAAATATACTTTTAAATATAGAAGAAAATAGCTGAAATTTATCATGGCAACTTTAGTATAAACATCATGTCAATTCATGTACAATAGACATGGCAATTTTTAACCCCAAAAAATTCGTCGAAATATATTGATATGAGATCTAGTTTCGAAGATCTCGTCGCGGGGATTTAATGTTGAAAACGGATCTTCAATCGAATTTTTATTTAAGAGATAAAATATTTTAAAAACTGAAAATTCAAAAAGATTTCCACATACATGCATGTGATGAATGATGCAGTCTGTGTGTTATAGGACGTGTGGGCAGGTTCAGCTCACACCACACGTATGGGCGTTAGCGTTGTCCTTTTCTTTTTCCATTTTAATTCCTAATACATCTTTCTTTCGTCAAGCACTAGGTGACTACCGCAGGCACATATTTCTTTTATCAAAGCTCCGGCTAACCAGGCGTACAAGTTGATATTGATCGATCCATTCTATAATAAAAAACACGAAGGATCTTGACCAGGCGTCTCCCAGCAACCGTCTAGCGCACATACGAGCGTGGACCAATCTGTTTCCATGAAAAACACGATCTATCAATCCGTTCAAAAAGAAAAAGGGACTTCATGAAGCCATGAAAAATGAATTGTGTTTGTCTAGATCAATCTCACGACCTGCCATCTCGACGTTAAGGCTGCCGCCAATTGACCTAGCACCAGCCTGTGCTAAAAGTTAGAATCCGTTTTTGAATCAATAGTCCCACATCGCATTTTTACACAAAATTCTACTAGCTTATATACGTTGGGAGTTGTGAGAAGTATAGCCCAGATGAAAGCACAACCAATCAAAAGAAGCGCAGCCATATTAAGCATTCAAAAGAAAAAGGAGTTCATTTTAGATAACCAGATCACTTTGAAAAAATTATTCTCTGATGATAATACTTCTTTGTGGTTAATGCATGTACGTTGCATGATAAGAACATGCAGAACTAAGACCATTTTTAGAGGACAAGACCATTTATGTACTTAGCATTTTTAGACTACAAGACCACTTTGAAATTTTTTATTCTCTGATGATGATTTTGTAAGTTAGGTAGGTGCACTTCGTTCGCAGACAACAATCTAGATGTGGAAGGTTTAGCTTTTTTTTTCGAGAATGGAAGGTTTAACTTATATTTTGTTATTGTTATTAAAAAAATAGATCATAACATTCAATAGACCATTGTTGAGAGTTTAGATAACCCACATTTAAGACCAGCGACATTTTCTGAATTGAGTGTTTTTTAATTGAATAAACAAATAAATGGTTATATATTGCCATCATCTCTGTCACCAACCATCTCAATGTTATTTCTATTTCTTAATATTCTGAATTTACAGTTTTGGCGTCTTATAATCAGATAAATGGTGATCCATTATCGTATGCAGCAACAACCATTCTAGCATTATCACTGGTTTCTAAATTGATGAATGGATCAAAAAATTCATTGATTTTTTCTCCCGTCGCAACGCACGGACATATTTGCTAGTTTTCAAGAAAAAGAAAAACATCGGCACCTCGCTTTCTACCCGCGCCTGCCACTGCGTTCAACCACAGCAGTCAGGATGCATGGTTGATTTTTCACTTCCCTTGTCTGCCGTTGCTTTCCTGTGATAAATGACTTAACCGTCATTACTTATTGACTGTTACTAATAACTTTTTCATTTTATTTACTTCGTATATTAGCTTTGTTTTGAGTCAAGATTTTAAACTTTGACCAAATTTATATAAAAATTTATTAACATCCACAATATGTGTTCATTATATATATATATATATATATATATATATATATATATATATATATATATATATATATATAGGGTCGCGCTATTCGTCACCCTGGGTGAGGAATAGTTATTCTTCACCCCCTCTCTATTTTGACATCAATGCACCGTATTTTTACGTTTCGTAAATTTTGTCTTATTTCATACATAAAAAGAAAATGTAAGAAAATGTATACTTGCCGTAAAAAATATTTTATGTTACGTAAAATTACGAATGTAAAACCATAGGGTAAAACATATATAAACTGTGATTTTTCTGGTTTTATAACGTATATTTTTGTTTTTATATACCAAATTTTACATATTGAATCAATATGCATGTAACTATTTATATTCTAAACGTAATTTATTTAGAAAGCGATCGTAAGATTACCTAGGGTGAAGAATAACTTATTCTGCACCTTGGGTGATGAATAGTAACACTATATATATATATATATATATATATATATATATATATATATATATATATATGTGTGTGTGTGTGTGTGTGTGTGTGTGTGTGTGTGTGTGTGTGTGTGTGTGTGTGTGTGTGTGTGTGTGTGTGTGTGTGTGTGTATTGTGAAAGTTTAGATTATTTTTGATATTTTTCTATAAAATTTGGCTTAGGTCATAACTAGAGTAAATAAAAACGAAGGTAGCACAGATTAATTAGATTATCCCCAGAAACCTGTTCCGTTGTGCCCTGTGCGAACTCATCTAGGGTTCCTGCCTCTCACCGGCACCGCCATGAGTCCACCTCGTTTTCTATGGTCTTTGGATCATGGAGACACGATGGATCCCGGCCCTTACCGGCGGGAGGGCTCCTTTTTTAAGTGCTTTTTTGAGTTTTGCTAGGGTTCGTGCCATGCTCAAGAAGATGAGGCGGCGACGACTTCTTGAAGATGGAATATGTGCTCAACTTCGACGAGGGAGGAACGATGATGGTGGCGCGCCTTCGCTCGCTTCAGTGTTGTAGTTGTTGCTAGGTGGTCTACGGATATGGATGTAAATTTTACTTCTAGCGTTCTTTGTACTATCTTAACAGTTGATGAATAGATTAGAAATTTTCTCGAAAAAAATAAATTATCTCTGAAGAAAGATTAATTAGATTTCACAATCCTTCTGCCTAATTAGACCGTTCTTTGACTTTTCAAGCCATGCGCGGGGCCATGCCGACCACACCACTAGCCAGATCGCGCTTTCTTGACCGTGTGAAAGAGCAACGTGACGTGAGGTGCTGTGGTGCCAAAAGACGACAATGACGGCGCTGGAAGTTTCATACTTGTGCAATGTGCACCCAACGAGCGCTTAAATTCCAGGATCCTCCCCTCATATTTTCTTTCCAGGCAAGGCAACAGTTGCCTCGCTAATGGTTTCTTCGATCTAAAGAACATTGAACAACGTTTTCCCCGGAAAAAAAAAGAACATTGAACAACGTTTGGGCTGATATCTATATCTATATATAAATATAAAGACGCATTTGCTAATTTTGATCAGATGATAATTAACAAATCTCATCAAATTCTTACACCGTTTAATTTATTAAAATATCGCACAAATATTCACGTAAATTAAATGTTTTATGAGTTATATGAGATTTAGTTAATTTTCATCTAGATGAGAACTAGTCACACTCGTATGAAAAGACTTAAAAGGGGCAGATCTAACTAATCTCGATTATCAAATCAGGTCAATCCAACAACCTAAATTGCTTCAATGGTGAGCACTCAACATATTTAGCACGCAATTAATTATACATATCAAATATTTGATGCCATTGCTAATCATATAATTAACACGCAAATAATATCCTACTACCTGATTTCTATATGTAATTAATATGAGCTAAATTAGCATTTGTCTAATATCAAGGTGCATTGTATTCGTACACACTTACTACTTCAGAGAAATGTGTGTTTTCAAGTATTGCTTCTCAATGAAACAACAATCATCGTCAAAGGGAAGAAATAGTCTCGTTTATAAGAAAACAAACAAAAATTCATAGTACATGGCTTATCACCAAACTAAAACAGGGTAAGGGCATCTTTGATTTGCAGAATTTGTAAAACGTAAGAATAGAAAAAACAGAGGAATAGAGTGGCATGTCATTTTCAATACTGCAGGATTAGTATAAGCGTTTCAATGTGCGCATGAAAAATATAGGATTCTTCAAATGATGTTGGAGTGGAAAAAATCCACGAAGAAAAATCCTAAGGATTCATGTTGACAACACACAAGCAGGCTTAGCTAAACTGCACCTAGAACACCACCAAACGGACGAAACAGGCTACCTCGAACAGTAGGCGATCAACCATATTGAAATGCACATATATGACATTCTTAAAGGGGATTTTTTTTCCTTTTGAGATAAAAGAAACAATCTTTTTGTAAGTTGCTTTCAAATAAATTTGACTTCAAAAAAGGCGTCTTCTTCCTTTTGCTAGTCGTCCCCTTCCTCCCACCACCCTCTAACGCCGTCTGTCGTCGTGCGATCCTCGTTGCCCTGCCTACTCTAAGCCACTACATATGTCCGTACACCGTTGTCCGTGACCACTCCTCAAACCACGCCATCTTTTTAAGCCCCGACGAGCATTTCTTTCAGAACCACACTTGAACCAATCAACCGTGGAACCCTCCTCCCCCCCTCCCCTACCAATGACGTCACTTCTGTGTTGCCCCTGGCGTGGTTTCGTCGTCGCTCAGTGCAGCGCCCCCGCCTCCACCTCGAGGTTGTGCTCTTCGAAAATAGATTGACACAAGTTGCAAATTCAGGCATCTTAGGGCATCTCCAACGGCAACCCGCTACTTCTTCCCGCATCCACCCGCGGACGGGGGCGGGGGAGGGGGGGGGGGGAGTCCGCGGACACGGATGCGGAAGGCCGCCATCCAACGCTGTCCGCATACATTTAAACCCGTATTTTAATTAATCGGACAAAATTCATGCATAACGGTCGATATTCATCAAAGTTCGGATAGAAAATAGCACAAATTTAAAGGAAATATGCCCTAGAGACAATAATAAAGTTGTCATTTATATTTCCTTATATCATGATAAATGTTTATTATTCATGCTAGAATTGTATTAACCGGAAACTTAGTACATGTGTGAATACATAGACAAACAGAGTGTCCCTGGTATGCCTCTACTAGACTATCTCGTTAATCAAAGATGGTTAAGTTTCCTAGCCATAAACATGTGTTGTCATTTGATGAATGGAATCACATCATTAGAGAATGATGCATAAGACCCATCTGTTAGCTTAGCACTATGATCGCTTAGTTTATTGTTATTGCTTTCTTCATGACATATGCATGTTCCTATGACTATGAGATTATGCAACTCCCGAATACCGGAGGAACACTTAGTGTGCTATCAAACGTCACAACGTAACTGGGTGATTATAAAGATGCTCTACAGGTGTCTCCGATGGTGTTTGAGTAGGCATAGATTGAGATTAGGATTTGTCACTCTGATTGTCGGAGAGGTATCTCTTGGCCCTCTCAGTAATGCACATCACTATAAGCCTTTCAAGCAATGTGACTAATGAGTTAGTTGCGGGATGATGCACTACGGAGCGAGTAAACAGACTTGCCGGTAACGAGATTGAACTAGGTATGATGATACTGACAATTGAATCTCGGGCAAGTAACATACCGATGACAAAGGGAACAACGTATGCTGTTGTTCGGTTTGACCGATAAAGATCTTCGTAGAATATGTAGGAACCAATATGAGCATCCAAGTTCCGCTGTTGGTTATTGACCGTAGAAGTGTCTCGGTCATGTCTACACAGTTCTCGAACCCGTAGGGTCCGCACGCTTAATGTTCGATGACGATTGGTATTATGAGTTTATGTGATTTGATGTACCGAAGGTTGGTCGAAGTCCCGGATGAGATCACAGACATGATGAGGAGTCTCGAAATGGTCGAGACATAAACATTGATATATTGGAGCATGTTGTTCGGACAACGGAAGTGTTTCGGAGAGTTTCAGACAAAACCGGAGTGCCGGAGGGTTACCGGAACCCCCCCCCCCCCGGAAGTTAATGGGACACCATGGGCCTTAGAGGAGATAGGGCTGGCCAGGAGGTGGCGCGCTCCCCCAGTCCGAATTGGACAAGGGGTGGGGGCGGGGCCCCCTCCTTCCTTCTCTCCCCTTCCTCCCCTCCTTGTTGAACTAGGAAAGGGGGGAACCTACTCCTAGTAGGAGTAGGATTCCCCCCTTGGGTGCGCCCCTTGAGGCCGGCCGCCCTCCTCCTACCCTCCTTTATATATGGGGGAGGGGGGCACCCCATAGACACACAAGTTGATTTATTAGTCGTGCGCGGTGCCCCCCTCCATAGTTTTTCACCTCGGTCATATTGTCGTAGTGCTTAGGCGAAGCCATGCGTTGGTAACTTCATCATCAACGTCACCACGTCGTCGTGCTGACGAAACTCGTTACCGGCAAGTCTCTTTACTCGTTCCGTAATACAGCATCTTGCAACTATCTTATTGGTTGCAATGCTTGCAAGGCTTATGTGATGTGCATTACCGAGAAGGCCCTGAGATACCTCTCCGACATTCGGAGTGACAAATCCTAATCTCGAAATACGCCAACCCAACAAATACTTTCGGAGACACCTGTAGAGCTCCTTTATAATCACCCAGTTACGTTGTGACGTTTGGTAGCACACAAAGTGTTCCTACGGTAAACGGGAGTTGCATAATCTCATAGTCAAAGGAACATGTATAAGTCATGGAGAAAGCAATAGCAACATACTAAACGATCGGGTGCTAAGCTAATGGAATGGGTCATGTCAATCAGATCATTCAACTAATGATGTGACCTTGTTAATCAAATGACAACTCCTTTGTCTATGGTTAGGAAACTTAACCATCTTTGATTAACAAGCTAGTCAAGTAGAGGCATACTAGTGACACTCTGTTTGTCTATGTATCCACACATGTATTATGTTTCCGGTTAATACAATTCTAGCATGAATAATAAACATTTATCATGATATATATGGAAATAAATAATAACTTTATTATTGCCTCTAGGGCATATTTCCTTCAGTCTCCCACTTGCACTAGAGTCAATAATCTAGATTACACAGTAATGATTCTAACACCCATGGAGTCTTGGTGCTGATCATGCTTTGCTCGTGGAAGAGGCTTAATCAACGGGTCTGCTACATTTAGATCCATATGTATCTTGAAAATCTCTATGTCTCCCACCTGGACCAAATCCCGGATGGAATTGAAGCGTCTCTTGATGTGCTTGGTTCTCTTGTGAAATCTGGATTCCTTTGCCAAGGCAATTGCACCAGTATTGTCACAAAAGATTTTCATTGGACCCGATGCACTAGGTATGACACCTAGATCGGATATGAACTCCTTCATCCAGACTCCTTCATTTGCTGCTTCCGAAGCAGCTATGTACTCCGCTTCACATGTAGATCCCGCCACGACGCTTTGTTTAGAACTGCACCAACTGACAGCTCCACCGTTTAATGTAAATACGTATCCGGTTTGCGATTTAGAATCGTCCGGATCAGTGTCAAAGCTTGCATCAACGTAACCGTTTACGACGAGCTCTTTGTCACCTCCATATACGAGAAACATTTCCTTAGTCCTTTTCAGGTACTTCAGGATATTCTTGACCGCTGTCCAGTGATCCACTCCTGGATTACTTTGGTACCTCCCTGCTAAACTTATAGCAAGGCACACATCAGGTCTGGTACACAACATTGCATACATGATAGAGCCTATGGCTGAAGCATAGGGAACATCTTTCATCTTCTCTCTATCTTCTGCAGTGGTCGGGCACTGAGTCTTACTCAACTTCACACCTTGTAACACAGACAAGAACCCTTTCTTTGCTTGATCCATTTTGAACTTCTTCAAAACTTTGTCAAGGTATGTGCTTTGTGAAAGTCCAATTAAGCGTTTTGATCTATCTCTATAGATCTTAATGCCCAATATGTAAGCAGCTTCACCGAGGTCTTTCATTGAAAAACTCTTATTCAAGTATCCCTTTATGCTATCCAGAAATTCTATATCATTTCCAATCAGTAATATGTCATCTACATATAATATCAGAAATGCTACAGAGCTCCCACTCACTTTCTTGTAAATACAGGCTTCTCCAAAAGTATGTATAAACCCAAATGCTTTGATCACACTGTCAAAGTGTTTATTCCAACTCCGAGATGCTTGCACCAGTTCATAAATGGATCGCTGGAGCTTGCACACTTTGTTAGCTCCCTTTGGATCGATAAAACCTTCTGGTTGCATCATATACAACTCTTCTTCCAGAAATCCATTCAGGAATGCAGTCTTTACATCCATTTGCCAAATTTCATAATCATAAAATGCGGCAATTGCTAACATGATTCGGACAGACTTAAGCATCGCTATGGGTGAGAAGGTCTCATCGTAGTCAATCCCTTGAACTTGTCGAAAACCTTTCGCGACAAGTCGAGCTTTGTAGATAGTAACATTACCATCAGTGTCAGTCTTCTTCTTAAAAATCCACTTATTCTCTATTGCTTGCCGACCCTCGGGCAAGTCAACCAAAGTCCACACTTCGTTGTCATACATGGATCCCATCTCAGATTTCATGGCTTCTAGCCACTTTGCGGAATCTGGGCTCACCATCGCTTCTTCATAGTTCGTAGGTTCGTCATGATCTAGTAGCATGACTTCCAGAACGGGATTGCCGTACCACTCTGGTGCGGATCTTACTCTGGTTGATCTACGAGGTTCTGTAGTAACTTGATCTGAAGTTTCATGATCAATATCATCATCTTCCTCACTAATTGGTGTAGGTGCTACAGAAACAGATTTCTGTGATGTACTACTTTCCAATAAGGGAGCAGGTACAGTTACCTCATCAAGTTCTACTTTCCTCCCACTCACTTCTTTCGAGAGAAACTCCTTTTCTAGAAAGACTCCGAATTTAGCAACAAAAGTCTTGCCTTCGGATCTGTGATAGAAGGTGTATCCAACAGTTTCTTTTGGATATCCTATGAAGACACATTTTTCCGATTTGGGTTCGAGCTTATCAGGTTGAAGCTTTGTCACATAAGCATCGCTGCCCCAAACTTTAAGAAACGACAACTTTGGTTTCTTGCTAAACCATAGTTCATAAGGCGTCGTCTCAACGGATTTCGACGGTGTCCTATTTAACGTGAATGCGGCCGTCTCTAAAGCATAACCCCAAAACGATAGCGGTAAATCTGTAAGAGACATCATAGATCGCCCCATATCTAGTAAAGTACGATTACGACGTTCGGATACACCATTGCGTTGTGGTGTTCCAGGTGGCGTGAGTTGCGAAACTATTCCGCATTGTTTCAAATGTAGACCAAACTCGTAACTCAAATATTCTCCTCCACGATCAGATCGTAGAAACTTTATTTTCTTGTTACGATGATTTTCAACTTCACTCTGAAATTCTTTGGACTTTTCAAATGTTTCAGACTTGTGTTTCATTAAGTAGACATAACCATATCTGCTTAAATCATCTGTGAAGGTGAGAAAATAACGATATCCGCCACGAGCCTCAACATTCATTGGACCACATACATCTGTATGTATGATCTCCAATAAATCTGTTGCTCTCTCCATAGTACCGGAGAACGGTGTTTTGGTCATCTTGCCCATGAGGCACGATTCGCAAGTGCCAAGTGATTCATTATCAAGTGGCTCCAAAAGTCCATCAGTATGGAGTTTCTTCATGCGTTTTACACCGATATGACCTAAACGGCAGTGCCATAAATAAGTTGCACTATCATTATCAACTCTGCATCTTTTGGCTTCAACACTATGAATATGTGTATCACTACTATCAAGATTCATCAAAAATAGACCATTCTTCAAGGGTGCATGACCATAAAAGATATTACTCATATAAATAGAACAACCATTATTCTCTGATTTAAATGAATAACCGTCTCGCATCAAACAAGATCCAGATATAATGTTCATGCTTAACGCTGGCACCAAATAACAATTATTCAGGTCTAATACTAATCCCGAAGGTAGATGTAGAGGTAGCGTGCCGACTGCGATCACATCGACTTTGGAACCGTTTCCCACGCGCATCGTCACCTCGTCCTTAACCAATCTTCGCTTAATCCGTAGTCCCTGTTTCGAGTTGCAAATATTAGCAACAGAACCAATATCAAATACCCAGGTGCTACTGCGAGCATTAGTAAGGTACACATCAATAACATGTATATCACATATACCTTTGTTCACCTTGCCATCCTTCTTATCCGCCAAATACTTGGGGCAGTTCCGCTTCCAGTGACCAGTCTGCTTGCAATAGAAGCACTCAGTTTCAGGCTTAGGTCCAGACTTGGGTTTCTTCTCTTGAGCAGCAACTTGTTTGTTGTTCTTCTTGAAGTTCCCCTTCTTCTTCCCTTTGCCCTTTTTCTTGAAACTAGTGGTCTTATTGACCATCAACACTTGATGCTCCTTCTTGATTTCTACTTCCGCAGCTTTTAGCATTGCGAAGAGCTCGGGCATTGTCTTATCTATCCCTTGCATATTATAGTTCATCACGAAGCCTTTGTAGCTTGGTGGCAGTGATTGGAGAGTTCTGTCAATGACACAATCATCCGGAAGATTGACTCCCAGTTGATTCAAGTGATTATAATACCCACACATTCTGAGTATATGCTCACTGACAGAACCATTCTCCTCCATTTTGCAACTATAGAACTTATTGGAGACTTCATATCTCTCAATCTGGGCATTCTATTGGAATATTAACTTCAACTCCTGGAACATCTCATATGCTCCATGATGTTCAAAACGTCGTTGAAGTCCCGATTCTAAGCCGTAAAGCATGGCACACTGAACTATCGAGTAGTCATCAGCTTTGCTCTGCCAGACATTCATAACATCTGGCGCTGCTCCAGCAGCAGGCCTGGCACCCAGCGGTGCTTCCAGGACGTAACTCTTCTGTGCAGCAATGAGGATAATCCTCAAGTTATGGACCCAGTCCGTGTAATTGCTACCATCATCTTTCAACTTTGCTTTCTCAAGGAGCGCATTAAAATTCAACGGAACAACAGCACGAGCCATCTATCTATAAACAAGCAAGATACTATCAGGGACTAAGTTCATGATAAATTTAAGTTCAATTAATCATATTACTTAAGAACTCCCACTTAGATAGACATATCTCTAATCCTCTAAGTGATCACGTGATCCAAATCAACTAAACCATGTCCGATCATCACGTGAGATGGAGTAGTTTCAATGGTGAACATCACTATGTTGATCATATCTGCTATATGATTCACGCTCGACCTTTCGGTCTCCGTGTTCCGAGGCCATATCTGTTATATGCTAGGCTCGTCAAGTTAAACCTGAGTATTCCGCGTGTGCAACTGTTTTGCACCCGTTGTATTTGAACGTACAGCCTATCACAGCCGATCATCACGTGGTGTCTCAGCACGAAGAACTTTCGCAACGGTGCATACTCAGGGAGAACACTATTACTATGATAATTTAGTGAGAGATCATCTTATAATGCTACCGTCAATCAAAGCAAGATAAGATGCATAAAAAGATAAACATCACATGCAATCAATATAAGTGATATGATATGGCCATCATCATCTTGTGCTTGTGATCTCCATCTTCGCAGCACCATCATGATCACCATAGTCACCGGCGTGACACCTTGATCTCCATCGTAGCATCGTTGTCGTCTCGCCAATCTTATGCTTCTACGACTATCGCTACCGCTTAGTGATAAAGTAAAGCATTACAGGGCGATTGCATTGCATACAATAAAGCGACAACCATACGGCTCCTGCCGGTTGCCGATAACTCGGTTATAAAACATGATCATCTCATACAATAAAATTTAGCATCATGTCTTGACCATATCACATCACAACATGCCCTGCAAAAACAAGTTAGACGTCCTCTACTTTGTTTGTTGCAAATTTTACGTGGCTGCTACGGGCTTAAGCAAGAACCAATCTCACCTACGCATCAAAACCACAACGATAGTTTGTCAAATAGACTCCGTTTTAACCTTCTCAAGGACTGGGCGTAGCCATACTCGGTTCAACTAAAGTTGGAGAAACTGACACCCGCCAGCCACCTGTGTGCAAAGCACGGCGGTAGAACCAGTCTCGCGTAAGCGTACGCGTAATGTCGGTCCGGGCCGCTTCATCCAACAATACCGCCGAACCAAAGTATGACATGCTGGTAGGCGGTATGACTTATATCGTCCACAACTCACTTGTGTTCTACTCGTGCATAACATCAAACCATAAAAAAAACTTGGCTCGGATGCCACTGAAGGGGAACGTAGTAATTTCAAAAAAATTCCTACGCACACGCAAGATCATGGTGATGCATAGCAACGAGAGGGGAGAGTGTTGTCTACGTACCCTCGTAGACCGAAGCGGAAGCGTTGACACAACGTAGAGGAAGTAGTCGTACGTCCTCCTCCCGATCCGACCGATCCAAGCGCCGTTACTCCGGCGCCTCCGAGTTCTTGACACACGTACAGCTCGATGACGTTCTCCAGGCTCCGATCCAGCAAAGCTCTCGGGGAAGAGTTACGTCAGCACGACGGCGTGGTGATGATCTTGATGAACTACCGACGCAGGGCTTCGCCTAAGCACCGCGACAATATGACCGAGGTGGAATATGGTGGAGGGGGGCACCGCACACGGCTGAGGAACGATCACGAAGATCAACTTGTGCGTTCTAGGGTGCCCCCTGCCCCCGTATATAAAGGAGCAAGGGGGGAGGCCGGCCGACCCTATGGGGCGCGCCAAAGGAGGGGGTAGTCCTCCTCCTAGTGGGAGTAGGACTCCCCTTTCCTAGTCCAACTAGGAAGAGAGGGGGGAAGGAAAGAGAGGGAGAGGGAGAGGGAAAGGGGGGTCGCGCCCCCCCTCCTTGTCCAATTCGGACTCCCCGTGGGGGGGGCGCGCGCCACCTCCTGGCCGCAGCCCTCTCTCTCCCCTCAGGCCCAATAAGGCCCATTACTTCCCCGGGGGGTTCCGGTAACCCCTCCGGCACTCCGATTTTATCCGAAACCACTCGGAACCATTCCGATGTCCGAATATAGTCGTCCAATATATCAATATTTACGTCTCGACCATTCCGAGACTCCTCGTCATGTCCGTGATCTTATCCGGGACTCTGAACTAACTTAGGTACATCAAAATGCATAAACTCATAACAACTGTCATCGTAACCTTAAGCGTGAGGACCCTACGGTTCGAGAACAGTGTAGACATGACTGAGACAATTCTCTGGTCAATAACCAATAGCGGGACCTGGATGCCCATATTGGCTCCTACACATTCTACGAAGATCTTTATCGGTCAGACCGCATAACAACATACGTTGTTCCCTTTGTCATCGGTATGTTACTTGCCCGAGATTTGATCGTCGGTATCCAATACCTAGTTCAATCTCGTTACCGGCAAGTCTCTTTACTCGTTCCGTAATACATCATCTTGCAACTATCTTATTGGTTTCAATGCTTGCAAGGCTTATGTGATGTGCATTACCGAGAAGGCCCTGAGATACCTCTCCGACATTCGGAGTGACAAATCCTAATCTCGAAATACGCCAACCCAACAAATACTTTCGGAGACACCTGTAGAGCTCCTTTATAATCACCCAGTTACGTTGTGACGTTTGGTAGCACACAAAGTGTTCCTACGGTAAACGGGAGTTGCATAATCTCATAGTCAAAGGAACATGTATAAGTCATGGAGAAAGCAATAGCAACATACTAAACGATCGGGTGCTAAGCTAATGGAATGGGTCATGTCAATCAGATCATTCAACTAATGATGTGACCTTGTTAATCAAATGACAACTCCTTTGTCTATGGTTAGGAAACTTAACCATCTTTGATTAACAAGCTAGTCAAGTAGAGGCATACTAGTGACACTCTGTTTGTCTATGTATCCACACATGTATTATGTTTCCGGTTAATACAATTCTAGCATGAATAATAAACATTTATCATGATATATAAGGAAATAAATAATAACTTTATTATTGCCTCTAGGGCATATTTCCTTCAGGAGACTATGACTCCCCCATAAGTCGGGATGAGACTCCGGACTTTACAAAAAATAAAAGAGGCCAAAGAAGCCCAAATAAAAAAGAGAGGCCAAAGAAGCCCAACAAAAAAATAAAAAAAATAAAAAAAATGAGAGAAAAAGAGAGAAGGGGCAATGTTACTATCTTTTTTACCACACTTGTGCTTCAAAGTAGCACCATGTTCTTCATATAGAGAGTCTCTTGAGTTATCACTTTCATATACTAGTGGGAATTTTCATTATAGAACTTGGCTTGTATATTCCGACAATGGGCTTCCTCAAATTCCCTAGGTCTTCATGAGCAAGCAAGTTGGATGCACACCCACTTAGTTTCAGTTTGAGCTTTCATACACTTATAGCTCTTAGTTCATCCGTTGCATGGCAATCCCTACTCACTCACATTTATATCTATTAATGGGCATCTCCATAGCCCGTTGATACGCCTAGTTGATGTGAGACTTTCCCCTTTTTTGTCTTCTCCACATAACCCACACCATCATATTCTATTCCACCTATAGTTTTATGTCCATGGCTCGCGCTCATGTATTGCATGAAAGTTGAAAAGGTTTGAGAACATCAAAAGTATGAAACAATTGCTTGGCTTGTCATCGGGGTTGTGCATGATTTGAATATTTTTGGGTGGTGAAGATGGAGCATAGCCAGACTATATGATTTTGTAGGGATAACTTTCTTTGACCATGTTATTTTGAAAAGACATGATTGCTTTATTAGTAGGCTTGAAGTATTATTGTTTTTACGTCAAATAATAGACTATTGCTTTGAATCACTCGTGTATTAATATTCATGCCATGATTAGACGTATGATCAAGATTATGCTAGGTAGCATTCCACAACAAAAATTATCTTTTTTATCATTTACCTACTCGAGGATGAGCGGGAATTAAGCTTGGGGATGCTGATATGTCTCCGTCGTATCTATAATTTTTTATTGTTCCATGCCAATATTCTACAACTTTCATATACTTTTTGGCAACTTTTTATACTATTTTTGGGACTAACATATTGATCCAGTGCCCAGTGCCAGTTCCTGTCTGTTGCATGTTTTTGGTTTCGCAGAATATCCATATCAAACGGAGTCCAAACGGGATAAAAACGGACGGAGCTTATTTTTGGAATATTTGGAAAATCTGGGAGAAAGATCAACGCTAAACGGTGTCCGAGGTGGCCACGAGGAAGGGGCCCACACCCTCCCCAGGAGGGCGCCCCCCCACCCTCATGGGCCACTCGTAAGGCGGTTGATGCCCTTCTTCGGCCGCAAGAAAGCTAATTTTTTGGAAAAAAAATCACGGCAAAGGTTTCAGTCCAATCGGAGTTACGGATCTCCAGATATAAAAGAAACGGTGAAAGGGCAGCAGAACAGAACGCAGAAACAAAGAGAGACAGAGAGACAGATCCAATCTCGGATGGGCTCTCGCCCCTCCCACGCCATGGAGGCCAAGGACCAAAGGGGAAACCCTTCTCCCATCTTGGGAGGAGGTCAAGGAAGAAGAAGACGAAGGGCCCCCCTCTCCCCTTCTCTTCCGGTGGCGCCGGAATGCCGCCGTGGCCATCATCATCACCGCAATCTTCACCAACAAATTCACCGCCATCATCACCAACTCTTCCTCCCTCTATTAAGTGGTGTAACCTCTCTCTTACCCACTGTAATCTCTAGTTAAACATGGTGCTCAATGCTATATATCATTTCCCAATGATGTATGGCTATCCTATGATGTTTGAGTAGATCTGTTTTGTCCTATGGGCTATTTGATGATCAAGATTGGTTTGATTTGCATGTTTTATTATTGGTGATGTCCTATGGTGCTCTCCGTGTCGCGCAAGCATGAGGGATTCCCCCTGTAGGGTTTGCAATATGTTCATGATTTGCTTATGGTGGGTGGCGTGAGTGACAGAAGCACAGACCCGAGTAAGTAGGTTGTTTGCGTATGGGATAAAGGGGACTTGACGCTTTAATGCTATGGTTGGGTTTTACCTTAATGATCTTTAGTAGTTGCGTATGCTTGCTAGAGTTCCAATCATAAGTGCATATGATCCAAGTAAAGAAAGTATGTTAGCTTATGCCTCTCCCTCAAATAAAATTGCAATGATGATTACCGGTCTAGTTATCGATTGTCTAGGGACAAATAACTTTCTCGTGACAACAAGCTCTTTACTAAAACTAATTTAGTTGTGTCTTCATCTAATCAGCCCCTAGCTTTTATTTACGCGCTCTTTATATTCTTGCAAGCCTATCCAAAAACACCTACAAAGTACTTCTGGTTTCATACTTGTTCTAGGTAAAGCGAACGTCAAGCGTGCGTAGAGTTGTATCGGTGGTTGATGTCTACTACGCAACCTTCTTCTTGTAGACGTTGTTGGGCCTCCAAGTGCAGAGGCTTGTAGGACAATAGCAAATTTCCCTCAAGTGGATGACCTAAGGTTTATCAATCCGTGTGAGGCGTAGGATGAAGATGGTCTCTCTCAAGCAACCCTGCAACCAAATAACAAAGAGTCTCTTGTGTCCCCAACACACCCAATACAATGGTAAATTGTATAGGTGCACTAGTTCGGCGAAGAGATGGTGATACAAGTGCAATATGGATGGTAGATATAGCTTTTTGTAATCTGAAAAATATAAAAACAGCAAGGTAACTAATGATAAAAGTGAGCTTAAACTGCAATGGTAGGAAACAAGGCCTAGGGTTCATACTTTCACTAGTGCAAGTTCTCTCAACAATAATAACATAGTTGGATCATATAACTATCCCTCAACATGCAACAAAGAGTCACCCCAAAGATACTAATAGCATAGAACAAACGAAGAGATTATGGTAGGGTACGAAACCACCTCAAAGTTATTCTTTTCAATCAATCCGTTGGGCTATTCCTATAAGTGTCACAAACAGCCCTAGAGTTCGTACTAGAATAACACCTTAAGACACAAATCAACCAAAACCCTAATGTCACCTAGATGCTCCAATGTCACCTCAAGTATCCATGGGGTATGATTATACCATATGCATAACACAATCTCAGATTCATCTATTCAATCCAACACAAAGTACTTCAAAGAGTGCCCAAAGTTTCTACCGCAGAATCACGACGAAAACGTGTGCCAACCACTATGCATAAGTTCATGGGAGGAACCCACAAGTTTATCACCAAAACATACATCAAGTGACTCACGTGATATCCCATTGTCACCACAGATACGCATGGCAAGACATACATCAAGAGTTCTCAAATCATTAAAGACTTAATCCGATAAGATAACTTCAAAGGGAAAACTCAATCCATTACAAGAGAGTAGAGGTGGAGAAGAAACATAAGATCCAACTATAATAGCAAAGCTCGCGATACATCAAGATCGTGCCAAATCAAGAACACGAGAGAGAGAGATAGATAGAGAGAGAGAGAGAGAGAGAGATCAAACACATAGCTACTGGTACATACCCTCAGCCCCGAGGGTGAACTACTCCCTCCTTGTCATGGAGAGCGCCGGGATGATGAAGATGGCCACCGATGAGGGTTCCCCCCCTGCGGCAGGGTGCCGGAACAGGGTCCCGATTGGTTTTTGGTGGCTACATAGGCTTGTGGCGGCGGAACTCCCGATCTAATCTCCGTTCTGGAAGTTTTAGGGTACGTGAGTATATATGAGTGCAGGAAGTACGTCGGTGGAGCTTCGGGGGGGCCACGAGGCAGGGGGCGCGCCCCCCACCCTCGTGGGCACCTCCCTTCTCTCCTGACGTGGGGTCCAAGTCCATCCGGTAGCTTTCCTTCCAAAAATAACTTCTCCAGTTGATTTCGATCCGTTTCGACTATGTTTGATATTCCTTTTCTTCGAAACACTGAAATAGGCAAAAAAAACAGCAAATCTGGCCTGGGCCTCCGGTTAATAGGTTAGTCCCAAAAATAATATAAAATCAGATAATAAAGCCCAATATTGCCCAAAACAGTAGATAATATAGCATGGAGCAATCAAAAATTATAGATACGTTGGAGACGTATCAAGCATCCCCAAGCTTAATTCCTGCTCGTCCTCGAGTAGGTAAATGATAAAAAAGATAATTTTTGATGTGGAATGCTAGTTGGCATAATTTCAATGTAATTCTTCTTAATTGTGGTATGAATATTCAGATCCATAAGATTCAAGACAATAGTTCATATTGACATAAAAATAATAATATTTCAAGCATACTAACTAAGCAATTATGTCTTCTCAAAATAACATGGCCAAAGAAAGTTCATCCCTACAAAATCATATAGTTTAGTCATGCTCCATTTTTGTCACACAAGAATTCTCTCATGATGCACAACCCCGATGACAAGCCAAGCAATTGTTTCATATTTAATAATCTCAAACTCATAAACCTTCACGCAATACATGAGCGCGAGCCGTGGATATAGCACTATGGGTGGAATAAAATATGATGATGGGGGTCATGTGGAGAAGACAAAAAGGAGAAGATCTCACATCAACGAGGCTAATCAATAGGCTATGGAGATGCCCATCGGTTGATGTTAATGCAAGGAGTAGGGATTGTCATGCAAATGATGCACTAGAGCTATAAATATATGAAAGCTCCAGAAAAGAAACTAAGTGGGTGTGCATCCAACTTGCTTGCTCACGAAGACCTACGGCATTTGAAGAAGCCCATCGTTGGAATATAAAAGCCAAGTTCTATAATGAAAAATTCCCACTAGTATATGAAAGTGACAAAACAAGAGACTCTCTATCATGAAGATTATGGTGCTACTTTGAAGCACAAGTGTGGTAAAAGGATAGCAGCATTGCCCCCTTTTTTATTTATTTTTGTTTTTTGGGCCTTCCTTTTTTTCTTTTGGCCTTTCTCTTTTTTTGGGACAATGCTCTATTGAATGATGATCATCACACTTCTATTTATTTACAACTCAATGATTACAACTCGATACTAGAACAAAGTATGACTCTATATGAATGCCTCCGGCGGTGTACCGGGATATGCAATGAATCAAGAGTGACATGTATGAAAGAATTATGAACGGTGGCTTTGCCACGAATGCTATGTCAAAGTTGCATGGCAATATATCTCGGAATGACTATGGAAATGCCATAATAGGTAGGTATGGTGGCTGTTTTGAGGAAGATATAAGGAGGTTTATGTGTGAAAGAGCGTATCATATCACGGTGTTTGGATGCACCGGCAAAGTTTGCACCAACTCTCTATGCGAGAAAGGGCAATGCACGGTACCGAAGAGGCTAGCAATGATGGAAGGGTGAGAGTGCGTATAATCCATGGACTCAACATTAGTCATAAAGAACTCACATACTTATTGCAAAAATCTACAAGCCATCAAAAACCAAAGCACTACGTGCATGCTCCTAGGGGGATAGATTGGTAGGAAAAGACCATCGCTCGTCCCCGACCGCCACTCATAAGGAGGACAATCAAATAACACCTCATGTTTCAAATTTGTTACATAATGTTTACCATATGTGCATGCTACGGGACTTGCAAACTTCAACACAAGCATTTCTCAAATTCACAACTACTCAACTAGCACGACTTTGATATTATTACCTCCATATCTCAAAACAATTATCAAGCATCAAACTTTTCTTAGTATTCAATACACTCATAAGAATTCTTACAAATCTTGTATGCTTAGCACATTAGGATTATTTAAGCAAATTACCATGCTATTTAAGACTCTCAAAATAATATAAGTGAAGCATGATATTTCATCTTTTTCTTTAAAATAAAACTACCACCATGCTCTAAAAGATATAAGTGAAGCACTAGAGCAAACAACAAACTACTCCGAAAGATATAAGTGAAGATCGATGAGTAGTCGAATAATTATGCAACTATGTGAAGACTCTCTAACATTTAAGAATTTTAGATCTTGATATTTTATTCAAACAGCAAGCAAAACAAAATAAAATAAAATGACGCTCCAAGCAAAACACATATCATGTGGTGAATAAAAATATAGCTCGAAGTAAAATTACCGATGGAAGTAGACGAAAGAGGGGATGCCATCCGGGGCATACCCAAGCTTAGATGCTTGGTTATCCTTGAATATTACCTTGGGGTGCCTTGGTAATCCCCAATCTTAGGCTCTTGCCACTCCTTATTCCATATTCCATCGAATCTTTACCCAAAACTTGAAAACTTCACAACACAAAACTTAACAGAAAACTCGTGAGCTCCGTTAGCGAAAGAAAACAAAACACCACTTCAAGGTACTGTAGTGAACTCATTCTTTATTTTTATTGGTGTTAAAACTACTGTATTCCAACTTCTGTATGGTTTATAAACTATTTTACTAGCCATAGATTCATCAAAATAAGCAAACAACACACGAAAAACAGAATCTGCCAAAAACAGAACATTCTATAGTAATCTGTAACTAACGCAAAGTTCTGGAACTCCAAAAATTATAAAATAAATTGGTGGACCTGAGGAATTTGTCTAGTAATCATCTGCAAAAATAATCAACTAAATATCACTCTCCAGTAAAAAGTTCTAGCTAATCTCGTGAGCGCTAAAGTTTCTGTTTTTTACAGCATGATCATAAAGACTTCACCCAAGTCTTCCCAAAGGTTCTACTTGGCACAAACACTAATTAAAACACAAAACCATATATAAACAGAAGCTAGATGGATTATTTATTACTAAATAGAACCAAAAAGCAAGAAACTAAAATAAAATTGGGTTGCCTCCCAACAAGCGCTAACGTTTAACGCCCCTAGCTAGGCATGATGATTTCAATGATGCTCGCATAAAAGATAAGAATTGAAACATAAAGAGAGCATCATGAAGAATATGAATAGCACATTTAAGTCTAACCCACTTCCTATGCATAGGGATTTTGTGAGAAAACAACTTATGGGAACAATAATCAACTAGCATAGGAAGGTAAAACAAGCATAACTTCAAAACTTTAAGCACATAGAGAGGAAACTTGATATTATTGCGATTCCTACAAGCATATGTTCCTCCCTCATAATAATTTTCAGTAGCATCATGAATGAATTCAGCAATATAACCAGCACCTAAAGCATTCTTTTCATGATCTACAAGTATAGAATTTTTACTACTCTCCACATAAGCAAAATTCTTCTTATTCCGAATAGTGGGAGTATCATAAGAGACTTGAATACTATAAATTGTTTCCACATTAAAAGAGTAATGTTCAGAGAAAGGGTACTCATAATCATGACAAGTTTTATAAATATAATCATCACTACTCTTTATAGCATAAGTTTTATCACAATAATCATCATAAGTAGCAACTTTGTTCTCATCATAATCGATTGAAACCTCTTCCGAAATAGTGGATACATCACTAAATAAAGTCATGACCTCTCGAAATCCACTTTCATAAATATTATAACATTCAAAATAGTGGGATGACTACTTCCTAAAGTTGACACTCTTCCAAACCCACTTTCATCAATATAATCATCATAGGTAGAAGGCATGCTATCATCATAACAACTTTGCATATCAAAACTTGAGAGGCTAAAAATATCATATTCATTAAACATAGCATACCCAAGCTTGGGACAAACATTAATTACAACAAATATATTCTCAAATATGTCATCCTCATCAAACATAGCTTCCCCAAGCTTGGGCCCTTTCATATCATAAGCATAATCACTCTCATCATTAATAGCATGGATAGCACCAATAGTATAGCAAACATTATTATCATATTCTTCCAAGCAAGTGCCAAAAAGATTTTCAAGATCATAATAAGTATCATTATCTTCCCAATCATAATCATCTCAACAAGCAATAGGCATAACGAGATCATCATCAAGTGCATCATCTTCATTTTCATGAGGCACAACAATAATAGGAGCAACATTATTTGGGGGAGATATCTTTTTACCTCTCTTACTTTTTCTTTTATTCTTCTTCACCTCATGTGTGGGTTCAATCCTCTTTTTGGAGCTCCTTATTAATGAGATTGGTTGAATAGAGGGCTCCTCCTCGTTACCTGATTCATCATAAGAAATAATAGGAGGATATTGGGAAGTCTCTTCCCTTTCATTAGTATTCTCTTCATCTTATATTTGTTTTCTTTTCTTTATATAGTTGGCAATATAAGGATTTTCAATGCAATTCACGCACAATACATATAAATCTTCTCTAGATCAAAATCAATAAATTTATCAAGATTAAATTTTGGAATACCCTCAGTTATACGTTTCATTTCTTCATACCCCGAAAGAAGGCTAAGATCTTTATGATGCTCAAGAGTAATCAAGTTATCACAATATTTGGACACAACTTGATCATGAAACAAATAGCATTGGAGCTTTAAATGACCATGTTCATTGCAAAGTTCACAAGGGGCGCGAAAAATATCGAATCTTTCAGCACAATCATCAAGACTTTCTTGCAACAATTTAGTTTCTAAGTACTTGTGCCTCTTGCAATATCTATCTTCCCTATTTGGTGTGTACTTGTTGTTGGGGAACGTAGCAGAAATTCAAAATTTTCCTACGTGTCACCAAGATCTATCTATGGAGAAACCAGCAACGAGGGGAAGGAGAGTGCATCTACATACCCTTGTAGATCGCTAAGCGGAAGCGTTCAAGTGAACGGGGTTGATGGAGTCGTACTCGCCGTGATCCAAATCACCGGAGATCCTAGTGCCGAACGGACGGCACCTCCGCGTTCAACACAGTACAGCCCGGTGACGTCTCCCATGCCTTGATCCAGCAAGGAGAGAGGGAGAGGTTGAGGAAGACTCCATCCAGCGGCAGCACAACGGCGTGGTGGTGGTGGAGGAGCGTGGCAATCCTGCAGGGCTTCGCCAAGCACCACGGGAGAGGAGGACTTGGGAGAGGGGGAGGGCTGCGCCAGAGCATTGGTGCGGCTGCCCTCCCACCCCCCACATATATATAGGGGCAAGGGAGAGGGGGCCCGCCCCCCTCAGATCCCATCTGAGGAGGGGGCAGCGGCCAGGGGGGTTGCCTTGCCCCCCAAGGCAAGGGGGGCGCCCCCCCTTTAGGGTTCCCCCAAACCCTAGGCGCATGGGCCCTAGGGGGGGAGGCGCCCATCCCACCAAGGGGCTGGTCTCTCTCCACATACAGCCCATAGGGCCCTCCGGGGCAGGTGGACCCTCCCGGTGGACCCCCGGAACCCCTTCGGTGGTCCTGGTACAATGCCGGTATCCCCCGAACTCTTCCGGTGACCGTATGATGACTTCCCATATATAAATCTTTACCTTCGGACCATTCCGGAACTCCTCGTGACATCCGAGATCTCATCCGGGACTCCGAACAACAATCGGTAACCACATACAAACTTCCTTTATAACCCTAGCGTCATCGAACCTTAAGTGTGTAGACCCTACGGGTTCGGGAAGCATGCAGACATGACCGAGACGTTCTCCGGTCAATAACCAACAGCGGGATCTGGATACCCATGTTGGTTCCCACATGTTCCACGATGATCTCATCGTATGAACCACGATGTCGAGGATTCGATCAATCCCGTATGCAATTCCCTTTGTCTAGCGGTATTGTACTTGCCCGAGATTCGATCGTCGGTATCCCGATACCTTGTTCAATCTCGTTACCGGCAAATCTCTTTACTCGTTCCGTAACACATCATCCCGTGATCAACTCCTTGATCACATTGTGCACATTATGATGATGTCCTACCGAGTGGGCCCAGAGATACCTCTCCGTCACACGGAGTGACAAATCCCAGTCTCGATTCGTGCCAACCCAACAGACACTTTCGGAGATACCCGTAGTGCACCTATATAGCCACCCAGTTACGTTGTGACGTTTGGCACACCCAAAGTATTCCTACGGTATCCGGGAGTTGCACAATCTCATGGTCTAAGGAAATGATACTTGACATTAGAAAAGCTTTAGCATACGAACTACACGATCTTGTGCTATGCTTAGGATTGGGTCTTGTCCATCACATCATTCTCCTTAATGATGTGATCCCGTTATCAACGACAACCAATGTCCATGGTCAGGAAACCGTAACCATCTATTGATCAACGAGCTAGTCAACTAGAGGCTTACTAGGGACATGGTGTTGTCTATGTATCCACACATGTATCTGAGTTTCCTATCAATACAATTCTAGCATGGATAATAAACGATTATCATGAACAAGGAAATATAATAATAACCTATTTATTATTGCCTCTAGGGCATATTTCCAACACTTGCAAACCCAATGCACTCCACAAAAATTGACATGTTTATAGGAGATATTTTCATCATAACTAGTGCAATCATCATTAGTACCATGGATATTCAAGGAGTTCATACTAACAACATTGCAATCATGCTCATCATTCAAAGATTTAGTGCCAAACATTTTAATGCATTCTTCTTCTAACACTTTGGCACAATTTTCCTTTCCATCATACTCACTAAAGATATTAAAAAGATGAAGCGTATGAGGTAAAGTCAATTCCGTTTTTTGGTAGTTTTATTTTATAAATTAAACTAGTGCTAAAACAAGAAACAAAAAGATATGATAGCAAGATCTAAAGATATACCTTCAAGCACTCACCTCCCCGGCAACGGCGCCAAAAACTGCTTGAGGGGGAGAAGAAACATAAGATCCAACTATAATAGCAAAGCTCGCGATACATCAAGATCGTGCCAAATCAAGAACACGAGAGAGAGAGAGAGAGAGAGAGAGAGAGAGAGAGATCAAACACATAGCTACTGGTACATACCCTCAGCACCGAGGGTGAACTACTCCCTCCTCGTCATGGAGAGCGCCAGGATGATGAAGATGGCCACCGGTGAGGGTTCCCCCTCCGGCAGGGTTCCAGAACAGGGTCCCAATTGGTTTTTGGTGGCTACAGAGGCTTGCGGCGGCGGAACTCCCGATCTAATCTCCGTTCTGGAAATTTGAGGGTACGTGAGTATATATGGGTGCAGGAAGTACGTCGGTGGAGCTTCGGGGGCCCCACGAGGCAGGGGGCGCGCCCTAGGGGGGCACCTCCCACCCTCGTGGGCACCTCCCTTCTCTCCTGACATGGGGTCCAAGTCCATCCGGTAGCTTTCCTTCCAAAAATAACTTCTCCAGTTGATTTCGTTCTGTTTTGACTCCGTTTGATATTCCTTTTCTTCGAAACACTAAAATAGGCAAAAAAAACAGCAAATCTGGCCTGGGCCTCCGGTTAATAGGTTAGTCCCAAAAATAATATAAAAGTGGATAATAAAGCCCAATATTGCCCAAAACAGTAGATAATATAGCATGGAGCAATAAAAAATTATAGATACGTTGGAGACGTATCAGTGGTCGATAGAACTTGAGGGAATATTTGTTCTACCTTTAGCTCCTCGTTGGGTTCGACACTCTTACTTATCGAAAGAGGCTACAATTGATCCCCTAAGACCATAGCAGCCACTTAAAACTTGCAACAACGAAGTAGAGGACGTCTAACTTGTTTTTGCAGGGCTTGTTGTGATGTGATATGGTCAAGACATGATGATATATAAATTGTTGTATGAGATGATCATGTTTTGTAACAGTTATCCGCAACTGGCAGGAGCCATATGGTTGTCGCTTTATTGTATGAAATGCAATCGCCATGTAGTTGCTTTACTTTATCACTAAGCGGTCGCGATAGTCATAGTAGAAATAGTTGGCAAGACGACAACGATCCTTCGATGGAGATCAAGGTGTCAAGCCGGTGACGATGGTGATCATGACGGTGCTTTGGAGATGGAGATCAAAGGCACACGATGATGATGGCCATATCATATCACTTATATTGATTGCATGTGATGTTTATTCTTTATGCATCTTATTTTGCTTAGTACGGCGGTAGCATTATAAGATGATCTCTCACTAAATTTCAAGGTACAAGTGTTCTTCCTGAGTATGCACCGTTGCGACAGTTCATCGTGCCGAGACACCACGTGATGATCGGGTGTGATAAGCTCTACGTTCACATACAACGTGTGCAAGCCAGTTTTGCACACGCAGAATACTCGGGTTAAACTTGACGAGCCTAGCATATGCAGATATGGCCTCAGAACACTGAGACCGAAAGGTCGAGAGTGAACCATATAGTAGATATGATCAACATGGTGATTATTCACCATTGAAAACTACTCCATCTCACGTAATGATCGGACATGGTTTAGTTGATGTGGATCATGTGATCACTTAGATGATTAGAGGGATGTCTATATAAGTGGGAGTTCTTAAGTAATATGATTAATTGAACTTTGATTTATCATGAACTTAGTACCTGATAGTATTTTGCATGTCTATGTTGTTGTAGATAAATGGCCCATGCTACTGTTCCATTGAATTTTAATGTGTTCCTTGAGAAAGCTAAGTTGAAAGATGATGGTAGCAACTACACGGACTGGGTCCATAACTTGAGGATTATCCTCATTGCTGCACAGAAGAATTACGCCCTAGAAGCACCGCTAGGTGCCAAACCCACTGCAGGAGCAACACCAGATGTTATGAATGTCTGGCAGAGCAAAGCTGATGACTACTCGATAGTTCAGTGTGCCATGCTTTATGGCTTAGAACCGGGACTTCAACGATGTTTTGAACGTCATGGATCATATGAGATGTTCCTGGAGTTGAAGTTAATATTTCAAGCAAATGCCCGGATTGAGAGATATGAAGTCTCAATAAGTTCTACAGCTGCAAAATGGAGGAGAATAGTTCTGTCAGTGAGCAAGAGCATATACTCAGAATGTCTGGGTACCACAATCACTTGACTCAGCTGGGAGTTAATCTTCCAGTTGATAGTGTCATTGAAAGAGTTCTTCAATCATTACCACCAAGCTAAAAAGCTTTGTGATGAACTATAATATGAAAGGGATGGATAAGACAATTCCCGAGCTCTTCACAATGCTAAAGGCTGCGGAGGTAGAAATCAAGAAGGAGCATCAAGTGTTGATGGTCAACAAGACCACTAGTTTCAAGAAGAAGGGCAAAGGGACGAAGGGGAACTTCAAGAAGAACAGCAAGCAAGTTGCTGCTCGAGTGAAGAAGCCCAAGTCTGGACCTAACCTTAGACTGAGTGCTTCTACTGCAAAGGGACTGGTCACTGGAAGCAGAACTACCCCAAGTATTTGGCGGATAAGAAGGATGGCAAAATGAAAGGTATATTTGATATACATGTTATTGATGTGTACCTTACTAATGCTCGTAGTAGCGCCTGGGTATTTGATACTGGTTCTGTTGCTCATATTTGCAACTCGAAACAGGGGCTACGGATTAAGTGAAGATCGGCGAAGGACGAGGTGACGATGCACGTGGGAAATGGTTCCAAAGTCGATGTGATCGCCGTCGGCATGCTACCTCTACATCTACCTTCGGGATTAGTTTTATACCTGAATAATTGTTATTTGGTGCCAGCGTTAAGCATGAACATTATATCTGGATCTTGTTTGATGCGAGACGGTTATTCATTTAAATCAGAGAATAATGGTTGTTCTATTTATATGAGTAATATCTTTTATGCTCATGCACCCTTAATGAGTGGTCTATTTTTATTGAATCTCGATAGTAGTGATACACAAATTCATAGTATTGAAGCCAAAAGATATAGGTTTACTAATAATAGTGCAACTTATTTGTGGCACTGCCGTTTAGGTCATATTGGTGTAAAGCGCATGAAGAAACTCCATGCTGATGGGATTTTGGAATCACTTGATTATGAATCACTTGATGCTTGCGAACCATGCCTCATGGGCAAGATGAATAAGACTCCGTTCTCCGGAACAATGGAGCAAGCAACAGACTTGTTGGAAATAATACATACTGATGTATGCGGTCCGATGAGTGTCGATGCTCGCGGCGGGTATCGTTATTTTCTAACCTTCACAGATGATTTGAGCATATATGGGTATATCTACTTGATGAAACATAAGTCTGAAACATTTAAAAAGTTCAAAGAATTTCATAGTGAAGTGGAAAATAATTGTAACAAGAAAATAAAGTTTCTATGATCTGATCGTGGAGGAGAATATTTGAGTTACGAGTTTGGTCTTCTTTTGAAACAATGCGGAATAATTTTGCAACTCATGTCACCCGGAACACCACAGCGTAATGGTGTGTCCGAATGTCGTAATTGTACTTTATTAGATATGGTGCGATCTATGATGCCTCTTACTGATTTACCGCTATCGTTTTGGGGTTATGCTTTAGAGACGGCTGCATTCACGTTAAATAGGGAACCATCTAAATCCATTGAGACGACGCCATATGAACTGTGGTTTGGCAAGAAACCCAAGTTGTCGTTTCTTAAAGTTTGGGGTTGCGATGCTTATGTGAAAAAGCTTCAACCTGATAAGGTCGAACCCAAATCAGAGAAATGTGTCTTCCTAGGATACCCAAAGGAAACTGTTGGGTACACCTTCTATCACAGATCCAAAGGCAAGATATTCGTTGCTAAGAATGGATCCTTTCTAGAGAAGGAGTTTCTCTCGAAAGATGTGAGTGGGAGGAAAGTATAACTTGATGAGGTAATTGTACTTGCTCCCTTATTGGAACGTAGTTCATCACAGAAATCAGTTCCAGTGATTCCTACACCAGTTAGTGAGGAAGCTAATGATGATGATCATGAAACTTCTGATCAAGTTACTACCCAACCTCGTAGGTCAACCAGAGTAAGATCCGCACCAGAGTGGTACGGTAATCCTATTCTGGAAGTCATGACGAACTTACGAACTATGAGGAAGCGATGATGAGCCCGGATTCTGTGAAATGGCTTGAGGCCATGAAATCTGAGATGGGATCCATGTATGAGAACAAAGTATGGACTTTGGTTGACTTGCCCAATGATCGGCAAGCCATAGAGAATAAATGGATCTTTAAGAAGAAGAATGACGCTGACGGTAATGTTACTGTCTACAAAGCTCGACTTGTTGCAAAAGTTTTTTTGACAAGTTCAAGGAGTTGACTACGATGAGACTTTCTCACCTGTAGCAATGCTTAAGTCCGTCCGAATCATGTTAGCAATTGCCGCATTTTATGATTATGAAATTTGGCAAATGGATGTCAAAACTGCATTCCTTAATGGATATCTTAAAGAAGAGTTGTATATGATGCCACCATAAGGTTTTGTCGATCCAAAAGGTGCTAACAAAGTGTGCAAGCTCCAGCGATCCATTTATGGACTGGTGCAAGCCTCTCGGAGTTGGAATATACGCTTTGATAGTGTGACCAAAGCATATGGTTTTATACAGACTTTTGGAGAAGTCTGTATTTACAAGAAAGTGAGTGGGAGCTCTGTAGCATTTCTGATATTATATGTAGACGACATATTGTTGATCGGAAATGATACTGAATTTCTGAATAGCATAAAAGGATACTTGAATAAGAATTTCTCAATGAAAGACCTCGGTGAATCTGCTTATATATTGGGCATCAAGATCTATAGAGATAGATCAAGACGCTTAATTGGACTTTCACAAAGCACATACCTTGATAAAGTTTTGAAGAAGTTCAAAATGGATCAAGCAAAGAAAGGGCTCTTGCCTGTGTTACAAGGTCTGAAGTTGAGTCAGACTCAATGCCCGAGCACTACAGAAGATAGAGAGAAAATGAAAGTCATTCCCTATGCTTCAGCCATAGGTTCTATCATGTATGCAATGCTGTGTACCAGACCTGATGTGTGCCTTTCTATTAGTTTAGCAGGGAGGTACCAAAGTAATCCAGGAGTGGATCACTAGACAGCGGTCAAGAATATCCTGAAATACCTGAAAAGGACTAAGGATACATTTCTCGTTTATGGAGGTGACAAAGAGCTCGTCGTAAATGGTTACGTCGATGCAAGCTTTGACACTGATCCGGATGACTCTAAGTCACAAACCGGATAAATGTTTACATTCAATGGTGGATCTGTCAGTTGGTGCCGTTCCAAGCAGAGCGTCGTGTCGGGATCTACGTGTGAAGCGGAGTACATAGCTGCTTTGGAAGCAGCAAATGAAGGAGTCCGGATGAAGGAGTTCATATCCGATCTAGGTGTCATACCTAGTGCATCGGGTCCAATGAAAATCTGTTGTGACAATACTGGTGCAATTGCCTTGGCAAAGGAATCCAGATTTCACAAGAAACCAAGCACATCAAGAGATGCTTCAATTCCATCCGCGATCAAGTCAAGGAGGGGAAAACAGAGATTTGCAAGATACATACGGATCTGAATGTTGCAGACCCGTTGACTAAGCTTCTCTCACGAGCAAAACATGATCAGCACCAAGGCTCCATGGGTGTTAGAATCATTACTATGTAATCTTGGTTATTGACTCTAGTGCAAGTGGGAGACTGAAGGAAATATGCCCTAGAGGCAATAATAAAGTTGTTATTTATATTTCCTTATATCATGATAAATTTTTATTATTCATGCTAGAATTGTATTAACCGGAAACTTAGTACATGTGTGAATACATAGACAAACAGAGTGTCCCTAGTATGCCTCTACTAGACTAGCTCGTTAATCAAAGATGGTTAAGTTTCCTAGCCATAGACATGTGTTGTCATTTGATGAATGGAATCACATCATTAGAGAATGACGTGATGGACAAGACCCATCTGTTAGCTTAGCACTATGATCGTTTAGTTTATTGTTATTGCTTTCTTCATGACTTATACATGTTCCTATGACTATGAGATTATGCAACTCCCGAATACCGGAGGAACACTTAGTGTGCTATGATACGTCTCCGTCGTATCTATAATTTTTTATTGTTCCATGCCAATATTATACAACTTTCATATACTTTTGGCAACTTTTTATACTATTTTTGGGACTAAAATATTGATCCAGTGCCTAGTGCCAGTTCCTGTTTGTTGCATGTTTTTTTGTTTCGCAGAAAATCCATATCAAACGGAGTCCAAGCGGGATAAAAACTTACGGAGATTTTTTTTGGAATATATGTGATTTTCTAGAAGACGAATCAACGCGAGACGATGCCCGAGGGGGGCACGAGGCAAGGGGCGCGCCCCTAACCCTCGTGTCTTGGTGCCCTTCTTTCGCCGCAAGAAAGCCAATATCCAGATAAAAATTGTGTCCAAATTTCAGCCCAATCGGAGTTACGGATCTCCGGAAATATAAGAACGGTGAAAGGGCGGAATCTGGAACGCAGAGAGAGAGAGAGAGAGAGAGAGAGATCCAATCTCGGAGGGGCTCTCGCCCCTCCCATGCCATGGAAGCCAAGGACCAGAGGGGAAACCCTTCTCCCATCTAGGGAGAAGTTCAAGGAAGAAGAAGGGGGGCTCTCTCCCCCTCTCTCCCGGTGGCGCCGGAACACCGCCGGGGCCATCATCGTCACCGCAATCTACACCAACACCTCCGTCATCTTCATCACCTTCCCCCATCTATCCCACAACCCGATGTACCCTCTACTTGAACATGGTGCTTTATGCTTCATATTATTATCCAATGATGTGTTGCCATCCTATGATGTCTGAGTAGATTTTCGTTGTCCTATCGGTAATTGGTGAATTTGCTTGTGGTTATGTTGCTGTCCTTTGGTGCCCATCATATGAGCGCGCGCATGGATCACACCCTATAGTTAGTTGTATGTTGATAAGACTATGTATTGGAGGGCAAGAGTGACAGAAGCTTCAACCTAGCATAGAAATTGATGCATACGGGATTGAAGGGGGACCAATATATCTTAATGCTATGGTTGGGTTTTACCTTAATGAACGTTAGTACTTGCGGATGCTTGCTAATAGTTCCAATCATAAGTGCATAGAATTCCAAGTCAGGGATGACATGCTAGCAGTGGCCTCTCCACATAAAATTTGCTATCGGTCTAGTAAAGTAGTCAATTGCTTAGGGACAATTTCGCAACTCCTACTAGCACTTTCCCACACTCGCTATACTAAATTTATTGCTTCTTTACCTAAACAGCCCCTAGTTTTTATTTAAGTGATCTTTATATTCTTGCCAACCTATCCCACAACACCTACAAAGTACTTCTAATTTTATACTTGTTCTAGGTAAAGCGAACGTCAAGCGTGCGTAGAGTTGTATCGGTGGTCGATAAAACTTGAGGGAATATTTGTTCTACCTTTAGCTCCTCGTTGGGTTTGACACTCTTACTTATCGAAAGAGGCTACAATTGATCCCCTATACTTGTGGGTTATCAAGACCTTTTTCTGGCGCCGTTGCCGAGGAGTTATAGCGTGGGGTGAATATTCTCGTGTTTGCTTGTTTGCTTTATCACTAAGTAGTTTCTTTGTTGTTCTAAGTTGTTCTCTATCTTTAGTTATGGATATGGAACACGAAATACCAAAAAGATTATGTTTACTTGCTACTCATGGAGATGGGGAACCTCCTAAAACCCTCGATGCTCATTATGTGAAAAACATTATGCACTACTTTAATAATCCTAAGAAAACCCCATTCAATTATATAATGGGAGACATGTTGGATCAACGTGAATACTTTAGGGATTATCGCTTGGCTCATAAAGGGAAACTATTATGGGATCAAATTTATATGTTGCGTTGGTATGCTTGGGATCTATGCTTGAGACATGATTATACTTGTTGCTCTAGGATGAAGGCTCCACACCTTCCCTTTTATGCAAATGTAATGACAATGAAACCTTAGCTTCTTATGCTAATGGTATATATGATTACTATGATGTGGAACGGATAGAAGAATTTGTTGCTTTTAAGGGTGCATGTGAAATTGAATCTTTGTTTAAAGAGTTTGAAGATTTTGATGATTCAGTTTATAGACCTGAAAATTTAGCTATCCTTAAATATTGCTATGAGAATTATAAATACAATTATGATATTGATGAATTTATTGAGAAAGTCTCCGCTGTCCAAGAAGAGACTAATATTTTGCAGGAGTCTATGGAAGAAGAAATTAATGACATTGTGAGCTCATTGGATGAAAAAGATGAGGAGGAGAGCGAAGAATAAAAGGAGGAAGAGCGGATTGATCACCCATTCCCACCATCTAATGAGAGTAACTCTTTATCCCATACATTGTTTAATTTCCCTTTGAATTTACCGAAGGATGAATGCTATGATGATTGTTATGATCCCGTTGATTCTTTTGAAATATCACTTTTTGATGCTGCTTGCTATGCTTGTGGCCAAGATGCCAATATGAATTATGCTTATGGAGATGAACTTGCTATAGTTCCTTATGTTAAACATGAAATTGTTGCTATTGCACCCACGCATGATAGTACTACTATCTTTTTGAATTCTCCCGACTACACTATATCGGAGAAGTTTGCCCTTATTAAGGATTATATTGATGGGTTTTGTTTCACTACTACACATGATGATTTTTATAGATATAATATGCATGTGCTTGCTGCTCCTACTTGCAATTATTATGAGAGAGGAACTACATCTCCGCCTCTCCATGTTTCCAATATGATAAAATTGCAAGAAACTGTTTATACTATGCATTGGCCTTTACTATGTGTGCATGAATTGTTCTTGTATGACATGCCGATGCATAGGAAGAGAGATAGACTTCTTTGTTGCATGATATATGTTACTTTGTGCTCACTACTAAATCACAAATCATTGCTAATTCAAATTGGCTTTGATATACCTTGGGATCCGGGTGAACCCATTACTTGAGCACTATATGCCTAGCTTAATGGCTTTAAAGAAAGCGCTGCAAGGGAGACAACCCGGAAGTTTTAGAGAGTTAATTATTTATTTTGTGTGCTTCTATAAAGTTTAAAAACAAAAATAATGTGCCAAGATTTGCCTTTAGGATGTTTACATTACTTGTTGGTTTGTGCGGTGCAAAACAGAAACTTTGGCTGTAGTGCGCGATTTTAGATTTTTTACTGGAACGTCAAACGGTTATGAAACTTTTTGCACTATCTTTCTATATAAATCATTTATTTTTCCTAATATTTTCAGAATTTTTGGAGTAACAGAAGTATGGTTAATATTCAGATTACTACAGACTATCATGTTTAAGACATATTTTGTTTTTGATGCATTGTTTGCTTGTTTTGATAGAACTATCAATTTCTATCAGTGGATTAGGCCATGGAAAAGTTATATTACAGTAGCTACAATGCAAAAACAAAATATTAATTGGTTTGCAACTGTCGGCGTTCTGGGAACGGGGGTCCCCAGACTTGCCTGCCTGCGGCGTGGCTTAAAGGGGGGGCCAGCACGGCCCATCTTCATCAACACAGACCCAAGACCCTCGCGAGGGGCCAAGCCTCGCGGGGCGGATGACACGGAGCTTCCTCAGGCACGGCCTCATCAGGCTGGCTCGCGAGGAGGCGAAGAGATCAAGGCGGGGTACCTCACGAGGTGCCTGTGACGCAAGCCATGACGACCAAGGGCGCCAGGCGGGCGCCAGCCTGCGCAGTGTCCTCCTTTCCTCTTTGGTGCAAAGGGAGCAAGCGCAGGCGAGAGCATCAAGCAAAGGCACCCGTTTCGGTGCAACGAGACCAAGACCAGCCGAACGGCAGGGAGGAAGTCATTGTGGAGCCCAAGCTAGCGTCACCACCAGAGCCTTTGGCAGGCGAAGACCAACTTTAGTCAGGATAAGTGTACCAGATGTTCCCCTTCAAAATGGCCAGTTGTTGGCGCCCTTCCCACTCAATGTTTGGGAAGAGGCCCAGGGCCTTTGCCTATAAATAGGACTAGCCACCCCCAGGGTAGAAAAAAGTAGAAAGCGGTAATCAGATCAGAATCAGAGAGAGAGAGAGAGAGAGAAGGGTGAATGAACTCTTCCTAGCAGTTCATCGCCCCAGCCAAGAACAGACCCTCGCGAGGCTGTTCTTCCTTGTATTGCTCATCATCATCAGCCCAAGAGGCAATCCACCACACCACAAATTGGAGTAGGGTATTACACCACAACGGTGGCCCGAACCACTATAAACCCTGCGTCTCTTGTGCTGTTCTTTCCATAGCTTAGATCTTAGCGAGGCGGTGGGGTGCAGGTAGGTAGAAGGCGAAATCTCCGCGCGCACCCCAGTGTTCGAACCTCAAGGGTCTGCCGGAACCCGAAATCCGACATTTGGCGCGCCAGGTAGGGGTGCACCGGAGTTTTCCCTTCCGCCACCGCCACGACCTACCTCGCGATGAGTAGCGCGTAGCCCGCTCCGGCCGCCGGCGCTAGCACAAAGGCCAGGGGGCTCCGAGCCCTGGCCCCAGCCCTACAACGGGTACGGTGGCCGGACAAGTTCAAGCCAACGACGCCGCCGCGTTACAGCAGCGCGACTGATCCGCTGGCCTTCTTGCTGGCGTACGAGGAGTCCATCCTCGAAGCTAGAGGTGATGATAGGGTCATGGCCAACTGGCTTCCCATGGCCCTCACCGGCACTCCGCGCGCATGGCTACTCGACCTGCCGACAGCCTCCGTGGCCTCTTGGGAAGAGCTCCGCGGCCTCTTCCTCGCCCACCATGCTACACCAACACCTCCGGTCGTCGCGGCCCTCCTGGGCGGCTTGCAGGCGCCGCCCGCAAGTCACCACGTCAAGCCGTTCATCCGCCGGGTCAGCGCCGCTTCTACGCGGCAGGGGGCTCTCCCGGACCGGGCGGCGCCCAAGGCCGGCCTGACCTTTAGCTCGGAGGACCACCCCTCCAACTCGGCCTGCTCGGGTGCGCTCCCCATGCTGTGCACCCCCACCATCTGCCAGGTGGCTGTCACCAGAACTCTCATCGATGGCGGCGCGGGCCTCAGCGTGCTCTCGGTTGAGGCCTTCAACCTCCTCTGCATACCCCTGGAACGACTGCAACTCAGCCGGCCCTTCTCGGGCGTTGGGGGCGGGTCATCCAACTCCTTGGGACAGATCCGGCTCCCAGTAACCTTCGGCACCTACGACAACTTCTGCATGGAGCTGGTCAACTTCGACATCGCCCCCATAGGCCTCCCCTACAACGCCATCCTCGGCTATCCAGCGCTGCCCCAGTTCATGGCCGCGACGCACCCGGCGTACAACCTCATGAAGATGCCCGGGAGCAGCGGTGTCCTCAGCGTGCACGGGGACACCGGAGACGCGCTGCGAGTGCTCAAGCTCACCTTCAAGACGGCAGCGTCGGCACAGCCCGCCGACTCGGAGACCCCCGAGCCCAAGGGGGCTGCACCCGCCAAGAAGAAACAGTTGTTCACCTAAGACAAGGCAGAAACCAAGCAGATACCCGTCGATGAGGACAGGTCCACCAACGCCACTTTCACCATAGGCGCCAACCTCGAGCCCGAGCAGGAGGAGGCCCTAGTCAGGTTCCTGCGTGCGAACAAGAAGGTATTCGCTTGGGAGCCTGACCAGTTGGCGGGGATCCCTAGGAGTGTAATCGAGCATCACCTCAACGTGTGCCCCAACATGCGCCCTGTGAAGCAGAAGGCAAGGCGGCAGTCCACAGAAAAGCAGGCCTTCATCGTCCAAGAGACCCGCAAACTAGAGGCCGCTGGGGTCATTCGCGAGGTCCGATACCCGGATTGGTTGGCCAACCCTGTCGTTGTACCAAAGAAGGGAGGGAAGGAGCGCATGTGTGTCGACTTCACCAACCTCAACAAGGCATGCCCGCAAGATCCGTTCCCGCTCCCCCGCATCGACCAGATCGTCGATTCCACCGCAGAATGTGACCTGCTGTGCTTCTTGGATGCCTTCTCTGGGTATCACCAGATCAAGATGGCGGTAGAAGACATCGAAAAGACAGCCTTCCTAACCCCGTGCGGGGTGTACTGCTACACATGCATGCCATTTGGGCTGCGTAATGCAGGGGCGACCTTTCAGCCGCTGATGCACATCACCTTAGGCCCGCAGCTCGAGAAGAATGTTGAGGCTTACGTCGATGACATTGTGGTGAAGTCTCGGGAGGCCAGGACCTTGATACAAGACCTGGAGGAAACCTTCGCGAGCCTCAACGCAGTGAACCTGCGGCTCAACCCAGAGAAGTGTGTGTTCAGAGTCCCCTCGGGCAAGCTCTTGGGTTTCCTCGTGTCCCACCGAAGCATCGAGGCTAACCCGGAAAAGGTCAAGGCGGTCGAGGACATGACCCCGCCAAAGACCCTCAGAGAAATGCAGAAGCTCACTAGGCGCGTGACCGCACTAGGGCGCTTCATCTCCAAGTTGGGGGAGCGAGCGCTGCCCTTCTTCCAGCTAATGAAGAAGAAATGGCCCTTTGAATGGACTAAAGAGGCCGACAAGGCATTCCAAGATCTCAAGAGATACCTGACCAGCCCTCCGGTCATGGTGGCTCCGCGCCCTCAAGAGCCCCTGGTACTTTACCTCGCCGCCACTCCCTACTCCGCCAGCGTAGCCCTGGTGGTGGTTAGGGAGGAGCGTCTAGTCAAAACCACGGCAGCAGCCCGGGACAAGGCAAAACAGGAACAAGGAAGGCCCACAAAAATCGCCACTGCGGCTGAGGAGGATCAGCCGCCGCAGAGGAGTGCACCGGAGGCGGAAGAGGCCCCTCTCCCAGATGGCCAGCCTCCGGAGGCCTCATCACCTCAGGAGGCGCCATGGTCTCCGGAGGGCTCCACCAGCACTGACACACCCAACCTCGTGGAGCACCCAGTGTACTTCGTCAGCACGGTGTTGCGGGACGCGAGGGCACGGTACCCCATGCCTCAGAAGCTCCTCCTCGCGCTACTGGTGGCCTCGCGCAAGCTGCGGCACTATTTTCAGGGTCACCCCATCAAGGTCGTCTCGCCATACCCCTTGGAGAGAGTGCTCAGGAGCCCTAACTCAGCCGGAAGGGTCGCTGAGTGGAACATAGAAATGCAAGCGTTTCAGCTCGAATTCAGCACGACCAGAGTCATCAAGGGAGTGGCAGAATGGACGGAGGCACCAGGCCTCAAGGCCGACGAGGATCGATCCCTCTCCCCGGGAAGCGAGGCGCCGGAAGGCTGGGTCATGTACTTCGATGGGGCGTTCTCCAGGCATGGCGCTGGGGCTGGGGCGGTGCTTATATCGCCCACTCAGGACAAGCTCTACTATGCTGTACAGCTATGTTTCCAGCAAGGTGAAAAGGTCTCCAACAACATAGCAGAGTATGAAGGTTTAATAGCGGGCTTGAAGGCCGCAGCTGCCCTGGGGGTGAAACGCCTCACCATCAAGGGCGATTCGCAGCTCCTTGTCAATTTCTCCAACAAGGTGTACGAGCCGAAAGATGAGCACATGGAAGCCTACCTTGCGGAGGTCCGCAGGATGGAGAAGCAGTTTTGGGGGTTGGAGTTGCAGCATGTGCCCCGTGGCACCAATCAGGAGGCCGACGCCATCGCCAGACGGGCGTCCAGGCGGTTACCTCAGGAGCCTAGCGTCTTTGAGGAGCGGCTCTTCAAGCCCTCAGCCCTGCCGTCATTGTCAAACACGGCTCAGCCTCGGGAGGAGCTCCCCCAGCCACCTGCCTCAGGAGCCCCGGTCTGTGGCCCGACCTCAGGAGCACGCCTGCTCCTGACGATGGAGCCTCGGGAGGGGTCCTGGATCACGGAGCTCCGGAATTACTTAACACAAGGGACCCTGCTAGAGAAGCAGGAGGAAGCGGAGCGTGTGGCACGGTAGGCCACGGCATACTGCATCAAGGATGGAGAGCTCTACCGGAAGCGACCAAACGATGTATCCCTGCGCTGCATCTCCAGGGAGCAAGGAAAGGAGCTGCTGGAAGATATACACGGCGGAGACTGTGGACATCATTCATCATCATGGACCCTCGTTGGCAAGGCGTTCCGCAGTGGGTTCTATTGGCCCACCGCACTCAATGACGCCGTCGAACTGGTGAAGGCTTGTGAGGCCTGCCAGTTCCACGCCAAGCAGATCCATCAGCCGGCAGGAGGCCTGCAGACTATACCCCTTTCATGGCCGTTCGCAGTCTGGGGGCTGGACATCCTGGGCCTGTTTCCTCGGGTGCCAGGGGGCTACCACTACCTCTACGTCGCCGTGGACAAGTTCACCAAGTGGGCTGAAGTAGAGGCCGTTCGCACCATTCCCGCGGGTTCCGCGGTCAAGTTCATCAGGGGCATCGTGAGCTGGTTCGGGGTGCCGAACCGCATCATCACAGACAACGGTTCGCAGTTCACCAGTAACCTGTTCAAAACATACTGTGCTAACCTTGGAACACAGATATGCTACGCTTCGGTGGCGCACCCCCGAAGCAACGGCCAGGCCGAGCGAGCCAACGCAGAGGTCCTGAGGGGCCTCAAGACCAGGACGTCCAAGAAGAAGCTGGAGGCCTGTGGCAGAGGTTGGTACGATGAGCTTCAGTCCGTGTTGTGGTCCATCCGCACCACCGCGACCAAGCCGACTGGAGAGACCCCATTCTTCCTGGTCTACGGAGCCGAAGCGGTCCTCCCTCACGAGGTCAGACGTTGCTCCGCACGGATCCTGGCGTTCGACGAGGCGCGGCAGGACGCCATGCGGGGGATGGTCCTCATGCTGGGGGAGGAACGTCGCCGAGAAGCCGCGCTGCGAGCGGCGAGGTACCAAGAAGCACTGCGACGATATCACTGCCGCAACATCCGCCCCAGAACTCTCGAGGTAGGAGACCTCGTGCTCAGGCGGGTTCTCTCCAGGGAGGGACTGCACAAGCTCTCTCCCATGTGGGAGGGCCCGTTCAAGGTTGTTCATGTTTCCAGGCCTGGCTCCGCGCGCTTGGAGACTCAGGAGGGGGTGCCGGTCCAGAACACATGGAACATCCAGCACCTCCGGAGGTTCTACCCCTAAAAAGGCCCAGAGCCTGTGAAGAAGGCGAATGCCTATGAAGATTATCCTTTTTGGAAAAGGCCTAGAGCCTGTGAAGAAGGCGAATGCTTGTGAAGATTATCCTTTTTGGAAAAGGCCCAGAGCCTGTGAAGAAGGCGAATGCCTGTGAAGATTATTCTTTTTGGAAAAGGCCCAGAGCCTGTGAAGAAGGCGAATGCCTGTGAAGATTATCCTTTTTGGAAAAGGCACAGAGCCTATGAAGAAGGCGAATGCCTGTGAAGGTTATCCTTTTTGGAAAATGCCCATAGCCTGTGAAGAAGGCGAACGCCTGTGAAGATTATCCTTTTTGGAAAAGGCCCGGAGCCTGTGAAGAAGGCAAATGCCTGTGAAGCTGTCGCGTTTTGGAAAAGGCCCAGAGCCTGTGAAGAGGGCAAATGCCCGTGAAGCTTGCTTCCCCCAAGAAAGGCCCGGAGCCTATGAAGAAGGCCAACGCCTGTGAAGCTCGCCGCCCGTGACACTCTCACGTAATAATGAGTTGGGGCTGTACACGCCCCGGAGTCTCAGGAGCGCCGGCCTCAGGCCCTGGGGCTCCCTCCCACGCCCAGTGGCAGCACTTAGCTCCGCGCTGGTGAGAAGACGTCGAAGACTAGATTAGGTGCCGGACGCGCCTTTTTCATTTGCTTTCCGCAGTTGGCTTGTTCATTCTCATTCGAAGTTATGTTGAAGCTGTTACCATCTTTGACTTGTGGTTCTTCGACTTTCTCACTCTCCTGCCTCAATTTCTCTTATGCAAGGCCTCGCGAGGGGAGGGCAGCCGAGCGCCCTCGTGAGAGTGTTTCTGTCCTAACCGTTCGAAAGTTTCGCGACCTGGGTCCATTACAGGAGCACCCCTCCAGTCCGTGCCCCACGGGCACCGCGACACGAACACAGGGCCTGGGTCGGTCGCCCCCCCCCCCCCACGGCTGGGGCCGGGAACTATCCATGCGCGGGCACGTAGCCGGAGGGCACGACAACGAAAGCAAAGCGATGACTAACAGTAATAACCCAAACACGCCCCCGCGGGGCTCCACACTACTGTCTTTTTACGCAGGAAAAAGGAAAAGAAAGAGCAAATCAGACGCAGCTCGCCTCACACCGGCCTGCAGGGAAGACTCGAGCCGCCTCCGGGGCTCAAGCGGACTCCCTCTCGCGCTTCACTGAGGCGCGACGGCACACAGACGCGCCACCACCTTCCAAGCAGGTACGTCGGCGTGGAGGCTGGCTGCGGCCACTGCTAGAAGAGTCGCCGCCTGAAGAAGAACCGATGAAGCTTGGGGAACCCTGAGCGCCGCCAATCACGCGAGCGCTGTCCTCTCCGTCATCGCTGGGGCTGGGTCCCCGGCCGCGGTCGTCGTCCTCAGGGCAGCACCCTGCGCGATGACCATCTTCCCCAAACACCCTCACGTAGAGGGTGGCATCACCGTCAAACTTGAAGTGCAGGGTGCACCAACGGCTCAGGCCACGCGCGTGGGCAAACGTCTGCCAACCGCGGGTCAAGGCCAGGCTCCCGGCTGCTGAGACCTCCAGTGAAGCCCATGAGGCCCGGCTGCAGCAGCCGTCCGCCTGAAGCTAGAGGCCGCCCGGGGCGCCGCCCGGGAGCTCGCCGAGGAGGAAACGAGGAAGTTGAAGCCGGGCGCTGGTCGGCTCTGCCGACCACACGACGAACTCCGGCAGCACCTCAGCAGCGCGAAAGCGCGGCCTAGGGGGACGCGCGACCAAAGCGCGCCCCCCGGCCGCAGCTGTCCACCTGTCACCGTGCTGGAAACCATCTCCATGGCCGCGGGGAGCTGCCGTGGTGGCCACAGGATGTTTGCGAGGGCGCCCTCGGCCGCGCTTAGGCAGGGGAGAAGCGGGCTCAACCTGGAGAGCCTTCCCCTTCTCTGCGGCCGAGAACCTCCTCGACGGAGCCATCGCAACAAGACGGAGCAAGGACTGGGAAGAAGGAGAAGCAAGAAGAGATGGACTGGAAGGGCGCGTGCCGTTCCGTATTTATGGCCGGCGAAGGCCAACCGCCGACCTCCACAATCGCAGGTAATCATGACCCGCTTTGCATGCAGGGACTTTTCCAATCTGCGCAGTTGCCGAGGCGTCGTGGGGAAGCGGAGACGCCCACGTCCAATCAACTGCCACGCGGCGCCCAAGGCCGCAGGCTGTTAGGGCCCGCGGCGCTTCGCCCTTGCCCTTTCGCCTCCCTGCACGGCCAAGTCCGGGCGCGCCTTGGTCCCGGGGGCTACTGTCGGCGTTCTGGGAATGGGGGTCCCCAGACTTGCCTGCCTGCGGCCTATGGCGTGGCTCAAAGGGGGGGCCCAGCACGGCCCATCTTCATCAACACAGACCCAAGACCCTCGCGAGGGGCCAATCCTCGCGGGGAGGACGACACGGAGCTTCCTCAGGCACGGCCTCATCAGGCTGGCTCGCGAGGAGGCGGAGAGATCAAGGCGGGGTACCTCACGAGGTGCCCGTGACGCAAGCCATGACGACCAAGGGCGCCAGGCGGGCGCCAGCCCGCGCAGTGTCCTCCTTTCCTCTTTGGTGCAAAGGGAGCAAGCGCAGGCGAGAGCATCAAGCAAAGGCACCCGTTTCGGTGCAACGAGACCAAGACCAACCCAACGGCAGGGAGGAAGTCATTGTGGAGCCCAAGCTAGCGTCACCACCAGAGCCTTTGGCAGGCGAAGACCAGCTTTAGTTAGGATAAGTGTACCAGATGTTCCCCTTCAAAATGGCCAGTTGTTGGCACCCTTCCCACTCAATATTTGGGAAGAGGCCCAGGGCCTTTGCCTATAAATAGGACTAGCCACCCCCAGGGTAGAAAAAAGCAGAAAGCGACAATCAGATCAGAATCAGAGAGAGAGAGAGAAGGGTGACTGAACTCCTCCTAGCAGTTCATCGCCCCAGCCAAGAACAGACCCTCGCGAGGCTGTTCTTACTTGTATTGCTCATCATCATCAGCCCAAGAGGCAATCCACCACACCACAAACTGGAGTAGGGTATTACACCACAACGGTGGCCCGAACCAGTATAAACCCTGCGTCTCTTGTGTTGTTCTTTCCATAGCTTAGATCTTAGCGAGGCAGTGGGGTGCAGGTAGGTAGAAGGCGAAATCTCCGTGCGCACCCCAGTGTTTGAACCTCAAGGGTCTGCCAGAACCCGAAAATACGACAGCAACAGTACTTAGAGTAGTGATTTGCTTTATTATACTAACAGATCTTACCGAATTTTCTGTTGAGTTTTGTGTGGATGAAGTGTTCGAAGATCGAGGATGTCTCGATGTGAGGAGAAGGAGGAGATGCAAGAGCTCAAGCTTGGGGATACCCAAAGCACCCCAAGTAAATATTCAAGGATACTCAAGCGTCTAAGCTTGGGGATGCCCCGGAAGGCACCCCATCTTTCTTCAACAAGAATCGGTATGTTTTCGGTTTCGTTTCGTTCATGTGATATGTGCAAATCTTGGAGCGTCTTTTGCATTTAGTTTTCACTTTTCTTTTATGCACCATGCTGGTATTATATAGTCCTTGGTTGATTTATAGAATTCTCATTGCACTTCACTTATATCTTTTGAGTATGGCTTTATAGAATGCTTCATGTGCTTCACTTATATCATTTGAAGTATGGATTGCATGTTTCCCTACACATAGAAAACCGCCATTTGTAGAATGATCTTTTGCTTCACTTATATTTGTTAGAGTGTGGGCATATCTTTTGTAGAAAGAATTAAACTCTCTTGCTTCACTTATATCCATTTAGAAAGTTGACAGGAATTGGTCATTCACATGGTTAGTCATAAAATCCTACATAAAACTTGTAGATCACTGAATATGATATGTTTGATTCCTTGCAATAGTTTTGCGATATAAAGATGGTGATATAGAGTCATGCTACTGGGTAATTATGGATTGTAGAAATACTTGCGTTGAAGTTTTTGATTCCCGTAGCATGCACGTATGGTAAACCGTTATGTAACGAAGTTGGAGCATGAGGTATTTATTGATTGTCTTCCTTATGAGTGGCGGTCGGGGACGAGCGATGGTCTTTTCCTACCAAATCTATCCCCCTAGGAGCATGCGTGTAGTACTTTGTTTTGATGACTAATAGATTTTTGAAATAATTATGTGAGTTCTTTATGACTAATGTTGAGTCCATGGATTATATGCACTCTCACCCTTCCATCATTGCTAGCCTCTTCGGTACCGTGCATTGCCCTTTCTCACCTCGAGAGTTGGTGCAAACTTCGCCGGTGCATCGAAACCCCGTGGTACGATACGCTCTATCACACATAAGCCTCCTTATATCTTCCTCAAAACAGCCACCATACCTACCTATCATGGCATTTCCATAGCCATTCCGAGATATATTGTCATGCAACTTCGATCATCATCATATACATGACTTGAGCATTATTGTCATATTGCTTTGCATGATCGTAAGATAGCTAGCATGATGTTTTCATGGCTTGTCCGTTTTTTGATGTCATTGCTATGCTAGATCATTGCACATCCCAGTACACCGCTGGAGGCATTCATATAGAGTCATATTTTTGTTCTAGTATCAAGTTGTAATATTGAATTGTAAGTAAACAAAAGTGTGATGATCATCATTATTAGAGCATTGTCCCATGTGAGGAAAGGATGATGGAAGCTATGATTCCCTCACAAGTTGGGATGAGACTCCGGACTTAAAAAAATAAAAGAGGCCAAAGAAGCCCACTAAAAAAACAAAACAAAAAAATGAGAGAAAAGGAGAGAAGGGGCAATGTTACTATCCTTTTACCACACTTGTGCTTCAGAGTAGCACCATGTTCTTCATGTAGAGAGTCTCCTGAGTTATCACTTTCATATACTAGTGGGAGTTTTCATTATAGAACTTGGCTTGTATATTCCGATGATGGGCTTCCTCAAATGCTCGAGGTCTTCATGAGCAAGCAAGTTGGATGCACACCCACTTAGTTTCCAGTTTGAGCTTTCATACACTTATAGCTCTCAGTGCATCCGTTGCATGGCAATCCCTACTCCTCGCATTGACATCAATTGATGGGCATCTCCATAGCCCGTTGATTAGTCGCATTGATGTGAGACTTTCTCCTTTTTTGTCTTCTCCACACAACCTCCATCATCATATTCTATTCCACCCATAGTGTTATATCCATGGCTCACGCTCATGTATTGCGTGAAAGTTGAAAACGTTTGAGAACATCAAAAGTATGAAACAATTGCTTGGCTTGTCATCGGGGTTGTGCATGATTTGAATATATTGTGTGGTGAAGATGGAGCATAGCCAAACCATATGATTTTTTAGGGATAACTTTCTTTGGCCATGTTATTTTGAAAAGACATGATTGCTTTATTAGTATGCTTGATGTATTATTGTCTTAATGTCAAATGATAGACTATTGCTTTGAATCACTCGTGTCTTAATATTCATGCCATGATTAGATTACATGATCAAGATTATGCTAGGTAGCATTCCACATCAAAAATTATCTTTTTTATCATTTACCTACTCGAGGACGAGCAGGAATTAAGCTTGGGGATGCTGATACGTCTCCGTCGTATCTATAATTTTTTATTGTTCCATGCCAATATTATACAACTTTCATATACTTTTGGCAACTTATTATACTATTTTTGGGACTAACATATTGAGCCAGTGCCCAGTGCCAGTTCCTATTTGTTGCATGTTTTTTTGTTTCACAGAAAATCCATATCAAACGGAGTCCAAACGGGATAAAAACTTACGGAGATGTTTTTGGAATATATGTGATTTTCTGGAAGAAGAATCAACGCAAGACGATGCCCGAGGGGGCCACGGGGCAGAGGAAGCGCCCGTGACCCACGTGGCCACCCTGTAAGGTGGTTGGTGCCCTTCTTTCGCCGCAAGAAAGCCAATGTCCGGATAAAAGTCGTGTCCAAATTTCAGCCCAATCGGAGTTATGGATCTCCGGGAATATAAGAAACGGTGAAAGGGCAGAATCTGGAACGCAGAAACAAAGAGAGAGAGAGAGAGAGAGAGAGAGAGAGAGAGAGAGAGAGAGAGAGATCCAATCTCGGAGGGGTTCTCGCCCCTCCCATGCCATGGAAGCCAAGGACCAGAGGGGAAACCCTTCTCCCATCTAGGGAGAAGGTCAAGCAAGAAGAAGAAGGGGGCTCTCTCCCCCTCTCTCCCGGTGGCGCCGGAACGCCACCGGGGCCATCATCATCACTGCAATCTACGCCAACACCTCCGGCATCTTCACCAACATCTTAATCACCTTCCCCCGTCTATCTACAACGGTCCACTCTCCCGCAACCCGCTGTACTCTCTACTTGAACATGGTGCTTTATGCTTCATATTATTGTCCAATGATGTGTTGCCATCCTATGATGTCTGAGTAGATTTTAGTTGTCCTATCGGTAATTGGTGAATTGCTATGATTGGTTTAATTTGCTTGTGGTTATGTTGCTGTCCTTTGGTGCCCATCATATGAGTGCGCGCGTGGATCACACCATAGGGTTAGTTGTATGTTGATTATACTATGTATTGGAGGGCAAGAGTGACAGAAGCTTCAACCTAGCATAGAAATTGATGCATACGGGATTGAAGGGGGACCAATATATCTGAATGCTATGGTTGGGTTTTACCTTAATGAACGTTAGTAGTTGCGGATGCTTCCTAATAGTTCCAATCATAAGTGCATAGAATTCCAAGTCAGGGATGACATGCTAGCAGTGGCCTCTCCCACATAAAACTTGCTATCGGTCTAGTAAAGTAGTCAATTGCTTAGGGACAATTTCGCAACTCCCATCACCACTTTTCCACACTCGCTATACTAATTTTATTGCTTATTTACCTAAACAGCCCCTAGTTTTCATTTACGTGCTCTTTATATTCTTGCAAACCTATCCCACAATACCTCCAAAGTACTTCTAGTTTTATACTTGTTCTAGGTAAAGCAAACATCAAGCGTGCGTAGAGTTGTATCGGTGGTCGATAAAAACTTAAGGGAATATTTGTTCTACCTTTAGCTCCTCGTTGGGTTCGACACACTTACTTATCGAAAGAGGCTACAATTGATCCCCTATACTTGTGGGTTATCATACTATCAAACGTGACAACGTAACTAGGTGGTTATAAAGATGCTCTACAGGTGTCTCCGATGGTGTTTGTTTGTGACGCCCCCGATTCAATCATACACTAATCATGCATGCAAACGTGTACGATCAAGATTAGGGACTCACGGGAAGATATCAAAACACAACTCTAAAACATAAATAAGTCATACAAGCATCATAATACAAGCCAGGGGCCTCGAGGGCTCGAATACAAGTGCTCGATCATAGACGAGTCAGCGGAAGCAACAATATCTGAGTACAGACATAAGTTAAAAAAGTTTGCCTTAAGAAGGCTAGCACAAACTAGGATACAGATCGAAAGAGGCGCATCCCTCCTGCCTGGGATCCTCCTAACTACTCCTTCTCGTCGTCAGCGGGCTGCACGTAGTAGTAGGCAGCTCCGGTGTAGTAGGAGTCGTCGTCAGCGGTGGCATCTGGATCCTGGGCTCCAACATCTAGTTGCGACAACCAGGTAGAAGGGAAAGGGGGAAAAGAGGGAGAAAAGCAACCATGAGTACTCATCCAAAGTACTCGCAAGCAAGGATCTACACTACATATGCATGGGCATATGTGTAAAGGGGCATATCGGTGGACTGAACTGCAGAATGCCAGAATAAGAGGGGGATAGCTAATCCTGTCGAAGACTATGCTTCCGGCCACCTCCATCTTGCAGCATGTAGGAGAGAGCATATGGTAAGTTCACCAAGTAGCATCACATAGCATAATCCTACCCGGCGATCCCCTCCTCGTCGCCCTGTTACAGAGCGATCACCGGGTTGTATCTGGCATTTGGAAGGGTGTGTTTTATTAAGTATCCGGTTCTAGTTGTCATAAGGTCAAGGTACAACTCCAAGTCGTCCTGTTGCCGAAGATCACGGCTATTCGAATAGATAAACTTCCCTGCAGGGGTGCACCACATTACCCGACACGCTCGATCCCCTTTGGCCGGACACACTTTCCGGGGTCATGCCCGGCCCCGGAAGATCAACACGTCGCAGCCCTACCTAGGCTCAACAGAGAGGTCAGCACGCCGGTCTAAATCCTATGGCGCAGGGGTCTGGGCCCATCGCCCATTGCACACCTGCATGTTGCGAGGGCGGCCGAAAGCAGACCTAGCCTAGCAGGCGTTCCAGTCCAATCCGGCACGCGCCGCTCAGTCGTTGACGTCAAAAATAGCTTCGGCTGATACCACGACGCCGGTTGCCCATATCTTGTCCCACGTGGCGGTTAGTGCGTATAAGGTCAACGACCCAACTCAGATCAAATACCAAGATCTCGTTAAGCGTGTTATTATGAAGTAACCGCGGACGCCGACCAGGGCCAGGCCCACCTCTCGCCTAGGTGGTCTCAACCTGCCCTGTCGCTCCGCCACAAAGATCCACTCGCGGGTACTCCTACGAGCCGACCGACTTTAGTCACCACAGGTATCATATATTATGTATATAAGTATATACCCATGATCACCTCCCGAGTGATCACGGCCCGATAGTATAACAAGGCAGACGGACAAGAATGTAGGGCCACAGATGGAATACTAGCATCCTATACTAAGCATGTAGGATTGCAGGTAAAGGTAACAACAGTAGCAGCAATGACAGGCTATGCAGCAGAATAGGATTAACGGAAAGCAGTAACATGCTACACTACTCTAATGCAAGCAGTAGAGAGTAGAATAGGCGATATCTGGTGATCAAGGGGGGGGGGCTTGCGTGATTGCTCTGGCAAGAAGGAGGGGTCGTCAACACAGTAGTCGTGCTGGGTAGCAGCGGCGTCGGTCTCGGTGTCTAGCGAGAGAAGAGGGGAAAGAAACAATTAATACAATGCAAACAAATGCATGACGATGCATGACATGACAAAGTGTGATGCTAGGTGTGCCCAATCACGGTAATAGATGATACCGGCGAAGGGGGAAACACCCGGGAAAGCATTCCCCGTGTTTTGCGTTTTTAGACAGATGAACCGGAGGGGGAAAGTTGCGAGTTCGGTATGTTAGGGATGTGTGGCGGACGAACGGGCTGCGTATCCGGACTCGTCTCGTCGTTCTGAGCAACTTTCATGTAGAAAATATTTTCATGTGAACTACGGTTTATTTTATATTAATTTTAAAAGATTTAAATCATTTTTAGGATTAATTTAATTATTTCAATTCAACATTATCCAGAACAGTGCATGCTGACGTCAGCATGACGTCGGCAGTCAACAGTGGTGTTGACTGGTCAAACTAACGTGTGGGTCCCGTTCATCATTGACTACACTAACTAATCATGATTAGTTAGTTTAATTAGTTGTTTAGTTTAATTAATCAAAACTAATTAAGTTAATTAATTCTTTAATTAATTAATTAATTAAATTATTATTATTATTATTATTATTATTATTATTATTATTATTATATATCTCCTTTTTTAATCGTTTTGGGCGTGGGCCCCATTCGTCAGCGACCGGGGGCTTAACGGGCACAGGGTGCGGGTGTAAAGGGTGTCGGGTGCCCAGCCCATTTGGGCGTCTGCCCAGGCCACCAGGGGATGCCGGCAACAGCAGGGCACAGCGAGGCCGGCCACCGGAGGCGACAGTGGCGAGGCCACGGCGGGGCGGCGCCGGGGTGCGGCAGTAGAGGCAGGGGCGTGGCGGTGTGCAGCGAGCGTCAAGTTGCGGCGGTACGCGGGGTAATTGTGCGGGAGGGCTCAACCGGGCGGAGGTCTACGGCAGCAGCGGCGAGGACGGGGGGAGCAAGGGCGAGGGCGTGGTCGGGTGAGGCTGGCGAGGTGCCGGTGGCCACGGCGCTGGCCAGGCGGCCGGAGCGGCGGTCGGCGAGCAGCTGCGGAGGCAGGAGCGGAGCGCGACGGCGGGAGTGCACGGGGCGCACGCGTGCGGTGGCCGCGGAGACGAGCGCAGGGTGCGCGAGCGCGGGACAGAGGGGAGGGGAGGAGCGAGGCGGAGGCTCAGTGGGGCGGTAGGGGTTCGGGCAGCATGGGTCGAGGAGGACGTCGGGGGCGACGGTGACGAAGAGGAGGCAGGCCGACGGGGCAGATCCGGCGAGTGCATCGAGTGGCGGGGGCGAGGCGGCGATGGACGGCGACGGGCGATCCAGGCTACGGCCTCCTCCTCCGATCCCGATCTAATCGGGGGAGAGAGGGGGGAGATATTTCGGGGGGAGTGGGGTGTTGGTGGGGGTTTCAGGCTATGGGAGTGGGGGATATGGGGAGTGGGGGTGTTGGTGTCAAAACCGGCGGATCTCGGGTAGGGGGTCCTGAAATGTGCGTCTAGGCGGATGGTAACAGGAGACAAGGGGCACGATGTTTTTACCCAGGTTCGGGCCCTCTCAATGGAGGTAAAACCCTACTCCTGCTTGATTAATATTGATGATATGGGTAGTACAAGAGTAGATCTACCACGAGATCAGAGAGGCTAAACCCTAGGAGCTAGCCTATGGTATGATTGTTGTTGTTGTGTCCTACGGACTAAACCCTCCCGTGTCAACGACGGGCATTCAATTTGTGGGAGTTCGACCCGGCCCAGCACCAGACTCTGAGTGAGCTCTTTGACACAACACATGAGGATGCTTGGAAGGTGCTTTTCAAGGGTGTCGAGGTTCCCCCTCCCCTTACCGAGGATCGCAGATTCAGCGCGAAGCGCCAAGCCAGCGCGGTAAGCTGTTTTACTTCTCATAGGGTATTCATTCTTCATAGTTTAATCATATGCGAGGTCTAAGCCCCCATACCTTTGACATGACTGGCAGGAGACGGCCGGACAGATTGACTGCCCGGCACCTTTGCCTGAAGGCCCAGCTGATGCTCGCCTGGCGGAGCTGCTGGTTCCGGCACCTTACGTGGTGCCGGAGAAGAAGGCCAAGAAGAAGGCCACGGGAACCCGAAAGAGTTCCCGGCGCCCGGTGGTGTCGGACTCATCGTCTGATGACTCCGAGGCGCACTCCTCCCATGAAGATGAGGAGGAGGAAAAAGAGGTTTCTTCCCCTCCAGCAGGGGGAGAAAATAAAAAGGAAGGCCGCCCCAACTGGGGAGGCCGGAGGGTCCAAGAAGGGAGGAACCCTTCCTCCGGAATACTCCACCACCGCCCCCGACAGCGGGGACGAGTGGCCATCCAGGGCCAAACCCCTGGCGAAGTCGTAAGTATTCGGACACCAGAGTGACTCATAGCGCTCCTTTATTTCCACAGCTCCTCCTAACGCCGAATATAATCATGCAGTCCGCCCCGAGCCCGTGTCGACGTATCATCGAGCGGCTCTTTGGACCCGTCCGCCATGAGCAGCGGAGGGTCACTTCCAACCGCCTCCACCCCTTGCCCTACAGATAACGCCGAGGTGTTGTCCCGACGGGCACCAAGCCGAGGGGAGGTAGTCCTGGAGGCGCCACAAGGCGACCTTCCAGACTGCAGGCTCAAAGGGAGCAAGGCTCCCAAGGGCTCCAAGTCCGGCCCTGGGCCGAACACCGCACCGGAACCTTCAGTGGTTCCGGACTCCGGCAGGCGGCCCCCCACTAAGAAGGGCAAGCCTACTGCGCCGGTGACCTCCGTCCAACCAGAGGCACCAGATAACTTGCTGGAGGTGCTTAACGGCGCCTCTATCGACGAGGAGCACCGCACTATTATGAGTGCGGTGATCTAGAAAGTTTAGTCCGCCAAGAGCGGGCTGACTGAAGCCTGTGCCAGCCTTCTAACAGGCTTTGAGGTATGTAAAAAATATATGAAAATATTACCACATAGACAGTAGCCCCTGATGCTCCGTTCGGTGTTCACAAAGAAAAGCCGAATAGAGGATCTAATAATATTCGTAGGAGTCTAACATAATTATGTCAATATACGTATGAAGGCTTTGCTACTGGCCTCCGCCGCACTGACTGCGGAGGTTGATGCGCTGAAGCAGAACCTTGAGCGGTCCGAGCAAGAGCTCGGCCTTGCCAAGAAGCAGCTCGAGGAGAACCAAGGTACGTAATGCCTTGACTATATGTGTATATATATAAAAAAAGATGCAGTTGCGAGAATGATAGGATCGTTATTAATGTGCTAGGGGCCACGACCGTGGTGGCGACCCTGAAGCAAGCACTTGCCGAGGCCGAAAACAAGGCGGCCACGGATCGCACTGAGCGGGAGAAACATGAGGCACGAGTTGGCGAGGTGCAGCAAGAGCTCCATGCTCTCGTGAAGAAGCATGAGGCTTTGGAGCTTGACTCAAAGACTCGAGAGTCCGAGCTCGATGCGGCCCTCGAAAGCGCCAAGTCTGCCAAGGCCGAAGCCCAAAAAGCCCTCCAGGAAATTGAGGCGATGAAGAAGATAGCGGCGGGTAAGGCATTCATTATGCAAATCAAGCACGTGAAAGTGAATTACTTGTTACTTACCCGAGTCCGGAGCTCTCCAGGAGCATTCGCATATTTGCCCCGCAGCGTGTCAGATGTCGCCGCCTACTACCAGGCCGAGGAAGGGTGCTCGACGGAGAAGGTGTTCTGGTCTCAGTATGCTGAGACCGGACATCCGATGCCCTTGAGCGACCAGCTAAAGCAATTGGTCGAGCTCCATAAGGTGGCCGAACAGGCATGAAGGGTCTCATAGTCCGGCTGTGGCCTGGAGAGGCCATGACTGGGAGCTACTTTGGGCTGGTGAGGCGGCTGGCGGATGCCTGTCCGTGGCTTGAAGTCATCAAGCGCTCTGCCTGCATCGAGGGCACCCGCAGGGCCCTTGCCCGTGTGAAAGTACACTGGGGCAAAATGGACGTGGAGAGGCTGGTGAAGGACGGACCACCGCAGGGCAAGGAGCATCGCCACCCCGAGATGTACTATGAGGGCGTCCTGAAGGGTGCACGCCTTGTGGCGGATGAATGTTCCAAGGATGTAATATTTAAGTAAATTCGCTCGTGTGATCATGTACGCTGAAAACTTGTTCATATGCGCGATGCAATGCTTGTTTGAATTTAAAATATTACCTTCTGTGCGGACGTTTATTAAATCTGAGAGATGGCGAGTCGTCGGCTTCTACCCCCGTGCCACGAGAGCTGGGGTGTTCGGGATAGACCTGAGCACCCTTTTTCCCATTCTTGGGTCCTTCGAGGGAGGTGCTCAGCACAACGAACAAGGCAATCGGACTATAATGCGTTATCACTCTCACTTAGCCAGAGAATTCTATAATTTTAAATTTTGACGAAGCCCCTAGTGTTCGGAAGACCGAGTTCGGGGCGCTATATACGCCTAGGCCGGACAAAGCTGGCTCCTCGCCCTAAACGGCATAAGTCTTTAGGGACTCGAAACCTCTCGAACAGCGACCAGCTCTCGCCCTATCATGACAGTCAGTTTTAGATTTCTCTACTGAGGTGCTCAGCCCAGCTGAACCGGGGCACAATCGCAGTAGTTCTCCCAGTGCTAGCTTAGCCGATATAGCGGAACGTAAGGTACCAAAACATGGGAGCCGGGCAAACCCAACTATTGACCAAAGACATGATTCGGAGCTGATGCATATAATGCTATAAGTTCGGAGTGCTGCACTTGTGAAAGTGTTCAGACTTCTCACGCCGTATTATGGGGTGCTTGAGCCCCTGGCGTATTAGCCGTACCAAAGTGTACGGGTGCTGAATGTCATGAATGAGCATATATACATAAAAAGGAACGAATAGAGAATGCAATAATAGACTGAAGCTAAGCATTGTTTATTAAAAAAAAGGTGCATTAAAAGTAGAATGATACAAATAGTGCAATAAGCAAGAGATGGGACTATTTGACATGTCCCCTCCAGGGGCGAGCTACGGAATGGTATTTAAAACAGATATTTTGCTCGTTATAGAGACCACCTGGGGGTTCCACAGTGCGACGTAGCTTCCTGCCTCCCTGGTTGTTGTATCGTGTGTTCGGCAATTGTACTGCCGAATGGATCTTCCGGAGAGTAAAGTCCTGAAAGTAAGAAAAAATGATAAAATCGGCAGCCCCTAGTGCGGTTAAGCCGCATTTTGGGGTGTTCTGTGGCTGTGCCCCTCCCCCCGCGCCCATGGTATTTTCAGAGCATAATTATGTACGCGTAGCACGGATTTCACCATTTCGCTGGGGCTGGGGTTGGGGCCGCATTGCTACGTTTGCTCGGAACGTGTCAGGTGGTCTTGTTGTAGGTTACTCCAAGCGCGCTTGACGGTGTACGGAATTTTTATCATCGGACTGGAGAATTGCCTTGAGAGGCTGCTTTGTACTTCCACTGCGAGGGCCGCCGTGTGCTCCTCCGTTCGGAGAGAGCGCTCGGTGTTTCCATTGACTGTGATGACTCCCCGAGGTCCTGGAATCTTGAGCTTGAGGTATGCATAGTGCGGCACCGCATTGAACTTTGCAAATGCGGTTCGCCCGAGCAGTGCGTGATAACCACTGCGGAACGGGACTATATCGAAGATTAACTCCTCGCTTCGGAAATTATCCGAGGATCCGAAGACCACTTCTAGTGTGACTGAGCCTGTGCAATGGGCCTCTACACCTAGGCCTGGGCATTCGGTTTAAACCAAAAATTCGGTTAGTGCCATTCGGTTTATTTGCAAATTCGGTTGTTAAAAATGCTAACCGAAAATGGTAGCATAAATCTGCAAACCGAATTTTTGGTTAACCGAAAGATTCGGTTCGGTTAACGGTTTACATCGAAAGACCACTGCATGGCTGGGTGCATGCCCCACCTTCTTATAGCCGAGCTATTTGTCCTCTTCTCTCCAGCCAGGTGAGGTGGGACTAAATAAAAGAGACTTCCGCTGTAGTCTGTTGCTCCACGGTTCACCAATAGACTATAAAAATATGTGTATGTTGGGCTTTGGACTTTGCATGCAACCGTGGAGGCCAACAAAAGGTCACGTCTCCCTTTGCCCGTGTAGTGGCCACGTGGGCTGCTAGCTTGGTCCTAGGCGACGCGAGGCCTAGTCAGTAGTACTGTAACATTTTTTTTGAAGTTTTTTTGGGAGCCTATTTAACATAGGCGATGTGGGGAGTCCAGAGTCGTGCGTAGCGTGACGTGACTGTGCGCCGTACGTTCAACTGGAATCCAGGAGGGTTAGCGTATTTCGGTTTCTTTCCGTTTAACCGAGGAAAACACCGTACTGACCGAACTCTATTCGGTTTTTAGAATCAAAAACCGAATTTGTCTATAGCAGTGATAAAAACCGAAATTTTGGTTTTTTCGGTTTCGGTATCGGTTCGGTGTTCGGCTAGTCGGTTTTTATGCCCACCCCTATCTACACCTGGTATGATGCCCTTAAAGGTCGTTTTTGTGGGTTTAATCCTTGAGGGATCGATGCCCATTTTGCACATTGTGTCCTGATAAAGTAGGTTCAGGCTGCTGCCGCCGTCCATAAGGACTCGAGTGAGGTGAAATCCGTCAATGATTGGGTCTATAACCAATGCGGCAAATCCGCCATGGCGGATACTAGTGGGATGGTCCCTGCGATCGAAAGTGATCGGGCAGGAGGACCATGGGTTGAACTTTGGGGCGACTGGCTCCAACGCGTATACGTCCCTTAACGCATGCTTCCGCTCCCTCTTGGGGATGTGGGTTGCGTATATCATGTTCACCGTCCGCACTTGTGGGGAGAAACCCTTCTGTCCTCTGTTGTTCGGCGGCTGGGGCTCCTCCTCGTCGTCGCTATGTAGCCCCTTGTCTTTGTTTTTGGCATTTAACTTGCCGGCCTGCTTGAACACCCAACAATCCCTATTGGTGTGGTTGACTGGCTTTTCGGGGGTGCCATGTATCTGACACGAGCGATCGAGTATACTGCCCAAGCTGGACGGGCCAGAGTGCTTCTTTTGAATGGCTTTTTCCGCTGACCGGGCTTAGAGCCTCTGAATCTGGCATTAACTGCCGTATCCTCAGCATTGTCGCTGTTAATGCGACGCTTGTGCTTGTTGCGACGTGACCTGCCATTGCTATCCTTGGTATCCGAATTACCAGGGCTCTTTGACATGTTATTGTTGCGAGCCAGCCAGCTGTCTTCTCCTGCGCAAAAGCGGGTCATGAGTGTCGTGAGGGCTGCCATAGATTTTGGCTTTTCCTGTCCAAGGTGCCGGGCAAGCCATTCGTTGCGGATGTTATTCTTGAAAGCAGCTAGGGCCTCTGCATCTGGACAGTCGACGATTTCATTTTTCTTGGTTAGGAACCGTGTCCAGAATTGTCTGGCCGATTCCTCTGGCTGTTGAATTATGTGGCTCAGGTTATCGGCGTCTGGTGGTCGCACATAGGTGCCCTGGTAGTTGTCGAGGAATGTGGCTTCTAGATCTTCCCAGCACCCAATGGATTCTGCTGGCAAGCTATTGAGCCAATGCCGAGCTGGTCCTTTAAGCTTGAGTGGGAGGTATTTGATGGCCTGTAGATCGTCGCCACGGGCCATGTGGATATGAAGGAGATAGTCCTCAATCCATACCGCAAGATCTGACGTACCATCGTATCATTCGATATTCATGGGTTTGAAACCCTCTGGGATTTGATGATCCATTACTTCATCTGTGAAGCATAACGGGTGTGCGGCGCCTCTGTATTGGGCTATATCACGACGCAGCTCGAATGAGTTTTGTCTGTTGTGTTTGGCCCAGCCGGATTTACTTTTGCTATATCCGCCGTAACGGTTATCATCTCGTGTCATGGGGCGCCCACGCGATCCGTAGATCAATCTTGTTTGATTTGCTTTATCCTCCAATATATCTCGCAGGTCTAGTGCGTGTCCCCGTGCCTTGGTATTTTTTGAGTGACGCCAGGGTGCGGCTTGAGCTGTGGGCCGAGAGGCCTCTCTGTCGCGGCCATGAGGTGGCCGGTCAGCCACGTCATACGCTGGAGATGTAGGTTTAGATGCTTCCTCCTCTAATCGGGGTAGCAACCTGCGCTTTGGGTAGCTCTTGGAGGGGCGTTCGAGTTCGTATTCCTCGGCCGCAAGGACTTCTGTCCATCTATCAGCTAGCAAGTCTTGATCAGCTCTAAGCTGCTGCTGCTTCTTCTTAAGGCTATTTGTCGTGGCTATAAGCCGGCGCTTGAAGCGCTCTTGCTCAACGGGATCCTCAGGCACGACAAATTCGTCGTCGTCGAGGCTTGCCTCGTCTTCGGAGGGAGGCATGTAATTGTCATCCTCTTCCTCTCTGTCCACCGCTCTCTCATGAGGGCTGGCTTCTCCATCCTCCTGTGTTGAATCTTACTGGAGGGGCTTGTCTTCGGCACTGTCCGGGATGTTATTATCTCCTGTGCCGGAATCACCATTTTTGCTTTGGCGAGACTTAGAGCGGCGCCGCTGACGCCGGCGCTTAGGTTGCTTCTTGGAGGGGTTATCCTTCGTTGTTCCGTCGCCATTGCCTTCTTTGGGTGTGTCCACCATATATATGTCATACGACGAGGTGGCTCTCCAGTGCCGTGTAGGCACTGGTTCCTGTTCATCTCCTACATCGTCGTCCATACCGTCGATGTCTTCAGAGTCAAAGTCGAGCATGTCGGTCAAATCATCGACAGTGGCTATGAAGTGAGTGGTGGGTGGGCGTCGAATTTCTTCGTCGTCCGCATCCCAATCCCGCCGGTCATAATCCGGCCAGGACTCTCCTGACAAGGAGAGAGACCTTAGTGAATTCAGTATGTCGCCGAAGGGCGAGTGCTGAAAGATATCCGCGGCGGTGAACCCCACGGTCGGCGCCCAATCGGATTCGATTGGCAGGGGCGCGGATGGTTCAGAGTCCGGAGGAGAGTCCGGCAAGGTGGAGTCACGGACCTCGCGTAGGGTAAGGTTGGCGTTCGGCTCGATCACCGTCGAGGCTGCTGCCTCCGCAGCGGGGTCTAACCACCCGCCCTCGGATGGCGCAGTTGGCTCCGAATTAAAGGTCGGAGCGGATGCCGGTGCGGTCTCCAGGACACTGTTCGACGGCAGAGCTAAATCATGCTCATCGTGACAGCGTGACGCACTCGATCGGGGCTCGAATCCGTCGAAGATCAAGTCTCTGCGGGCGTCGGCCGTGTAGTTCAAGCTTCCAAACCTGACCTGATGGCTAGGGGCGTAACTTTCAATCTGCTCCAGATGGCCAAGCGAATTGGCCCGCAGTGCAAAGCCGCCGAATACGAAGATCTGTCCGAGGAGAAAAGTCTCACCCTGGACTACATCGCTAACGATGATTGAAGGAGCCATCAAGCCCAATGATGACGACACAGAGGAACTCTCAATCAAAGCACCAATGTCGGTGTCAAAACCGGCGGATCTCGGGTAGGGGGTCCCGAACTGTGCGTCTAGGCGGATGGTAACAGGAGACAAGGGGCACGATGTTTCTACCCAGGTTCGGGCCCTCTCGATGGAGGTAAAACCCTATTCTTGCTTGATTAATATTGATGATATGGGTAGTACAAGAGTATATCTACCACGAGATCAGAGAGGCTAAACCCTAGGAGCTAGCCTATGCTATGATTGTTGTTGTTGTGTCCTACGGACTAAACCCTTCGGTTTATATAGACACCGGAGGGGGCTAGGGTTACACAGAGTCGGTTACAAGGAAGGAGATCTACATATCCGTATTGCCAAGCTTGCCTTCCACGCCAAGGAGAGTCCCATCCGGACACGGGACGAAGTCTTCAATCTTGTATCTTCATAGTCCAACAGTCCGGCCAAAGGTTATAGTCCGGCTGTCCGGATACCCCCTAATCCAGGACTCCCTCAGGGGGGCGGTTGGTCCAATTAGGCCGGTGGCCTGCTAGGCCTGAGCCCAGTGGGAGGGGTGTTTCCCTTTTTGTTTTTGTTTTTGTTTTTTTGTTTTTCTCTTTTGTATTTTCTTTCTTTTATTTATTTTCTTTTCTGTTTTATTTCATTTTAAATCATTTAGGCATTTTATAAAAATGTTTTTATTGCACCATATTTACATATGCAAAATATGGCACCTCCCGAACAATTTTGTTTTAACTTTTGAAAAGTTTTGACGTTTGACATTTATTTAAACTTTTGAATTTGAAAAGTTTTTGATCCAACGCGAGATTAGCAATAGTAACCAGGGTGATGTGGCACCGTTAACGTGGGATTACTGTAGCATGATCCGGACGTTACATTGTTGAGTTGGCATAGATCAAGATTAGGATTTGTCACTCCGGTTGTCGGAGAGGTATCTCTGGGCCCTCTCAGTAATGCACATCACTATAAGCCTTGCAAGCAATGTGACTAATGAATTCATTGCGAGATGATGCACTACGGAACGAGTAAAGAGAATTGCCGGTAACTAGATTGAACTAGGTATGATGATACTGACAATCGAATCTCGGGCAAGTAACATACCGATGACAAAGGGAACAACGTATATTGTTGTGCTGTTTGACCGATAAAGATCATCATAGAATATGTAGGAAGCAATATGAGCATCCAGGTTCCGCTGTTGGTTATTGACTAGAGAAGTGTCTCGGTCATGTCTACGTAGTTCTCGAACCCGTAGGGTCCGCACACTTAACGTTCGATGACGATTGGTATTATGAGTTTATGTGATTTGATGTATTGAAGGTTTTTCGGAGTCCCGAATGAGATCACGGGAATGACGAGGAGTCTCGAAATGGTCGAGACATAAAGATTGATATATTGGACCATGTTGTTCGGACACCGAAAGTGTTCCAGAGAGTTTTGGATAAAACCGGAGTGGCGGTGGGTTACCGGAACCCCCCCCCCCCCCCCCCCGCGGAAGTTAATGGTCCACCATGGGCCTTAGAGGAGAGAGGATCGACCAGGAGGTGGCGTGCACCCCCGAGTCTGAATTGGACAAGGGGTGGGGGCGGCGCCCCCCTCCTTCCTTCTCTCCCCTTCCTCCTTCCTTCCCCTCCTTGTTGGACTAGGAAAGGAGGGAACCTACTCCTCCCCCCTTATGTGCGCCCCTCGAGGCCGGCTGCCCCCCTCCTCCCCTCCTTTATATACGGGGGAGTTGGGCACCCCATAGACACACAAGTTGATTTCTTAGCCGTGTGCGGTGCCCCCTACACAGTCTTCCACCGCGGTCATATTGTCGTAGTGCTTAGGCGAAGCCCTGCGTCGGTAACTTCATCATCACCGTCACCAGGCCGTTGTGCTGACGAAACTCTCCCTCGGCCTCAGCTGGATCTAGAGTTCGAGGGACGTCACCGAGCTGAACGTGTGCAGATCGCGGAGGTGCCGTGCGTTCGGTACTTGATCGGTTGGATCGCGAAGACGTTCGACTACATCAACTGCGTTACTAAACGCTTCCGTTTTCGGTCGACAAGGGTACGTGGACACACTCTCCCCGCTCGTTGCTATGCTTCTCCTAGATAGATCTTGCGTGATCGTAGGATTTTTTTTGAAATACTACGTTTCCCAACAAAATTATCCATACATAGCATGCAACTTAAATCTAGTATAACAATATCTCTAATTCAACTAGATTAACCGGATGTCCAACAAGTTTTTCATCAACGGATCATGTCATCCTGCACATAATCCCCCTTCAGTTTCATCCAACAATCTGTGTACGTAAATGGTCATCCCTCTGTCCTGTGGTACATCACGGTAGTGCGTGCGGGCTACATATGTGTAGACTAACATTGAGTGAATAAATGATTTAAACAATTTGAGCAAGAAGAAGCAAAACTTACCATCTCCTCCTCTGTTGCGTGCAATGGCCACCTTGCCTCCAGCTGACGAACTGCTTGACAAAACTTGGTGACACTGGTCTGGATAGCGTACCAGCGATACGATAACGACCTCACATTGTGTTGTTGAATGATGTACATGTCATAAGGCGCATTGTATTTTCATGCGTGAAATGATTCATGCACTTGCTACCAGAACGTCCCCCTCTCTCCTGCCTATGAAATCCGCGAATACGGTCAACCACGCATTACACAACAACTCGTCCTTCATGGGCGAGTAGCTCGTCATTTGTCGGGGTAAATGACCACGGGTAGCCTAGCCGTCTCCCCTTGGCACTTCAGAAAAATTACGAGCCGATCCGGCCTCCAAGAAACCAAGACGAGGGGCCGCCTTCCCCCTGCCGGCTGCCTCTCAGGCCGACTATCGGAAGACGGCCCGGCCTTAACCCTCATGAAGAAAGCCGCGGGAGGGCCGGCTCCAAGAAGCCGGCTCCCACGGCGCGGTCAAGATCGTACCCTCAAGGCCCGTAAACACATAACGGCGATGGGACGGGGCGTGGCTACAGTGGAGCCTGCCACCCCCGAAACCCAGAGCACGCCTGGCACAGTTCGCTGTACGGGGTAGCCCTGACCCGTCCGGTGCGGCACTGTTGCCATGATGACTACGGCGCCATCCACGGCGGGCTGTCAGCGCAGCCCACGGGCGGTGGGCCTCTTTGGGCAGAGAGACACCCGGAGGCGGCCAGGCCTCCCCCAGTCGGCCCAAGACATGGCCGGCTTTCCCGAGCCGGCTTGCTCCTTCCCTCGAAGGAGGCGCCCCATTGAGAAGACAAGACGATGTGAGGCTACAGCGATCGCCCGCCAGGCGGCGGTGCTTTACCCACGCTTACCTCGATAAAAACCCTCATCATCAGGATTGAGGCAACAGTAATCGGCCGCCGACCGGGCCCTAGGCAGTAGGGCCTGCCTGTCGACCAAGATGCCGGCAGCCGGCGGGGCCCACCAGCCGGCGGGCCCCAGCAGCCGGCGCGGAAGCCAGCGAGCGTAGACACTAACGGCTGGGACCCGCTCCCAGCCGGATTACCATTGTACCCCCGGGGGGTAGGCCTATATAACCCCCCCCCCCCCCCGGGGCACCCATGCAAAGGGTTGATCTCATCTAGGTTACAACACACACAGAGAGAAGAGTAGAGCTAGTCTTGCCCTTCTTCTTCCTCTCGCCAAACAGCTCGAGGAGCACCTTGTAGCTACTTGTACTTGTTCATCGAGTGATCATGCGGAGACCCCGCAAAGCAGCAGTAGGGGTGTTATCTCCACGGAGAGCCCCGAAGCTGGGTAAGATTCGCCGGCATGCATGTCTTCGCCTTATCCCGCTTCCAGGCACCGGCGACGTCTTACTGGCTCCCACACAGATAAGCCACCCGTTGGCATATGTCGCACCAACCACCCGACATTTGGCGCCCACCGTGGGGCCAGGTGCACCGTCGTCCGGAGACCTGTTCTGGACGGGAACCTTCTTCCTCCCCAGCGAGCGTAGCCAGCCCGGCACGCCCGATGGCGCTTGCCGCGACGCGCTGCAAGGCGTCACCAACGCTTGTGCAGCAAGCGACCTCGCTGATCCCCTTGGCGAGGCCCTCATCTCCGACGATCCCGCTTCCGACGCGGGCACCGACCGCCTCGTCGACCTCCTCGGCCAGCTCCACGTCTCCAGCGAGCCTGCCATGGACCAGGAGTCCGTTGGCTCCACCGATCCGATGCATGTCGACTCCGACACTGCCTCGCCTGACGCCTTCCCCACCAACGTCGTGATCTACGACGACCCGCTTCCCCGAGCCGATGGCTGTGACGTTGCCACCGTCGAGGTGATGGTCATCAGCCACGGCGGCGCTTCTGGCGAGAACGCCCACGACGCCCCGCAAGCGGCGATCCACGATCTTTCCGTCCCCCTCCCGGCCGATGCCGACGCCGACGCACTAGAGGCTCGCCGCCTCGCACTCCTCGCGGAGAGCCAGAAGCTAGCTTCCGTGAGATGCCTCACCGAGGCCCACCAGCGCGAAGTCGACAGCGCCGCCTTCGGCACGCCACCTCCTGGCGGGCCAAGCCGAGTCGGCGACGTCAGACAGCGCGGCGCTGTCATCGCCGACTTGCTTGGAGTCGACCGCCCAGTCTATGCCACCCCACTCGAGAACCTGCGCGCCGCCCAGGCGGCCGTAGATGAGCTAGATGGACTGGGGGCCGAAGAGCTCCCCTACATGACCAGACGCATCCAGCAGCTAATCGATGCAGCCGCGCAGCGGCACGACGCTGATGTCCGCGAGGAAAGCCCTCCACCGCGCCGAGAGCACGGCGCGACGTCCCGGACGCCGACTGCGGGTAGAACCCGCGCGCGACACGAGAAAGAGCCGGCTGCCAGCCGAAGCCGAACCCGGATCTCCATCGAGCGAGACGCAGAAGGCCACCCTCGAGCCATGGAGTGGCAGGGCAACCCGCCTCCGCCTCCGCCTCGTGGGGAGAGGTGTCCCACCCCACCGCCTGTCACGCATTCGACTCTCAGCGGCCGACTAGGTCGCCGCGAAGGAGTCAGCGAGAACGACGCCCGCCATCGGATCGACCACCTAGCGCGATCCCTGGCGCTGGAAGAGGAAGATGATGTCGGCCCGCCTTGTTTCGGCCCCCGCATCCGCGACGAGCCCTTCCCCAAAGGGTTCTCGCTCCCAAGAGACACGCCCAAGTACAACGGCTCTGTGAAGCCGGAAGATTGGTTGATCGACTACTCCACCGCAGTACGCATCGCGAACGGCAACAGGCGCATTGCCGTGAAGTACGTGCCCCTCATGCTTCAGGGCACGGCGCGGACCTGGTTCAACAGCCTCAAGCCATACAGCGTCAACAGCTGGCTAGACTTCACAGAAGCCTTCGTCCGCAACTTCACCAGCACCTACAAGCGGGCTCCCAAGCCCAGACAGCTCTCCTTGTGCGTACAAGGCCCCGCCGAGTCCACCCGCGACTACCTCACGCATTGGGCCGAGCTCCGCAACTCTTGCGAAGGAGTGCACGAAGTGCAAGCCATCGAATACTTTACAGCCGGGTGCCGAGAGGGCACCCTCCTCAAGCACAAGCTCCTCTGTGATGAGCCGACTACCCTCGACGAGCTTCTGGTCATAGCGGACAAGTACGCCACCGTCGACTCCTCAATGAAGACCGAACTTCGGGTTGACGCGTCCGGAAAGGTACTCAACCCGGCGCCCAAGACGCCGGCCGGGGACTTCGGCCGACGCCCGTACCAAAACGATCACAAGCGCAAGGGCCCCATGCCGCCTTCCACCAGTCGGCAGGTGGCTACGGTCGAGGGCGAGCAGCCCGAAGGGCGGCCCGCACCCAAGAAGCAGAAAGGCGGCCGGCCGGCTTGGCAGCCGGCCTTCTCCTACGAGCAAACCCTCGACGCCCCATGCAAGTTCCACAGCGGCGCGAAGCCGTCCAACCACACAACTTGGAAGTGCCACTGGCTCACCCGAATCTCCAAAGGCGAAGGACTCGCGCCGCCTCCACCTGCTGGTCTGCCGCCTCCGGCTCCACAGCAGTCGGAGCCGTGCACGACGAGTTCCCCGACGAGCATGCCGCCTATGTCGTCTTCACCAGCCAGCCTGAAGACCGGCGCAGCAGGCGCCGAGAGCACCAGGAAGTCAACGCGGTTGCCGCCAACCCCTCCGAGCACATGCATTGGTCAGAAAAACCCATCAGCTGGAGCCGGGCCGACCACCCAGAGGTGATGCCATCTCCCGGCTCTTATGCACTGGTTCTGGATGCCACCCTTGCAACCGACAGACGCGCAGCCCGTTTCTCCCGCGTGTTGATAGACGGCGGGAGCAGCATCAACATCCTGTACCTTGACACCCTGAAGAAGCTCAACGTCAGGACGAAGCAGCTCACGCCCACCCGAACTGTGTTCCATGGCATCGTACCCGGCCTGTCCTGCTCCCCCGTTGGCAAGATCAAGATTGATGTCCTCTTTGGGGACAAGGATCATTTCCGCAGGGAGGCCATCTGGTTTGAAGTGGTGGACCTTGAGAGCTCTTACCATGCACTGCTTAGCCGACCTGCCTTGGCCAAGTTCATGGTTGTTCCCCACTATGCTTACCTCAAGATGAATATGCCGAGCACCAAGGGCATCATCACCATAGTCGGCGATTACAAGAAATCGGCTGAGTGCGCAGCAGCCAGCAGCCGACTGGCCGAGTCCCTTGTGATTGCCGAAGAGAAGAAGAAGTTGGGCCGGGTCGTGGCCATGGCTGGCAAGCAGCCGGCCCTGTCCCCCGATCCCAAAGAATGTGATGCCCAAGGTTCCTTCCAGCCGGCCAAGGAAACGAAGAAGATACCTCTTGACCCCGAGCACCCGGAAAGGTTTGCCGTCATTGGGGCAAACCTAAACAGCAAATAGGAAGGCGAGCTCGCCGATTTCCTCCGTGAGAATCGGGACATCTTTGCATGGTCCCCCAAGGACATGCCGGGTGTTCCAAAGGATTTCGCCGAGCACAAGTTACACGTCCGAGAAGGTGCAAAACCAGTCAAGCAACCCCTCCGCCGACTGTCCGAGGAAAAGAGAAGGATTGTAGGAGAAGAGATAGCCCGGCTTCTGGCTGCCGGCTTCATCATGGAAGTGTTCTTTCCGGAGTGGCTCGCCAACCCGGTCCTCGTGCTGAAGAAGAACAACAAGTGGCGCATGTGTATAGACTACACGAGCCTCAACAAGGCCTGCCCCAAGGATCCTTTTGCCCTGCCAAGGATAGATCAAGTGATAGACTCCACAACCGGATGCGAGCTGCTGAGTTTTTTGGATGCTTACTCCGGGTACCACCAGATAAAGTTGGACCCGGCCGACCGCCTAAAGACCGCCTTCATCACGCCATTCGGAGCCTTCTGCTACCTGACTATGACATTCGGCTTGAGAAATGCCGGTGCTACCTTTCAGCGTTGCATGCAGAAGTGCCTCCTCAAGTAGCTCGGTAGAAATGCCCACGTCTACGTGGACGACATTGTGGTGAAGACGGAGAAGCGCAGCACCCTGCTAGAAGACCTCAAGGAAACATTTGAGAACATGCGCAGATTCCGGATCAAGCTCAACCCCGAGAAATGCGTGTTCGGAGTAACAGCCGGCCAGCTCCTAGGCTTCCTGGTCTCCGAACGCGGCATCGAATGCAACCCAGTAAAGATCAAGGCCATTGAGAGAATGGAGATTCCCACCAAGCTGCGAGACGTCCAGAAGTTCACCGGATGCTTGGCTTCCCTGAATCGCTTCATCAGCCGTCTCGGAGAGAAGGCTCTCCCCCTCTACTGCCTCATGAAGAAGACCACTCACTTCGAGTGGAACGACCAAGCCGACCAAGCTTTTCACGAGCTGAAGAACATGCTGACCATGCCGCCTGTCTTGGCGGCGCCGACTGAGAAGGAGCCCATGCTCCTTTACATTGCTGCAACTAGCCGGGTGGTCAGCACCGTCATCATAGTCCAGCGCCCAGAAGAGGGCCGAGCCCAACCGGTCCAGAGGCCGGTGTACTATTTGAGCGAGGTGCTGTCTACCTCAAAGCAGAACTACCCGCACTACCAGAAGATGTGCTACGGCGTGTACTTTGCCGCCAAGAAGCTGAAGCCCTACTTCCAAGAGCACCCCATCACGGTCGTATGCACCGCCCCGCTCGCCGAGATCATAGGCTGCCGGGATGCATCCGACCGGGTGGCGAAATGGGCCATCGAGCTGGCCCCTTACACGATCTTCTACCAGCCCCGCACCGCCATCAAGTCCCAAGCACTGGCCGACTTCCTCGTCGACTAGGCCGAGACCCAGTACCTGCCGCCGGCTACGGACTCCACTCACTGGCGCCTGCACTTCGACGGGTCCAAGATGCTCACCGGCTTGGGAGCCGGCGTCATCCTCACCTCTCCCAAAGGCGACAAGCTCAGATACACGCTGCAAATTCACTTTGCCGCCTCCAACAACGTGGCCGAGTATGAGGCGCTCGTACACGGGCTCTGGCTTGCCAAAGAACTCGGCATACGCCGGATCCTGTGTTACGGCGACTCAGACTTGATAGTCCATCACTCATCCGGCGATTGGGACGCCAAGGACGCAAACATGGCAAGCTACCGCTTCCTCGTCCAGCAGATCAGCGGGTACTTTGAAGGATGCGAGTTCCTCCACGTACCACGAGCCGACAACGGGCCAGCAGATGCCCTGGCTCGATTAGGCTCCACTCGGCAGGCAATACCAATCGACGTCTCTCTGCAACGCCTCCTCAAGCCGTCTATCAAGCCGTCTCCAGAGTCCGATGCCATCTTCGTGCCGCCTAGCCCCGATGCAGCCGGATCCAGTTTGAAGAGCCAAGCAGGCGGCCCGGGGACTTCGATAGGCGGCGCGGGGACTTCAGCAGGAGGCTCGGGGACTTCCGTAGTCGCACCCGACCCGGGGACTTCTGAACCCGGCTCGGGGACTGCGGTAGTCGGCCCGGGGACTGCACCAGCACCACAGGCGGCGGCCGACCCCAGCATTTCACAACCCAGCCCGCCCACCCTGGTTGCAGTAGCCGCATTGGCAATAGAAGAAGTCACAGCTCCATCATGGGCCCAGCCCATCCTCAACTTCCTGACAAACCAAGAACTGTCGGCTGACGAGACAGAGGCAAGACAAGTCCAACGCCGGGCCGGAGCATACACAATCGTCAATAGAGAGCTCGTCAGGCGCAGCGTCACTGGAGTCTTCCAGCGATGCGTTGAACAAGAGAAGGGCATAGCTATCCTCAGAGACATTCACCAAGGTGAATGCGGCCACCATGCGGCCTCAAGATCACTAGTCGCCAAAGCTTTCCGCCATGGATTCTTTTGGCCGTCTGCTTTGGACGACGCCAAGGAACTAGTCAAGCATTGCAAAGGGTGCCAAGTCTTCAGCTCCAAGCAACACCTGCCGGCTTCGGCACTCAAGACCATTCCCCTCACTTGGCCCTTTGCCGTTTGGGGTCTGGACATGGTGGGCCCATTCAAGACGGCGCGCGGCGGCATGACACATCTGCTTGTCGCCATGGACAAGTTCACCAAGTGGATCGAAGCAAAGCCGATCAAGAAGCTGAATGGGCCGACTGCCGTGACATTCATCGCAGATATAACAACTCGGTACGGTGTGCCGCACAGCATCATCACCGACAACGACACAAATTTTGCCAAGGGAGCCTTGGCACGTTTCTGCGCGATGCAGGGCATCCGACTGGACTTAGCGTCCGTTGCCCACCCGCAGTCAAACGGCCAAGTCGAACGAGCCAACGGCCTCATCCTTTCCAGCATCAAGCCCCGACTGGTCGTGCCACTGGAGCGTTCGGCCGGCTGCTGGCTCGATGAGCTGCCGGCCGTCCTCTGGAGTCTGCGCACTACCCCAAACAGGTCAACCGGCTTCACTCCTTTCTTCCTCGTATATGGTGTCGAGGCGGTCATCCCAACCGACATCGAGTTCGACTCGCCTCGGGTGACCATGTACATGGAAGCGGAGGCCAAGGAAGCACGAGAAGACGGCGTTGACCTGCTGGAAGAAAGCCGGCTGTTAGCCCTCAGCCGGTCAGCCATCTACCAGCAGGGTCTGCGCCGCTACCATAGCTGGAAGGTCAAGCCAAGATCCTTCCAAGAGGGCGACCTTGTGCTCTGGCTGATCCAGCGAACAGCCGGCCAGCACAAACTGTCGGCCCCTTGGGAGGGCCCCTTCATCATAAGCAGAGCGCTAGGAAACGACTCCTACTACCTGATCGACGCACAGAAGCCGAAGGCACGAAAAAGAGACGACTCCGGCAAGGAGTCGGAACGACCATGGAACGCCAACCTTCTCCGAAGATTTTACAGTTGAAATGCAGTATGTATCACGCTAACTTTTGTACTAAGTACGAGACAATAGGCTCCCCGAGGAGAACTCGGGGACTGCCATCTTTCATCTATGAATGAAGATCATGCTTATGATTATGTCATTACATTTACGCCAGTTTGCGCAGTTCCACCCACTGGGGGTGTATTCAAACTATGTTGAATGTTGGCTTTTTCGAGGCCTTTTGTGTAAATATAATCATGCATGTGTTTGGCTTCCATTCTCGTATGCTTTTTATCCTTAGGCTGTTTCCTTCTGGAAGCGGGCCGCCTTCGCGGCCGCCTCGTCCCGCTTGGTTGCCACGGCGGTGCCCCTGGGCTTCTTCGGTCGGCTGCCGAAGTAAGTCGACATGGCCCGGCGCTTCGGCGCGGCGCCACGGGCGGCCGGCGCGGCAGAAGAGCCCGCGCCTTGAGGATCCGACGCCGGCTGGCGGTGCGGGACGACTTCGACCTCGTCGTCGTCCGCCCAGTCCTAGAGGCTGGCTCCGAGCCCCGCGCCGCCTACCTCGCCACCTTCCCCCGCGGCGGCGTCCTCCATAGCGGCCGCTCCAAGGTCCGGATCGTCGACGTCATCTACCGTACGGTCGGGGAGAAATGGGCGCTCCGCCCCTGCGGTCCCGGCCGCTGGCAGAAGAAGAGGGTTCTGCGGAAGACAAGCCGGCTAGTCAGAAGCCGGCTACCAAGCGACCGACTACAAAAAGAAAAAGAAAGAAGAAATACTTACGGCGGACGGAGGTTTGGCGTGAGAGTACGGCTCCTTGCCGAATCGCCAATCCTCGGCGAGCTTGCAGTTGGCGATGTAGTTCACCAGGTAGGACACCTCGGCGTGAGGCATCTCCCTAGTGCTCAGCCGGCACGGGTCGAAGCGGTCGCTCATCTGGCAGATCATGTGCGGCCGACCTTGGAGCGGGAGTACTCGGCGCTCCACGAAGGCGGCCACCAGGTCGGCTCCGACCAGGCCCTCCGACCGGACCATCACCCTGAGGCGGGCGATGGCGGCATTCCCGGCCTGGGACAGCGTCCTGGCCCGGTAGCTCCATGAGGCCGGCCTCGAAGCCGGCGGGCTGGCTACGTAAGCCGGCAGATTGACAAAGTCGCCTTGCGGAGCGACGTTCCTCACGTAGAAGTAGGACTTCTGCCAGAGCTTCACCGACTGGATCAGCGGGATGGATGGGAACGGATTGTTCTCACCCGTCCGCCTCATGGCGATGTAAGCTCCGCATGGGGTGGGCACGCCCGCGACGACGGTGCCGAGTTTGCTCTAGAAGAACTCTCCCCAGAGCTCTATGGTGGGGAGGACGCCAAGGAAACCCTCGCAGAGGGTGACGAAGGCCGACAGCAGCATCACGGCGTTGGGGGTGAGGTGATGCGGCTGAAGATGGTAGAACTCGAGGAACGAGCGGAGGAATCCGCTCGCCGGGAGGCCGAAGCCGCGTATGCAGTGCGGCGGAAAACCACCCGCTCGCCCTCCTCCGGCGCCGGTGATATCTCCTCCTCCGGCGCGCGCCGGACCCGCACGTAGTTCTCGCCGGGCAGACGTCGCGTACGGCGGAGGAACTCGATGTGCTCGTCGAGGACGTTGGAGCCGTCTCACGAGCTCGACAGCGCCATTGGAGCGGCGCGGTGAGAAGCAAGACGCGGTGGCGGCGGAACGGCGCGGCAAAGAGGTGCTGCGATGGCGGAGAGAGAGAAGAAAGAAGACGAGGAAGGGTGGAGCGAGGGAGAGCGTGCGAGCCTCTGTCGCTCCCTCTCCTCCCCCTACTTATAGGCCCTCGCGGCGGAGCCGAGGAGGCGTGGAGTGGGGGACGTGGGATTAACTGCGCCCACTCCCCCACGTCCCGCAATTACTGCGCCTTGACGGCGTGGTGAAACCGCCACGGGAAGGCAAACCGTCCACCCTGGGCCGCAGAAAATCCACGCCTGGGCCGTGGCCAGGCGTGGCGGGCCCGGGCCTGCGGCGACGTCCTGTCGCGCACGCGCCATGGCAGGCCTTTTCTGCCATGTGACACGCTGGGAGGCACGTGTGTCAGCGCGCGAGTTGTCCCACATTCCCGTTGACGAGACCACGACGCCCATCCAAGGCGGCGCGCTTAAGCAGAGCCGGCTCCCAGCTGTCGGCTCCTCAAGATAGGAAGCTGACAGAGCTTCTCGTTCCCCTCGCCGACCTCGAAGCGCGACCAGCTTCGGGGACTACTGTCGGGGTAAATGACCATGGGTAGCCTAGCCGGCTCCCCTTGGCACTTCAGAAAAAATTACGAGCCGATCCGGCCTCCAAGAAACCAAGACGAGGGGCCGCCTTCCCCCTGCCGGCTGCCTCTCAGGCCGACTGTCGGAAGGCGACCCGGCCTTAACCCTCATGAAGAAAGCCGTGGGAGGGCCGGCTTCAAGAAGCCGGCCTCGAGAAGGCCGACTCCAAGAAGCCGGCTCTCACGGCGCGGTCAAGATCGTACCCTCGAGGCCCGCAAACACATAACGACGATGGGACGGGGCGTGGCTACAGTGGAGCCTGCCACCCCCGAAACCCGGAGCACGCGTACGGAGTAGCCCTGACCCGTCCGGCGCGGCACTGTTGCCATGATGACTACGACGCCATCCACGGCGGGCTGTCAGCGCAGCCCACGGGCGATGCGCCCCTTTGGGCAGAGAGACACCCGGAGGCGGCCAGGCCTCCCCCAGTCGGCCCAAGACATGGCCGGCTTTCCCGAGCCGGCTTGCTCCTTCCCTCGAAGGAGGCGCCCCATTGAGAAGACAAGACGACGTGAGGCTACAGCGATCGCCCGCCAGGCGGCGGCGCTGTAGCCACGCTTACCTTGATAAAAACCCTCATCATCAGGATTGAGGCAACAGTAATCGGCCGCCGACCGGGCCCTAGGCAGTAGGGCCTGCCTGTCGACCAAGATGCCGGCAGCCAGCGGGGCCCACCAGCCGGCGGGCCCCAGCAGCCGGCGCGGAAGCCGGCGAGTGTAGACACTGACGGCTGGGACCCGCTCCCAGCCGGATTACCATTGTACCCCCGGAGGGTAGGCCTATATAAACCCCCCGGGGCACCCATGCAAAGGGTTGATCTCATCTAGGTTACAACACACACAGAGAGAAGAGTAGAGCTAGCCTTGCCCTTCTTCTTCCTCTCGCCAAACAGCTCGAGGAGCACCTTGTAGCTACTTGTACTTGTTCATCGAGTGATCATGCGGAGACCCCGCAGAGCAGCAGTAGGGGTGTTATCTCCACGGAGAGCCCCGAAGCTAGGTAAGATTCGTCGGCGTGCATGTCTTCGCCTTATCCTGCTTCCAGGCACCGGCGACGTCTTACTGGCTCCCACACAGATAAGCCACCCGTTGGCATATGTCGCACCAACCACCCGACATCATTCTTCATACTCTAAAAAACGACATACCGTTCAAAAATGAGCGTAGTGTCCGCCATGGCGGACGTCGACAGGGGCAGAGTGTACCTGGGTACAAACGACTCTAGGGTGGACAGCGCCGTCGTAAAGGCGAGCGGGCGTGTCGGTGCTGGTTGCCGACTTCCCGTGATACCTATGTGGCGGCCGGAGACGTACATTGACGGCGGCGGAGGTGGAGGGTGCGGATGCAAAGTAAGGAGAGAAGGGACGTAGTGAAAGGAAATGGGACCGGGAAGAGGGATTGGGTGGGCCGGGGTGTCAGAGTCCTACGTGACTATTGTCCGGAGTCCCGCAACCCTCCCTCGTCTCCAATTTATGAGAGGAAACATGTCTGGATTATCCTGCAAACTGATACGAACTCACGTTGAATTGCATCCACGACCCAGATCTATGTGGGCGATTTGAGGGTCAGTGTTGGAAATGCCCTTACGAGTGGCAAACGCGACGTCTTAGACACGTACTAGTGGGGCAAAAGAGAAATAGACTGTTTCCGAAGGGGCACGACTGCAACTTGCGTCCAAATTAAATCCTTGGATTGATGACTAATTAACTAGGGAATTAGCAGCTTCTCGACATCCCCATCGTCCGGCGTCACTCACTGCTCCGTTTTTGCGCCTTCAATTTTCTATTCGTTTCGTTTGTGGGAGGAGACTTTTGCGCCTTCATCCATTTATCCGTTCTCTCGTTTTCTTCTTTCTCCTCTTCTGTCCGACCTAAACAATTGATCAATTCCCTCTGAGAAAGAAAGCAACTGTCTAATTTTCCTGGCTGCTGAGGAAATCCTTGCTGTTCTGGCGACCTAAAGTCTCCCCCGCGGCGGCTGGGGGTTGGGGATTTGCCAAATTTCTTGATTTCAGCCCTCTTGTTGGGGCTGCCGAGGCCGGATTATGAGATGGGCTTCTTGTCGTGCCTGTTCCGGTGCCCCGAGGAGGAGGAGCGGGTGGTGAAGGAGCACGATGACGACGAGGACTCCGGCGGAATCGACCATGGAGTCGCCTCAGGTGATGATGCCTCCTGCCCTAGTAATCCCTCCGTGCTTTACCTACTAACCAGGCTAGAAATGTTCGCTTCTTGGTGTTGGTCGGTCTGTATCTTGTTCTCGCGGAAGGATAAATAATCGACTCTCCTCAGCTCATGGTCCCAACAAACTCTCTGTTGGGGATGGTTCCCAGCTGGAGGGCATTTTTTTTTATGATGTGTTCTACTCAGCCATCAGAAATTTCCAGTGGCGAGTCCACCTTTACTTTCTTGTGGTGTTGCAATTCCTCTAGGCTCTAGCAGTTACGTATAATTTTTGTTTGTGAGAGAAAGAAGTTTGTTCATGAGTAGCTGCACAGCTTTATCAAGGAAACAGAAACCGAAACACGATTAGTAAAGTGGAAACCAAAATTATGAACAAGATGAACAGTAGTAGATCGATGACCATGACAAGAAAATTGAAAAGGCACAATGAAATACTTCCCGCAAAAAAATTTACTTGTGCTAGTACCATTCTTGTTTGTCCCAGCGTCCTTTCTTTTTCAGGAGCATTACTGCATTAGTTTATTTAAATGTGGATGTGTATTTGTTCTTTTGAATTGCTCATTAATAGTGGATTTCTTCAGAGTCATCAGAAAGTGTCCCACTGAAGACTGAATCCGCACATACGGAAGGAATCCAGAGAAATGGCACACATAATGAGGCGACGATCTTCACTTTGCGTGAGCTTGTTGATGCCACTAAAAACTTCAGCAAGGATTTTCAGTTGGGGCGAGGAGGATTTGGTTGTGTGTATAAAGCATATCTGAATGATGGTCAGGTTTGTATTTGGTAGTTATAAACTATACTTCTCACCTACAGTAATATAATTCTCATTGAATATCAGTTATTGGAGATGTGGAAACTATAATAATCTTGCCCATATTTTCGTATTGTATGATAATATTGTTTCAGCATTTGCTGTATGGCAGGTTGTTGCAGTCAAACAACTTGATCTAAATGGGCTTCAGGGGAACCGAGAATTCCTTGTGGAGGTTCTCATGCTCAACCTCTTGCATCACCCTAACCTTGTCAATTTGATAGGGTACTGTGTTGACGGTGATCAACGCTTGCTCGTTTATGAATATATGCCATTGGGATCACTAGAAGACCATCTGCACGGTTAGTTTATGTTGGAAAATGTGTCAACTTATACTATTATCAGGATACAATCATCAGAATTCAGAAACCGTTTCTTAATTTCTAGTAATAAGAGCATATATGTAGATTGTAGGATCTTTATATTTTATCAATGTCGGCACATTTTAGTTCGTGATACTTAGCATATCTGGGTGCTTTGAACATGGGGAAAAGTTGTTCTAACTTGTGAGAAATGCTATAAGCTAACTATCAGTTCTTGTCAGTTGATTTAATTAAGTGCTTATTGCTTTACGTTTGTGTGTGTGTGTGGGCAGGGGGGGGGGGGGGGTTATTTTTGGCATCATCTTCTTTGTTCAGCAGGTCCCAATTAAATCTGATCTAGGTTGTTCCTGTTTCATTACTTGCTATATTTGTTCAAAAGCTTAAGCTAGAATGGGATGCTCTGATGACCTATCAAATAATGAGCCTAGCTATCTAATAATCTAGTGAGGGGATTACCCTAAACAGAATCCATCGAGGGGGTAATATTTCAATGATGGATTGGTCACCCTTGAGAAAACTCAGATTTTAATCATAATCAATGTGCCCTATACTGTTATGCTGTTGTTTACTGGATAACCCCATTAATAAATTACTGTTGATGCTTTAAACAGACCTTCCACCCAATAAAGAATCTCTAGATTGGACAACACGGATGAAGATAGCTGCTGGCGCAGCTGCTGGTTTGGAATACCTACATGATAAGGCAAATCCACCAGTTATTTACCGAGATATTAAGCCGTCAAACATTCTTCTTTCTGAAGGGTATCATGCAAAGTTGTCCGACTTTGGACTTGCTAAACTTGGTCCTGTGGGTGATAAGACTCATGTGACAACCCGTGTCATGGGGACTTATGGCTATTGTGCTCCTGAGTACGCCGCGACTGGACAGCTAACGGTTAAGTCTGACATCTATAGTTTTGGTGTGGTGTTCCTCGAGCTAATTACAGGACGAAGGGCACTCGATAGCAATCGGCCTCGTGAGGAACAGGACTTGGTCTCATGGGTAGGTTTTGACGATCTCATGGTGCAGCTAACTGGTCCAATAATCATGATTTTATAATTAAAAAACAAAATTGGATACATGTCTAGAGAAGTATGGAAAGGCTATAAAGCTTAATAGGCATGCAATGTTATTTCATTCTGATTACGTTCCTTATAATAACAGTGCATGCGTTTGATACTGGGAAAAAAACGGTTATGTGGAATGTGGCGGTTGAACTGATGAATATAATAACAGTGCATGCGTTTGATACTGGAAAACTGTACAACTTTTTATGGGTATGGAGTGTGGTCTTTTCCGGGAACTAGTATTAGTCTGTTGCTAACTGGCTGCCTAGTTGTATACATCTTTTTCGATGGAAAACATTAGAGGTGACCCCTACAGGATAAATAGGAGCCTAAATTTGCATCCATAACCAAATCAGCCAGGCACACTTCCCTAGTAGTATATGCCCAGGAACTAATCTTCTTGTTTTACATCTCCAGGATTTTCGTCATTTTCAAACATGACACATCATTTAATTTATTTATCTAGGTCCCTTAACAGCTAAAGAAATAGTTTCATTCGAAATATATATGCAGTCATAAATCGAGTGTGTTCATATATTTCCTTTGATATATTGAGCATAAGTATGCTGATGTTGAATTGAATGTTCTACCAATCCATTTGCAGGCTCGTCCATTGTTCAAAGACCAAAGGAAATTTCCAAAGATGGCTGATCCTTTGTTGCGTGGCCGCTTTCCAAAGAGGGGTTTGTACCAGGCCTTGGCTATTGCAGCGATGTGTTTGCAGGAGAAGTCAAGGAATCGCCCTGTGATTAGGGAAGTTGCTGCTGCTCTCTCCTATTTGTCATCGCAAACATACGATGGGAATGATGCTGCTGTTCGCCGTTACCTTGATGGCCCTTCGGCATCAAAAGTGTCAGACGATCAGGTTAACCAAGATGATGCTTTGGCTAGTCAACATGGAGCTCAAACATCAATGCATGACCGTATGAATGACCTTGTTCCAGAAGGAAAAGAACATTGCAGGAATGGCTCCAATCGTGGAGTACGAGGCAGGGTTGTTCCAAACGGTGTCGACCGAGACCGTGCACTCGCAGACGCGAATGTCTGGGCCGAGGCTTGGAGACGCCACGAGAAGGCAAGCAAAGTGCGTGTAACCGATGAAATCCTCGGATAGTGAGCTGAGCTCTGCTTGATGTTTTGGCATGCTGGCAATTTTGAAGAGAGCGTTGTTAGGAGAAGAGGAATAATGCGCAGCGAGGTGTGTAGTACTGCACCACCAGAGTGAGCGCTCGCAAGGTTTCACCGGTGGAGCCTGTCACGTCCACCATCGTTTCGCTGCATGCATTACACGGTCTGAATTTCGCATGTAGGTATTATTTCAGGGGCTTTGTAAATAAATGTAATAACCCCTGTAATTGATGGATCCGTGTGTAGAACCCTTTTTTCAGTCCATTGTTGGCTCTGGATGCAGCCAGGGTTTTGTGTCCATGTAGATGAAATGGTAACGTCTTGCAGCATATACATTTGGGTTCGTCTCTTTCTCTTTCTGCCAGTGCCTTCACGACACCAATGTACTTTAATTTATATAAAGAATATCTACAAAATTATGTACAAATTACAAAGTGAAGAGAAGAAGATTACAGGAAGTGATGTGTCCAGGATTTGAAAGGAAGTAAAAGCTTCCGCTTCACTCTGTTTGTAACTAGAGTGTGATCCTCTTTGAGGTTTATCGGCCAACTAGCAACACTTGGATTCTCATGATTAAAAATAGCCCAAAATGATGATCTCCATGCTGAAAGGCTTGTTAATTTCCTGCTTTGCTGGTTCTGTTCCATGAATGAAAGGAATTCCTCTGAGCTTATTGGGGGCAATAATCTGCCAGCAGTCTTGAGAAAAATCACAATCCCAGAATAGGTGCAGCTGTGCTTCCTCCACTTGAACATTACAGAGAACACATGTGTATGCAGGCAGGTGAAAATACTTCCTTTGAAGAAGATTTCTGGTGTCCAAGCTTTCCTGGAGCAGCAGCCAGGTGAAAATTTTGTGGTTGAGCTTGCAAGCACTCTTCCATACCCAGTGAAAAGTAACATGAGCAAGGGCACCCTAAAATCAGCAGATTGCACATAACCTTTTTTTTCGAAAAGGAGGTTATCCCCCGGCCTCTGCATCAGAACGATGCATGCGGCCAACATTGCACATAAGCTTGGGCTGGAAAAATTCTGCAAACTCCCCTGCCTGAAGAACTTGGCCAAGGTGGTATTGATGCTAATAGCACAAGAACATAGCTCAGGAAATTGCTGCTGGGAAAGGCTGCTCTGACCCCAGAGCAGTGTCCCCCTGACGCAGCTTGACCCGAAGCATTGAACTTTGGATTGAGCTTCTTGATGGGGGGCAGTAGTGTAGTGGGTGCTCCAGATAAACTTGACCCATGGCAGATCAAAGTGGTAGTACAACTTGTGAAGGTCCTTGAGCGGCAGAGCCTTGTTGTGTAATGCAATTTTCACAGGGCCAGAATTTATATGCGAGAAAGTTTCATTTTGTGAAGGTCCCAGACTCCCAGTTACCATGTACTCCCTCCCCCCGTTCCAAAACAATTGAACTTCTAGAATTTTCATAAGTCAAACTATTTTAAGTTTGACCAAGTTTATAGAAAAAATCATAAAGATCTACCATATCAAATATAGTACTAGTATATAATATGAAAATTCATTTCATTGAATCTAATGAAGTAATTTGGTTTCCTAGATGGAGATGTGCTTTTATTATATAGATAGGCTTGGTCAAACTTAATGAAGTTTGACTTAGGACAATCTGAAAACTTCAATTATTTTGAAAGAAGGGAATATATTCCATTCACAAGAACTAATATGAAAGAAGGTTGCTTTTTTATTCAAGAAGTGATCAAACTTATGTTACACATTTCAAATCCAGAAACATGATAGCAGTACGACAGAAATCGTCAAAACCACCACCAACTCTAAATCTCTCATTAACACAACCGGTGACAGTCCATGGTGGTTACACAGGACTACGTTTCTTCTAAAAGGAAATCACACAACTACAATAGAGCACTGACAAGCACAGCCAGAAGGATTAAACCGAGCAGAGTGTAGCTTCCAGATGAGGAAAACATGACAAGACTTCAAATCACGACGTTATCTGCAACTGCAAACTTTATACGTGCTACCAAAGAAAATTAAGAGAAACCTGCAACTGCGAAGGCTAAGGAACTGTACTGCCGAGCACACAGGTCGATCTTTGACGGTCGGGTCAGCCGTAGAAGCAGGCGACGGCGCGGCGGCGGGGCGGTGGCTGCACGGCGGCGAGTATGAGCCCCACCACGACGACGGCGACGACGATGAGCACCATGACGATGTCCTCGTCCAGCGAGAGCAGGCACATCTTCTTCCCCATGGCCGCGCGTGTCCCGTGCAACTGGGCGGCGGTGGTTTCTTTTCTCCACTGAAACTGAAAGGAATTAATCCAAGCAAGAGGGGTATAATAGTGGAACCGGAAGCGTGCCGGTAAAGGGACAAAAATATATGACGTGTGTACAGTAGACATTTTCTGAAAGAAAATGAAAACTACGTACAGTGGGGTGGCCCTGTCGGTCAACCGCGAGTTCGTGTCTTTAGTCAATTCGAACCCATTCCAACCGCCCAAGTAGACGAACCGCCACCACCAATTGGTACTCCCTCCGTCCGAAAATACTTGTCATCAAAATGAACAAAAAAGGATGTATCTAGAACTAAAATACGTCTAGATACATCCCCTTTTATCCATTTTGATGACAAGTATTTCCGGACGGAGGGAGTATTTGGTAGTAGTACTATTTGGTAAGTAAAGGTATTTTTCGAGAACCATCTTTTTTATTCTGGAGCATCATCTCTGGTCCAAACATCTCACTTTCCTTTTCGCGATTATTAGATGGATGATGTACACATACATACATCATCGTATTCGTATATGCGCACACACGAGGAGTACGGCAACATCGTCTCCGACTCCCCGCCCTGCCGACCAGCAAAACCCTCGGCCTAGCCATGGCGCCTAGGTCAGCGAGTGCAGGGTCCCTGGTGCAATCTCCGCCTAGCGGCCCTTCGCCAATGCCTGGACGACAAAAACAACCATTTACATTGTTTTTCAGAAAGAAAAGGTTTGTTTCAGAAAATGTTTTGTCATGCATATAACATTAGTCTATATTATAAATTTTATAGCGCAAAGTAATATATAGTTAGTATCATACATGTTTCAATAATACGATTGCCTCATGCGCCCTGCGGGAGATTGCTAGGACCGGTGCTAGATTCACATGGACCAACAAGCAACTGTCGCCGGTGCGCAGTGTTCTAGACCGGGTGTTTGTGTCCTCCGATTGGGAAGTGTTATTCCCCATGTGTACGCTGGTTGCGGAAACGCGTATTGGGTCGGATCATGTGCCACTTATCCTTGCCTCGGGGAAGGACCGGATCAAGCGCAATCCCCGGTTTTTCTTTGAAACTGGGTGGTTTGAGATAGAGGGCTTCGGGCCCCTGCTCATGTCGCGCTGAGAGCGTGCCAGAGCTGCGGTCGGCTGCTCCAGGGGCCCCTTGGATACTTGGATTGCGGCGGCTGCGACCCTTCGGGGTTTCCTCCGTGGGTGGGGTGCAAACCACGGGAGCGAAGCGAAGCGCGCTAGGGAAGCTATTATCGCTGAGATCAAAGCCCTCGACGAACAAGCTGACTCCAGACCCTTCCTGGAAGTAGAATGGGCCCACCGCTACGCTCTTGAAAATCAGGTGCTTGCCATTCTCAGGGAGGAGGAGGAGTATTGGCGCCGTCGGGGCGGCGTCAAGTGGGTTACCAAGGGCGATGCGAATACGGGATATTTCCACGCCTTCGCCAACGGTCGTAAACGGAAGTGCTCGATCTTGAGACTTCAATCTGATCAAGGGATTTTGGTTAGTCAGGCCGATATCGTGGCACATATCTATGACTTCTTTCTTAATCTGTTGGGAACAGATGAGGAGAAGCCCCTCCAACTTCGGGCAGACTTCTGGGGGGAAGAGGGCCGCGTGTCTCAAGCCGAAAATGACCTCTTGGCTTTGACTTTCTCCACGGAGGAGATCGACGAAGCCGTGGGTGCTATGAAGATTGACACGGCTCCTGGCCCGGACGGCTGGCCGGTCGCATTTTTCCGACGCTTCTGGCCGATGTTTAAAGACCTTTTCTACGGGATTATCAATGGGTTTGCGCTAGGTACGGTAGATGTTTCGCGCCTTAACTATGGCGTGATTAGCCTTATTCCCAAAGTCAAAGGGGCCGACACCATCAAGCAGTACCGCCCTATCACTCTCATTAATGTTCCTTTCAAGATCTGCTCAAAGGCGTATGCGACCAGACTTGCTCCGGTCGCGCAGCGCGTTATCAACCGTAGTCAGTCTGGCTTTCTCAAAGGTCGCAACATTCTCGAAGGGCCGATAGTGTTGCAGGAGACTATCCACGAGCTTAAACGCACCGGGCAACAGGCCGTGCTCCTAAAGCTTGACTTTGAGAAAGCATATGATCGCGTGAACTGGGAGTTCATACGCGAGGTTTTGACTCAGAAGGGATTCGAGTCAGGCTTTGTACACCGCATCATGCATCTGGTCTCGGGGGGGGGGGGGGGGCAGACCGCGGTGTCGATCAACGGAGAGGTTGGGAACTTCTTCCGCAAAAAAAGAGGTCTCAGGCAAGGGGATCCCTCCTCGCCCCTGATCTTTAACTTTGTTGCGGACGCCTTATCAGCCATGATCCATAAGGCTAAGGACGCCGGACACATTCGCGGAATGGTCTCCCACCTCATTCCGGGTGGTCTCACCCACCTCCAATATGCGGACGACACCTTGTTGCTCTTTGAGCCTGACGATCACAGCATACCTTCGGTCAAACTTATCCTCCTCGCTTTCGAAATCATCTCCGGTCTCAAGATCAATTTCCTTAAGAGCGAGGTAATTGCCATTGGGATGGAGCCTCTGCTCGCCTCTCGTGTAGCCAATTTACTTAATTGTAAGCTAGGGAGCTTTCCAATTAAGTATTTGGGCCTGCCTATTTCAGATAAACACATCTCCATTTTGGAATGGGAACCTTTGTATGGCAAGGTAGCAAATAGGGTTAGCCCCTGGCGTGGGCGTTTTCTCTCCTCGACGGCCAGATTAATTCTAACTAACTCCAGCCTGTCTTCCCTCCCCCTGTTCACGATGGGCATGTTCTTGCTGGCTGATGGGGTTCATGCCCGGCTTGATACGCCTCGATCCAAGTTCTTTTGGGAAGGAACGGGGATCAAAAAAAAGTACCACTTAATCAAATGGGCCGCGCTCTGTCGCCCCAAGAAATTTGGAGGACTTGGGATTCTTAATTCAAAGCTAATGAATGTCGCCCTCCTAACCAAGTGGATTTGGAAACTCTCCCAAAACGAGCAAGGGCCCTGGGTAGATATCCTTCGCGCCAAATACTTTCCAGATGGGAATTTTCTAACCTCCAAAGCTAAGGGATCAACTTTTTGGAATGGGATCCAGAAAGTTATGCCGGCATTTACTTTAGGAGCCAAGTTTTGTGTCAACAATGGGTCCTCAACACGGTTTTGGTTGTACCACTGGTTTGGCTCGGAACCTTTATGGAAAAGCCACTCCTTGGCATATAGGTTTGTTACTAACGTGGATATCCTAGTGGCAGATGCACTGCGATCCAGCCCGCCTGCGATCTCCTTCAAAAGACCCCTGCTGGAGAACGAACGAGCCTGTTGGGACGGGCTTGTAGCTGATCTGGCAGGAGTGAACCTTCGTCTTGAGGTCAACTCGGTCTCCTGGGCCCTCTCGCGCTCGGGGAAGTTTTCTGTCCAATCCTTGTACAACAAACTGACTGAGGGCCCGACCCTGGACATAGCTAGGGGGCTATGGAAAGCTGCCATGCCCTTAAAGATCAAAATCTTCGTGTGGCAGATGTTCCGCGATCGCCTACCCTCCTCCAATAACATCGCTCGTAGAAATGGGCCCTCCGGCGGCTCCTGCGTGCTATGTGGCCAACATGAAGATGCCAACCACATATTTTTTAATTGTCATCTCGCTCGCTTTGCTTGGAGTGCGGTTAGGGAGGCTTTCGGGCAGACCTGGGATCCTCGCTCTACCGCTGACCTGCGCGCTTTGCTAGCGGCGTATAGGGGTGGTTTTGGCCGTGTCTTATGGCGTTGTGTGGGAGCTTTGCTGTGGTCTATTTGGACCACTCGCAATAAGATGACTATCGAGCATAAATTTCTTTCTCACCCGGCTGACATTATTTTCAAATGCCACTTATTTCTTCAGACTTGGACGCCGTTGGGGAAACGGCATGACGCGGATCGGATGTCAGAGGCTATGGAGCGGATCCGGACGATCCAGATTGATGCCCGCCACTAGCCTGCCGTTCGCTCTGATCTTTTGGACCGGCCTAATTCTCTATGTCGCTTTTCTTTCTCTTGCAGGCTTCGGCCGGTTGCATGTATCGTACCTTGGCTTCGGTCGTTTTACCTTTGTTGTTGTTATGTGTTGAACCTGTTGAATGCTGCCTTATGTGGGCTTTATTAATTTAAAGCCGGACGCCTCCGACGTCTCCGTTCTAAAAAAACAAAATCATCATTTTTTTTCTAAATTGCTACAACGCATCATCTTTTTTTAGCCATGCAACCATGTCACATAAGCAATCGTGCATGCAAGCCATAAATTACATTTGCATTAGACTCTATGCATGCATTGCTGCCACATCGTCAATTCTTAGTCATAAATTTATTTTTCTATTAGAGTTCATCCTTCACATCTTGTTAGAAATAACATTTTTTTAGCAGTATTTTTTAAAATTTTATATTCTTCATAATTTTTAAGCTTATATGATTTATTTTTCTATTAGAGTTCATCTTTCACATTCTGTTAGTCAACATTTTTTTAGCTGTAATTTTTTTCTCTTTTTATACGCTTCATATTGTTTTAAGCTTATGTGGTTTCCATTAGTTTTTATATATTTCTATAGCAATTATTTTTGTATTATTTTAGCAAAGTTCTCACGGCAACACGTAGGGCATCATCAAGTTTAATATTATGTCATGTCACTAATATGCCTTGGTTGGATCCGGTGACGGATGCGCTTGAGTGTCGCTCCTTCCTAAAAGCGTTGTTGTTGAAGAACCTCGCCATCTGTGTGATGTCATGAAATGGTTGGTATGGACATGCTCATTGTTGTAGTTTGCCTATTACGGATCTAGTAGCTTTGTTTTTTTCCTCGCACACGCATAACTTTGGTCTTATATGACTTTGTATTTCTCAACATGTATTTTGTGTTGTGCGTTAGTGTTGGTTATGTGCATCCTATTATGGAGGGAAAACGTTTAAAATCATCCGGTTGATGAATCGTGCTTGTAAGCCGTCTTGAACGATCGACACGCGTCTGGTGGGCTCCACGCGCCGCTTAGCTGGCTCCCTCCCTTATCCCGCGATGTGAAGCGCACAGCAGCACGTTTTTCCCAGTTTGACTTCCTCTCGTCTTCAACCTCTATCTAGATCTCGTCGGGCATGGCTTTTCTCCTCCACTCCGGTAGTTTCCTTCTCCACCCGCCTAGCCAAAATCTACACGTGCTCCTCCCACGCACCCATCCCTCATCTCCCTCGCGCAAACCCTGATGCTGCAGAGACACGCCGGACCACCGTAGCTGCAGAGACACGCCACCGGGGCTGCAGTGGTGGCCGCCAGAGCTGCAGAAGAAGATGGAGGCCGGCGGGGCTGCAATGGAGCGTCGTTCGGGGGTCGTTGACACCACCAGGGCTGCAATGGAGCTCCGTCGGGGCTGTGAAGGACCAACCGCTTCAATGCAGCAGGGGCGCTGCCGGCCGGTGCTGCAGAGTGTCGCCGGCGCCGTCGAGGGGGGCGCCTGGCACGCTGCGTTGCAACTTCGACCCGTGTTGTGAGCCTGCAACCCACTCGACGGTGTTGCATGTTGTATGGGGCGCGACATCGTCGGTCACCGGTGCTGCGATGCAGCCCTCGTCGCCGGTCACCGGTAATGCGATGAAGCCGCTGGCGCCGGTGATGCACTGAAGGCCTTCTCACGGCCACCGGTGCTACAATGAAGCTCTCGTCGTCACCGCCGGTGCTGCAATGAAGCCCTCGTCGTCGGCTTCCAGTGCTGGAATGAAGCCTCGTCGCCGGCCATCGGTGCTGCAATGAAGCCATGTCGTCGCCGGCCATGGGGTGGTTCTCCTACTCTGCAGCAGCGCTGGAGCGGCGGCGACGGAGAGGTACGCTGCGAACATTGTGTTTGATGACTCAGGAGGAGAAAGCCCGGAGCATGCTGATGCGATGACCCCATCTACGGCTACACAGGGATGAATCGGATGGCTACGGACCCGACTTATTTCTGGAGGAAATAAGTCGGTTGATTTGTAGCAGGCGCCATTATGGAGAGTCAGGGTGTGTGCTCATTGTGTTTTGTTAGAGTTGTGTCGAATATTATGTACAAGGTAGGTTACAGTTGTACTTGTAGTTGTATTGTGTTTAGATAGGATATGGAGTCGTGTCCTAATAGGACACTTGTATCCTAGGCCTCTCATATATAGCGAGGATAGACACACGATGTAACCTATGCCGACATAATAGCACCGGAACGCAGGGGAAGCCGGCGGCATGTGCCGGTGTCCAGGGCGACCGGGTGCGGTATTGTGACGGTGTCACGGGGAGGAGCGCCCGTAGTCAGGCCCCAGGGATGTAGCCATATCGGTGAACCTCGTTAACAAATCTCGGTGTCGTGCTCGTGTGATTGCTTGGTTCTCGGATGATCGACGGTATGCCTCGGATTTATTCTAACAAGTGGTATCAGAGCTAGGTTATTCGGAGGCTGTGGATTATTGATCCGGACGAAATATAAGTTTGAGATGCAGCCGGCAGCGGCGTGGTTGTCGACCAGATTTGAAGAAGCAATCGGAATAAGAGTCGACGGCGTTGAATCGAACAAGCGACAGGCATATCGTAGTGCAGCGCCTGGAAGCGGCCTCGTTGGGCGCGCGGTGGTGCGGCTGTAGCTGTCGGCCAAGCCGCTGGTGCGGCGCTGGTTCAAAGGCAGCAGGCTGCGTGGCCTGAGGCCGAGAGCGGAAACAGGGACCCGAGGTGAAGCCACGTCAGGGCCATGGTGATCTGGTAGTAGGCCGGGCTGGGAGTGCTCGTATGAGAGACTTGTTCCATACGGAATTGCCAAGGTGCTCGTATGTGCAGCGTATTAGAGATTTGTTTTGATAAAAAAAAGAAGAGGACCGAGTCCTCCCGTACGACTCGGAAAGAGGCAGCCAGGTCCAAATCGGAAAGAAAAAAATCCATTGATGATACGCATCCATTGGAAGGCAAGGACAAGGCAAGGCAAAGCTAGCATTGGAGTTTTGTGCTAGGGAGCCGAGCCACCACGTGAAGCAAAGACTAGTAATACATGGATCAATCTGGTTCTGTATGCGTACACCAGTACTTGGGCATCGCACGGGAAGCTTGGTTATTTTTTCGTAGGGTCAACTATACGAAGAACCATGGCGCCAACGGGTACCAGGTTTGAGGTGGAGAAATTCGATTGGACTGAAAACCTTGAGTTATGGCAGACAAAGGTGAAAAATTTGTTGGCACAACAGAGATGCTTGAAGGCGTTGTGGGAAGTCATGTCAGCTGAGATGGAATTATCATGTGATAGATGAAAATTCGCAGAAGACGATTTGGGAGCCTCGAGCGTGTCGTACAGTCGAATGAGTTCGGCTGGGTCGGACTAGGCAGTCTGACGGATCGACACAAGTTGGTTAGTACAGAAGACAGTGGTGGGATCGGCAACGACGACATAGATGCGTGATGCTGATGGTGACTGACTTCTGGGGTGTGGAAACACGTGGCGCAGGCCCGAGGGCTTGTGTGGCTTCGACAAGACTATGGCGCGGGATTGATTCAAGGTGGTGTATACACGAAGCTTGAAGTCGATGAGGCGCAGGGGTGGACTGATCATCTACCATGAAGTCATGTTGAAGGTGGAGCTGGAGTCTGATGGAAGACTTCACTTGGTGTTGATTGAGGGGCTACGGCGTAAGAGCTCAGAGTCGAAGCCTATTCAGCGGGGAAAAAGCGAGTGACATGCAGTTTGGACTGGAGCCCAGTGGTCTGATGAAAGCGTGAAACTCGTCATCGATCGGTGATGATCGGTGGTACTCTGCAGTGGGGGTTGAGTGGTGTGGCTTTCTTTACCCTTGAGACTCGACCAGGACAGCGGAGGCTCGACACTGTAATAGCGGCGAGGCGTGCGGTATGCACGGGACATGGAGACGGGCCAGGGCTCTGGTGGTCATACATGTGGTGAGATAACTGCGAATTTGACTCGGGATGATTACAAGCAATGGTGAAATTTCTTCAAGTTTCAGACAGACGGTCAAGAAAGGAGCGGTGATGTTGAGTTCAGGTAACTCTTATGTGTGACACCCAATATGTGAGTTGTTCACTTTCATGCAGGTCAGTGATCAGTGTGTGATGGCGTTGGACTGATACTTTGAAAGTTGGGAGCGCAAACTAGAGTAATGTGGAACTTAACTTTGCTCGAGTGTTGACTGTGGTCAAGAAAAGAAGGGACTACAAGTTGCAGGTGGAGTCATATGGAGTCTTTGGAGTAGCAGCGGTGCTCACGGGATAAGCTTAAGTCCAATGTACATGGAAGTTTGATGCATTGTCGAACTCAAGGTGGTGGAGAATATTCGTCAAGGTGGAGTTTGTTAGAGTTGTGTCGAATATTATGTACAAGGTAGGTTACAGTTGGACTTGTAGTTGTATTGTGTTTAGATAGGATATGGAGTCGTGTCCTAATAGGACACTTGTATCTTAGGTCTCTCATATATAGCGAGGATAGACACACGATGTAACCTATGCCAACATAATAGCACCGGAACGCAGGGGAAGCCGGCGGCATGTGCCGGTGTCCAGGGCGACCGAGTGCGGTATTGTGACGGTGACACGGGAAGGAGCGCCCGTAGTCAGACCTCGGGGATGTAGCCATATCGGTGAACCTCGTTAACAAATCTCGATGTCGTGCTCGTGTGATTGCTTGGTTCTCGAATGATCGACGGTATGCCTCGGATTTATTCTAACAGTGTTTGTATTCTCTTAATTATTCATTTTGAGCCAATAAAATCTGCCATTTGTCCAAAGAAAAAGCCTAGTGTGAAGTCGGCGACATAGTTGGAGAGTGGGCGCCATCTGTGGGAGACCCTTGTCGGCGGTGCTATTCATCTTGGCCATGGAAGTTTCGCATCGTTTGTTGGCTCACGTTTCCATGTGGGATGAGGATCAACCATGGTAAGTACACGGCGACGCCTGTCAAAAGCTCGGATGATGATATGGCGCTCGTCTCGGCGAGCCTTAGCTGCACAGTGGACTAGTTGTATCCGCACGCTCGATCATGACAGTGTTACTGTGTGTTTTATTCCCTCCTTCTCTAATACGTATGTGATACGCACGCTTGTTTGTATTTTCAGAAGAAGGAAAAATGTCGAAATTCCCTTGGCTAAGATAAGGACCTGCACCTGCTAAGTCGTCGTCTCGTGCCCAAAGACAAAAATAAAAGGAGCCTGTCCTCTATCTCTTCCTTTTAGGAAAAACACATTCCCTCTTTAATTCTGTGAACGAGAGCCATAGCCAAGTCGGGTGGGGGTTTGCAAGTTGCAACGAAGAAACCTAAACGCATTGGAGGTCGTTTTCGAGTGACAGTTTCTGAAGGGAGCAGTACAGGACAAACACCTGCATCCGTGTTCGGTGCCTGTGAGTGATGACTTGTGATGCGTCCACATCATGTGAAACGCGTGGGAAAACGCCCCTCGAGAGCCGAAAGGTAGTAATGACTACCAGAAGAGATTGACTGGCCACAAGGATATGGTCAAAGTCTGAACTATTCGTCGCCTCTGCTCCACTATGCCCACGTAGGGGAAGCCAATACCCATAAATGATCAAACATGAAGACTGAACTCTTGTGACATCATTGTGTTGTTATTGCCAGGCAAAACCCAACCACAGATAAATTGCATACTTCATTATGGACACTGAAGCAAAACTTGCTTATACGGACTTCATACAGAGATCTGAACAATGGAAATTTCGACCACTTGCTTGGTAACAGAAATAAGACAAATGTATTGCTGTATACATGATCACGATGTGCAACTAGGAAATTACATGGAACTGAAAACCTACATGCCAATCAAAACTGGCAAGGCAAATACAGATTTGGCCAAAAGTACCATATACAGCAGCCCGAGCCCCACATCATCGCGGATAAAGATTACATAGCATGTAACGGTGTCCTGCGCACGGACAGCACTCCCGTGCCAGACAGTAGCAGTTGAGGCCCTATGATGATGAGGCAATGGCCCTGCTCATACTCTTGGCGCCAGAGATACCAAGCCAAGCCAAGACCCTCCTATATTAAGATCGCTTATGCAACGGCAGCCAACTGACCGGCTCCTTCACCACATCTCTGCTCAACCACAGCGAGGTAGGCGCTGCAGTTCGGCGCCCACACACGAAGCAGCATCAGCAAGACAGCTATCCTGTGAGCCCTTGAAAGACGAGACGAGCGCTTCTACTCGCATCAGAGCTGGCACTGATATTGAGAGTATCATTCCTTGGGTTAGGTACTGCCTACAAGAGAATGCTAGGCTGTATAGCAGGCGAGTCAGCGGCAGGGGGGCGCCATGCTTCAACGAGTCCAGAAGAGCGCTCAGCTTAGGAAGATTTGTCAGCAGGCCCATTGTGGCCTCTCGAGGTGCTGCCTTGAGCAGCAACACCACGCAATCTGACGCCAAATCGCTTATCTGTGGATCTGAATTTCCAACCACCTCCAGAAATATACCCATACTGCCACCAAGGTCGCATATGTCCATGATGCAAGATTCTTGATCAACAGCAATGCTCATGCTGAAGGCGCTATCAACAAGGAGTGCAGGTTCTTTGGTGAGGACGATGCTTCTGTTGCTGCCGGTGCCACGGATAATGAAAGCTCTGCACAGTTCCAAGGTTGGTTCCAGAAAATCATCCATATCTTTGGCAGTCACAAACTCAAGTAGGTTCCCTATTCTTCTGACAGCCTGAAGCTGCGAAAGGATATTGGAGTCCATGTCGGGAGCAGATGCCAGAGCAAAACAAAGCTTGACATTGCTTACGTTTGCATTTGAAAGATCTCCAAGCAAGAATTCAAAGCACTGGGATACTGTCGCTTCATTCAGGATATCAGATACCTTAACACAATCATGTTCCATCAGCATTACTAGAAGTTTCTGTGCATACATAGGTATTGGATCTTCATCCTCTGCAAATGAAGGGTACATTGGGAGAAAATATTTGTGAGAGATTGTTTTCAGGTCAGCTAAACATTGTTCAACTGCAGTCAATGAAGAATCACTGAAGATCACAATCATCACATCAGACAGTATCTTCAAACACAGGAATCTGGCATCACAATCTTTATTGCCCTTGTATAGGATGGATAAGCTTGGAAGGAATCGACTTGTGAATATTTTGTGTTCCCTAAGTATAACAGAAGGCTCCTCCGTAGCTGCCTCAAGAACCCTCAGCAATGTCATTTGGAAATCATCCCGAGCCTGGAAGTACAATAAAGTGTGCACAAATTATCACAAAAGACAGGAGTTTAGCAAACACATTGCGTAATGCAAAGACTGTTAAGGCAAGACAGCAACAACTCTAGGATGAGTTTATTTTAGACATTGCAGTACAAATATATAATGAATTGTCTCCATATTTTCTCATCAGGTTGGGGTCCAGATAGTTACAGGCCATACCTGAAATGGTGTCTCCAATATCTTCATAAGATTAGCCAACTGGAGCAATACTTGACTTGTCACAACTCTGTGATTGAAGGATACACTCCCAAGAAGATGAAGGATGACAGGGAACAAATGAATTGTGCTCTTTGGATGAGCACGTCCAGTTAAAGCAGTAATAGGTCCATGACGTTTGCCACCCATGACTTGCTGTATATCACTGGATACAGTGTCAAGAATGCCTGGGACCAACGAAGCAACTAACTGAACAAATGCTTCTGTACATTGATGAATGAAACCATCCTTCTCCTTTCCCAATCTATCGACTGCTGATAGTAGCTTTGCATTGCAAAAGAATTGTGGAAGCCACCTTCGACTGTTCTTGCAAAGAAGAGCAACAAATAGAAGGGCTTTCCCACGCAGAATGTCAGTTCCCTGCTCTATCAAAGAAATAAGTCCAGGGACCAACTGTTTCTCCTCAGTTAATGACAGAATATAGCGGCTCATATTTGGTATGATATGACTGTTCCCTAATGCCGAGTTCAGAAGATTCAGACTTATCTGTTGCTCACGTGGATTGCCCTTAAGGAGTGTGCATGCAATATCCTTAAATGTTAGCTTCTCCAGTATTAAATGAGTACATGACGAACTGAATCGAGCTAGGCGGCTCAAACAAGAAATTGCAATAAGCCTTGTATTCTCCTGCTTCCCAGTTGCTTTATAGATGTAGCAAAGATGACCAATTACATCTTGGGAAGCAAACCGTGATGTCCAATCTGTTCCTTGGCTACATATATTATCAATTGTCCGTAAGGCATAAAGCTGTGCTAGATCGTCTTCCCCTTTACGCAAGATAGATGACACCAGTGCGATTACAGAACTAGGGACCTGCACAGTTTGCCAAGTTAAATCATGAGAAGACAGTACATTGAATTTGTAGCTGCAAATAAGGAAAGGAGCCATTCATATGTATATCTAGGCTACATGACCACATACAACTAAGATATTTATATATATTATATATCTTCATGTTCCAATACATACTCTTTTATGTACTTATAATAACTGCAAAAGCTCAACGCACACATTCATAATAGACTTGTGCCTAGACACATGAATAAAGAAAAGAACATGTATTGGAACGTGAAGTCGGTATCTACTATCTAGGCATATCCCTTCCCTCTTTAATCTAAAACTGACTCCTAATGCAGCATCCACGTTAAGCCACGTCACACCCTGAAATTGCAGTCGTTGGATTATATTGAGGATCAATCAAGTCTTAGATCTTAACAGTTGGGCCTACGAACAGTCATGTCCTTTAGTTGAAAGGCATATCCCTTGGTCAATGAATGTTTCTTATGGAAAACATGTCCCTTGGTGAAAAAATGTCTCTTCGTGGAAAGAAACAACCCTTAAAATAATGTCTTCTTATAAAATTTAGTTTGTAACTTCCCAAAAGACGTGACCATTGTAATTGCCTTAACTATGCTAGAACACTAATGTACCAAGATTTAACATTTCAATTTGTTTATGCACTTCAACAACATATGAACTTTGCAACTCTATGTCTAAAACGCAAACTTTATCTATAAATATTTCAAAATAAACTCACTAATATACTTTCAACTTCTAATAAATTTCTACTTCACTAAATCCTCAAAAAAAACTCACTAAAATATCTAGTGTGGGCTATACACTGGTTTATGTTTATGTGTGGATTTAGTTCTTGCAGTTAATATAGCTTCAACTTCTAATAAATTTCTACTTCAGTACATTATGGTGGGCAAAGAGAATATGCTCCTATAGACGAATCAGTATCAACTACTAAAGATGTTGGAATCTAATTCCCAGTATCTTACCGCCACAACTTTTCTTTTCACAACGTGATGCAGTATAGGGTAATACTACAAGGTAAGTCCAGGGAAATCAACCACTGACATGCAAATAAACATGTAGAGCATATTTTTCATTTGGAGTTTCTAACCTGCCACAAAGCACCAGCTTTGTTGTCCTTCATAGGAGATTCTTGTGCATTGCTTTCTTTGCTATCCTGATCAGATTGAGTTGATATGTAGAACAGTAATTCTCCAAGTGTTGCCATACAGAATCTCCTCAGTTTATCATGCCGGTCCCTTAAGCCATCTGACAAGGCATTAACAATTCCTGAACTAGCTAGCTCTGCATCAAGGATAGTGGAGTAGCGTATCAACAGTCCCATAAGTGAAGCAACCTGGACACGCAAGACTGAAGTTTTTGATAGTCGAAGCATTTTTATAAGCAATGACATAATTGGGCCATTAGTGATTATATTTGCAGCATCAGAGTTCATGCTTAACAACTCCAGGTATCTGATGATATTCTGTTTTTCTGAAACCTGAAAAGATCCACTCAAACTCTGCATTATCTGGCTATGGAATGCATTCATCTGTTCTCGTGGTAACCTGATGTAATCAGCAGCAGGGAGAGCTTCAAAAGGAAGCACAGTGACAGTCTCGGTAGCCTTATCTCCTTTTTTACTGGGCATAACTGGTTTAACAGCAAGATCTGTTGGATGCCAGAATGCTTCAAAGATGTTAGACGGCTCAGAACCCGTTGCAGCACCAGAAGTTATCTTCGGACGTGCTTTCCTCATACAGAAACTAGGTGGAGTGGCCACCACATCAAGATTCTCTGAGCAGTTCTGCTCAGCTTTCAACATGGTATCAGGCTTAACAGAACACTCATCCGTGAGCATATCCACCTGATTTATGCAGTTCTCTTCATTTCCATCAGTTCCTTCGGTCGTATGCTTTTCATCTGCTGTGGATCCAGCATTATCTGATCCATCATTATCATCAGGTGCATCGCCTTCTGGATTTTCACCAAAATCAAGCTCCATGTCATTATTTTCTATCTTAACTTCAGCCTCATTTTCGTCTGTTTCTGTGGGAGGACGCCTGTAGTTCTCCTTGTCTTTTTCCCTTTGCAAATTTTTCTTAGCTATGCGAGACATTCTAAGGACATTTACACCCTTCAAACCATCAGCCTTACAAGGTTTTGCATTATTTTTCTTACCAGTTAGCACATTCTTAACAGGGGTCGTGAACACCTTGGCAGAATTTTCATCTTTCTTGCGTAGGTGTTCACGAGTCTTGGGTGGCGTCAGCTGTCTGGAGGGTTTATCCCCATTTCGCTCAGCTAGATATGGTGTAGTGGGAAGTACAACCATGTTGTCGAAGGCAGGTTGAGGAGGTAACGGAATCATTGGCATACTGTTTCTCCAGAAGTTGTGTGCACATAGTTCAGACCACTGTAGTCTTTCAGCTGGGTCTTTCATGAGTAAGCAGTTGATCAGATTCTGGAAAGACCTTGACGAGTTATCAGGTAAAGGTGGTGCAGGCTCTGAAAGTATGGATTTGACTAACTGGGTAAATTCACGGCCCACGAAAGGAGGTCTTCCTACATAGCATTCATATAGCACACAACCAAGAGCCCAGAAATCAGAAGCATATGAGTGGACCCCTCCCTCTTGGAACAACTCAGGAGCCATGTAACATGGTGTCCCCCTCATAGGTTGTGGCACCTAAGGACATGTGTTCAAACCGAAGGAAATCATTAAAATAAGATAAAACAAAACAAAACAAAATGCTTGAAGAAAAGGAAATGGGACCTCACATCTCCAGGGTCGGTCTTCTCGATGTCCTTTAAACGTCTTGCTAATCCAAAATCACACAGCTAGAACAAAAGGGGAAATTACTGTTAGCTCCCAGCAATTTTCTGTTCCTTTGCTGTTACTGTATTTACATATTTCACAGTGGTCTACTGATTACCTTCATACATCCAAACTCATCAAGTAGGATGTTAGATGGCTTCAGATCACAATATATAATTCCTTGTGAATGCAAGAACCTAACACCCAACATGTTTTCAGTCAATCAAAGTCCACCCATAACACAATAGATATATTGAAACGAGGTTATCAAAGAAACTTTACAGGAGGGCTTTGACAAGATCGTAAGCCAGGTCATGCATGGCACTTTCAGGCAGCTTCTTATCCTGCATAAAAATAGACATGAGACAGAATACATAAAGGCAAAGCAAGCAGAAAAACGGGGTAGCATTTGTCTTCACTGATGTTACATATTAGTAAAAGTCTGCATATGTCACACAACAGGTATCTGGAACACAAACAAGCACCACAGAGAATTGTGTGGGTTGCCCTTATCAACACGTGTTTGTAGGATGACAAGCAAGCAGAAAAATGGGGTAGCATTTTGTCTTCACTGATGTTACATATAGTAAGAAGGTCTGCATATCTACTCACACAGCAGGTCTCTGGAACACAAACAATCACCGCAGAGAATTATGTGGGTTGCCTGCCTAGGATGAAAGGCAAGTACTGGTAAACAGGCTTGCAAAAGCTTTGCGCTGCAACAATATAATACACTACTAAAAACAATAGAGCAACATTATCAGGATAGCAAATAAATCAAGCATTTCTTAGAGTCAAAGAATATGCAGCGTGCATTGAGTGTTTCCAAGTGGAGAAAATGAGAGCAGCACTCCAGTTTCCCATCTTGAAGCAGTTAATTGTCTAATTCTTTTCCAAGCTGAGCACAAACGAGACTAAAGCTCATACTTCAGTGCATGAACACAAAGTATTAAACCGTAAATGCTATAAAAGAAAAAATAGAACTAAGATCATAAAACCAGCTGGTTCGGGCTGACCATACTTCAATGTAATGACAAATACTCCCTCCGTCCCAAAATATAAGAACGTTTTTTACACTAGCATAGTGGCAAAAACGTTCTTATATTTTGGGACAGAGGGAGTAGTTTTCTCGGGCAAAAATAGTTTTAGTAGCATTCACAACTTCAAGTTGTCAGATTGAAGGTACACAATTATAAATAGCAACAACAACAAGATTGTGTGAAACATCTATTCCTCTTAGAAGAGCAATTAGCAAGCTGTGATATAAAGTTTCATGTGGAATTTTCCTAACAGCTAATGAAACGTAAAGTTTTGTTCCTTGTACTTCTAGTTCAAATATTCCGAGCTCCTAAATTTTAGGTGCAGCTTTTCTCACTTATCTGTGATATCTGCAGAATATATCGGTTACAAACGTATGCAAGTGGATGCTTTGTGTTCCCTTCTTCAAATTAGAGAAATACATGCATTGTTTAAAAGGATAAGCAAGATACCTGCTCGAGCAAGCCCTTGAGGTCTCCACCAACACAATATTCCAGTACCAGCCAAAAATGTGCTGAAGTTTCATACCTAGGGAGAAAAGCAAGATATAGTTATGGTATGCACTAGGGTGGTCAAATGTTAAGTGAACAATAAGGATAACCTCAACAAGAATAGCAAAGTACTTGTCAGGCTATACTGCAAAATTAGCACAGGCCAAAGCAATAAGTCAATACGAATCCCTGGAAACTTACCAAGAGTAAAATTTCAGGACATTTGCATGATCTAAAGAATGAAGCATCCGGACCTGCAAAGATAATTTCAAAAGAATCATTGGCACAACGAAACGAAGCAAAAATAAACAAATTATGTGCATAAGCATTTATCAAACTTATGATAGAACATCTAAGAATGCTTACGAAGCTTGAGAATGGTTCTCTATCTGGTAACAATTTATCTACCTTTTTTTATATTTACCCTGAGCAGTTGCTCAGAGAGACAAATGCACATCCAAAAGAAAAACGGGTCCTTGGTGTTAGGAAAGCAACTTATCTTTATTGAAGGCCCAAGGGGCATATATATATATTACACATGACTTGAGGTGTAAGGAAACTAAACATAGACTAATAAGGACTCCTAGACCAATACTAATACTCCTTAACACCCCCCCTCAAATGCAAGCGTATGCAATAGCATTGCATTTGAAGAAGTGTAATACTAAAAAAATGATAATCCAAATCCGTGTCTTGAGAGTGTCGTCGTAGCATGAAGAGTCTTCAAAACCTGTCGAGTCGCCAAAGGGGATAATAAAGAGATGGCACATCAGAGGAAGACACCGCATCGATAGAAGATACAAAAGAAGTATCAAGAGAAGATGGGTTGTCAAAAGAAGATGGCACATCAAGAAAATGAAGCATTGCTTAAAGAATCATGGCCCATGAAAACCCACGGCGAAAGAAGCTCGGCGGCAAGAGAATGAGCTTAGATCAACAATGCAAAGAGAGGCCACAGAAATCCTATACAGAGGACAAGGACCAGAAAAAAAAGGCTGACGGACATTAGTTTGGTGGACTCACATGACATGGGAAAACACAAAAATACCAACGGATTTGGTGGACGCAACGGAAATTATACTAGAAAAAACACATACTAGACGGGAAATCTAGCAGTGGCGGCGAAACTAGATCCATGGGTGACTAACAGCAACACGTAGTAGCAGGTAGTATTACCACGTAGTAGCATCACCACGTAGCAGTATCACGTAGCAGGTAGCAGCACCCCAATCCAGCAGCTGTAGGCAGAGGATCTTGGACGGGATCCACGAGCAGAGAAGGCAGCCAGCGGCCCGATCTGGCCGAGGCATTGACAACGCCAAATAGATCGACATGTGCAGCCGCTCCTGGCTGAATCAGCGGATGGCCTTGTCCATCGCGTGCAGCAGCTCCCGTCCTTGTCCAGCGGAGGCGGGCAGCCGCACCTGCAGCGGGGGCCAGGTCGGGGCGCTGACCAGCAGGCCGGGGTGACAAGCACGTGCAGATTAGGAGAGGAGCACATACGCAGCACGTTGATGTAGATTGAGGCATGCTGTAACAAGAGGGAGCAGCGTCGACCATCAGAGGAGAAGGGCAGCAGCGCGAGCAAGATTGGATCGGGAGATCGAGAGGAAGAACTCGATCGGGAGGGCGAGTTGCGGTGCCCAAAAAAAATAACCTAAGCTCTAATACCATGTTAGGAAAGCAACTTATCTTTATTGAAGGCCCAAGGGGCATATATATATATTACACATGACTTGAGGTGTAAGGAAACTAAACATAGACTAATAAGGACTCCTAGACCAATACTAATACTCCTTAACACTTGGAAGGGACAATAACAAGAACTTAAGTACAAACCCGATGAAAGAATAGCATTTGCCAATAGGTCAACAACATCCATTAGTGAGCACAGGTTGTAACTTATCTTCATGGGCACATCTCTTCTATAATTGGGTATGAGAAGCAAACTATGTGCAAAATTATTAGGAAGTCCATGTTTGTCCAGCACTTGAAAAATAAGAATCCGTGTCACTTTGTGGCAAGAGAAAAACAGCACGCCAAGCTTATCGTTATCTTAGCCACAGTTACATCTAGCCCGGGGCAGTTTCCCCTTCATACTGCATCATTTCTTAAGCAAAACACTAACCAGAAATCAGAAATGCTCCGGCAAACAACACTTAGTCAAATACTGACATTGTACCATGCCTCAACCCGAAGCCACGGAAGCTTTATCAAGTAAATTATGCGAATCACGACATACACGCACTAGCACGTGAACACAGGTCGCCAGACCAGGTAGCCGCTCCTAAACCAATGCAAACGTCGCACAACCTTCGATTCAAAAATACCCCCCAAAATGGCCGCGGCGGGGTCAAGAGGGTTCGGATAGGGCTGAGAGGAGGGGCTGGCTCACCTCGTTGAGGACCTTGGAGCGCTGCGACTTGTCGACACTCTTGACGGCGAAATACTCGATGGTTTTCTTCTTCCGCCCTTTGTAGACAGTCTTCCGCACCACAACCCCACCCGAAAAAAAAAACAGAAACAATCAGAAATCCCTCGCATTCGAGCCAGCCCCGGCCCGACACGGGCGGATCCGAGGCCGGAGAAGGGGGTGAGACCGACGGAGACGGAGAAGAAGGGGGCGGAGGGTTACCGAGTGCTTGCCGCGGCCAATGGCCTCGTAGACGTGGAAGTTGTTCATGGCGGAGCAGCACCAGCTGGAGGGGGGAGGTCGGGAGGAGGAAGAGGGCTCCTCCTCTGGTCTCCGGCTAGGTTAGGGCTTGTGATCTGAGGCGGGCGGAGAAGTGGACGAAATGGGGAGCGGGGCGGGGGGGGGGGGGGGGGGAAGACGGGGAGCGGGATTTGGATTTGAGATGGCCGCCGCTCGGCTAGTTTGGACTGGTTTGGGGCTTTCGGTTTCGGAGGAGGCGCTCCTGTTGATTTTCGAATTTTCTATCGTTTCGTCGTCTTCGTCGTCTTCGGTTTGGCTGTGATTGTTTCATATCAGACCCTGCCTTTGATCTTTATTAGAGGATCTCCAACAGGGACGCAACCGCACGGCGCGCAAAATTTATTTTACAGCATCGAAATAGCTTTTTTTGCACGCAGCCGAACGCTTGCTCCAGCAGGTGCTGCAAAATATGGCACGGTGCAGTAGCTCCAGCAGGCGCGCTAAATTTACAGCGCGCGCGAGCAGCCGGTGCTTGGGAAATATGATCAACATATATCCATCATTATCTTTCAAACATTTAAACAAGTGTGCAAATAAGAGTTGGAGCAACATAGTATAGTTCAATTGCATGGCCTAGTTCAAAATCACCCAACCAAGTTCACGATAGATAAAAGTTCACTCAAACAAATGGCACATCATCTTCCTCCTCTTCTTCCGACTCTTTCGAAGACGATTATTCCTACTCTTCTCCATTTTCAAGCGCATCATTGTCACCGGGAGCTCGGATGGTGTTCGCAAAATCTACAACGGCATCATTGTTGGAGCCAACACCCATAGTTGACATACATGTGTCATCATTGAAACTACAAAGTATGTAAAAGAAAACTAAGCTATCCTTATGTATCCATTCATGTAAAAACAACAACAAAAAGGGGGGGGGGGTGAAATCATACCTTGTGGGCATTTCATCAAACACCTTGTGCGCATCAGCCGTTGGCGCAACAAATTGCAAGCTTTGCGGCGCTTCGGTCGGTGGAGACGCGTTCGGACGCCCTGCAAGTTTCTTCTTCAGCCGCCTAAAAGAGCCGTCCACCGCTTTGTTCTTCTTCCGGGCCGTTGTCGCCGCATTCAGTCACTTGGAGACGAGGGCCCGTGGCCTCATGGCGGGTGGCGACGCGACGCCACCATGCGAGGTCGTCCGTGGCGCCATGAAAAGGCCGCGCGCGAGATCGGTGCTTGGAGGAGGGGTGCCGGCGGTGAAGCCGAAGCTCAACCCCGCGCTAGGGTTGGCGGCGGCGGAGCAGTCGCGGGAGTAGGGAGGGGTTGGGGGGATGTCAGCGCGGCCTTCCATTGATCAATTTCGCCGGTGGTGCCGCGGGGCGGGGCGAAGGCGGGGCGGCTGGAGAGGTTGGCGGCAATTGGTCGCTCGTGCGCGAATGTCCAACGCGCGGGAGCGGGTGCACAAAATAAGCAGCGCGCGATGCCGTTTTCCTCAGCATGCTAAACCCATTATACCGCGTGCGTGATTATTGCGCGGCTGTTGGAGCGCCTGTTTCGGCTCCGCGCGCGCAAAAAACCAGCTTTTTCCAGCGCGCTGCTAAGATAGCGTGCCATTGGAGATGCTCTTATATATACAAGAGCATCTTCAACCGAGTATGAAAAACTTTGTGCCCAAAACACGATTGTAGTGCAGGAGAGAAGACTTTTTGACACCATGATTGTTTTTTTTTTTGAGAAATTTTTCATTCAAATCACGAATCAGTACAAAGTAGTTGACCGTTACAAGCACACTGAAACACAAACACAAAGGACCATGAACACCTAGAGTACCCTAAGACAACCATAACACAAGAAGATCTCCGGAGCCATGTGTCATCATCCCTGAATCTTAAGAGAAGACTTGTCGGTGTCAAAACCGGCGGATCTTGGGTAGGGGGTCTCGAACTATGCGTTTAAAGCGGATGGTAACAGGAGGCAGGGGACACAATATTTACCCAGGTTCGGGCCCTCTCGATGGAGGTGATACCCTACTTCCTGCTTGATTGACCTTGATGATATGAGTATTACAAGAGTTGATCTACCACGAGATCGTAGAGGCTAAATCCTAGAAGCTAGCCTATGGTTATGATTGTTCTCGTCCTACGGACTAAACCCTCCGGCTTATATAGACATCGGAGGGGGCTAGGGTTACACAGAGTCGGTTACAAGGGAGGAGATCTACATATCCGGATTGCCAAGCTTGCCTTCCACGCAAAGGAGAGTCCCACCCGAACACGGGACGAAGTCTTCAATCTTGTATCTTCATAGTCCAACAGTCCGGCAAAAGTATATAGTTCGGCTGTCCGAGGACCCCCTAATCCAGGACTACCTCAGTAGCCCCCGAACCAGGCTTCAATGACGATGAGTCCGGCGCGCAGATTGTCTTCGGCATTGCAAGGCGGGTTCTTCTCCAAATTCTGAGTACCTGTCGAATAGTGTCCGGCTTCCCATGAATGTTGCACTCCTTGGCTTCTGCGCCTAATAATGGCTATCCTCCACGTGTCGAGCGAATGCGAGAAGTCGAGGCATTTTTACACTTGCCACCCTAACCATGTAAGTAAATCGTCTATGTAAAGAGGCAGGGATCCTCATATCCAGATCACACCGTCCTCCCACAGCGAGTATCCATCGGAGCGCGCCCGGAAAAGTCCATCCCATCATGGCCGGCCATCGCAGCTCCTCCTCTCGCTCCCGTAGCCCTAAGCCAAGCAATTGGAAGAAGTGTTCTGTCCCTCACAGCCAATTAGTAGAGTTATAGACCCAGTGATTCCTCCCTCCAGCGTATATGGTCCCCGTTCGAGGCGGACTAGCCACTTATAATGGCGGGGAGAAGCGGAGAGCTTTCCCAACCCATCTATGGGGGAGCGGGTATGCCTTGTCCCTTACTTATTAAGGGGACTTGGATTTCCAATCCATCCGTTCCTTCGCGGGCTCCTGGAGTTCTACGGCCTCCAGCTGCATAATTTTACTCCCGCCTCCATATTACACATCGCTGGCTATGTCGCCCTTTGCGAGCTGTTTTTGGGCTGCGAAGCTCATTTCGAGCTATGGAAGAGGCTATTCTGCCTCGTACCCCGTACACAGGAGGGGTCAATATATCAAGTGGGCGGAGCCAAAATATGGTGCATCACCGGGACCGGATACCTGTCCGGTACTCCGAAGAAGACATCCGAAGACTGGCCTTCGGAGTGGTTTTATATGGAGGACGTCCCCCTTCCACACCCTGTTCGGATGGGCCTTCCCGAGTTTAATAACGCCCCTTTGAAGAAACTGTAACGCCCTCGATGCGGCTATATCTCCCACGTGTCGAGGCACGACTTAGAGGCATAACCGCATTGAAAGCAATGTCGCAAGTGAGGTAATCTTCACACAATCCATGTAATAAATAAAGGGGAAAGATACATAGTTGGCTTACAATCGCCACTTCACACAAGTACATAAATAACATCCATCAAACAGATTACACTCAAGGTCCGACTACGGTACCAAAATGAAAGAAGACTACCCCAAATGCTAAACAGATCCCCGGATCACCCAACTGGGCTCCACTACTGATCATCTGGAAAAGAAACATAGTAACGGCCACGTTCCTCGTCGAACTCCCAAGTGAGCTCGGTCGCGTCATCTGCACTGACATCGTTGGTACCTGCAACTGTGGTGATAATATCTGTGAGTCACGGGGACTCAGCAATCTCACACCCGCGAGATCAAGACTATTTAAGCTTAAAGGTGGGAAAAGGGTTTGTGAGGTGGAGCTGCAGCAAGCGACTAGCATATGGTGGCTACAGCGTAAAAGAGAGCGAGAAGAGAAGGCAAAGCACGGTCGTGAAACTAGAAGTGATCAAGAAGTGATCCTGAAACGACCTACGTCAGACATAACTCCAACAACCGTGTTCACTTCTCGGACCTCGCCGAGAAGAGACCATCACGGTTACACACGCGGTTGATGTGTTTTAGTTAAGGTCAACTTCGGGTTTTCTACAACCGGACATCAACAAATTCCCATCTGCCTCATAACCGCGGGCACGGCTTTCGAAAGATAATACCCTGCAGGGGTGTCCCAACTTAGCCCATGATAAGCTCTCACGGTCAACGAAGGATATTCCTTCTACCGGGAAGACCCGATCAATCTCGGAATCCCGGACTACAAGACATTTCGACAGCAACAAAACAAGTCCAGCAAAGCCGCCCGATTGTGCCGACAAATCCTGATAGGAGCTGCACATATCTCGGTCTCAGGGCACATCCGGATGAGACTAGCTACGAGTAAAACCAGGCCTCGAGTTTCCACGAGGGGGCCCCGCAGGCAGCTCAGTTCAAACCAGCACTTAGAGAGAAGCACTGGCCCGGGGGGGGGGGGCTAAAATAAGGATGACCCTCGGGCTCGCGAAAACCCGGGGGAAAAAGAGTAGGTGGTGGCAAATGGTAAAAACCAATGTTGGGCCTTGCTGGAAAAGTCTTATTCAAAGCGAACTGTCAAGGGGGTCCCATAAATCACCCAACCGTGTAAGGAACGCAAACTCCGGGAACATAACACCGGTATGACGGAAACTAGGGTGGCAAGAGTGAAACAAAACACCAGGCATAAGGCCGAGCCTTCCACCCTTTACCAAGTATATAGATGCATTAATTAAATAAGAGGTATTGTGATATCCCAACAAGTAAACATGTTCCAACAAGGAACAACAAGATCATGTTCCAACAAGGAACAAACTTCATCTTCACCTGCAACTAACAACGCTATAAGAGGGGCTGAGCAAAGCAGTAACATAGCCAAACAACGGTTGCTAGGACATGGATGGTTAGGGGCTGACAAGGCAATATAGGAGGCATGATATAGCAAGTGGTAGGTATCGCAGCATAGGCATAGCAAAAGAGCGAGCAATCTAGCAAGCAAAGATAGAAGTGATTTCGAGGGTATGGTCATCTTGCCTGCAAGAGTTTCAGAGTTCTCGAAAGCTTGGTCCTCGAAAGCGTTCTCAACGGAATCCTCGTTCACGTACTCGTCTCCCGACTCTACCCAAGACAAGAGAACAAGCAAAGGAATCAATATCAACCACGATGCAATGCGCAAGCAACATGATGCAAAACATGGCATGATATGCGAGAGGTGATATGCAATGCGTATGCATGCTCCGGAAGGACAATGATGAACAGGGCATAATCTTGGCAAACCAAGCATGCCACTGGATAGATGAGGTGATTTCGGTTGAAATCGATATAAAGAACACCGGAATCGGATGCACGGTTTGCAAATGGCAAGCAATACAAGAATGACACGAATCTGCCATTAACAGCATGATGCTACTTAGCAAGCAACAAATAATTAAGCTACTGCACCCAAACATGGCCACAAAGCATATGACAGTAATCTACACAAGATGCACGACAAAATATGAACAATGAGCTACGGCTAATTCACATCATAACAGGTCCAAACAAGCATGGCAAAAGTGCAAAAGATAACAGGTTCCCAGACTTAGTGAAATTTACAACATAGCAGAAACTAACATCAGGCTGACATGTTCAGAGCAATGAAACAACATGCTACAGGTTCAGAACATAGCAAAGTAAGGCATGGCATGAATCTACTCAAATCACTTGACAAAAGTCCTTTACTTACCATAAGCCAAAAAGGACCAGAAAATATGATTACACCCATGTCAATTAAGCAAGTTTCGTTACAGGTTTCAGACTTAGCAGAAAACTGGACATGGCAGAAAACTAATAACGACTAGGCATGTTCGTGAGCTCGACGCACTCACTACAGAGCATTTCATGATAAACTAAGAATACATACATCAAGAAGACATGGCATAGTAACTATACATGGCAAGAATAACATCATATCATGCAAGGATCAACTACACCAAGCTTGGCAAAATCGAATAACACGTAAACAATCTGCCAGCAACATTTTGAAGCAAAAGTAGAGCTCGATTGACTCAAGCTATGGCACTCCATAATTGCAAACAAAGGCATTTATATATAGAGAAAATACTCAAGTTCAAAACTCCCTTACTGATCATGCTCAAATTATGCATAGATCTCTCGGAAATAACATGAACACATGGCATATAAATAACAGCAGTCAGGGACTTAGTGAAATCACCAAGTCTCTGAAATCAGCAACATCAGGTGACCTAGTTTGCATGCTTGTGCTAGTCACCACATAGATCACAAAAATACATGGAAAAATTCTCTGGATAGGTAGAATGGCATATTACAAAACTCATGTAGGACTCAACTTCATAGGAGGTACACATCAATCATGGCAAAAATGACAAAAGTGCATGTTCAGATAAGATCCAGCAGCTAACATCAACTAGCCCTCTTCTAACAGCATTTCGGGCATTAAGACGACCTCAAATGAACATGATGCAATGGAACAAAATGATGTACTCTCCGAGGCAAACAAATCGACATATTATACGCACGAATTGGAGCTACGGATGCAAAGTTATGGCATGTAGAAGAACTGATGATATGATGCAAAACTTAGGACTTCGAGATTTCGGGGAGAAGGTAAAAGTCAACCCATGCGCGGTTTTCGAGGAACGCCGGCGCGGCTCGCCGGAGTGCGTCGGAGCGGCGGCGGCGGAGACAGATCCGGCCGGATCCGGGCGACGCCGGCCCGGATCTGGCCGCGGGAGGCGCGGGGCGGCGAGGGGAGGCGCGTGGCGGCGCGGGCGCCGGGCGACGGCGCGGAGGAGGCGCGGCGGCGGCGGTCCGGCGACGGCGAAGTGCGCAGGAGCGGGCGCCGGCGCGGGGCGAAGCCGGGCGCGGGGCGGCAGCGAGGCCAGGCGGCAGCGGGGCGGAGACCGGGCCGCGGGGGCCTTCCCGGGGCCGAGCGGGCCGCGGGCGGGCGCGCGGTGGCCGGCGGGCGGGGCGGCCACGTGGCAGGCGCCGATTGGCGCGGGTGGCGGCGGCGGCTGCGTCCGGTCCGGAACGGACGCGTCCGGCGGCGGCGGGGCGATTTCGTCTAGGGTTAGGGGTGTTTTGCCCGCAAATGGAGGAGGGGGAGGCCTTTTTATAGATAGGAGGAGCTAGGAGGCTCCAAACGGAGTGCGGTTTTCGCCCACGCGATCGTGATCGAACGGCGGAGGACATGGGAGTGACTTAGATGGGTTATTGGGCTGTTTTGAAGGGGTGTTGGGCTGCAACACACACGAGGCCTTCACGGTTACCCGGTTAACCGTTGGGGTACCAAACGAACTCCGATTGACCCGAAACTTGACAGGCGGTCTACCGGTGCTATACCGAGGCCACATGTCAAACCTCGGTCCATTCCGAAAATGTTTAATACCCGCTCACGAAGAAATATAAAAGGGGACGCCGGGAGACATAGGAGCGCCGGATTGCAAAACGGACAACGGGAAAAATGCTCGGATTTATGAGACGAACACGTATGCGAAAGCGACGCACATGATGACATGAAATGAAATGCATGACATGACCAAAATGCAAAACGGAGAGAACCCAACCACGGAGGAAATATCATAACACGTAGCTGGAAATGGCAAGAGTTGGATTACAAATATGGCAAGTTACATCTGGGGCATTACAGAAACGCCGCAGCTGGCGCCCTCGGAGCCCCCAGGAGGAAGATAACAGAGAGGTCCTCTACCTGATGGGCCGGATACAGACGCTGGCCAAATCAGCATTGACAATAATCGAGGTTATGTCAATATGTATATTGCGGGGAGTGCAGCCACTTCAATATCGGGGACAACCCATGTGGCACTTCAATGGAGAAGACGATGCCACCCGTTGCGGTCGTAAAGGTCCGGACTCCGTCGCTGCTCTAGCGAAAATACTGTCCGAATTGTATAAAGGAGAGGAAGAGGAGTTCATCCGCATCAAGCCACGGGATGGATTCTCCATGTACAACCCCCCAAGCTGGCTGAGCTGCTACTTTTTACTCCAAACCTTCCTGCATTCTTCGTCATAAGTATTTACCTTGCCATTTCATGGCAGGAACTGCGAAAAGCTGTGAGGGAGGTCCACAGCCCGCCTTCACAACCAGAGGACCCTGACCGGGCCCTCGACCCTAGACTCGAAGAAGATCTGGACACATTTGTGGAGCTTATTGACAAGACGTTCAATCAATTAAGCTGCGACGGTGCCATGGTGGCCATCATAGCCCCTGCATCGCATGTAAGCAAAACCAGAGTCCCAACTTCCGAGAAGGATCCCTTTTTCTGCACTTCACCTACCGCACACACATGGTGTCCTACAGGGAAGGCCCTCGGGATGCCATGCCGAACCCGCAGTGACTCACCAACAAGGGGCACCGAAGCCGGATAGGCTTAAAAGGAAGGCAGTCAGGACTGAGACGTTGTCGCAGAGGTATGAAAAAGAACCCCGCTCCGTGGTCGTCGTCTTTTAAAGTATAATAACGCCCATGTTTCCTAGTAGGAAAAATGCTCGTCGGACTATATCCGGAGAGGTTGCCAGCCACGCCTCCACCAGTCAGGCTCTAGAGCCGGACTTAGAGGCGGACGCTAACATGGGGCCAACACTGGATGTTCCTCCTACAGAGGATGCGGATAGGCTGTCCGCTATGAATTCCGAAGTAGAGAGCGCCATGAATCATAGGCGTCGTCGGGCCGTACTCCGCGACGCTTGTTTCTCCCAAGAGGCATTCGATGCCTTTAACTCAGGAGACGCGTACATCCGAGCTGCTCAAAATGGTCTTGCCAGAGCCATGGACCAGTATGTAAAGGATATACGAGTAAGAAAATCTAATAATTGTGTATATCAGTAGCCCCTGAGACTTGAAACAGTTGACACAACTGATTTAAGGATCATTATTTGTGTAGGTTCTTACGGAGAAGAATACCCAGTTGTCTCAAGAGCTGGAGGAGTGCAAAGCCCAGCTTCAGGCAGCAGTTGCCGCAGTGAAGGAGTCCGAGAAGGCCCCATTTGGTAATACTTGTTTCTATTGCAAAGAATGACATGTACTAGGTAGTATGCGGCATGTATGCAAATCTAACAATAGATTTCGCAGATGACCCCGGAGTGAATCCGGAGGTCGTGCGAGGCGATGAACAACATGCTCAACGACATCTAAAGGCTGGCGAGCGCGTGCTTAAGAAGGTTAGGCAGGAGAAAAACGATCTCCAAGATGCCAATATCCGGCTGAGTGTTGAACTGAAAGATGTTCGGGCCCAGCTTGCTGACTCCGTAAAGGAGAATAAGAGGCTTTGACGCGGCATTTTTAGTAAGTGCTTGAACGAACTTTTATAGAGTTCGGCGAAGAAACCGACTAACAGAGTTATATATGTAGGTATGATGACGGGTCGTCCCGCGGAAGAGATGCCCGGGTCTGCAGGTGATCTTCTGCCCGAGCTCTCACGACTGCACGAACAAGTTCGGCAGGTGATGCAGGGCATTGCCCAGGCCTTGTGGCCATCCGCCTTGTCGGTGTACTAAAGTAGGGGTACCTTAGTACCCCGAACTTGTGCACGGGCAGTCGCAGCACCCCCGCGGCAAGGCTTGCCAGGTGATCGCCAAGACCCTCCATGGTCCCCTTTTGGGGCCATTCAAGAACAAAGTATTTGAGCCAAGGCCCCGGCAAGAGGAGCTTGCCGGGAAGGCCACCCAAAGGGAGCGAGGCCCCAGCAAGAGGAGCTTGCCGGGACCGCCGCTCGAAGCACAAGACCCCGGCAAGAGGAGCTTGCCGGGAAGGCCAACCACGGCGCGACAAGGACCTTGCCACGGCGCGTCCCGCGCTCCGGCAAGGCCCGGTGAGCGGCAAGCTCCCGGGCGCGACAAGACATCCACCGCGGCAAGACGCTTGCCGCGGCAAGTTACCACCCCGCGCCTGCGCTCCAGCTCACCCACCAACGTGTCGCTCTGGGGGCATTCCAGGCGCACGTGGCAGGAGGCTGCGTAGCCAGGGGCATGCGGTGGCGAAGCGAAGCTGACAGAGTAGCCATCGTGGCAAACGGTGGCGCTCCTGACGGTCCTGTTCCTGCATCGTCTGGGCGATGCGGACGGGCATTTAATGCCCTTGTCCCCCGCCGTCAGAGTTAGGTATGATAGCACTGTACAGCCACTGTGCAGGCAGCTGTACCCACTACATCATTCTACCATTTTTGCCCCCACCTACGCTGCCACCTGTGGGTAACCCCTTGAGCATATAAAAGGAGGCCCCATGCGCACGTAGAAGGGGAGGACACCCATTTTCACGCTCGGCCTCGCCATCGGCTCGTGTGTACTGTAGCACCACGCGCCTCCGAGCAAGAACACAATACAAACCACAAAGCAGCAGTAGGGTTTTACGCATCCGTGCGGCCCGAAGCTGGGTAAACCCCTCGTGTGCGTCGCCTCGATCTGCTCTTCGTGCAACCTCCGCCCCCCGCCGAACCAGTAAGGGGCTCGGTCCCCATAGGTGTTCGAGGAAGCCGATTCCCCCCGACATCTTTGGCGCGCCAGGTAGGGGGCGTCGAGGCTGTGTGAACCTGATCCGGCGTCCGCACAGGCTAGATTTCCATCATCTTCATCGACATGCCGCCGAAGAAGAAAGCTCCAGAAGTGGCTGGTCCGCCCGCGTCAAACCCGCCGCCCTTGGAGCAAACGGGTGGTGGGGACGGCGCCAGCGGCGGGACGGGCGTCGTCGAGCCAGCTCATGGCGCCACGGCGTCCGAACATGCATCGAGCTCGTGACGCTACGGCGTCCAGACCTGCGCCGATGCCCCTCGGCGCAGGCAAGCCCTGGTCATACCAGGCAACCTTTCGCTCTATTCCATGGAGCGGAGGCAGTTAGCCCCACGGATCTCGCATACGGGCCACCTCGAGTGCTCGCTCACGCTGAGCTCGAGCGAGAGCAGCTGCGTCGAGATGACGCGCTGCTCCTCGAGGAGGACCGCCTTCAGGCCGCTGTGCGAGCTGCTCGCTACCAGCAAGCTTTGCGCCGCTTTTATAGCCGCAAAGTTAGTGCCAGAAGTTCCAAGGAAGTGGGAAGGCCCTTACCGGGTGAAACGAGTCGCTAGGCCTGGCGCTGTCCGCCTTGAGACCGAAGATACCACTCCGGTGAGCAACTCCTGGAACGTTGGGCATCTTCATAAGTTTCGCCCGTAAGGCGCGGTTGTCGGACCCAGTCCGGCAACCACCCTTCTGTACAAAGTCTTGCCGCTGTTGCATGTGATCCTTTGTACAGAGCCAGGCGCAGACCCTGTGCGCAGATTGGGCTCATGTGCTCCGCGCACCTTGTCGATCTCATGCTCTTCATTCCTTGCATGCATTATCTGACACTCTGTGCAACACTGACCCCCGGTAAGCGCCGGCGAGCCCCATGTTTCGCCTTGCCGGAAAGCGACCTTGCCGGGCAGCGAGCCGCGGAAAAGCTAAGTTGCTAAAGCTTGAGCAATCGAGTTTTTAAAATTTTACGGTTATCTTCCTTGAACGACCGTGCTTTGTATGGAAAACCTGTGCGCGGAGGGACCGGCTCGTGGCTAGTTGCGCCCTTACTTCGTTTCGAGTCTGCTCAACGACTTAAGTGTGCTACAACCAGAGTGGCATCCTTACTTTGTTTCGAGCTCGCGCAACAGCTTAAGTGTGCTGCGACTGCAGTCGCAACACTTACTTTGCTTTGAGCCTGCTCAACAATTTAAGTGAGCTGCAGCTAGCCGCGATAAGGTTTCTTGCCGGTAGTGGCGCCGCTGGCGGGCTGCTGATGTCCCGCACTCAGAGCCCGCGGTAAGGCGGAGGCCTACGCCGACAAGTCCCCAGAAGCGTAGGGCAAAAACATACAAAGCACGGAATCAAGTAGAGGAAATAACAGTGCAGTCACTACCTAAGATAAAGTTATATTACAAAGGCGAGCTTGTCGTAGACCTAATGAATCGCTTTCATAACTTGACCAGCAGCGACAAGAAGAAGAAAGGGGGGCGGCCTAATCCACACGGTCGCCCTCGATCCTCTTGATCCCGGCCACCTTCTCCACTATGGGCGCGACGAGGGCCTTGATTTCCTCGAGATCAGCCTCTGCCGGCAGGGATTTGAGGACGTTGGTGAGCCTGATGCCGGGGTTGCGGAAGGCGACCTTCACCAACACTTTCTCGAGGGCTCCGGCGACGGCTTCGCGCGTCTCGCCGGCCAGCTGCTCCGGGATTGCGTTCCGGAGATGCTTGAGGGCCGCCACCACGCCCTTGAAGAACGAAGTGAGCTTGGCGCTGGGCGGGACATTTTCGCCAGTGGGATACTCGTGTCCCTCCATCCCTAGCAGCGTCAGCTCCTTGTCGATGGTGGCGGCGATGTCCACGAGACCCTCAGTCCACTGCTCCACCGTCGCCCTGAAGTTGTTCTGGGTAACGGCGACGCTTTTAAGCAGCGCCTCGTTGTCCGCGACCTCCTTCCGCAAGGTCGTCTCCCGCTCCTTGGCGCTCTCCAGCGCCTTGGCCAAGGTGCCCAGCTTCACCTCGAGATCGCCATTGGAGTCCTTGGCGGCGTCGAGCTCCTTGATCTTCTCGGCGAAGCGGCCCTGCAGCTCGCCAAGGGTGTGGGCGCCCTTCTCGCGCTCCCGTTTGAGCGCGGCGAGCTCCTCGCCGCTCGCCCTGAGATCAGTGTCGAGCTGCGCCACCTTCGCCTCCAGTGCCTCCTTGGCGGCCTCGGCGGTCGCGGCGGCATCTTGCGCTTCCTTGAGGGCTCCGCCAAGCGCTTGCTCGCGCGTGGCGACCTCCTCCTCGTGGCTGGCGAGGCTGGCTTGCTGCTGCACCAGCTCGCCTTCCCGCGCGGCCAGCCCCGTGGCGGCAAGCCTTTGCTGCTCTTCAGCTTCTGCCTTCTCGAGGATGAAGGCCGTCCGCGCCTCGTCGAGTTGCCTTCGCTCCTCCGCCAAGGAACGGAGGGCCTCCTGGTTGAGCTCCCTGGCGCGCTTCTCCATGTCCGCTCCCGCATTCGCGACAAGCGCTTCCCGGCGTTCCACCTGGGCTTGTCGGGCGCGGTAGAGCGACACCAGCTTCCGGAGCAGCCGCTCCTCTTCAGGCTCGCCGCCGCTGCTGCTTGGCGCGTCAACCAGCGTCAGCCCGGCGGAGGCGAGCACCTCTCCATCCAAGGCCTCCCCCTCGACCGGCGCCCTGGAAGTCGACTCCCAGGGGAGCTTGATGAAGATACCGTCGCGGCCTTCAGGTAGGCGCCTGGCTAGGGCTCCTCGGGGCCCGACACCGCTGCGGAGATGGGATCGGCGGTCGGCGCAACGCCTGGCGCTCCTGCGGCCTCAGGGCCGTCAGTACGATCACCGGGCCCCTCACCCGCGGCTGCCTCGGCGGCCTCTTCGCCGACCGGATCTTTGGCACCCTCCGCCTCTCCGATGGCGGCCACGTCGTTGGTATGGCCGCGCGCGTCCTCCTCGACAACGACCTCGGTCTCCATCGGGTCCGTGGCGGGCGGGTCTGAAGGCCGAAGGAGGAGGAGAAGTCAAGCAACTATCCAAAGAAGAAGAACCCCAGGGGAGTTTCGAGGCAAGAAGGTTACCTGGGCCAGGGTCTGCCGTCGCGGTCTCCGTCGCCAAGGGGCCGTCGGCATCGTCCCTCACCGGAGACGGCTCTCTTGCCGGGGACTGCTCCCTTGCCGGGGGCTGCTCCCTCGCCGGACACCGCTCCCTTGCCGGGGACTGCCCTCTTGCCGGGACTGCTCCCTTGCCGGGGACGGCTCCCTCGCCGGGGACTCCTCCATTGCCGGGGAACTCCCCCTTGGCGGTGTAGTTGTAGCGGGTGGCTCATCGGGGGCGGTCTCCGGATGCTCCTGGTGGGGCTGCTCTGCTCCTGCACAAATCGTCAGCCAGATGTCAGGAAAAGCGAAGGGTACCCGAGCGCGCCCAACGGCAGAAAGCAAGCCATATGCTTACGCTGGGGGCTGCGCTGGGGGCTGCTCTGAGGATTAGTTGGTGGGTCCGGCAAGGTCATCTCAGGCGCACCCCCTGCCGTCACGGAGGGCTCGTCGTCGAGGATGACCACCGGGACCTTGGCTCTCTTTGCCATCCTCTGAGCCAGAGTCCCGAAAAGGACCAAATTCGGAGGAAAGCAAATGAGATGCGAGGCACAACTACGAGAATTGAAGAGACACAGGAACAGCGGGGATCTTACTCCTCTCCCTCTTCCTCGTCGGAGCTAAGCACGGAGAAGTCGAAGACCGGCTTGCTCCTGGCGCGAAGAGGCGGGGGAGTAGGCTCCCGTGGCCGCTTGGCGGGAGCAGTAGACGGCTCCGCTCCAGCCGCCGCCGCGGCGCGAGAAGCGGCAGGAGCAGAAGCCGCGGCCTGCGAAGACCCCGCTCCTGCTGCCTCAGAGGAGCGTGTCACGCGGCGCTGCGGCTGTTGGCCCGTCTGCCGCACCACCTCCCCAGCCTTGCGGAGACGCCTCCGTGGCTGGGCAGGGGGCTCTGCTTGCGACGAGCTGTCCGCGGGACGGGAGGAAGAGGCGCCGACCTCCGGCAAGCCGCTCGTGTCCTGGGCAGGCTCGCCCTCGGCATCGTGCCCGGCAAGCTCTTCCTCGCCGGCAAACTCCGCTCGATCAGCAAGGCTTTCCGCCTCCGCCGCGTCCGCCTCCGCCAATGTGAAGCCAAATTCGCCCGCGGCCGCGGCTGCCGCGGCCTCCTCCATCCTGGAGGCGATGTACGCCAACTCCGCGTCGGTGGTGTCTCGAGTGAGGCCCCTCTTCTCGTCGGTGTCGACTAGCACCTCCACCAAGTCATCAAAGAACGCCCACACGACATCGTCGGCGGGCTCCTGCCAAGTGGAGTCGATCCTGTGCGAGTCGCACAGCGGCATCATTGCAAGGATGCGGCTGAGCGACGAATTGTTGCACAACGGGACGACGCCTCGCGGCAGCCTGAACCATTCGGGGTGGTCGGGGTCGTGCTTGAACAGCTCCCTGAGCGTCCAGTCAAGCTCCAAGATGGTGAAATTGAAGTTGAGGCCAGGGCACAGCCTCATGATGTCCGCCGCATTCTGGAACTCCCAGGCGGGTCTCCCCTTCTCCTGCAGGGGAGCAATGCGGCAGCGGAGGAAATCTGCGCCTACGGCGCCAACTGTGAGCCCGGCACGCCTGAGCCGCAGGATCCGGGTAACGGCAATCCGTAGCTTGTCGTCGTCCGGAGCCACGGCGCCCCAATCCCTGCCGCGCACCACAGGGGTTTGGCGCACGGCGGTGAATGGCTGCGGGTTCTCCTCGACGATCAGGCACCAGTCCGCTCTCCATTCCTCCCATCTGCTGCGGAGCTCCCCCTCCAGATAAGCCTCCTTCCTGCCTGTCTTGGAGATCCAGGCGACCCCGCCAGACAAAGGCTCTCCTTTCTCCACCCGAGGAGAAAAGAAGTGGCGGAAGAGGGCTACGTTGGGGTGGACTCCGACAAAGTTCTCGCAGAAGTGTGTGAAAACCGCCATTGTCAGAACGGCGTTGGGGGTGAAATCGAGAAGATGGAAGCCATAGGTGTTCATGATGTCGCAGAAGAATTCAGAGAAGGGCGGGCAGAGCCCGCAATAGAAGAACACAACAAAGAAAGGATACCCGGTCGGATACTCCTTCTGGGCGGCGGCGGGGAGAACCCTCGTGTGCGGATGCGCTCGCGTCCTCGCCGACCAGAAGAGGTAGTATTCCTCCCTCAGGACCAACGCGTCGAGCTCAGGGGGGAAGACCGCCTGCTCCTTTCGCTGCGCCTCAAGCCGCTGCGCCTCGGCCGACTTCACGGCCTTCCCTTTCCCCTTGTCGCCCTTCGGGGCCATGGCGGAAAGAGGGAGGGAGGTCGACGGCGTCGGTAGCACTGGTGGCGGCGGAAGGGGGCGGCGGAGCGCTGCTTCTCTTGGGAAGTGGCGGAGGTTTTCGAGGAATCGCAACTGGCGGGTGGGCGGATTGCCCCTGTCTCCCCTGCTTATAAGGGGAGGAGGGGGGCGTTTCGCCTTTCCGAATAAACAAATCACCTGCGACGTGACGCATGCCTGCGGGGCTCGGCCCCGCGCACGCCACCCACGTCACGCACGCCTCTCCCCACGACGCCGCGTTCGACGCGTGCCATTTGGGGAAGGCGCGATGGATGCGGAGTTAAGATGCAACGTGACCCAGGCCTCGCATGCCCGTGCACTGTTTTGGGCCTGGCCCAACAGCGCTCGGCACCGTGTATGGCCCAGGCCCGGGGGCTCCTGTCGGTGTACTAAAGTAGGGGTACCTTAGTACCCCGAACTTGTGCACGGGCAGTCGCAGCACCCCCGCGGCAAGGCTTGCCAGGTGATCGCCAAGACCCTCCATGGTCCCCTTTTGGGGCCATTCAAGAACAAAGTATTTGAGCCAAGGCCCCGGCAAGAGGAGCTTGCAGGGAAGGCCACCCGAAGGGAGCGAGGCCCCAGCAAGAGGAGCTTGCCGGGACCGCCGCTCGAAGCACAAGACCCCGGCAAGAGGAGCTTGCCGGGAAGGCCAACCACGGCGCGACAAGGACCTTGCCACGGCGCGTCCCGCGCTCCGGCAAGGCCCGGTGAGCGGCAAGCTCCCGGGCATGACAAGACATCCACCGCGGCAAGACGCTTGCCGCGGCAAGTTACCACCCCACGCCTGCGCTCCAGCTCACCCACCAACGTGTCGCTCTGGGGGCATTCCAGGCGCACGTGGCAGGAGGCTGCATAGCCAGGGGCATGCGGTGGCGAAGCGAAGCTGACATAGTAGCCATCGTGGCAAACGGTGGCGCTCCTGACGGTCCTGTTCCTGCATCGTCTGGGCGACGCGGACGGGCATTTAATGCCCTTGTCCCCCGCCGTCAGAGTTAGGTATGATAGCACTGTACAGCCACTGTGCAGGCAGTTGTACCCACTACAACATTCTACCATTTTTGCCCCCAGCTACGCTGCCACCTGTGGGTAACCCCTTGAGCATATAAAAGGAGGCCCCATGCGCACGTAGAAGGGGAGGACACCCATTTTCACGCTCGGCCTCGCCATCAGCTCGTGTGTACTGTAGCACCACGCGCCTCCGAGCAAGAACACAATACAAACCACAAAGCAGCAGTAGGGTTTTACGCATCCGTGCGGCCCGAAGCTGGGTAAACCCCTCGTGTGCGTCGCCTCGATCTGCTCTTCGTGCAACCTCCGCCCCCCGCCGAACCAGTAAGGGGCTCGGTCCCCATAGGTGTTCGAGGAAGCCGATTCCCCCCGACACGCCTCCCTGCCAGGAGGCATGGGGGAGCTCGCAGAGATGCTCAAGGGAGCGCGGCGGCGCTTCTGATTATGGAAGATATCTGCCTGCCGACAAGGTGCGAGGGAAGCCTGGGCCATGGTGAAGACTCGATATACCAAGGCTGACCCGAACCTTATGGCCGAAGTCGGGCCTGTGGGGTCTGATGGGAAAGAAATCCCTGTCAGTTTGGTGTATGACCAGGTGAAATTAGCCGCAAAGTATTCCCAACGGGATTGTAGGCTAGACAACCTGTTGGATGGTATAGAAGAAGAATTTAGTCACTCTAAGTGATTGTGTACTTCAATTGACATATATTGTCCCTAGCCGGATTGTAAATCATTTGTCATGGCGGACCTTTTCGCTTCGACCTCCGGACCCGACAGTCCGGAGTGAATCCAAATACCCGCTCAGTTATGTAAAAATCGGGGTATGCGTGGAAACCAGGCGTAGGGGTCATAAGTGCTTGAACAGACAAGTACCCAACTAGCTATGTTATATTACATGGATAGTAAAAAACATCTTCCAGGGAGAATAGTTCCATTAAGGGTTCCTTTCCCTGGGTACGCATGCATTAATGTGCATTTCCAAACTGCGAAAGGAGATGCAGGATATAAACATCTGGGGGCATGTATTACAATAGATAAAAGTCGTCTTTTGTTCACTGACCGAATATTCCCTTAAGAATGTTAGCTTTCGGCTTCACCCAGTCTGAGGTACACATCCGGCTGACCCGGCAGTAAAAATCGCATAGGTGCTCCCCTTATGCCCTAGCCGAATTAACGGGAACGTAGGGCATAAACACAAGAGCCAGGCAACCTAGCTTGGCCAAAACTTAAGTCATATCGATGCATATAATGACGAAGAAAAGGTACATGTGGAAAAGTAACACATGTGCGGGGGGCATAAAGCCCGGAAAATAATTATATTAAGCTTCTGTATAAGAAGACCCCAGGTATAATGATCACGCCTAGCGCATCAAGATTGTGTAGTCAAGACACATTTTAACCTTGTAAGGCTGTGAAGAAAAAAGGGAAGAAAAAAAGAAAGAAAAGACAGATAGCTGATATATAAAAAATTGATGGAGGTAAGGAGACGAACACATAGTCCGGAACTAGGCGTAGAACCTTCGGAGTCTGGCTGCGTTCCATGGGTTTGGCTCGAGTCGATTGTCCGATGCATCCCGTAGACGGTACGCTCCACCGATCAGAACTTGGTCGATAACGAAGGGACCTTCCCATTTGGGCTCGAGTTTGTTCTTTTTCTTCTCTAGTAGGCGTAGAACTAATTCGCCAACATTATAAGTTTTGGCCCGTACTTCTCTGCTTTGATACCGTCGAGCCTGTTGCTGATAGAATGCGGAGCGGGCTTTTGCCACATCACGCTCCTCCTCCAGGGCGTCCAAACTGTCCTGCCGATCAAGCTCGGCTTCTTTCTCTTCGTACATGCACACTCGAGGTGAGTCATGAATGATGTCGCAGGGTAGTACCGCCTCTGCGCCATACACCATGAAAAACGGTGTGTATCCGGTAGTACGATTCGGCGTGGTCCGCAGTCCCCATAGTACGGAGTCGAGCTCCTCTACCCAGTGCGTGTCTGATTCCTTTAAGGATCGCACTAATCTGGGTTCAATGCCGCTCATGATAAGACCATTTGCCCGTTCGACCTGACCATTTTGTTTGGGGGTGATAGACGGAGGCATAATCGAGCTTAATGCCCATGTTGCTGCACCAAGTTTTTACCTCTTCGGCTGTAAAGTTCGAGCCGTTATCGGTGATGATGCTGTGGGGTACGCCGTAACGGTGTACAACCCCGGATATGAAGTCTATCACTGGTCCGGATTCAGCGGTTTTAACTGGTTTGGCTTCTATCCATTTGGTGAATTTATCCACCATGACCAATAGGTATTTTTTCTTATGGCTTCCCCTTTATGGGGTCCGACCATATCAAGCCCCCAGACTGCAAAGGGCCAAGTAATGGGGATTGTTTGGAGAGCGGTAGGTGGCATATGGCTTTGGTTTGCAAAAAGCTGGCAGCCCACGCAACGTTGAACGAGGTCCTGTGCGTCTGCTCGGGCCGTCGGCCAGTAAAAACATGTTTGGAAGGCCTTGCTTATAAGGGCCCGGGCTACGGCGTGATGGCCGCCAAGTCTAGCATGAATTTCTGCCAATAGCTGTCGTCCTTCCTCATCGGAGATGCACCTTTGAAGTACTCCGGTAGCTCTTTTCTTACAAAGCTCTCCCTCGTGGACCTTGTAGGCTTTAGACCGCCGCACAATGCAACGTGCCTCGTTTGGGTCCTCGGGGAGTTCTTGCCTAGTTAGGTAAGCCAAGAAGGGTTCGGTCCACGGGGCGATGACGGCCATAATCACGTGGGCCGAAGGTGTTATTTCAGTGGCTAAGCCTCCGATTACGTCAGAGTGTTCGGGATCTGGCGTTGTGTCCGGGTCCGGATTATTGTTGCCGGTCTCTCCTTCCCATACCACGGATGGCTTAAACAGCCTTTCCAAGAAGATATTAGGTGGGACAGGGTCGCGCTTAGTGCCGATACGGGCGAGGATATTCGTCGCCTGATTGTTTTCCCGGACCACATGGTGGAATTCAAGCCCCTCGAACCAAGCTGACATCTTGAGGACGGCATTGCGGTAAGCCGGCATTTTCGGATCCTTGCCGTCGAAGACTCCATTTATTTGAGATGTTGCGAGGTTCGAATCCCCACGCACCTCTAGGCGTTGAATGCCCATGGAAACTGCCATCCGGAGACCATGTAACAAGGCCTCATATTCTGCTGCGTTGTTGGAGTCTGTGTATAGTATTTGGAATACGTATTGGACTGTATCTCCGGTGGGGGATGTCAGGACGACACCAGCCCCCAAACCAGCCAGCATTTTAGAGCCATCAAAATGCATGATCCAATTGGAGTATGCGTCCTACTCTTTAGGGAGTTCGGCTTCCGTCCATTCGGCGACGAAATCAGCGAGTACTTGTGACTTAATGGCTCGCCGTGGTTTGTATATTATGTTGAACGGGAGGATCTCAATAGCCCATTTGGCAATCCGGCCCGTGGCATCGCGGTTGTTTATTATGTCGTTGAGTGGTACTTCAGAGGTCACCATAATTGAACACTCTTGAAAGTAGTGTCGTAGTTTCCGGGATGCCATGAAGACCGCGTATGCTATGTTTTGATAATGTGGGTACCGTGATTTGCATGGAGTGAGGACAGTGGATACGTAGTATACCGACTTTTGAAGTGGGAACTTATGTCCTCCCGTCTCTCGTTCGACGACGAGCACTGCGCTTACAACTTGGTGTGTTGTCGCTATATATAACAGCATTGGTTCGCCAACATTTAGCGCGGCCAAGATTGGGTTGGTGGTCAGGATGGCTTTTATTTCTTCCAATCCGGCCGTGGCCGCATCCGTCCACTCGAAGTGTTCGGTGCGTCGAAGAAGGCGATAAAGGGGTAGTGCCTTTTCTCCTAATCGGGAGATAAAGCGGCTTAAGGCAGCCACGCATCCAGTTAATTTTTGGATTTGCTTGAGGTCTGTTGGGATGGCCAACTATGACAGAGCTTAGATTTTAGCCGAATTTGCTTCAATTACTCTACTGGAGACGATGAAGCCCAGGAGCTTTCCGTCGGGCACGCCAAAAACGCATTTTTCTGGATTGAGCTTGATGTCGTATGTTCGGAGATTGTCGAACGTGAGCCTCAAGTCGTCTATTAAGGATTCGACGTGTTTGGTTTTGATAACCACGTCGTCTACGTATGCCTCCACTGTCTTGCCAATTTGTGTTTCCAGGCATGTCTGAATCATGCGTTGATAGGTTGCACCGGCGTTTTTGAGCCCGAAGGGCATGGTGTTGAAACAGAAGGGGCCGCATGGAGTGATAAATGCCGTTGCGGCTTGATCGGACTCCGCCATCTTAATTTGATGGTATCCGAAGTATGCGTCGAGGAAACACAATGAGTCGTGTCCTGCGGTAGCGTCGATAATTTGATCGATGCGAGGGAGGGGGAAGGGATCCTTGGGGCAAGCCTTGTTAAGGTCCTTGAAATCGACACATAGGCGCCAGGATTTGTCCTTCTTTGATACCATCACCAGGTTTGCTAGCCAGTCCGAATGTTTTATTTCTTGAATGAATCCGACCTTAAGTAACTTGGCTAGCTCCTCTCCCATGGCTTGTCGCTTAGGCTCAGAGAAACGCCGAAGAGTTTGCTTGACTGGCTTGAACCCCTTTAGAATGTTGAGGCTATGCTCGGCCAGCCTACGTGGGATTCCTGGCATGTCTGAAGGATGCCAGGCGAAGATGTCCCAATTCTCGCGCAAGAACTTCCGTAGTGCGGCATCTACTGTGGGGTTTAACTGTGCCTCGATGGATGCTGTTTTTGTAGGGTCCGTTGGGTGGACTTGGAATTTGACTATTTCGTCCCCTGGTTTAAAATAGGTGGACTTGGGTATTTTGTCGAGTATCATGTCGTCCCTGTCCACTATGGAGCACAGCGCGGTTAGTTCTTCGGCCGCAAGGGCTTCGGATAACGCCTCGAGGGCTAGTGCGGCGGTTTGATTTTCAGCACGGAGTGCTAACTCCGGGTCACTAGCTAGAGTGATAATTCCATTAGGCCCGGGCATTTTGAGCTTCATGTACCCGTAATGGGGTATAGCTTGGAAGATCGTGAATGCCTCCCGCCCTAGAAGGGCGTGGTACCCGCTACTGAACGGGGTCACTTGGAATGTGATTTCTTCGGACCTATAATTCTCCGGCGTGCCGAATACCACATCTAGTGTGATTTTTCCTGCACATCGTGCCTCCCGACTAGGGATGATCCCTCTGAAGGTCGTGCTGCTTTGCTCAATGCGGCTCCTATCTATTTCCATTTTTCGAAGAGTCTCCTCATAGATGAGGTTTAATCCGCTGCCACCGTCCATGAGCACTTTAGTAAGCCGGAAGGCGTCCACAATTGGACTAAGGACCAAGGCGGCTGGTGCTCGGGCTGTTCGGAATTTAGGTTCGTCACTGGCATTGAAGGTTATAGCCGTATTGCTCCATGGATTTATTGCTGCCATGTGGCAGACTTCGGCAAGGCTGCGGAGTGCTCGCTTACACCTATTATTTGAGGCGAAGGTCTCGAAGACTATCAATACTGTATTGTTATTGTCCATGGGATGGTGCTCTGCGGTATTGTTGATGAGGAGATCCTCACCGCTCTTGGCCACCTGCCGGAGTATCCAACATGCTCTAAGGCTATGAGTTGGCGTGGTAGCCGGTGTACTGTGAATTTTGCATGGCCCGTTGAGCCATCCCTCCAATATAGTTCCACGCCCTGCAGTGGGCTTTTGTTTCTTTGTATTAGACCGGGTGACTTACGAGAGTACACCCTTTTAGTTCGGACGGGGGGTTTAGTGAGAACCGAAGGATCCCAGAATTTTGTTTGGGTTTTCCAGGCGCTTTCCATCGCACAGTACTTCTGTACTATGGCCGCCAAGTCAGCGAAGTGTGCTATCTCACGGCGACTTATGGCGTTGAGGATTCCCTTGTCCGTGCAGTTTTTGCAAAAGAACGAAATTGCGTCTTCCTAGCGACAGTCCTTGACCTTGTTCATTACAAGGAGGAATCTGTCCCAATAGTGATGTACTATCTCTTGGGGCTCTTGTCTAATGTGGGAAAGATCATTTATATCTGGGTGGATGGGTAGATTTAAGTCCGAACCCTGACCCGATCTAAGACCCAGGGGCGGGGGAGTTTCCGATCTTAGAAGTTCGGGCTCCGGGATGTTGCCCAATAGGTCTGGCCCGCTGTTTGATTCTATGTTCAAAGCGTGGGCCATGTCCTCCCGTAGACGGGTATCCGGCTCGGAGAGCTCGAGAATCCAGACATAGTTTGTCCTCAAGATAGACGAAGAATCACTACGTTGCTCCTCCACCACCGCTATTTGATGGGTGCCAGGCGGAGAGTTAATCTCCCTTTGGTCGGGTTTAAGCCCGATCCGATCATAGTCCATAGCGACTCACAAGGCGGCGATGCGATCCAAGAGCTCGTTCAAGGAAGAGAGCTCCATTGGATCCATTTGCTCGGCGAATTCCGAGCCGACGCGGAGGCTGTTTTTGATGACCCGAGAAGTCATCGTCGGCGCAACGGCCGAGCGGGCGGTCATGAAGAAGCTGCCTAGTCGGAGAGTTTGGCCTACAGCCAGGTCTCCCCCAGAGGTGATGTTGTCCTTGACAACAAGACGAGCCATCAAGCCTTATGATGACGACACAGTGGAATTCTCAATGAAAGCACCAATGTCGGTGTCAAAACCGGCGGATCTCGGGTAGGGGGTCCCGAACTGTGCATCTAAGGCGGATGGTAACAGGAGGCGGGGGACACAATATTTACCCAGGTTCAGGCCCTCTCGATGGAGGTAATACCCTACTTCTTGCTTGATTGATCTTGATGATATGAGTATTACAAGAGTTGATCTACCACGAGATCGTAGAGGCTAAACCCTAGAAGCTAGCCTATGGTTATGATTGTTCTCGTCCTACCGACTAAACCCTCCGGCTTATATAGACACCGGAGGGGGCTAGGGTTATACAGAGTCGGTTACAAGGGAGGAGATCTACATATCCAGATTGCCAAGCTTGCCTTCCACGCAAAGGAGAGTCCCACCCGGACACGGGACGAAGTCTTCAATCTTGTATCTTAATAGTCCAACAGTCCAACGGAAGTATATAGTCCGGCTGTCCGAGGACCCCATAATCTAGGACTCCCTCAAGACCCCTGCAGCAGAAGGATCTGCAACCAGTCGCAAACAGGTCATCATCTTCGACCACGGTACAATTGCCACCACGTCGCTTCCTCATTTCTTGACACCAGCGCTGAGAGGGCATGAACATCAATCCAACACACCTGCAACAGTCGTCGCCATCTTTGGCTTTGAGTACCACGAAAAGTGTCCCTTCCGAAAGGAAGAGAACTCGAGTTATCCAACCAGTCCAGTACCGCGGCCGGGCCATCCGCCCGGACAAAGCAGGATCTCCCACCAGCATCAGCACAGAGGAAGGAGAAGAACAGCAACAGCAAATCATACCAACAAGGAAGAAGAGAGGTCTTCGTCTCCCTGCCTCCATCGCCCATATGAGGATCCAAACGGCCAGTGCCGATGGACCTCCAACCACCATAGCCCCGGACCTCGACGAGATCCGGGGATCCCCAACACCGCTGGCTCCTAGACGAAGACAAAAGCCTCGCCTGACCGCGAACAGAGCCCGGAGAAACTTATTTCGACGCGACACCACCGCAACGGCCTCGGCAGCGTCTCCCTCAATCCTAACCCTACCACACACCCACCTAGCGAACAGGCCCGAGGTCCCCCTCCCTCCCGCCGCCAGAGCGGCCGACGGAGAGAGAGAGAAAACCAGCGGCGTCACCGGCAGCGCACAAGGGATCCCTCGCCTCCTTGATCGCCTAGATCCTACTTTTTCGGGCGACACCACGATTGTTGTTGCTTCAGAGCATCTTCAATAGCTGCCTTATTTTAATGCATCAAAATATGCTTGGAGTAATATTTACAATATCTAAAAGTGATTTTTATGACATCAAAAAACTTCAATCTTTAACAGTCGCCTTGATAGAGCGCGGATGCTCCAACAACTACCCTAAAAAAGAACTCATCTCAATTCATTCCAAAACAACATAACAATAATTTCATCAATATAGAACATCAAACTATTAAATAATTCATCAAATCCATGACATCAAATGCAACATAAATACAACAATATTCATCACACAATACAATAAAGTTCATCCACAATACAATAAACATAAAGGCGAAACTAGGGGTGTTGTTGCCCATGTCATGCCCATCATTCCTGCATGACATTTTTTTGAAGATCATTGTATGTATCGAACTCTCTAATGTTATGGTACACCTGAATAAAGCATTGGATTCATGACAACTCCATCAAACTACATCTTCGTGCACAACGAAAAAAGCAATAAGTTAACAAAATATACATTGTATAAATTTTGTCAAACACCTTATGTGCGAGGAGGATGAAACCGGACGGCTGCTCATCGAAGCCTCGATGGTAGCCGCATCGGTGGTGAAATGCCTAGGAGAGCCTCCTTGATGCAAGTCGGGAGACTGTTGCCCAAAAATTCGGCGGCACCGAGCCGGTGACATCGACCGAAGCAGCGGCCGCTTGGCTCGATCGCGAAGGTGGTACAGCTGCCCGCGGAGCTCCGACGGCCACTAATCTAGCTCCAAAGGACAGTGGCGAGCTGCATGGTCCATCATACGGCAGCAACACTCCAGTCAATAGCTAAATCGATCAAAAATCGACATGGCAATGGATCCCAACTGGCGGGACGGTGGGGCGGCAGATCCCAAATCGGTGGTACGATGGGGATTGCGACAGTCGTCCATAGTGACAGGGTCGTGCAGCAAGGCCGCGGTGGAGTGGGGAAGAGCGACGGCCATGGCCTTCCTGGCTGAAATCGTCACCAGTGGTGGTGGGGTAAAAAATCAACAGTCGAGCCCATAGTTCAAGTATTCACTGTATTTGCCAGGTCAAAAAATAGGTAGGTCAAGGTTAGAGCATCTCTAGCAGACCCCTTAAAATGGGGCGGCCCATAAAAATCCGGCGACTATACGGGTTTTGCTCTTTTTTGGGCCAGACTAGAGTCTGTATAGTCGCCCGACCCATAATTTTTACAGTGGCCCGCAAAACCGCCCTCCCCCCTGCGGTATATGTAAGGGTTTGTGGCCGAAATACGGGTCAAAAGCCTATCCACGCACTGCCACAATTCCCGACCCCCCCCCCCTTGAAAGTGCGTTATATCGACTAGAGGGGGGGTGTCGGTGTCAAAACCGGCGGATCTCGGGTAGGGGGTCCCGAACTGTGTGTCAAGGTCGGATGGTAACAGGAGACAAGGGACACTTTATTTTACCCAGGTTCGGGCCCTCTCGATGGAGGTAAAACCCTACTCCTGCTAGATTAATATTGATGATATGGGTAGTACAAGAGTAGATCTACCATGAGATCAAGGAGGCTAAACCCTAGAAGCTAGCCTATGGTATGATTGTGTGTGATGATGGTTGTCCTACGGACTACAACCCTCCGATTTATATAGACACCGAATAGGGTTAGGGTTACACAGAGTCGATTACAATGGTAGGAGATCTTGAATATCCGTACGCCTAGCTTGCCTTCCACGCCAAGAAAAGATCCTTCCGGAAACGGGACGAAGTCTTCAATCTTGTATCTTCATAGTCCTGGAGTCCGGCTGAAGGTATAGTCCGGCTATCCGAACACCCCCTAATCCAGGACTCCCTCAGTAGCCCCTGAACCAGGCTTCAATGACGACGAGTCCGGCGCGCAAATTGTCTTCGACATTGCAAGGCGGGTTCCTCCTCCAAGTTCTTCAAGAAGATTACAAACACCAAAAATAGTGTCCGGCTCTGCAAAATAAGTTTCCACATATTGCCATATAGAGAATAATATTAACACAAATCAAATCTGCTGACGTATTCCGCAGTGCGTCATAACACTGCGGCCAAGCTCCTTATATAAATTGTTTTCATTGTTCCACCTCAGCATGTTTAGCGAGGCGGTTTCCTTGGCACGTCTTGTCAAAGCAGAGATCGTGTGCCCCCTTTAACGGGATTCTCATCAATACGGACGTGGGTAACCCAACCACGCCATTTACCACGGCGCTTGGGAGGCAAGTGAGTTTTATTAGGTAGGTGGGGACGCATAACCGCATCAGCCCATATAAGGGGATTAGGATCCACCTTTTTTACCTATGCCTTCTTCCTCCTTTGCCAATCCACCTCTTGCGCACTCAAGCTCCAGTGCCCAAGCTCGCTCTTCCCACCTCAACCTTCTCCATCAATGTCCGGAGTGGGAGGCAAGTGGATGGTCTCCTCCGTTACGGAGGCCCAAGTAAAAAAGCTAAGGAAAGCCGGATATCTGTCCAAGGACATCCCGCATCGGCTTCCCGAGGAGGGGCAGCTCCTTCCTACCCCAAGGCCCCATGAGAGGGTAGTTTTTCTTCCCCATTTCCTCCGCGGACTGGGCTTTCCACTTCACCCATTTGTACGGGGCTCATGTTCTACTACGGCCTGGATTTCCACGATCTGGCCCCGAACTTTGTCCTCAACATCTCGGCGTTTATCGTCGTGTGTGAGGCCTTCCTCCGCGTCCGCCCCCACTTCGGCCTCTGGCTCAAGACCTTCAACGTCAAGCCCAAGGTGGTGTCCGGCACCCAGGCGGAGTGCGGAGGCGCTATGGCTGGCAAGATGGCCAACGTCCTCTGGTTCGACGGCTCCTTTGTGGAGTCCCTAAAGGGGTGGCAAGCTGGGTGGTTTTACATCACCGAGCCACGCGATCCGGAATGGGTCGCAGCCCCTGAGTTTCGATCCGGACCCCCCACGCGGCTTATGTCCTGAAAAGAGATGGGCCTGTCGTGGGGCAAAGAAGAAGAAGTGACTGGGTTGCAAACGTGCATCCAGTCCCTGGTGAACAAGCCAATCTGGCTGATCAACGTGATCCAGGTCATGCTCGTTCGCCGGATCCTCCCGTGCCAACAACGGGATTTTACTTTGTGGGAATTCGACCCGGCGCAACACCAAACCCTCAGCAGGCTCTTCGACACGACGTATGAAGACGTCTGGAAGGTGCTGACCAAAGGCACCGAGTCCCCCGCATCCGCTTCCGAGGATCGCGGATACAGCTCGCAACGCAACGCTAGCGAGGTAAGCTATATATACCTTTGACAGGTTCGTTAAGCTTTTCTACATAGATTAACTCTATGCGGGATCCAAACTCCCTTTACCTTTGACAGGCTTGGCGGAAGATATCCGGACCAATTAACTGTCCGGCTCCCCTGCCTGAAGACCCGGCCCCAGCTCTCCTAGTGAAGCTGCTGGCTCCGGCACCTTATGTGGTGCCAGAGAAGAAGGCCAAGAAGAAGAAAACCACCGGGACTCGAAAAAGTTCCCGCAACATGGTGGTGTCGGACTCGTCATCTGACGAGTCCGAGACGCCCTCCTCTCATGAAAACGAGGAGGAGGAAGAAGAAAGCTCTCCCCCCCAGCGCGGGGAGAAAAGAAGGAGAAGGCCGCCCCAGCAGGGGAGGGCGAGGGGTCTAAGAAAAGGAAGACCCCTCCGCCGGACTACTCCCATGACGCAGAAGAGAGCGGAGAGGAGTGGCCGAACAGGGCCAAGTGTCCGGCGAAATCGTAAGTTCGGATATCAGAGTAACTCATGATGTTCCTTTAACGCATAGTTTTCCCTAATGTCGAATGTAATTTATGCAGCCCGCCCCAGACCGAGTACAATGAATTGTCGGGCGGTTCCCTGGACTCATCGGACGTGAACTCGGTTCCGCCCGCTGTCTCCCCCCGCACTACGGAAGACGCCGAAGTGGCGTCGCGACAAGTTCCGGGGCAGGAGGAGGTTGTCCTGGAGCAGCCGCAAGGCGACCTCCCGGACTCCAGGAGTGAAGGGGACAAGACCCCCCAGGGCTCTAAGTCCGGCTTTGTGCCGGACACCGCGCCGGAATCTTTAACAGTTCCGAGCCGCGGTAGGCGAACTCCTTCCAAAAGGAGCAAGCCTTCTAAGCCAGCGACTTCCGTCCAACCGGAGTCGCTGGACCATCTGCTGGAGGTGCTTGACGGCGCCTCCATCAACGAGGAGCACCGTACTGTTATGAGTACGGTGATCCAAAGGGTTCAGTCCGCCAAAAGCGGACTGACTGAAGCTTGTGCTAGCCTTCTAACATGCTTCGAGGTAAGTAGAAATATGTCAAATTATTTACCGCATAGACAGTAGCCCCTGATGCTCTGTTCGGTGTTCGGAAAGAAAAGCCGAATAGAGGATCTAGTAATTTTCGCAGGAGTCTAACAATAAAAAGTCAAATATGCGTATGCAGGCTTCGCTGCTGTCCACCGCCGCACTGACTGCGCAGGTGGATGTCCTTAAAAAGGACCTCAGGCGGACCGAGCAAGAGCTCGGCCTTGCCAAACGGCAGCTCGAGGAGAAAGAAGGTAAGAAATACCCTAAAAAAAGGTGCCTATAGAGAGGCTTGATTGCAGAAAGAAATAACAGGATTGTGCTGCTTATTGTAGGGGCCACAACCGAGGTGGCAACCCTGAAGCAGGTGCTGGCTGAGGCCGGAAAGAAAACGACCGAGGAGCGCGTCGAGCGAGAAAGGCTTGGGGTTCAGGTCGGCGAGGTGCAGCAAGAGCTGCAAGCTCTCATGAAAAAACATGAGAGTTTGGAGCTTGAGTCAAAAGCGCAAGCATCCGAGCTCGCGTCGGCCATTGAGTCCGCCAAGAATGCCAAGGCCGAAGCCCAAAAGGCCCTCCAAGAGTTGGAGGAGGTGAAAAAGATAGCAATGGGTAAGGCATTCTTAATGCAAAGTAGGAATATAAAAGTAAACTACCTATTACTTACCCGAATCCGGAGTTCTCCAGGGGCATTCGCCGATCTTCCCCGCAGCATATCCGACGCCGCCGTGTTCTACCGAGCTGAAGAGGGCAGCTCGACGGAGAGTGTGTTCTGGTCCCAGTATTCTGAGGCCGGACACCCTGTGCCCTTGAGCGATCAGCTGAAACAGCTGGTCGAGCTCCACAAGGCGGCCGAACAGGCCATGAAGGGCTTATTAGTTCGGCTGTGGCCTGGAGAGGCCCTGCCTGGGAGCTATTTTGGGCTAGTGCGGCGGCTGGTGGAGGCCTGTCCACGGCTTGAGGTCATCAAGCGCTCCGCCTGCATTGAAGGTGCCCGGTGGGCCCTTGCCCGTGTAAGGGTACACTGGGGTAAGCTGGACGGAGAGAAGCTAGTGAAGGACGGGCCACCGGCGGGGAAGGAGCATCGCAAGCCCGAGAACTACTACAAGGAAGTTCTTGCTGGAGCCCGCCTTGTCGCGGATGAATGTACTAAAGATGTAGTATTTGAATGAACTCGCTCGTTTGTATCCTGTGCGCTGAAAACTTTTTCATATGCGCTAAGCAATGCTTATTGAATTTAAAATATTATTTTCTGTGCGGCCGTTTATCAAAAATTGAGAGATGGCTAGTCGTCGGCTTCTGCCCCCATGCCACTAGTGCTGGGGTGTTCGGGATAAACCTGAGGGCTCTTTTTCCCATAGTTGGGTCCTTCGAGGGAGGCGCTCAGCACAACGAACCAGGCAATCGGACTATAATGCTTGAACACTCTCACTTAGCCATAGAACGTTATAATTTTAAATTTCGGCGAAGCCCCTAGTTCGGAAGGCCGAATTCGGGGCGCTATCCACGCCTTTGGCCGGACATAGCCAGCTCCTCGCTCGAAGCGGCATAAGCCTTTAAGGACTTGAAAAACCTCTCGAACAGCGACCGGTCTCACGCCTTATCATGACAGTCTGTTTTAGCTTTCTCCACTGAGGTGCTCAACCCACCTGAACTGGGGCACAATCGTAGTGGTTCTCCTAGTGCTACCTTAGCCGATATAGCGGAACGTAAGGCACCAAAACATAGGAGCCGGGCAAACCCAACATGTGACCAAAATCATGACTCGGAGCCGATGCATATAGTGCTATAAGCTCGGGGTGCCGCACTTGTGAAAGTGTACGGACTTCTCACACCAGATAAAAGGGTAATGAAGCCCCGGCGTGTTTTGCCGTACCATGGTGTACGGGTGCGATCATAAACATATATATTAAATGAGGATAATGCAAAAAATAGACAAAAAGCTATGCATTGTTTATAAAGAGGCTATTTATCAAAGCCGAACAATACAAGTATTGCGATAAGCAAAAAAGATATTAGACTATTTAACATGCCCTGACCAGGCGCAGGCCGCGGAATATAGAAACAGATATATCGCTCGAAATAGAGACCACCTGAGGGTTCCGTAATGCGGCGTAGCTTTGTCTGCTTTCCTGGGTCTTGCATCGTCTGTGCGGCAGCAAGGCCGAACAGGTTATCCGGAGTATGGAGTCCTTAAAGTAAAAAGGAAAATCCGGCAGCCCCTAGTACGTTTGACGCCGTATTGTAGGCATGCCGTTAGTGTGCCCCTCCCCCTGTGCCCATGGAATTTTAAGGGCGTAATTGTGTACTCGAGGTACTAGCTTCGCTATGTTGCGATGGCTGGGGTCGGGGCCGTATTGCTACGCTTGCTCCGAACGTGCCAGACGGTCTTGTTGCAGGTTACTCCGGACGCGCTTTGCATTGTACGGCTTTTTAACGGCCGGACTGGAGAGTTGCCTTGAAAGGCTGCTTTGTACTTCCGCTGCGAGGGCCGTCGTGTGCTCCTCCGTATGGATGGAGCGTTCAGTGTTTCCGCTGACCGTAATTACTCCTCGAGGGCCTGGCATCTTGAGCTTGAGATATGCGTAGTGCGGCACTGCATTGAATTTAGCGAATGCGGTTCATCTGAGGAGGGCATGATAGCCACTGCGGAATGGGACTATATCGAAGATTAACTCTTCGCTTCGGAAGTTATCCGGAGATCCGAAGACCACATCAAGTGTTATCGAGCCTGTGCAATTGGCCTCTACACCTGGGATGATGCCTTTAAAGGTCGTCCTTGTGGGCTTGATCCTTGATGGATCTATGCCCATTTTCCGCACTGTATCCTGATAAAGCAGGTTCAGGCTACTGCCGCCGTCCATGAGGACTCTTGTGAGGTGAAATCCGTCAACGATTGGGTCAAGGACCAATGCGGCGAAACCGCCGTGACGGATGCTAGTGGGGTGGTCCCTTCGATCGAAAGTGATCGGGCAGGAGGACCATGGGTTGAACTTTGGGGCGACTAGCTCCACCGTGTATACGTCCCGTAGCGCACGCTTCCTCTCCCGCTTGGGAATGTGGGTCGCGTATATCATGTTCACCGTCCGCACTTGTGGGGGAAACCCCTTCTGTCCATTGTTGTTCGGCGGCCTGGGCTCCTCCTCGTCGTCGCTATTCAGCCCCTTGTCTTTGTGTTCGGCTCTTAACTTGCCTGCCTGCTTGAACACCCAACAATCCCTGTTGGTGTGATTGGCTGGCCTTTCGGGGGTGCCATGAATCTAGCACGAGCGGTCGAGTATCCGGTCCAAACTGGACGGGCCCTGGGTGTTCTTGTTAAATGGCTTTTTCCGCTGACCGGATTTATAGCCTCTGAATCTGGCATTTACCGCCGTGTCCTCATTGCTTTCGCTGCTAACGCGACGCTTTTGATTGTTTCGACATGACCTGCCACTTTTGTCCTTGGTATCCGAATTACCAGGCTTCTTTGATAAGTTGTTGCTGCGAGCTAGCCAGCTATCTTTGCCCGCGCAAAAGCGGGTCATGAGTGTCGTGAGGGCTGCCATGGATTTCGGCTTTTCCTGTCCCAGGTGCCGGGCAAGCCACTCATCGCGGATGTTATGTTTGAAGGCTGCTAGGGCCTCTGCGTACGGACAATCGACTATCTGATTTTTCTTTGTTAGGAACCGTGTCCAGAATTGCCTGGCTGATTCTTCTGGCTGCTGAATTATGTGGCTTAGGTCGTCGGCGTCCGGTGGCCGCACATAGGTCCCCTGGAAGTTGTCGAGGAATGCGGCTTCTAGGTCCTCCCAAGAACCGATTGAGTCCGCTGGTATGCTGTTAAGCCAGTGCCGGGCTGGTCCCTTAAGCTTAAGGGGTAGATATTTGATGGCGTGTAGATCGTCGCCACGTGCCATGTGGATGTGAAGGAGATAATCCTCAATCCATACTGCCGGATCTGTCGTACCATCGTACGACTTGATATTGACGGGTTTGAAACCCTCTGGGATTTTATGATCCATTACTTCGTCTGTGAAGCATAGTGGGTGTGCGGCGCCCCTGTACTGGGCTATGTCACGACGCAGTTCGGAAGAGCTGTGCCTGTTGTGTTCGGCCCGACCGGATTATTGTGTCCGGAGTGAAAATCATCACGTTTCGTCGGGCGTCCGCACGATCCATAGATCGATCTTGTTTGCCTTGCTTTATCCTCCAGTACGTCTCACAGGTCTGGCTCGTTTTCCCGTGCCTTAGTTGAACGGCACCGGGGCATGGCTTGTTTAAAGGTTCGACAGGCTTCTCTGTCGCGGCCGCGAGGTGGCCGGTCTGCCATGTCATGTGCTTCCTCCTCTGATTGGGGTAGCGGCCTGCGCTTAGGATAATTTTTGGAGGGGCGCCCGAGTTCATACTCTTCGGCCGCAAGGACTTCAGTCCATCTGTCAGCTAGCAAATCTTGATCAGCTCTAAGCGGTTGCTGCTTTTTCTTTAGGCTGTTCGCCGTGGCTAGAAGCCTGCGTTTAAAACGCTCTTGTTCGGCGGGGTCTGATGGTACGACGAATTCGTCATCGTCGAGGCTTGCCTCGTCTTCGGAGGGAGGCATGTAGTTATCATCCTCAACCTCTCGCTCCGCCGCTCTCTCATGAGGGCTGGCTTTTCCATCTTCCTGCGCCGAATCTTGCTGGTTTTGGTGTTCTTCAGCGCTGTCTGGGGTAGTATTATCTCCCGTGCCGGAATCACCGTTTCTACTGTGGCGGGATTTAGAGCGGCGCCGTTGACGCTGGCGTTTTGGCGGTTTTTTCGAGTTGTGGTCCTCCGCTGTTCCATCGCCATCTCCATCCTTTGGAGCGTCCACCATATATATGTCATATGATGAGGTGGCGGTCCAGCGCCCTACAGGTGCTGGTTCTTGTTCGTCTCCTCCTTCGTCATCCATACCGTCGAAGTCTTCGGAGCCGAAGTCAAGCATGTCGGTTAAATCATTGACAGTGGCTATTAAGTGGGTGGTGGGTGGGCTTTGAATTTCTTCGTCGTCCGAATCCCAACCTCGCAGACCATAGTCCGGCCTGGACTCTCCTGACAAGGAGAGAGACTTGAGAGAATTCAGGATATCACCGAAAGGTGAGCACTGAAAGATGTCCGCGGCGGTGAACTCCATTACAGGCGCCCAATCAGATTCGATCGGCGGGGGCACGGAAGGCCTGGAGTTCGGAGAAGAATCCGACTCCTTGGAGTCATGGGCCATGCGGAGTGCGGGGCTGGCGTTCGGCTCGGTCGCCTTTAAGATTGCAGCCCCCGAGGTGACGTCCAACCGTTCATCCTCAAAGAACGCAGCGGGCTCCGAGTCGAGGATCGGGACCGGAGCGTGTGCGGCCTCCAGAGCACTATTCGGAGGCAGAGCTATATCATGCCCCTCGGGATAGTGCGGCGCGCTTGGCTGTGGCTCGAACCCGTCGAAGATCAAGTCTCCGCGGATATCTGCCGTGTAATTTAAGCTTCCAAACCTGACTTGATGGCCAGGGGCGTAGCTTTCGATCTGCTCTAGATGACCAAGCGAATTGGCCCGCAGAGCGAAGCCGCCGAAGACGAAGATTTGTCCGGGGAGGAAAGTCTCACCCTGTACCTCATCGTTGTTGATGATCAAAGGAGCCATCGGGCCTAAAAGCGACGACACAGAGGAACTCTCAATGAAAGCACCAATGTCGGTGTCAAAACCGGCGGATCTCGGGTAGGGGGTCCCGAACTGTGCGTCAAGGTCGGATGGTAACAGGAGACAAGGGACACTTTATTTTACCCAGGTTCGGGCCCTCTCGATGGAGGTAAAACGCTACTCCTGCTAGATTAATATTGATGATATGGGTATTACAAGAGTAGATCTACCATGAGATCAAGGAGGCTAAACCCTAGAAGCTAGCCTATGGTATGATTGTGTATGATGATGGTTGTCCTACGGACTACAACCCTCCGGTTTATATAGACACCTGATAGGGTTAGGGTTACACAGAGTCGGTTACAATGGTAGGAGATCTTGAATATCCGTACACCTAGCTTGCCTTCCACGCCAATAAAAGATCCTTCCGGAAACGGGATGAAATCTTCAATCTTGTATCTTCATAGTCCTGGAGTCCGGCTGAAGGTATAGTCCGGCTATCCGAACACCCCCTAATCCAGGACTCCCTCAGGGGGTGAATAGGCGATTTTTATAAATTCTTCACTGAGGAATTTGCTAGTGAGGAAATTCCTTAGCAAAGAACTACTTGCAGCGGAATAAGTACTCAGAAGTAAACATGACAGAAGACAAGCATAGTCATCATGATGAAATGAAGACAAGCACAGAGTACAGGAAGTGTAATCACATGATAGCACAGGATGAAAACAAATAGACTGAAGAAACTGAACTGAGGAAATTGAAAAAGTCTCCAGTCAAAGTCTTCAAACACAGATATGACAAGCACACAAAACAATACTGAGGAAATGAAAGAGTTGAGGAAATAGAACCAGTTGGCTTGGTGAAGACAATGATTTGGTAGACCAGTTCCAACTACTGTCTCAGTTGTACATCTGGTTGGAGCGGCTAGGTATTTAAACCTGAGGACACACAGTCCCGGACATACAGTGCTCACTGTATTCTCCTTGAACTAAGGTCACACAAACCTCGTCCAATCACTCGTGGTAAGTCTTCAGGTGACTTCCGAACCTTCACAAACTTGGTCACTCGACGATCCACAATTCCTCTTGGATGCTCTAGACCATGACGCCTAACCGTCTGAAAGAAGCACAATCTTCAAAGGTAACAAGCGTTGGATCCACGCAGGATCAATCTCTTCAGTGATGCTCAATCACTTTGGGTTTGTAGGTGTTTGGGTTTGGGTTTTCCTCACTCGATGATTTTCGCTCAAAGTCCTCGGAGGATGGGATGCTCTCAAATGACAAGTGTCAGTTTCTCTCAGAGCAGCCAACCGGCTAGTGGTTGTAGGGGGCGGCTATTTATAGCCTAGGGAGCAGCCTGACATGATAAGACATAAATGCCCTTCAATGATATGATCGTTAGGTGGATAATATATTTTGGGACAGCTGGCGCGTAGCACAACAACGGTCGGAAATTTGAGGTTCAAATTCCTCAGGGCTATCATGTTCCTCACTGTGTAGGCAACCCGCACTGGCGAATTTCTAACTCCTCAGTCAGAACAAATTCCTCAGTGACTAGAAGAACTTCGTCTCTGTTACTGAAGAAATTGACTAAACTGTATGAGATTTCCAATGGCTTCACTCGAAGGGATTGGTAGGTGAAGGATTTTGAGTTGAGCATCACATTGAAATTTTTACTTAGTATTTCCTCGACCCCCTTTAACAGTACGGTGTTTCCTATGACTCAAGAAAGAGAAAATGAAACTACAAAAACAAAAGTCCTCACGCTTCATGTTCCTCGAAGGAATACCAAGCCTTCAAGGTTACACCAATTTCTTCACTTTCAAAGTCTTCAGAAAGTCTTCAGAATACCAAGTCTTTAGATGAAGAACTTCATTTTTAGGGGTCGACTATCTCTGTAAATATCAAACTTCTCATAGACTTATAGACCTGTGTACACTCATAAGCACATTAGACCCTTAACCTATAAGTCTTCAATACACCAAAATCACTAAGGGGCACTAGATGCACTTACAATCTCCCCCTTTTTGGTGATTGATGACAATATAGGTTAATTTTTCAACGGGGACAAACATATGAAGTGTAAATAATGATATTGAGGTATTTGATTGCAAGATATAGAAGAACTCCCCGTGAAGATGTGCATAGTGAGGAATTTGCTTTTGAAGCAATGCACACTTGAAGAGTTGAATCATGGAGATCTCCCCCTATATCTTGTAATTCATACACGCATTTGACATATAATATGAAGAATTTGAAATGCATGATGAAATATGGTGACTGATGAATTTCAGCATGCGTGCAATAATATTAACGAGGAATAAGCATGCAGAATAACGCATCAAAAGTATCAGAGCACCATCGCGTTTAAGTTTACAACTCGATCCAATAAAGTTTCAGAAGAATGAGAGTTGTAACTTAGCATAAAAACGCCCATATAATAGACCCGCTTGAAGACTAACTCAAATTTCTCCCCCTTTGTCATCGAATGACCAAAAGGATCGAAACTAAGGACTAACGCCCCTGAAGATAATCAAGTTGATGAATGAGCGCTAGCGTTGTCGGGGTTGTTTGTCGTAGTAGGGCCTGCCACAGTGTCGTCCAAGTATTCATGTTCATCAGTGTCGCGCGATGAAGAATAGGAGCTGGCCACCAAGGAAGTTACCTTGACCTTCTTGTATTTCTTCGGTGGAGGTGTAGACCAGTCAAATTCTTCCTTGAGACCCATTTTCTTCAGATCTTCTTCGCTGTAGACATGAGACAAAACAGCCCAGGTATGATTGAAGGTTTCATGGAGGTAGTATTGGTTTTTCTTCACTATGTCGTGGGTTGAGGTCATGTTGTGAAGAATTGAACCAAACTGACGCTTGACCCATTTATGATTGCGATCAACCTTCTGATGAAGACTGAGGAGAAGCTCACGATCAGTCATCACCCTGGGTGCTGTGGCTTGAGGATTTTGCTTGGCTGTGTTGGCGGCAGATTCATGGGTGGCAGTGTCGTCATTGGTTGAGTAGGATGCAGCCTTGCGAAATTGACCATCCAATGGACGAATGCCTTCATCTATAATAGCAACGGCCTTGCCTTTGTCATTAGCTGAGGAAAATGTCCATTTGAGGACTTCAATTGGAGGCAAGTAGCTGCAGTGGTTCAGTGTATCAGCTTTGTAGTTGAGTGAAGACCTTGTTTTTGATGAATCTCATAATCCAAGGTGCATAAGGCTTCAGCTCAAAAGGTGACATAGCGACATTGGCCAGCGTCCTCATGAAGAAATCATAGAAGTTGACGGGAACGCCATGAATGATATTGAAAAGCAGATTCTTCATGATGCCAACGACTTCTTCTTCATTTGAGTCGTGGCCCTTGATTGGACTCAATGGCTTTGTCAGAATGCGATAGACAGTCCGAGGCACATAAAGTAATTCCTTGACGAGGAATTTTGTTCGTGGGGCCTGCCCTGGCTTCAAAGGCTTCATCAGCACTTGCATGTAATGATTTGTAAGCTCAGGTTCACTGTAGACACATCGAGCAGCTTCAAGGGGAGGACTGAGTGGTAGGGCACGAAGCAATTCAGTAGCTGGTGCCTTGTAGTGAGTGTTTTTAGACATCCAGTCCAGCACCCATGAGTTCACATCTTCAGAATCTCCTGTGGTGTGCAGCATCGCATAGAATTGAAGAATGAGTTCTTCATTCCAGTCACATATGTCAGTGCAGAAATTTAACAGTCCAGCGTCGTGAAGAACACTGAGGACTGGCTCGAAGCATGGCAGATACTCCATATCCACATGAGGAATGTGTGCATGATCGAAGACTTTGTCTTTGTTGAACAGCACCGAGGAATAAAAATTAGCCTGACTGGCAGTCCAGAAACGCCTCTTCCTTATGCGAGCAGAATCATAGGGGTTGTAGTCTATGAGGAATACATGCTCGCCGAAGAAATCTTCAACCTTGAATTTTTGCTTGCGTGAGAATGGATCCTTTGGCTTGGGCAGAGGAGTGTCAGTGAGTTGCATCACAACCTCAGGAATCACAATCTCAGGTTCTTCATGCTGAGGAATTTCTGGTTCCTCTTCAGTGGCAGTCTACGTGTTCAAGTGATCAGCAGCAGCAGTTTCTTCAGCACTAGTGTCTAGAATTTCTTCACGTACAGACGAGGTGGGGTGAGTTTCTTCAGAGCCCATTTGAACGGTTGGTGCAGGGGACTGAGGTATTTGTTGTAACGGTGTGAAGAGTGGTGAATTGGGGTGCTGACTTTCCCAAAAGTCATCATTCATCACTGGCGTAGTACTCCCAATATCCACATCTTCATCTTCCATTTCTTCAACGCCAGCCTCTTTAGCTGTGAACTGAGGCATTGGTGAGGAAACAACTGGTGTTGAAGGGATCTTATCCACTTCAATTTCTTCATCAATCTGCTCTGATGAAGCAGCAGAATGATTTTCTTCATCAGATCCGCTGGGGATCACATATCCTTCATCAAAAGGTACAATTTCCTTTGATGGCATGGTTGATATTGGAACATCATCAATGGGATTAGCAAATGAACTTGTCATAGGCTTCATTTTCTTCGGAGCTGAAGAATCTGAAGCAGCTGATGCTTTCCTTTTCTTCACGGCTGCTCGCTCTGCAGCCTTGGTCTTCTTCACATCTGATGCAGATGGAAGGATTGGAGTTGGTGTAGGCGCAGGAGGAGCTGAGGAATCTGGTTGATTTTCTTCAGGTGCAACTGATGCAGTTGCCCTGACTTCTTCATTTTCTTCAGGCGCACCACTAGTGGATGCCCTGGCAATTTCTTCAGCGGCTGGAATGGAGTCATCAGCCCTGGAACTCACATTTTCTTCAGCAGCCTGAAAGTCATCAGCGGTGCTGGCATGTTCTTCAGTTTGCTGAGCAGATGCTTCAGCCTCAGGAATTTCCTGTTGCGATGGAGCTGCAACATTGGAGATGAACTTCTCAGTCAGTTTAACAAACCTGACTTTGGCTCCTTGCCAATCAACATAGTAGGCATTGAAGTTATCGCTGAGGGATTTGATTTCAGACTGGATTTTTATAAGTTCATCAGTTGTCATAGAGACAACGTTGGTCTTTAGAAACTTCTCCTTCTTGTACTGCGCCTTGTTGATCTGCCTGGCCTTCTCATATTTCCATTTCTCTTCTTGGATGAAATGAGTCAACATGTGATTTTGACCAGGAGTCAGCTTGAAATCAGGCATAGGAGTGTTCGGGTCCTTGTGCCAGAGATCAATATAATCGAGGATCAACCTCGGATCCAATAGTAGTGGCACATTTGTGCCTTTGGCTCTAGCGGCCCTGACTTGTCTGTCTCTGATGATTTCAGCAAGTTCATCATCATCAGCTTCGTCTTCTTCAGACGACACTTGGAAGGCTAATTGCTTCTTTTGAGGACTAGGGCGAGGACCTCGTCCTGCAGTGGCCTTTGTCTTCAGCAGAGAAGGACCCGTTGAAGAATTGGGTGCAGCTGAGGAACTAGCTGAGACACCTGAGGCAATGGAGATGCCTGCCATCCTTTGGCACGTGGCCAGATGCACAGGTGCTGAGGACTTTGGAGGAGCTGAGTATTTAGGAGGAGCGGGAGCAGCATGAGGAATTGGCCTTGACGACTTTGAAGATTCTGGCCGTGAGGGCATAGCTGAGGAACTTGGCCTTGAGGGCACTGTTGGTGAAGCACTTGGCTTGCGCACAGGCTTCTTTGCCATTGATTTCTTAGGCTTGACAGGGGCCTCAGTGGCAGCAGCAGTAGAGTCTTCATTGAATTTCCTCACTGTTTCTTTGGCTTTTCTAGCCAACTTGGCTTGGCGCTTGGCCCATTCTTCAGGAAAGTCCTCACCGCGCTTGATGCTGGTGGGGTCTGCCTCTTGGCCAGGTGCCAATGGTGGTCTTGGGCATGGAGGATTGAGTGCGAATTTCTTCATGTACTTTGGAGTTACATACCTATACTCCCTCCATTCTCTTGCCCATCTCCTTTCAATCCTCTGTATGTGCACCTTGCGCTGATTTTTGTTTTCTTTACCAAACTTGGCCTCATCAGGTGTGCAATAGTCTTTGTAAATGTCATCAGGGATTTCAAAGGCAGTCATGACCTCAGGCTTCTTTCCTCCTTTCTTAGGTTTCTTACCGTCTGCCATATTCTTCAGTTGAGGAATTTGAACAATCGAATTCTCTGAAGAAGTATGCAACTTTTCTTCGAGGAACGCTGCAAATGAGTTAAGTTGATGAGAACCTAGTGATTCAGCAGCGGACATGAGTACCTGTGAACAGAGTATAGTTGCGAGGAATTTGGAGAGGTCATATGCGTTCTCAGAAGGTTTTTCAAAAAGAACAAGTTTGAGGAATTTGACCAGATGAGCCTTGAAGAATTTCACTAAGCGTTCTTTGTCTTAGGTTCCAGAGTTGTATAGATCGAAGATCCACACAATTGAGGAATCTTAAAAAAATGCTTAGAGAAACGAATCAAGAACAAATGACTTGTGAGGTGTTTAGTGTGTGAGGATTTGAAGAATAAAACACCTTTGAAGATTTTGTAGAAAATATTCGAATCAAAGAGGGCAGTAAAAGTAACTTTTAATTACCCTGAACGAAGAACACGACGAATTGTGAGATGGAGAGGTGAAGTTCGTCAGTGCAGATCTTCCACGCCCTAACTCGGCGGAGGAAGACGGCTACGGCGGCAGCGGAGTGAAGATTTCCACGGCCGGCGCGAGTACGACGGCGACTAGGTTGAGGCAGTGAAGCTCTTCCTCACCGGTGACGATGGAGTAGCGGCAGCGCTAGGGTTTGAGAAGCTTGAGCGGGAGAGAGAGGTGGAGCGGAGTAAAGGAAGTGAGGAAGGGGAGAGGGGTTATTTATAGTGTTGGGGAACGTAGTAATTTCAAAAAAATTCCTACGCACACACCAGATCATGGTGATGCATAGCAACGAGAGGGGAGAGTGTTGTCTACGTACCCTCGTAGACCGAAAGCGGAAGCGTTATATCAACGCAGTTGATGTAGTCGTACGTCTTCACGATCCGACCGATCCAAGCACCGTTACTCCGGCACCTCCGAGTTCTTGACACACGTACAGCTCGATGACGCACCCCGGGCTCCGATCCAGCAAAGCTTCGGGGAGGAGTTCCGTCAGCACGACGGCGTGGTGACGATCTTGATGTTCAACTGTCGCAGGGCTGCGCCTAAGCACCGCTACAATATGACCGAGGTGTAATATCGTGGAGGGGGGCACCGCACATGGCTAAGGAACGATCACGAAGATCAACTTGTGTGTCCTAGGGTGCCCCCTGCCCCCGTATATAAAGGAGCCAAGGGGAGGGGGCGGCCGGCCAAGGAGGGGCGCGCCAGGGGGGAGTCCTACTCCCATCGGGAGTAGGACTCCCTTCTTTCCTAGTTGGAGAAGGAGAAGGGGGGAAAGAGGAGGAAGAGGGGAAGGAAAGGGGGGGCGCCGCCCCCCTTCCCTTGTCCTATTTGGACTAGGAAGGGGAGGGGCGCGCGGCCACCTCCTGCCTCCTTTTTCTCTTCTCCCTCAAGGCCCATGTAGGCCCAATAACCCCCCGGGGGGTTCCGGTAACCCCCGGTACTCTGGTAAAATGCCGATTTCACCCGGAACGATTCCGATGTCCAAATATAGGCTTCCAATATATCGATCTTTATGTCTCGACCATTTCGAGACTCCTCGTCGTGTCCGTGATCACATCCGGGACTTTAAACAACCTTCGGTACATCAAAATACATAAACTCATAATGAAACTATCATCGTAACTTTAAGCGTGCGGACCCTACGGTTCGAGAACAATGTAGACATGACCGAGACATGTCTCCGGTCAATAACCAATAGCGGGACCTGGATGCCCATATTGGCTCCTACATATTCTACGAAGATCTTTATCGATCAGACCACATAACAACATACGTTGTTCCCTTTGTCATCGGTATGTTACTTGCCCGAGATTCGATCGTCGGTATCCAATACCTAGTTCAATCTCATTATTGGCAAGTCTCTTTACTCGTTCCGTAATACATCATCTCGCAACTAACTCATTAGTTGCAATGCTTGCAAGGCTTATGTGATGTGCATTACTGAGAGGGCCCAGAGATACCTCTCCGACAATCGGAGTGACAAATCCTAATCTCGAAATACGCCAACCGAACATGTACCTTTGGAGACACCTGTAGAGCTCCTTTATAATCACCCAGTTACGTTGTGACGTTTGGTAGCACACAAAGTGTTCCTCCGGTAAACGGGAGTTGCATAATCTCATAGTCATAGGAACATGTATAAGTCATGAAGAAAGCAATAGCAACATACTAAACGATCGGGTGCTAAGCTAATGGAATGGGTCATGTCAATCAGATCATTCAACTAATGATGTGATCTCGTTAATCAAATAACAACTCTTTGTTCATGGTTAGGAAACATAACCATCTTTGATTAACGAGCTAGTCAAGTAGAGGCATACTAGTGACACTCTGTTTGTCTATGTATTCACACATGTATTATGTTTCCGGTTAATACAATTCTAGCATGAATAATAAACATTTATCATGATATAAGGAAATAAATAATAACTTTATTATTGCCTCTAGGGCATATTTCCTTCAGTCTCCCACTTGCACTAGAGTCAATAATCTAGATCACATCACCATGTGATTAACATCGATAGTTCACATCATCATGTGATTAACACCCATAGTTCACATCGCCATGTGACCAACACCCAAAGGGTTTACTAGATTCAGTAATCTAGTTCACATCGCTATGTGATTAACACCCAAAGAGTACTAAGGTGTGATCATGTTTTGCTTGTGAGAGAATCATAGTCAACGGGTCTGCCACATTCAGATCCGTATGTATTTTGCAAATTTCTATGTCAACAATACTCTGCTCAGAGCTACTCTAGCTAATTGCTCCCGCTTTCAATATGTATCTAGATTGAGACTTAGAGTCATCTAGATTAGTGTCAAAACTTGCATCGACGTAACCCTTTACGACGAACCTTTTTGTCACCTCCATAATCGAGAAACATATCCTTATTCCACTAAGGATAATTTTGACCGTTGTCCAGTGATCTACTCCTAGATCACTATTGTACTCCCTTGCCAAAATTAGTGTAGGGTATACAATAGATCTGGTACACAGCATGGCATACTTTATAGAACCTATGGCCAAGGCATAGGGAATGACTTTCATTCTCTTTCTATCTTCTTCCGTGGTCGGGCTTTGAGTCTTACTCAATTTCACACCTTGTAACACACGCAAGAACTCTTTCTTTGACTGTTCCATTTTCAACTACTTCAAAATCTTGTCAAGGTATGTACTCATTGAAAAAACTTATCAAGCGTCTTGATCTATCTCTATAGATCTTGATGCTCAATATGTAAGCAGCTTCACCGAGGTCTTTCTTAAAAAAACTCCTTTCAAACACTTCTTTATGCTTTGCAGAATAATTCTACATTATTTCCGATCATCAATATGTCATTCACGTATACTTATCAGAAATGTTGTAGTGCTCCCACTCACTTTCTTGTAAATACAGGCTTCACCGCAAGTCTGTATAAAACTATATGCTTTGATCAACTTATCAAAGCGTGTATTCCAACTCCGAGATGCTTGCACCAGTCCATAGATGGATCGCTGGAGCTTGCATATTTTGTTAACACCTTTAGGATCGACAAAACCTTCTAGTTGCATCGTATACAACTCTTCTTTAATAATCCATTAAGGAATGTAGTTTTGTTTTATCCATTTGCCGGATTTCATAAAATGCGGCAATTCCTAACATGATTCGAACAGACTTAAGCATAGATACGAGTGAGAAACTCTCATCGTAGTCAACACCTTGAACTTGTCGAAAACCTTTTGCGACAATTCTAGCTTCGTAGATAGTAACACTACTATCAGCGTCCGTCTTCCTCTTTAAGATCCATTTATTCTCAATTGCTTGCCGATCATTTGGCAAGTCAATCAAAGTCCACACTTTGTTCTCATACATGGATCCCATCTCAGATTTCATGGCCTCAAGCCATTTCGCGGAATCTGGGCTCACCATCGCTTCTTCATAGTTCGTAAGTTCGTCATGGTCTAGTAACATGACTTCCAGAACAGGATTATCGTACCACTCTGGTGCGTATCTCACTCTGGTTTACCTACGAGATTCGGTAGTAACTTGATCTGAAGTTACATGATCATCATCATTAGCTTCCTCACTAATTGGTGTAGTAGTCACAAGAACAGATTTCTGTGATGAACTACTTTCCAATAAGGGAGATGGTACAATTACCTTATCAAGTTTTTCTACTTTCCTCCCACTCACTTCTTTCGAGAGAAACTTCTTCTCTGGAAAGGATCCATTCTCAGCAATGAATATCTTGCCTTCGGATTTGTGATAGAAGGTGTACCCAACTGTCTCCTTTGGGTATCCTATGAAGACACATTTCTCCGATTTGGGTTTGAGCTTATCAGGATGAAACTTTTTCATATAAGCATCGCAACCCTAAACTTTAAGAAACGACAACTTTGGTTTCTTGCCAAACCACAGTTCATAAGGTGTCGTCTCAACGGATTTTGATGGTGCCCCTTTTTAACATGAATGCAGCTGTCTCTAATGCATGACCCCAAAACGATAGTGGTAAATCGGTAAGAAACATCATAGATTGTACTATATCCAACAAAGTACGGTTATGACGTTCGGACACACCATTATGCTGTGGTGTTCCAGGTGGCACGAATTTGTGAAACTATTCCACATTGTTTTAATTGAAGACCAAACTCGTAACCCAAATATTTGTCTCCGTGATCAGATCGTAGAAACCTTATTTTCTTGTCACGATGATTTTCCACTTCAGTCTGAAATTCTTTGAACTTTTCAAATGTTTCAGACTTATGTTTCATCAAGTAGATATACCCATATCTGCTCAAATCATCTGTGAAGGTCAGAAAATAATGATACCTGCTGCAAGCCTTAATATTCATCGGACCACATACATCAGTATGTATGATTTCCAACAAATCTGTTGCTTGCTTCATTGTTCCGGAGAACGGCGTTTTAGTCATCTTGCCCATAAGGCATGGTTCGCAAGCATCAAGTGATTCATAATCATGTGATTCCAAAAGCCCATCAGCATGGAGTTTCTTCATGCGCTTTACACCAATATGACTTTAAACGGCAGTGCCACAAACAAGTTGCACTATCATTATTAACTTTGCATCTTTTGGCTTCAATATTATGAATATGTGTATCACTACGATCGAGATCCAACGAACTTGTTTCATTGGGTGTATGACCATCGAAGGTTTTATTCATGTAAACAAAAGAACAATTATTCTCCGACTTTAATGAATAATTGCAATAAACATGATCAAATCATATTCATGCTCAACGCAAAAACCAAATAACACTTATTTAGGTTCAACACTAATCCCGAAAGTATAGGGGAGTGTGCGATGATGATCATATCAATCTTGGAACTACTTCCAACACACATCGTCACTTCACCCTTGACTAGTCTCTGTTCATTCTGCAACTCCCGATTCAAGTTACTAATCTTAGCAACTGAACTAGTACCAAATACTGAGGTGTTGCTATGAACACTAGTAAAGTACACATCAATAACATGTATATCAAATATACCTTTGTTTACTTTGCCATCCTTTCTTATCCGCCAAATACTTGGGGCAGTTCCGCTTCCAGTGACCAGTCCCTTTGCAGTAGAAGCACTTAGTCTCAGGCTTTGGACCAGACTTGGGCTTCTTCACTTGAGCAGCAACTTGCTTGCTGTTCTTCTTGAAGTTCCCCTTCTTCCCTTTACCCTTTTCTTGAAACTAGTGGTCTTGTCAACCATCAACACTTGATGTTTTTCTTGATTTCTACCTTCGTCGATTTCAGCATCACGAAGAGCTTGGGAATCCGTTATCCCTTGCATATTATAGTTCATCACGAAGTTCTACTCACTTGGTGATGGTGACTAGAGAATTCTGTCAATCACTATTTTATCTGGAAGATTAACTCCCACTTGATTCAAGCGATTGTAGTACCTAGACAATCTGAGCACATTCTCACTAGTTGAGCGATTCTCCTCCATCTTTTAGCTATAGAACTTGTTGGAGACTTCATATCTCTCAACTCGGGTATTTGCTTGAAATATTAACTTCAACTCCTGGAACATCTCATATGGTCCATGACGTTCAAAACATCTTTGAAGTCCCGATTCTAAGCCGTAAGCATGGTGCACTAAACTATCAAGTAGTCATCATATTGAGCTAGCCAAACGTTCATAACGTTTGCATCTGCTCCTGCAATAGGTCTGTCACCTAGCGGTGCATCAAGGACATAATTCTTCTGTGCAGCAATGAGGATAAACCTCAGATCACGGATCCAATCCACATCATTGCTACTAACATCTTTCAACACAATTTTCTCTAGGAACATATCAAAATAAACATATGAAAGCAACAACGCGAGCTATTGATCTACAACATAGATATGCTAATACTACCAGGACTAAGTTCATGATAAATTAAAGTTCAATTAATCATATTACTTAAGAACACCCACTTAGATAGAAATCCCTTTAATCCTCTAAGTGATCACGTGATCCAAATCAACTAAACCATGTCCGATCATCACGTGAGATGGAGTAGTTTCATTGGTGAACATCACTATGTTGATCATATCTACTATATGATTCACGCTCGACCTTTCGGTCTCCGTGTTCCGAGGCCATATCTTTTATATGCTAGGCTCGTCAAGTTAAACCTGAGTATTCCGCGTGTGCAACTGTTTTGCACCCGTTGTATTTGAACGTAGAGCCTATCACACCCGATCATCACGTGGTGTCTCAGCACGAAGAACTTTCGCAACGGTGCATACTCAGGGAGAACACTTTTACTATGATAATTTAGTGAGGGATCATCTTATAATGCTACCGTCAATCAAAGCAAGATAAGATGCATAAAAGATAAACATCACATGCAATCAATATAAGTGATATGATATGGCCATCATCATCTTGTGCTTGTGATCTCCATCTTCGAAGCACCGTCATGATCACCATCGTCACCGGCGCGACACCTTGTTCTCCATCGTAGCATCGTTGTCGTCTCGCCGATCTTATGCTTCTACGACTATCGCTACCGCTTAGTGATAAAGTAAAGCATTACAGGGCGATTGCATTGCATACAATAAAGCGACAACCATATGGCTCCTGCCAGTTGCCGATAACTCGGTTACAAAACATGATCATCTCATACAATAAAATTTAGCATCATGCCTTGACCATATCGCATCACAACATGCCCTGCAAAAACAAGTTAGACGTCCTCTAGTTTGTTGTTGCAAATTTTACGTGGCTGCTACGGGCTTAGCAAGAACCAATCTTACCTACACATCAAAACCACAACGATAGTTTGTCAAGCTAGTGCTGTTTTAACCTTCGCAAGGACCGGGCGTAGCCACACTCGGTTCAACTAAAGTTGGAGAAACTGACACCCGCTAGCCACCTGTGTGCAAAGCACGGCGGTAGAACTAGTCTCGCGTAAGCGTACGCGTAATGTCGGTCCGGGCCGCTTCATCCAACAATACCGCCGAACCAAAGTATGACATGCTGGTAAGCAGTATGACTTATATCGCTCACAACTCACTTGTGTTCTACTCGTGCATATAACATCAAACCATAAAAACCTAGGCTCTGATACCACTGTTGGGGAACGTAGTAATTTCAAAAAAATTCCTACGCACACACAAGATCATGGTGATGCATAGCAACGAGAGGGGAGAGTGTTGTCTATGTACCCTCGTAGACCGAAAGCGGAAGCGTTATATCAACGCGGTTGATGTAGTCGTACGTCTTCACGATCCGACCGATCCAAGCACCGTTACTCCGGCACCTCCGAGTTCTTGACACACGTACAGCTCGATGACGCACCCCGGGCTCCGATCCAGCAAAGCTTCGGGGAGGAGTTCCGTCAGCACGACGGCATGGTGACGATCTTGATGTTCAACTGTCGCAGGGCTTTGCCTAAGCACCGCTACAATATGACCGAGGTGTAATATCGTGGAGGGGGGCACCGCACACGGCTAAGGAACGATCACGAAGATCAACTTGTGTGTACTAGGGTGCCCCCCTGCCCCCGTATATAAAGGAGCCAAGGGGAGGGGGCGGCCGGCCAAGGAGGGGCGCGCCAGGGGGAGTCCTACTCCCACCGGGAGTAGGACTCCCTTCTTTCCTAGTTGGAGAAGGAGAAGGGGGGAAAGAGGAGGAAGAGGGGAAGGAACGGGGGGGCGCCGCCCCCTTCCCTTGTCCTATTCGGACTAGGAAGGGGAGGGACGCGCGGCCACCTCCTGCCTCCTTTTCTCTTCTCCCTCAAGGCCCATGTAGGCCCAATAACCCCCCGGGGGGTTCCGGTAACCCCCGGTACTCTGGTAAAATGCCGATTTCACCCGGAACGATTCCGATGTCCAAATATAGGCTTCCAATATATCGATCTTTATGTCTCGACCATTTCGATACTCCTCATCATGTCCATGATCACATCCGGGACTCCGAACAACCTTCGGTACATCAAAATACATAAACTCATAATGAAACTATCATCGTAACTTTAAGCGTGCGGACCCTACGGTTCGAGAACAATGTAGACATGACCGAGACACGTCTCCGGTCAATAACCAATAGCGGGACCTAGATGCCCATATTGGCTCCTACATATTCTACGAAGATCTTTATCGGTCAGACCGCATAACAACATATGTTGTCCCCTTTGTCATCGGTATGTTACTTGCCCGAGATTCGATCGTCGGTATCCAATACCTAGTTCAATCTCGTTATCGGCAAGTCTCTTTACTCGTTCCGTAATACATCATCTCGCAACTAACTCATTAGTTGCAATGCTTGCAAGGCTTATGTGATGTGCATTACCGAGAGGGCCCAGAGATACCTCTCCGACAATCGGAGTGACAAATCCTAATCTCGAAATACGCCAACCCAACATGTACCTTTGGAGACACCTGTAGAGCTCCTTTATAATCACCCAGTTACGTTGTGACGTTTGGTAGCACACAAAGTGTTCCTCCGGTAAACGGGAGTTGCATAATCTCATAGTCATAGGAACATGTATAAGTCATGAAGAAAGCAATAGCAACATACTAAACGATCGGGTGATAAGCTAATGGAATGGGTCATGTCAATCAGATCATTCAACTAATGATGTGATCTCGTTAATCAAATAACAACTCTTTGTTCATGGTTAGGAAACATAACCATCTTTGATTAACGAGCTAGTCAAGTAGAGGCATACTAGTGACACTCTGTTTGTCTATGTATTCACACATGTATTATGTTTCCGGTTAATACAATTCTAGCATGAATAATAAACATTTATCATGATATAAGGAAATAAATAATAACTTTATTATTGCCTCTAGGGCATATTTCCTTCATATAGCCGCGGTGAAAAACTGTTCGCCCGAAGATTTTGGACGAACGTGCCCCTGACCCTTCACATTTGTATGACATGTGTTACCCATGTACTGAAAAGTGGAGATCGTGTTAGATCGTGGGTGAATAGATAAGTCTATCGTGGGATGCGGAACGGTTTGAGCGGCAAAACCGAAAATTTGGATAAGATTAGTTTTAAAGTTCCGTTCGCAATTTCTTCAGCTGACAAGGGCACAGTGAAGATTTTGAACGAGTTTCAAATAGAACGCACATGAAGAATTTATGAATAGATTGGGTTGAGTATAGCATAGAGGGGGAAGGGTCCGGTCACATTCACTTAGCAGAAAAACCAACTTGAAGAAATAGCCATAAGTGAATGCTGTAGAGGACATAAACTCATATATATATATATATATATATATATATATATATATATATATATATATATATATACAGCCAATGAAGAAAAACAACGGAGATAGTGAAGATTTTGAAAAGCTGAAGAATTTAAACAACTGAGGAATTTCAAAACTGAGGAAAAACTCAAATTGAAGATTTTCAACTTTTTTGTGGTGGTGTGACCCACCGTATAAGAATGATGATTTCAGACACCGCGTACAATTGTCGTAGGGTTCTGAGAATCAAATTCTTCATTAATTTCTTCACACTTAGAGTGTTATTCTTCATTGATTGAAGAAAAACGTTTCTACATGTGTTGCACATCTAAGTCATTAATTTTGCATAAGTGTTAGGATGAGTGTCCTTTTCAAAGAACATTCGAAGATTCTAAGATATTTAGCTCACACCACAACTTGCTAAATCTCTTCTCATCCAAGGGCTTTATGATTTGTGAAGATATCGGCTAGCTGTTCTTCAGTCTTCACATGCTCAATAGAAATGTCACCCTTCAACACATGATCACGAAGAAAATGATGACGGATCTGAATGTGCTTTGTCTTCGAGTGCTGAACTGGGTTGTGAGCAATCTTGATGGCACTCTCATTGTCACAGAGGAGAGGCACATTCTTCACGTTGACGCCATAGTCCTTGAGAGTTTGCTTCATCCATAGTAGTTGAGCACAGCAAGAACCAGCAGCAATGTACTCAGCTTCAGCAGTAGACAGTGATACGCAGTTCTGTTTCTTCGAGGACCAATAGACCAAAGATCGTCCGAGGAATGACATGTACCAGATGTTGACTTGCGGTCCACACGATCACCATCATAGTCAGAGTCAGAATATCCAATGAGATCAAAAGCAGAGCCCTTGGGGTACCATAATCCTAGTGTTGGTGTGTGAGCTAGATATCGAAGAATATGCTTCACGCCCTTATGGTGTGATTCCTTCGGTGTAGCTTGAAATCGGGCACACATGCAAACACTAAGCATTATATCTGGCCTAGATGCACATAAGTACAATAAAGAACCAATCATGGAGCGGTATACCTTGTGATCGAAGTCAATACCATTTCAATCAGTGCACAGATGGCCATTTGTGGGCATAGTAATTTTGACTCCTTTGCAATCTTTCCTTGAGGTATTTCTCCTGTGATATGAATATGCCATCTCGCTGTTGACGAATTTGAAGACCTAAGAAGAATTTCAACTCTCCCATCATAGACAATTGATATTCTTCACTCATCATATAGGCAAAATCATCACTATAACGTTGGTCAGTACAACCAAAGATAATATCATCAACATATATTTGTCACACAAACAGTTCACCATCATAAGATTTAGTAAAGAGAGTAGGATCGAGTGAACCGGGTGTGAAGCCATTCTTCATGAGGAATTCCTTCAAAGTATCATACCACGCCCGAGGGGCCTGCTTGAGGCCATAGAGTGCCTTATTGAGTCTGAAGACTTTGTCAGGATTCTTTGGATCTTCAAAACCTGGGGGTTGAGCAACATATACTTCTTCCTCAAGCTTACCATTGAGGAATGCACTTTTCACATCCATTTGATATAAAGTGATATCATGATGGTTAGCATAAGCAAGTAATATGCGAATAGCCTCAAGTCTAGCAACAAGTGCAAAAGTTTCATCGAAATCAATTCCTTCAACTTGTGTGTAGCCTTGAGCTACAAGTCGTGCCTTATTCCTCACTACAAGGCCATTTTCATCTTGCTTGTTGCGGTAGATCCACTTTGTGCCAATGATATTGTGCTTGCGAGGATCTGGACGTTTGACCAGTTCCCAAACGTTGTTGAGCTTGAATTGATGTAATTCTTCTTGCATGGCCTGAATCCACTCAGGCTCCAGAAATGCTTCATCTACCTTAGTGGGCTCTGTGATAGAGACAAAGGCATAGTGCCCACAAAAGTTAGACAAATGTGAAGCTTTTGAGCGTGTGAGAGGACCTGGTGCTTTGATGTCATCGATGATCCTTTCAACTTGCACTTCTTTTGCAACGCGAGGATGAGCTGGTTGTCGTTGAGGAATTTGATCAGCATTTTCTTCAGCATTTTCCTCAAGTGCATCAGCTTGACGTTCTTCACGTTTTGAAATGAATTCTTCAGCAGATTCTTCAGTAGGAATGACATCCTCAGTAGCCTTGAACTTGATAGAATCCTCAGGTGCTGGTTCATCTATCACATAAGGTAGGTGCTCTCTTTGCGAGCCATTAGTTTCATCAAACCGCACATCTACAGTTTCAACAACTTTGTGAAGTAGGTTGTTGAAGACTCTGTAGGTGTGCGAGTCCTTTCCGTATCCAAGCATAAAACCTTCATGTGCTTTCGATGCAAATTTAGCATTGTGATGAGGATCTCTAATCCAACATTTAGCACCGAAGACTTTGAAATAACTCACATTGGGTTTCTTGTCAGTGAGGAGTTCATAGGCAGTCTTCTTGAAGAATTTGTGAACATATACTCTGTTGATGATGTGGCATGCAGTATCAATCACATCAATCCAGAAACGACGAGGCGTTTTGTATTCATCAAGCATAGTGCGAGCCATCTCAGCAAGAGTCCTGTTCTTGCGCTCCACGACGCCATTCTGTTGAGGAGTATAAGGAGCAGATAACTCATGAGTAATACCAAGTTCATCAAGATAGTCATCGAGACCCGAATTCTTGAACTCAGTTCCATTGTCACTTTTGATGTGCTTGATCTTCACACCAAAGTTGGTTGAAGCCCTCGAGGAAAATCGTTTGAAGACTTCCTGCACTTCATGTTTGTAAGTAACAAGGTGTACCCATGTGTAACGAGAATAATCATCAACAATAACAAAGCCATGTTGAGATGCTTCATTTGAAATGGCAGAATAATGGTTAGGGCAGAAGAGATCCATGAAGCAATTCAAATGGACGAGTAGTGGTCATGATAGTCTTCGCTGGATGATTGGCCTTGGTCATCTTTCCAGCTTCACAGGCTCCGCACAAGTGATCCTTGAGGAATTTGACATTCTCAATGCTAATGACATGCTTCTTCTTTGCAAGCGTGTGCAAATTCCTCATGCCTGCATGACCAAGTCGTCGATGCCATAGTCAGCCTTCTGAAGCTTTTGCAAGTAGGCACACGGCTGGTTGAGGTCCTATAGAGAAATCAACAATATACAAGTCTCCTCTCCTAAAGCCTTCGAAGACTTTGGAATTGTCAGCTTCCATAACCACAACACAACGATACTTGCCAAAGACAACAACCATATCAAGATCACAAAGCATTGAGACAGACATAAGGTTGTATCCTAAGGACTCAACAAGCATGACTTTGTCCATGTGTCGATCCTTTGTGATCACAACCTTACCTAGACCCAATACCTGACTTTTGCCTTTGTCAGCGAAGATGATATGCTTCAGATGCGATGGTGATAAGGGAGCATCCATCAATAGATTCTTGTCACCAATCATGTGATTTGTACATCCACTATCGAGGACCCACTCAGTGGCTTTGGGTTGATCATCCTGCAGATGAATTAGTGCAGCTTACGAACTTTATATACTTCATCAGTGAAGAATATGACATCACAATTCATCAGATCAATTTCATCAAGCAGTAAGACAAATAAAGCAGTATGAGGACGTGAGAAATGAAAGTTCATTTCTTCATGATTAGCCTGCGTCCTTTCAGGCATTTTGTCAGGTCCCCAGCAAATTCTTCAAACGTTAAAGCGCGTCTGGAGACCTGACTCTGCAGAAGAAATTAGTTCTTTTTCTTCACCACCCACATATGAAGGGGTGGCAAAGAGTTCATCACTCTGCGAGCTCCATATGAGAATGGTGGCATAGAGGCCAAACCATTTCGTTTCACATAAGAGGGGTTAGGGTAAGCATATGAATAAGCGGAGAAATTCTTCGAGGACTTATGAACATAATGATTAGAAGAATAATGCTCATATTCATAGCCCTTGGCTCTTCCCTGCGAAACAGATTTGTTAGCACGATGATGTTCATATGAGGACTTTGATCCTTTTGAGGAATTTGATCCACGTGAGGAATTTGGTCCGTATGAGGACTTGGATCCATATGAAGAATTTGATCTGCCGTTCCTATTCTTCACAGGTGGTGTCATGAGGACATTTACCTGAAGACTTTCAAGGCACCTTTTGGGAACCCAGATTTTCTTCATGGGGGAACCATTCCTGCAGTTAGTGCCAACATATCTAGCAAATACTTCACCATTCTGATTTTTGAACAGTTTATAGTTGGAGTCAAATGACTCATCAAAGGAATGAGAAGATTCACATGTAAAGCCAGATAAATTTGATGGATCAACTGGAGGTCCCTTTGCAGCAACCCATGAGGTTTTGGGCTACTGCTCAGGCTTCCAATATGTACCATCAGCATTGAGTTTCCTCTCAAAGGCAATACCCTCTTTCCTAGGGTTCCTGTTGAGGATCTGCTTTTTAAGCACGTCACAAAGAGTCTGATGCCCTTTGAGGCTTTTGTACATGCCTATCATGTACAATTCCTTCAACCCTGCATCGTCAGTGATACTAGCAATGTCCTCAGATGAGGAATTAGTGATAGCAGAGGCAGGTGAAGAATTTGTAACATTAGAAGCATTTGAACATTCATGTGAAGAATTAGCAGATTCACGTTCAATGCATTTCAAACATGGAGGAACAAATTCTTCCTGAGCACAGCTGATTTGTTGAGCAAGTAATGAATCACGCTCCTTCTGAAGATCTTCATAACTCACTCTTAGCTTCTCAAGATCTTGCTTTCTTTGAAGAAATTCATAAGAAAGCTTCTCATGATCAGATAAGAGAGTGTTATGATGACCTTGAAGGTTATCAAACCTGGTCTGAAGTCTCTGAAGATTTTTAGTCAAGGTTTTAGTGCGATCCATTTCTTCACCCAACATATCATCACTTTTGTCTAGCATGTTTTGAACCTTTTAAAAAGCCCTTTGTTGTTTTATGGCAATCTTAGCAAGTTTAGAGTAGCTGGGCTTGAGGTTTTCATCAGATTCATTCTCACTAGATTCAGAGGAGGTATATTTGAGTACCTTGGCACCCTTTGCCATGAAGCAATAGGTGGGAGCGTAGTCATCATTGCCTTCATCAGCCTTGTTGGTGAGGTCATTTTCTTCAGAGTTGAAGATAGACTTGCTGACGAATGCAGTAGCGAGGGCTAAGCTCGCCACACCAGACTCGGACTCCTCAGATGCCTCCTCTTCCTCATTTTCTTCAGATTCAGCCTCAGAGTCCATTTCCTTGCCAATGAATGCCTGAGCCTTCTTGGAGTTGCTCTTCTTGTGAGATGAAGACTTTGAGGATTTTGATGACGAAGATTTTGAGGATTTCTTCTTTTTCTTCGCATCATCAGAACTGTAATCCTTGTATTTCTTCTTCTTTGATTCCTTTTCCCACTAAGGACAATCTTGAATGTAGTGTCCAGGTTTCTTGCATTTGTGACAAAGCCTCTTCTTGTAGTCACTGGATGAGGAATCATTGCTCCTTGAGGGTCTTCCAAAGCGACCACGTCTTGAGAACTTCTGGAATTTCTTCACGAGCAGTGCTAGCTCATGACTCAGTTCTTCAGGGTCACCAAGGCTGCTACCAGAGTATTCATCTTCGGACTCAGATACTGCCTTGGCCTTCAGTGCACGTGATCTGTCATAGCTCGAACCATAGAGATCTCTCTTTTCAGCAAGCTGGAACTCATGAGTATTCAGCCTCTCGAGGATATCAGCGGGATCAAGTGACTTGTAATCAGCACGTTCTTGTATCATCAATGCCAGAGTATCAAATGAGGAATCAAGCGATCTCAACAATTTCTTCACCACCTCATGGTCGGTGATGTCAGTGGCACCAAGCGCTTGAAGCTCATTTGAGATGTCAGTGAGGCGATCGAAGGTTTGTTGAACATTTTCATTGTCGAGTCTTTTGAAGCGGTTGAAGAGATTGCGAAGAACATCAACTCGAGAATCACGTTGAGTTGAAACTCCTTCATTTACTTTGGACAACCAATCCCAGATAAGCTTAGCATTTTCCAAAGCACTCACTCTTCCATACTATCCTTTGCTCAGATGGCCACATATGATATTCTTCGCTTGAGAATCGAGTTGCTTGAATCTCTTCACGTCAGTAGCGTTCAGTGAGGGTGAGACAGAAGGAACACCATTTTTCACAACATACCAGAGATCGTTATCAATAGCCTCAAGATGCATTCGCATCTTATTCTTCCAGTAGGGATAGTCCGTCCCATCGAAGGTAGGACACCCAGTAGAGACCTTGATCATACTTGCGGTCGACATAACTAAAACTCCAGGCGGTTAAACCAAAATCACACAGAACAAGGGAGTACCTTGCTCTGATACCAATTGAAAGTGCGTTATATCGACTAGAGGGGGGTGAATAGGCGATTTTTATAAATTCTTCACTGAGGAATTTGCTAGTGAGGAAATTCCTTAGCGAAGAACTACTTGCAGCGGAATAAGTACTCAGAAGTAAATATGACAGAAGACAAGCATAGTCATCATGATGAAATGAAGACAAGCACAGAGTACAAGAAGCGTAATCACAGGATAGCACATGATGAAGACAAACAGACTGAAGAAATTGAACAGAGGAAATTGAGAAATTCTTCAGTCAAAGTCTTCAAACATAGATATGACAAGCACACAACACAATACTGAGGAAATGAAAGAGTTGAGGAAATAGAACCGGTTGGCTTGGTGAAGACAATGATTTGGTAGACCAGTTTCAACTGCTGTCTCAGTTGTACATCTGGTTGGAGCGGCTAGGTATTTAAACCTGAGGACACACAGTCCCGGACATACAGTCCTCGCCGTATTCTCGTTAAACTAAGGTCACACAGACCTCGTCCAATCACTCGTGGTAAGTCTTCAGGTGACTTCCGAACCTTCACAAACTCGGTCACTCGGCGATCCATAATTCCTCTTGGATGCTCTAGACCATGACGCCTAACCGTTTGGAAGAAGCACAGTCTTCAAAGGTAACAAGCGTCGGATCCACGCAGGATCAATCTCTTCAGTGATGCTCAATCACTTTGGGTTTGTAGGTGTTTGGGTTTGGGTTTTCCTCACTCGATGATTTTCGCTCAAAGTCCTCGGAGGATGGGATGCTCTCAAATGACAAGTGTCAGTTTCTCTCACAGCAGCCAACCGGCTAGTGGTTGTATGGGGCGGCTATTTATAGCCTAGGGAGCATCCCGACATGATAAGACATAAATGTCCTTCAATGATATGACCGTTAGGTAGATAAGATATTTTGGGACAGCTGGCGCGTAGCACAACAACGGTCGAAAATTTGAGGTTCAAATTCCTCAGGGCTATCATGTTCCTCACTGTGTAGGCAATCCGCACTGGCGAATTTCTAACTCCTCAGTCAGAACAAATTCCTCAGTGACCAGAAGAACTTCGTCTCTATTACTGAAGAAATTGACTGAACTGTATGAGATTTCCAATGGCTTCACTCGAAGGGATTGGTAGGTGAAGGATTTTGAGTTGAGCATCACATTGAAAATTTTGCTTAGTGTTTCCTTGACCCCCTTTAATAGTACGGTGTTTCCTATGACTCAAGAAAGAGAAAATGAAACTACGAAAACAAAAGTCCTCACGCTTCATGTTCCTCGAATAAATACCAAGTCTTCAAGGTTACACCAATTTCTTCACTTTCAAAGTCTTCAGAATACCAAAGTCTTCAGACGAAGAACTTCATTTTTAGGGGTCGACTATCTCTGTAAATATCAAACTTCTCATAGACTTATAGACCTGTGTACACTCATAAACACATTAGACCCTTAACCTATAAGTCTTCAATACACCAAAATCACTAAGGGGCACTAGATGCACTTACACCCCTCCATTTCTCGTCGCTGGCAACTTCAATTCCCCCTCTCCCCTTTCGATGTGGTGCGGAATGTGGTCTGCAGGCCGCGGCGCGGGCGGTGGCGACGACCCCGAGCGGAGGCGGTGTGTCACCGCCGACGGCGCGAGGAAAAGGAGCGCCCGTAGGTACAACAACAACGGGCTCTCGCCGCCGCCGTCGCTCCTCCGTTGTGAGACGGAGGCGTACGACCGCATGCAGGCGCCCCCTTCGCCGCGAACTGTCCCCCGGCTCCTGCGCCGGTGCCTCGAGCTCGCGGACGCCGCTCACGCCAGTCAAAAGAGAGCCGGAGGAGCTCCCGCCGCTCCGCAAGGCGAAAGGGAGCCAGAGTGGCGGGGGGTCATCGGGCGGAAGGATTACCACCCCTCGACGGAGGCGGATGTCATGGAGGCCGCCATCGTCGTGCTCTGCACGGGAGGAGGAGGCGGAGCAGCGCCGTCGACGGGACGCCGACATCGACATAATCTTCCTCGAGCAGGGGATCGCGGCGGCGCAGGAGTTCACAGCCAACATGGAAGAGTGGCGCCTCGTAGCCAAGAAGCAGGACGAGGACGACGAGGACTGAGCTCCTCCGCTGCCGCAGCAATTTCAAATATTCTAATTATGGTTAGGACGGCGCCTCCTCCAAATATTAGTTGTAAAAATTCTTCTTTGTATGACTTTTTAAGATGATCAAGTGCTAGTAGTTCTATTGAACTACTTTAATTTCTCACGCGAATGTGTGGTTTGAAATTTTGCAAGTTCATATTCGGTTGCTGTTTTGCCGTGGCTGTTTTCGGCCCATATCCGAAGACAGCCACGAACTGTAAACGCGCTATAAGGATCTGCCTTATAAAGGGTCTGCTAGAGATGCTCTTACGTTGTTAGTAATTCCAAACAAATTTGAGCAGTTAAGTTCTTTATTTTAGCCATGTAGTATTTCTTATTCATACCGTACATATTTATTTATTTTAGTAATGTACTTATTTATTTTAGCTGTACGATGGCGCTGACACAATCATAGAACAAGTAATTAACGGGCCGGCAGATTCAAAAAAGAAAAAGAAAAATATCAGAAACGCCAGCAAATCAAGCATTGCAGACACTTGGATCAAATAAGAAAGGGAAGCTGTGCTATAATCAACTTCAATTAATTTTCCGCAAATAACAGAGTTTCTTAGCCCAGTCAAAATAGCCCCATGCAAAGCTACCGTCGTTAAGTTGTTACTAGCCGAAGCCCTCAGCATCTGCACTTGTCAATTCATTTCTAAATGGATAGTAATACAAAATGTGTATGTTTCCTAAATAATTTCTGGGGCTTCAGAGTGGTAGCTGGGTGGTTTAGGGCATCTGAGCACCACATTGCACAGTTAGATCTGCACAATTTCAGAACTTCGAGCAGAAAGAATGTGGGAGAGGTATGGAGGTGTGTGGACTTTGACACCTATTTGCAACTGTCAACTTGGGAAAATAGTCCTTCAAAGCTGCCTGACAGCTTCGCCCCAGCCCCTTCTACCCTTTGATAATCCTGACATTAAGAAAAAAAAAGATTCTGTCAGAAATACTACGACATCGTCAAGCATACTATCATCAGTCCTGTGTCAAAGCCCCTATGATAATCGTGACATTAAGAAAAATATATTCTGTAAGAAAACTACGACATAGTCAAGCATACTATCATCAGTCCTGTGTCAAGTCATCCGTTTGGGATGCTAGAGCAGTCAATAGCATAGTTCCGTGACATAATCAGTCCTCCCCATACACACTTGGTTGGAGATTACAGATTGTTTTTCTTCGCAAGAATATTAAGGGATGTAATAATATACATTATCAGCTCCTATTGTTATTTCCTACACAAGAGCCCATATAACAGAGTACCAATTTTTCCCACTAGCGTGCCACTAGAATTTTAAATAACATTTATGAATGCTTAGTGGAAAAGGAAGGACTCTGCTGCAAAGAGTAATACTGATACCTTTCCAATAAGACTCACAACCAACGGCCCCGTTCTCGAAATCCGATGAGACCCTGCATATCCAAAACGTCAATCAATAATAATCAAACGGGACTACAACGTAAAGATAAATGAACTATTTTCCTTGCTGATTAACTAGATAATTAAACTAGAGCCTCCTATTACAGGCATCATACCTATGTACACATCAGAAAACTCCAAGCATAGCTTTGCAACCACCGGAGCAATTTTGACCTGAACAAGCATTCCACAAACCCAAATTAGATAGACTGAAATATTTCTTTATAACATTTAAGCCTCAAAGTTCACTTTTGATAAATGACAAGAAAACTGAATACTGAACACAAATGTAAGTATCCTACTGTAACCACCATGACGGCACCACTGGAACTGTAGAGTCAATCCCCGGTGTAAGGGTAAAACATAGTATAAAGTTGAGACACTTATTTTGGGACGGAGGGAGTACATAATAATAAGTTAAGCAGAACGCAATGGAAGTCATGAACATAATGTTTCGTCAAATATAAATTGTTGAAATAAAGTGATTATTACTAAAGACATGCAGTTTTCTACATAAAGGTCTATGTGGACACAAAGTTAGTTTGCAATCATAAATATCAGTAGAGCACTTGTAGAATACTCTCTGAGTTTGTAACAGTAAATACATGGCAATCTGGACATAGGTACAGCTGCCAACATGCAACTTTGATGGGTCTTCCCATTCTCATACGTTAGTAAACGATTATAAAATTATTATAGTAAAAAGGGCAGCCCGGTGCATGTAGCTCCCGCTTTACCACTGCGCCAAGGCTCCCCTTCTTATAAAATTACTGCAGTGTAAAAATATGTTTCATGGCAAACCTAATAATATTATTTCACTTGACCCACCTATATGTTTTACATATGCTATGAGTCAAAGTTACCGAAGTCGGTGCACGCTTTCTAGGACATCGATATATTACCGAAAAAGGCTTTCGCCCCACTTTATAAATAAAGCAAACCGCCACAAAGCAACCATACACGGACTAGTTCACAACACACACACCCAAGTCGCACGACACAGAGTACAAAGGTTCTGCTGAGGGCACAGCTCAACAAGCCCAAACAAAAAGAAAAAAGAGAAGGCCGGGGGAGGCCGGGAAGAGCGTCCGGCCCCTAATCTGGCTCGGGGGGAGGCGGATAGTAGTTTTCAGTAACAGATTTAGAATTCACAACAAAAAAGAACATATTTAGAGAAGACAAAGATGCATACATCTGGGATTAAAGTGCTGAGATGTTTTGATACAAAAGGTTTCGTCCTCAGTAAACCACTCTCTTGGGTATCCAGAAGACAATTCCACTCCATGTCCAGTTCATCCACATTAGTTGCAGAAAGAATGATCACATTCTTGCATTTGATCTGCATAGGAAGTTATCTTTGAGTCAAATGAAAAAAGGGGGCGTGTGCTAGCATGTTTTAAAACGCAATCTGAGCACTCCTAGTAGGTCTAGGCATTTTCAGATCAATGCTAATTGAACGCTAGACTTTACGTTCAGTAACAATGATTAATATTTTAGACAGAAGTATGTCTTGTTTCCCCAGATAATTGCCTTTCACCATTTTGTTTGAATATCATTTTCTCCTCTCTTTTGTCCAATGTGTTCTCTCAAATGAAATGTTGACCAAACTAAACCTTGTGGCAAAAGGGAAATGAGGTTTTGAACCACATATGATAGTTCTGCAGAATCTAGATCTCTATGAAAGGAAAAAAGGAGGCACCAAATATTTCAGTACTGATCCAAAAGAAATGCACCAAGAAAACAGAACATACCAGTGGCAACGGAAGCATCTTGTGATGTAATAATTCGGTAATACCTTCTGGCAACAAAGCCATCTGAAGAGAAGTGGAAATGAGTTAAATTATGAACTGCAGTTTGTACTTTGCCCAGAATAAGCATACACATGCATATATAGTCAATAGATCTAATTAAATCCAGATTACCTCATTTCGATCACCAATGTAACTGTTCCCTATGAGCTGACTAAGATGCTCCTCAAACTCTTCATCAGGAGCCTCCATAAATGAAAAGCAAACGTTAGTTGATGCAAGGAAATGGCATTTTATCAAGAGAGATTCATGAAACAGCCATTGGCATATAACAACAGTTCATGGATATGCAGTTTTTACATTTGATGGTGCTGGGACAAAACAATTTCTTGCTATAGTAATAGTGCAACCCTATCGGTCAACACGCATTTTCTTAGCTAAATAACAAACAAAATGCAGAAATCACACCCAAGTGCAAGAACAGCAGGAATTTATACACACAAAACAATCAAGCATGAATTAATAATATAAGAAGTCATTTATCAGCACGGAAATGTTAATGAACGCACCAGGCGAACTCCAAATGCTTTTGCAACACCAGCCAATGAAACATCTGAATGTAGAGGCCCAAGTCCCCCCAAAATAAATACCTGTACAATATCAATCACATCACATGCCAAACTTGAAAAGGTTCAAAATGCAAAAGCCTACAGAAACTAACCACGTCATCAGTAGATTTACATTGTTCGACTTCCTTGGCAACAGAATCAGTCTGCAATGCAATCACATATGTGTCCATTAGATTTAAATGCAAAGAAACATGACAAAGTCGGAGCTTAATAGTACACTTGGTAACAATACTGCAGCAATCTATATGTGCACAATTGAGCTACCATATAAAAGATGTAGGAAATACGGCTATGCAGATCCATGATATACAACTTACTTCATTGTGAACAACCGTGACATGAGAAACTCGCCAGCCAATTTCATGAAGCTTCTTGCACAAGGCTGCGCCAAATTTATCCTCAACTGTGCCAAACCTGAATCACAAAAATGAATGAATGTCTATTTAGTGTATAAAAACAATGACAGTATCCACACAAAAAATGCCCAAGCCTGGTCATCAATCAAGGATAATCAATGAAATTTACGAAACCGTGCCAAAACTGAAACAGGAACACACTTCTAACAGTAATAAATAAGCCTTGTATCAAATATACTTCGGATTATGGGATAACTGGTTGCACTTGTATTGAGTTAAATGATCAAGCCGCATTCTCTTAAGGCAGACAAATGGGCTACAACCCTTCCCTGATTCTTTTATTACTATACAATAATTTGTTTTGTATCAAGTGGCTGGGGAAGTATAACAACACTAGTGTAAAAAACGCTCTTATATTATGGGACGGAGTGAGTAGCATTTATCTAAAAGGCAAGGCAAAGAAGAAAAGGAATTTGCGAAGATTTCACATAAACTTCAATGATCATAAAAATGACCAGGATGAAGCAAATGCAAGACTAAACATCATGTAAGTATGAGAGATTACTCACAATATTTCATCACCAACTACAATAACTGAAGCCGAACGTGAGATCATTTGCTCTCCCTCAGCATTGTTCATGCCATTGCTTGCAACAGAATTAGTTTCCGTTTTGTTGCTAGTCTTCTTCGCTCTCCCAGCTCTTTCAAGTCTTCCATCTGATAGCATGTATGCCGGTCTAAAGCTGTTCCCAGTAGATGAATCACTAAGAAGTGCATTTGGAACAGTATCATATATGCTCCCAATGGATGTATACCTGCAATGAGGGCAAGCACACAAAAACTTAATACAAATCAGGAAGTTCAAATTAGATCTCAAGAGTACTTTGCAACGGCTTAAAAAGGTGGCGTTACACAATGAGCTGAAGTGCAGAAACAGAAGTAGCAAATTGCTCATCAAAAGGTAGACCAAGTACTTTCCTTTTAGAGATTTGTGTTAGAACAACAGTGCAAAAAACTACATTTTGGCCTATAGAGTACACATGATGAAACATAAGAGCAAATATACAATTGAAGGTCCGAAAATGGAAAAGAACCCACCCCTCATCATAAAGGCTGCAGTATTTGACCTTACAGGTTAAGAGGAAAGACCAAACATCCCTGTCACAGAAAAACAATGCTCCTTACATTTGGATTAGCAGTCTACGGAACGCAAGCTTGAATTATTTACATGATCAGGAGAAAAACCTGTATGACCAATCCAAGATAGGATTCACCCTCATAAAAGGAGGCCAGCCAGGCGAACTAGGAGAGAATTGTTCTTGACCGACCTATATTTTCAAACTGAATTACTAATAGGTGCGTAGATAGCAATAAGTGTGAGAATTCTGAATGGAGATGGGCACAAGTACTGTATATAATAGGTTTGCGGAGACTCAAAGAATAATTGAACAAGGTACAACAGAATTACCGCATTTGGATCTCCGATTCTAGTGCCAATTAAAATGGCTTTAGTAGACTTCTCTTTCAATAGGCCTTCTAGACCAGATTTGAAATCTGACCGGATAGTTTCCAGTGGCAAACCATAACTAGCATAGAGGAGAAAAAATAGAATGAAATATCCTTCATTTCACTTCTCAAGAATAGCAAAAAGAACGAAACAAATCCTAGTGGATTCTTACGTTGAGACTGTTTCATAAGTGAATGAGTTGATTTCAGGGAAAGCACAAGGGGTCTCGAAATAGATGGTACGCAGCGGACAGTTTTGAACAGTCTTGGTTTGAGCTTCGTCCCCACAACTTGTTTTGTGAAGATAGTATCCTGCCCGTATTAAATGCAAGAGTACCTATTGATACAAAACACTGATATCTTGTCAAAACTTACAAACAGATGTTAATTATCACTATGGCATAGAAAAAAAAAGATGAAGAGAAGAGAATATAAGATATTACGGTTGAATCCTTCCCGCCATTAAAGCTGAAGGCAATCTCCTCAAATCTGCAAAGTGAAATTACTGGCAAATGAGAGACTTTGACTTGAACAGTATCCAGTATCCATAACGAGTCTTGGTACTCAATCCCCAGATTAACACCCAAGCATCCAGCGACAGGACAAACAAAACATTTTTAAGGATTTACAGGTTGGTTTGAACATAGTGTAATAGTGTGTCCATACTGGTTAGATCAGGCCCTTTCATCATGAAAAAAAACTGGATTACAGTGACATGCATGATATATCATGGGTATTTATGCTCCTTAAGGATTTAACTGATTTGATTTCCCTTTCCTCATGAAAGAAACATGATTACAGTGACCCTTAGCAACTTGAGTGATAACTGGAGAATTACCGGAAACCTCTAAATACTTTACTCCTTTGATCTGCCATAAGAACAACAAACCACAACCTTACCGAACAGCTAAAGCGAGCAATCTACTAGTTTCCATTGTTTCAGGGTACAGGTTGTTAACTCATCCGCATAAACCACTGGTCTAAACTTCTAACGGAACCGACAAACGAGAGTTACGATAGGCGAATCCAGCACCAATTACTTCAGATTAACGACTAAACAATGCTATTCTGCCAGCAAATCTAAATTATCTGGATCGCCTCAAAGTTGAAAATCACAGCATATTTTCGG